>JAMYCR010000021.1:2740527-3423969 GCA_028830335.1 Eucera pruinosa
TGATTCATTCGTGACACGTAGCGATTAAACGAGAATGCGGAGATATTTATGTATACGTATATCGGAAATGTTGAATTAATAGTGAATTAATATTGGATTAATATTGGATTAATGTTGGATTAATATTGAAATAATATTGAGGTAATATTGAAGTATATTGGATTAATATTGGATTAATTTTGGATTAGTATTGGGTTAATATTGGATTAATATTGAAATAATATTGAAGTAATATTGAAATAATATTGGATTAATATTGGATTAATATTGAATTAATATTGGATTAATATTGAAATAATATTGGATTAATATTGAAGTAATATTGAAATAATATTGGATTAATATTGGATTAATATTGAAATAATATTGGATTAATATTGAAATAATATTGGAATAATATTGGATTAATATTGAAATAATATTGGATTAATATTGAAATAATATTGGAATAATATTGGATTAATATTGAAATAATATTGGATTAATATTGGATTAATATTGAAACAATATTGGATTAATATTGAAACAATATTGGATTAATATTGGATTAATATTGAAATAATATTGGATTAATATTGAAACAATATTGGATTAATATTGGATTAATATTGAAATAATATTGGATTAATATTGGATTAATATTGAAACAATATTGGATTAATATTGAGGTAATATTGAAGTAATATTGAATTAATATTGGAGTAATGCTAAATTAATATTGGATTAATATTGAAATAATATTGGATTAATATTGAATTAATATTGAAGTAATACTAAATTAATATTGGAGCAATACTAAATTAATATTGAAGTAATACTAAATTAATATTGGAGTAATATTGAAATAATACTAAATTAATATTGAAGTAATACTAAATTAATATTAAATTAATATTGAAATAATACTGAATTAATATTGAAATAATACTGAATTAATATTGAAGTATTACTAAATTAATATTAAATTAATATTGAAATAATACTGAATTAATATTGAAGTAATACTAAATTAATATTGGAATAATATTAAAATAATACTGAATTAATATTGAAGAAATACTAAATTAATATTGAAGTAATATTGAAATAATATTAAATTAATATTGAAGTAATACTAAATTAATATTGAAGTAATACTAAATTAATATTGAACTATCACTAAATTAACATTGCAGTAATATTGAAATAATACTGAATTAATATTGAAATAATACTGAATTAATATTGAAGTACCACTAAATTAATACTGAATTAATATAGAAACAATACTGAATTAATATAGAAACAATACTGAATTAATATTGGTTGCAACATTAAAGAAACACTGAATTAACATGCAATTAATATCGATGTAATATCGAAGTGTACAAATATTGAAGTAACATTCGATTAACACCGGATCAAGATTAGATTAAAACGAACAGATAATTACAAGTACATTGCACTGATAAATAAACGATTCACTGATACAAGAAGCTTCCATCAATCAACTTCCCATTATCTATAAAACATTTACACATTGCAACATAATATTACAGCAATAAAATCCATTTATTAAACACCACTTTAATACTTACAATTCTACATAAGAACACCATAAAATCTTGAAACTGTTTTCATCGCAAATACTCGCAACTTTCCTATATTCTACAAAATTTTCTAAATTCTTCGTACAAATTCCTCTCTCTTGAATACTAAATAAAACTAATTCAACGTATCTTTAAACTACCATTATTATTATTACATTCCACAAAATTTCCCCATAATTATTTGCAACCGAATTATGAAACTATTAAAAAACTTCTCACAACTTTTTCTTTATAAGTTCAACGCATTCGATTAATTATTATTAAACGCTTCTAAATCATTTTCATGTACGAAATGTTAGAGCAAACGCGAAGGTTGTGTACATTTTACACGATCGAAAAGGTAAAAATGAAAACTTGAAAAAAATCGAAAAGGTAAAAATGAAAACTTGAAAAAAATCGAAAAATCGAAAATGAAAACTTGAAAAAAATTGAAAAATCGAAAAGGAAAACTTGAAAAAAATCGAAAAGGTAAAAATGAAAACTTGAAAAAAATCGAAAAGGTAAAAAGGAAAACTTGAAAAAAATCGAAAAGGTAAAAAGGAAAACTTGAAAAAAATCGAAAAGGTAAAAAGGAAAACTTGAAAAAAATCGAAAAGGTAAAAAGGAAAACTTGAAAAAAATCGAAAAGGTAAAAAGGAAAACTTGAAAAAAATCGAAAAGGTAAAAATGAAAACTTGAAAAAAATCGAAAAGGTAAAAAGGAAAACTTGAAAAAAATCGAAAAGGTAAAAAGGAAAACTTGAAAAAAATCGAAAAGGTAAAAAGGAAAACTTGAAAAAAATCGAAAAGGTAAAAAGGAAAACTTGAAAAAAATCGAAAAGGTAAAAAGGAAAACTTGAAAAAAATCGAAAAGGTAAAAATGAAAACTTGAAAAAAATCGAAAAGGTAAAAAGGAAAACTTGAAAAAAATCGAAAAGGTAAAAAGGAAAACTTGAAAAAAATCGAAAAGGTAAAAATGAAAAAGTGAAAAAAATCGAAAAGGTAAAAATGAAAACTTGAAAAAAATCGGAAAGGTAAAAATGAAAACTTGAAAAAAATCGAAAAGGTAAAAATGAAAACTTGAAAAAAATCGAAAAGGTAAAAAGGAAAACTTGAAAAAAATCGAAAAGGTAAAAAGGAAAACTTGAAAAAAATCGAAAAGGTAAAAAGGAAAACTTGAAAAAAATCGAAAAGGTAAAAAGGAAAACTTGAAAAAAATCGAAAAGGTAAAAATGAAAAAGTGAAAAAAATCGAAAAGGTAAAAATGAAAACTTGAAAAAAATCGGAAAGGTAAAAATGAAAACTTGAAAAAAATCGAAAAGGTAAAAAGGAAAACTTGAAAAAAATCGAAAAGGTAAAAATGAAAACTTGAAAAAAATTGAAAAATCGAAAATGAAAACTTGAAAAAAATCGAAAAGGTAAAAATGGAAAAGTGAAAAAATGAAGACGAATTTTGCTGGCAAATGAGTTTCAAATTTGTGATTTGCGACAAAGAGAAGCTTTTGGATAAGTAGTTTATCGTGTCCTCGTTTTCAGCGAACGGCGATACTTTTTTCTATTTTATTACAGTTCGATGGAAATTGAATAGCTTGCCGCTAGCGAGGCAACGAAGAAAGTTGCGCGACGCGAACGAAGGCGTGGCAATAAGAGACTCGCGAAGCTCGTTGAGTCATGTAACGTAGCTGGGAAATATTGCGCGAATGCCGATCTAACTTATTCACCGGCGCAAAGCGATTCCTTTCTATTCTTCGTCGGTTAATAACAATTGGAACGCGTTGAAACTCTTTTTCGAAAAGGTAACAAAAAGATACGCTGTTTCAAACGTCTTTTTTTTTTTAGGGTAAACGTCTCGATTAGTATTAGCTTCTTTTTTATTCTTTTCTTCGTTCTTTATTTTCTTATTTTCTTATTTGTTTCTTTTCTTATTTTATTCTTTGATTCTTTTCTTATTTTATTGTTTTCTTATTTTCTTATTTGATTCTTTTTTTATTTGATTCTTTTCTTATTTTATTCTTTTCTTATTTTCTTATTTTATTGTTTTCTTATTTTATTCGTTTCTTATTTGATTCTTTTCTTATTTTCTTATTTGATTCTTTTCTTATTTTATTCTTTTCTTATTTCCTTATTTTCTTATTTTATTCTTTTCTTATTTTATTATTTTCTTATTTTATTCTTTTCTTATTTCCTTATTTTCTTATTTGATTCCTTTCTTATTTGCTTATTTTCTTCTTTTCTTATTTCCTTATTTTCCTCTTTTCTTCTTTTCTTATTTTATTCTTTTCTTATTTTCCTCTTTTCTTACTTTCCTCTTTTCTTATTTTCTTGTCTTCTTATTTCCTTATTTTCTTATTTTCTTATTCCCTTATTTTCCTCTTTTCTTATTTTCTTAGGTTCCTCTTTTCTTATTTTCTTAGTTTCCTCTTTTCTTATTTTCTTCTTTTCTTATTTCCTTATTTTCTTATTTCCTTATTTTCTTATTTCCTTATTTTCTGATTTCCTTATTTCCTTATTTCCTTATTTTCTTCTTTTCTTATTTCCTTATTTTCCTCTTTTCTTATTTCCTTATTTTCCTCTTTTCTTATTTCCTTATTTTCTTATTTCCTTATTTCCTTATTTCCTTATTTTCTTCTTTTCTTATTTCCTTATTTTCCTCTTTTCTTATTTCCTTAGTTTCCTCTTTTCTTCTTTTCTTATTTTCTTAGTTTCCCCTTTTCTTATTTCCTTATTTTCTTATTTCCTTATTTTCTTATTTCCTTCTTTTCTTATTTCCTTCTTTTCTTATTTCCTTCTTTTCTTATTTCCTTATTTTCCTCTTTTCTTATTTCCTTATTTTCCTCTTTTCTTATTTCCTTATTTTCCTCTTTCCTTATTTCCTCTTTTCTTATTTTCTTATTTTCTTATTTCCTTATTTTCCTCTTTTCTTATTTCCTTAGTTTCCTCTTTTCTTCTTTTCTTATTTTCTTAGTTTCCCCTTTTCTTATTTCCTTATTTTCTTATTTCCTTATTTTCTTATTTCCTTCTTTTCTTATTTCCTTATTTTCCTCTTTTCTTATTTCCTTATTTTCCTCTTTTCTTATTTCCTTATTTTCCTCTTTCCTTATTTCCTCTTTTCTTATTTTCTTATTTTCTTATTTTCTTATTTTCTTATTTTCTTATTTTCTTATTTTCTTATTTTCTTATTTTCTTATTTTCTTATTTTCTTATTTTCTTATTTTCTTATTTTCTTATTTTCTTATTTTCTTATTTTCTTATTTTCTTATTTTCTTATTTTCTTATTTTCTTATTTTCTTATTTTCTTATTTTCTTATTTTCTTATTTTCTTATTTTCTTATTTTCTTATTTTCTTATTTTCCTCTTTTCTTATTTCCTTATTTTCCTCTTTTCTTAGTTTCCTGTTTTCTTCTTTTCTTATTTTCGTATTTTCCTCTTTTCTTATTTTCCTCCTTTCTACTTTAGAATTGAATTGTGACTAAAAACAGTCGATTTTCGTTCGTTCGCAGATAATTCGAAAAAAAGTGCCCGCTTACGCCCACTCTTCGATAAGTGAAATTAATCCGCGAAAGTATCGATAAGTATCGAAGCTGACGCGTGGAGGACGTTTAATAATTCGTTTAAAATGATCGGTTAAAGGCGAATGAAAATGGAAACGGCGTTGAAAGCGTGTGCGATGAAATTCAGCGATGTTATTATTGAAAAGGGAAGTGGAAATGGTAGAGAGAAGAGTTACTTCGTTTATCGAACGTTGAAAATTGCAAGCGTTGCGAATTTCGAAGCATTGAGTATCGCGAGAGTTGCAAATTTAGGTGTTTGAAGATTCGAAGCGTGGCAAATTGCGAGTTTTAGGAATTCGAAGCGTTGAAAGTTCCCCAAAACGTTGGAAATTCTATGAAACGTTGAGGATTCGAAGCGTTGGAAATTCTATAAAACGTTGAGGATTCGAAGCGTTGAGAATTCTATAAAATGTTGAAAATTCGAAGCATTGTAATTCCTCAAGATGTTGAAAATTCCCCAAAATGTTGAAAATTCCAAGCGTTAAAAATTCCCCAAAACGTTGAAAATTCGGCAAAACATTGAAAATTCCAAGCGTTGAAAATTCACCGAAACATTGAAAATTCCCTGAAATGTTGAAATTTCCCCAAAACGTTGAAAATTCGAAGCGTTCAAAATTCCCTAACACACGGAAAATTCGAAGCGTTGAAATTCCTCAAAACGCTAGAAATTCGAAGCGTTGAAAATTCCCCAAAACATTGAAAATTGCAAGCGTTAAAAATTCCCCAAAACATTGAAAATCCCCCAAAATGTTGAAAATTCCCAACAATGCTGAAAATACCCCAAAACGTTGAAAATTCCAAGCGTTAAAAATCCTCCAAAACGTTGAAAATTCCCCAAAACATTAAGAATTCACCAAAACATTGAAAATTCCCCAAAACATTGAAATTGCAAGCGTTAAAAATCTCCCAAAACGTTGAAAATTGCAAGCGTTAAAAATTCCCCAAAATGTTGAAAATTCCCCAAAACGTTGAAAATCCCTCAAAATGTTGAAAATACCCCAAAATGTTGAAAATTCCAAGCGTTAAAAATTCCCAAAACATTGAAAATTCCCCAAAACGTTGAAAACCCCCCAAAATGTTGAAAATTCCCAACAATGCTGAAAATACCCTAAAACGTTGAAATTTGCAAGCGTTAAAAATCCTCCAAAACGTTGAAAATTCCCCAAAACATTAAGAATTCACCAAAACATTGAAAATTCCCCAAAACATTGAAATTGCAAGCGTTAAAAATCCCCCAAAACGTTGAAAATTCCAAGCGTTGAAAATTCCCCAAAACGATCAAAATTCCAACCTTTGAAAATTCCCCAAAACATTGAAAGTTCCAAGCGTTAAAAATCCCCCAAAACGTTGAAAATTCCAAGCGTTGAAAATTCCCCAAAACATTGAAATTCCAAGCGTTAAAAGTTCCTCAAAACGTTGAAAATTCCAAGCGTTAAAAATTCCCCAAAACGTTGAAAATTCCCCAAAACATTAAAAATTCCAAGCGTTGAAAATTCCCCAAAATGTTGAAAATTCCCCAAAACATTAAGAATTCATCAAAACATTGAAATTCCAAGCGTTAAAAATTCCCCAAAACGTTGAAAATTGCAAGCGTTAAAAATCTCCCAAAACGTTGAAAATTGCAAGCGTTAAAAATTCCCCAAAACGTTGAAAATTCCCCAAAACATTAAAAATTCCAAGCGTTGAAAATTCCCCAAAATGTTGAAAATTCCCCAAAACATTAAGAATTCATCAAAACATTGAAATTCCAAGCGTTAAAAATTCCCCAAAACGTTGAAAATTGCAAGCGTTAAAAATCTCCCAAAACGTTGAAAATTGCAAGCGTTAAAAATTCCCCAAAACGTTGAAAATTCCCCGAAACATTAAAAATTCCCCAAAACGTTGAAAATTGCAAGCGTTGAAAATTCCCCAAAACGTTGAAAATTCCCCAAAACTTTGAAAATTCGCCAAAACGTTAAAAATTCGAAGCGTTGCAAATTCCAGTGGCTGCGAATTTTTCGTCGTTTCGCAGCGGCGCTCTCGAAACAACAATACTTGTCCAAGCGTCGGTATTATGCAATGGAAGCGTGTCAATCAAGGTGCGTCCACTCGTGGCAAATTGTGTACACGCGATAAAGTTCAGCTCGCGCGATATCAAGCATTTTTATGTGCCAGCGAATCCGATTGAGAACGCAATTAGCTATCGTATCATTCTATTTGCAGCATTATTCCCGTCTCCTTCCGTTTCATTTATATGTACAACTGCAGTATAATATTCCTATTGTGTGAATTAAATTCTTGTAACGCTGATGCAACATTGTATTGTTAATTATTATTATACACAGCATTAAAATTGAATTCCAACGTGTCGCATTCGAAAGACTCTCAAGTGAAGACTACACTCGATAGTGGGTTTAATATAATTTCGCTGTTGCATCGATTAAATTGCTATAACATTGATATTATATTATATATAACTGCAGTATAATATTCCTATTGTGTCGATTAAATCGACGAAACATTGATGAAGCATTGTATTGTTAAATATTATTAATCAGCCTTAAAATTGAATTCTATCGTGTCGCATTTGAAAGATTCTCAAGTGGAGACTCCATTCAATAGTAGTCGTAATATAATTTAGCTATTGCATCGATTAAATCGCTACAATATTGATGTTATATCGTCCGGTAAAACAATTTCCAGGTCCTCAATTGAGGACACGCCTTGAGGCTTTCAAAAGAAAAAGAACATTATCGAGAATTTATTACGGGAAAAACACTTGCTGGATTAATGGAATTTTCGCGTCCCGTTAGAAAGAGGTTCCATTGCGCAACGCGATAAGGATCCGCGTTGTATCAGTGAACATTGAAAACTGGTCGACGGAAAATTGCAAAATAAATTGCGCCAACCAGCGGCCATGAATTCTTCTTTTAGCTTGCATCGTTAGAATTATTCTTGCATGAATATTTCCCTCGTCTTTCTTCTCTTGGCGCATGAAAAAAACGCTTCGAATCGTTGCTCGATCGCATCGCGAAACTCGACAGACTTCTGTCTTCAACACTCGAATCTCTAAGCTTCGAAAAGCTCCACCATGGATTCTACCGTGTGAAACGCTTTTTTTTTCTTTTTTACAAACCTCTTCTAACGCAAGCATTTCACTTCTCAGCCGACTACAGTGCAACAGACGTTGCAATTGCTATACTTGCAAATTGACGACGATTGCAAATTGCAATACTTGCAAATGGCTATACTTGCAAACTGCAATAATTGAAAATTGCAGTATTTGAAAATTGCAATGCTTAGAAATTGCAATACTTGCAAATTGCAATAGTTGCAAGTTGCAATGCTTGCAAGTTGCAACGCTTGCAAATTGCAACGCTTGCAAATTGCAACGCTTGCAAATTGCAATGCTTGCAAGTTGCAACGCTTGCAAATTTCAATAGTTGCAAGTTGCAATAGTTGAAAGTTGCAACGCTTGTAAATTGCAACGCTTGCAAATTGCAACGCTTGCAAATTGCAATGCTTGCAAGTTGCAATGCTTGCAAGTTACAACGCTTGCAAATTTCAATAGTTGCAAGTTGCAACGCTTGTAAATTGCAACGCTTGCAAATTGCAATGCTTGCAAGTTGCAACGCTTGCAAATTGCAATGCTTGCAAATTGCAATGCTTGCAAGTTGCAATGCTTGCAAATTGCAATAGTTCCAAATTTCAATACTTGCAAATTGCAACGCTTGTAAATTGCAATAGTTGCAAATTGCAAGGCTTGCAAATTGCAATAGTTGCAAGTTGCATTAGTTGCAACGCTTGCAAATTGCAACGCTTGCAAGTTGCAATAGTTGCAACGCCTGCAAATTGCAATGCTTGCAAGTTGCAACGCTTGCAAGTTGCAACGCTTGCAAATTGCAATGCTTGCAAGTTGCAACGCTTGCAAATTGCAATGCTTGCAAATTGCAGTAGTTGCAAATTAACAACGCTTGCAAATCGCAACGTTTGCAAATTGCAATACTTGCAAATTGCAATGCTTGCAAGTTGCAACGCTTGCAAATCGCAACGCTTGCAAATTGTAATACTTGCAAATTGCGCTGTTTAGATCCCTTGACCTACAACGGACGCAGGACAGTAATTAGAACATCTCCGTCCTAACCAGCAGCATCGCAGCATTCGGATGGAAATGCGAGCGCGCATATTTAGAAGCCGCCCGGCTTCGCGACATAGCGAAGCCTCGTCGTCGAATCCGTGACTCATTGCGGCTGCGACTTTTTCCTAACAACGTTAAAGACTGGTTTCAAGTTTGAAACCGTATTCGAAGTGGGGCACAATCGGTGCGCGTTACTCAACATAACACGCGTAATATTGAATATATCTCCACGACGAGTATACTCGTCGTAACGCGGAAAATATTGAATAATTCTCCACGACGAGTATACTCGTCTATCACATCTAACCCGTGAAATAGCCAATAGTAAGTACATTTCACTAACGAAAAGTATACTCGTCGTAACACGCGAAATATTGAATACGTCTCCACGACGAGTATACTCGTCGATCACATTTAACCCGTGAAATAGCCAATAGTAAGTACATTTCACTAACGAAGAGTATACTCGTCGTAACACACGAAATATTGAATAATTCTCCACGACGAGTATACTCGTCGTAACACGCAGAATATTGAATACATCTCCACGACGAGTATACTCGTCGATCACATTTAACCCGTGAAATAGCCAATAGTAAGTACATTTCACGCACGACGAGTATACTTGCCGTAATACGCGAAATATTAAACATTTCTCCACGACGAGTATACTCGTCGATCACATCTAACCCGTGAAATAGCCATTGGTAGCTACATTTCACGCACGGCGAGTATACTCGTCGTAACACGCGAAATATTAAACATTTCTCCACGACGAGTATACTCGTCGATCACATCTAACCCGTGAAATAGCCAATGGTAGCTACATTTCACTAACGAAGAGTATACTTGCCGTAACACGCGAAATATTAAACATTTCTCCACGACGAGTATACTCGTCGATCACATCTAACCCGTGAAATAGCCATTGGTAGCTACATTTCACGCACGGCGAGTATACTCGTCGTAACACGCGAAATATTGAATAATTCTCCACGACGAGTATACTCGTCGATCGCAGCTAACCGGTTAACAATTTCCATCGTCGCCGGAAGGGCCAACAGTTCGATTCAACCGCGCGCATTGCCCCGCGCCATTGTTCCAAGCTTCGCCTTTGAAACCGACGCGCTCCGGAAAAAGAAGAAAGGAGAAAGAAGAAAAGAAAACGCGCACGGCCCACGAAGCGAACCAAAAGAAGAAAGGAAGAGAATATACTCTCGAATAACGCGGAGAATTGCCCTGTGATTGTTTTCTTTTACGAAACGTTCGAAACGGATTTCGTAGAACGAATGCATCGATCAGCGACAAAAATAAACAAATCAACTTGTTTATCGACAATAATCCAATTCGTAAACATACTCTCGGTTAGTATTAAGATGTTTACGTGTTTGTGAAACGAACTTGATGTTTGTAGAAGAACCGAAGTTATTCTTAAAGAAGAAATGTATTATATTGTGCATTGCATTATTACACGATAAATTTTGTTCACCATTTAAACGCGCTTTTATCATCGGTTCGTAAACTATTCAAAAGTAGTGAAACTACTTTGTAAACATTATTTAGTAAACGTAACTTTTAGTAGTAAGTATAACGATTAGTAAGTAAACATTGCTACTTAGTGAAGCTATTAAACATTGTTATAATTGTCCGAAACGTGAATGGACGAATTGTAAAGTCTTGAATTATTATTTTTGTCCCTCGATTCCTCTTAGCTCGACGCACTGTGAATCGAATCGTGTCGGTTGCAGGAAGAATGATACTCGAGAGGGAAAGAGGGCGATCGCAGAGTGCGTGACACTGGGATAGGAAGGATGACACCGAGAACCGAGGGAGAACCTGTCCGTTGCGTGTATAATAGCCTCCTCAAGCTTTTCAAACGCGCCAGCAAGTGCTTTGCATTATTTATCACAGACTTTTCCTCCCCCCTATCTTTTTAGTACGAGTCTGCTATCGTGGTGTGTTGGAACGTTTCACGTGTAGTGTGTATGTACCATTGATTATTTCATGATTTTTTTGGGAGGAACATAGAGATTTGGGTGTTAGTATAAGGTAGATGTATGTACGTATGTATATATGTACGTATTATTGATTTAATATTGGATTAATATTGGATTAATATTGATATAATATTGGAGTAATAATAAATTAATATTGGAGTAATGTTGAAGTTATACTGAATTAATATTGAAGTAATAATAAATTAATATTGGAGTAATGTTGAATTAATATTGGAATAATGTTGAATTAATATTGGATTAATATTGGTTTAATATTGAAATAATATTGGATTAATATTGAAATAATATTGGATTAATATTGAAGTAATACTGAATTTATATGGAAGTAATGCTAAATTAATATTGGATTAATATTGAAGTAATACTGAATTTATATGGAAGTAATGCTAAATTAATATTGGAGTAACATTGAAATAATACTGAATTAATATTGAAGTAATATTAAATTAATATTGGAGTAGTATTGAAATTATACTAAATTAATATTGAAGTAACACTAAATTAATATTGGAATAATATTGAAATAATACTAAATTAATATTGAGGTAATACTAAATTAATATTACAGTAATATTGATGTAATACTGAATTAATATTGAAATAATACTAAATTAATATTGGAGTAATATTGAAATTATACTGAATTAATATTGAAGTAACACTAAATTAATATTGGAATAATATTGAAATAATACTAAATTAATATTGGACTAATATTGAAATTATACTAAATTAATATTGAAGTAATACTAAATTAATATTGGAGTAATATTGAAATAATACTGAATTAATATTGAAATAATACTAAATTAATATTGGAGTAACATTGAAATTATACTGAATTAATATTGAAGTAACACTAAATTAATATTGGAGTAATATTGAAATAATACTGAATTAATATTGAAGTAATATTAAATTAATATTGGAGTAATATTGAAGTTATACTGAATTAATATTGAAGTAATACTAAATTAATATTGAAGTAATACTAAATTAATATTGGAATAATATTGCAATAATACTGAATTAATATTGAAGTTATACTAAATTAATATTGGAGTAATACTAAATTAATATTGGAGTAATATTGAAATAATATTGAATTAATATTGAAATAATACTAAATTAATATTGGAGTAATATTGAAATTATACTAAATTAATATTGAAGCAATAATGAATTAATATTGGAATAATACTAAAATAATACTGAATTAATATTGAAGTAACACTAAATTAATATTGGAATAATATTGGAATTATACTAAATTAATATTGGAATAATACTAAAATAATACTGAATTAATATTGAAGTAACACTAAATTAACATTGGAACAATATTAAAATAATACTGAATTAATATTAAAGTAACACCAAATTAATATTGAAATAATACTGAACTAATATTACACTAACATTAAAATTATAATACAATATTTCTATCCTATTTCCCCCACGATAACAACAAACTTTCGTTTCATCCATTTCCTCAACATAACAAATCCTTTACAAGTTTAATAAATAAACCATTTAAATAATTTTCACCCAGTGAGTCATTTAAATGCTTTATTTATTAAACTAGTAAAAGAATTTGTTATATCCTATAAGTTAAGGAAATACATACATATATATATATACTAAATGCAACCGTAGTTTCCACTCGACTGGAATTCCTGCTTTTCCTCTTTCCAGACGCGTAGGAAAGCAGAATAGGGAATAATGTGGAACGCACGCGCAACGAGACAGGAAAAGAATCCTAAGCACATGGCCCTTTTCAAGTCCCACCAACGCGACTTGGGTCTCACGAATTCTTCCCATTTCAAAGGGGAAGAAAGGAAAAAAGTGTTTCGTGGAACTCGAGAAGCATTGAAGAATTTCCTTTCGAGAGACACTTGGCTGTTTGACGATAACCAGAAGGCTCTCACAGATTTATTGCTGCCTTTCCTAAGTGCATTTTCCGTGCAACGTTAATCCTTCGCGGACGAGAGAAAAATAACAGTTAACAAATTTCCACTCAATTGTCAATCGATTACGAATAGAATTTAATAACGCTTAACGATTGTTTTTATTTTTCTAAGCGATTAATTATAATATATAATATTAACTAAGCTCAATTATTATCAATTTTGTATCGGCGTCATTGATTCAAATTTCCCGCTTCGAAAATCGACATTTATCCTGAAACTTTTGGCGATTATTTGCTGATATTCGTTGAAGCTTTAACTTCGTCAAAACCATTGCGTTCGAATATTAAAACGATCAACTGTACTCGAACAAAGTTGCATAAAACGCGACAATGCGCGTTACGTGTAACAACGTTCGAAAAGAATTAATTGAAAATTAAAATTACGCGTCTCAATAGTTTCCAATTGATAACAAAATCTGTACAATAGTTTCAAATCGAAAATAAGAAGTCTGCACAATAGTTTCAAATCGAAAAAAGAAAATCTGCACAATAGTTTCAAATCGAAAACAAACTCTGCATAATCTCTTCAAATCGAAAACAAAATCTGTACAATAGTTTCAAATCGAAAAAAGAAAATCTGCACAATAGTTTCAAATCGAAAACAAAATCTGCATAATCTCTTCAAATCGAAAACAAAATCTGTACAATAGTTTCAAATCGAAAAGAAAATCTGTACAATAGTTTCAAATCGAAAAAACAAAATCTGTACAATTTCTTCAAATCGAAAAAAGAAAACCTGCACAATAGTTTCAAATCGAAAAAAGATCTGTATATCGTATTCCGCGAACGTTGCATCGACGAATCGTTGACTAGAAGGATGCACTTGTTACCGATCGAATCTAACGCGACTTCTTTTACGCTGACTACTAAAGGAAAGGGGGGAGAAAAAAGTTCTACGCGCATCGCGTTAGCTGGCATAACGTCGGATATGTGGAATGACTGTTCTCTTCTCCTCTTCGCTTCCGGCGCGTTTTATTGGTCGCCGTTGCTGTGTGTGCTCGTTTGTGTGCGTTCAAGGCACGCAGCTGAGCGTGAAGCGAGAGCCCCTAGCGTTAACGCACCTACGTGGCTTCCACCTGCGCTAGAGAACATCGAAACGCGGTTCTCTTTATTATTCGGTTGCACGGAAAGTCGGCGGAAAGTTTAATAATGAATGATTGAATGGAATGTAACGCGAGGCGAACTTTTACGCGTCGAACTCGATGTTCGATTATTAAATTGATTAACAGGAAGAATAAATATTGTATTGAAAGGAAGAATAAATCGATTAAGAGGAAGAATAAATCGATTAAAAGGTAGAATAAATTTTGTATTAAAAGGAAGACTAAATATTGCATTGAAAGAGACGCTGCGTATGTAATAAAGGAAAGCCGTTAACAATGTTAACATAGTTGCATACGGTTACTCGTAAAATTGAACGTATGCGTTGAAACTCAATGGAAAGAATGGCTAAACAGAAATGGTTAATTTTTCAACGTACTCGAATTGTTAACTGTATAATCTGAACCCAATGTTCCATTATTAAATTGATTAAAAGGAAGAATGAATTGATTAAAAGGAAGAATAAATTTTGTGTTGAAAGGAAGAATAAATTTTGTATTAAAAGGAAGAATAAATTTTGTATTAAAAGGAAGACTAAATCGATTAAAAGGAAGAATAACTTTTGTATTGAAAGAGACGCTGGACTTGTAATAAAGGAAAGCCTTTAACAATGTTAACATAGTTGCATACGGTTAGTCGAACAAATGAGCGTACACGTTGAAACTCAATGAAAAGATGGTTAAACAGAAATGGTTAATTTTTCAGCGTACTCGAATTGTTAAATGTATAATCGAAACATAATGTTTGATTACTATTTTGATTAAGAGGAAGAATAAATTGGTTAAAAGGAAGAATAAATTTTGTATTAAAAGGAAGACTAAATCGATTAAAAGGAAGACTAAATATTGCATTGAAAGAGACGCTGCGTATGTAATAAAGGAAAGCCTTTAACAATGTTAACATAGTTGCATACGGTTACTCGTACAATTGAACGTACGCGTTGAAACTCGATGAAAAGATGGTTAAACAGAAATGGTTAATTTTTCAACGTACTCGAATTGTTAACTGTATAATCGGAACCCAATGTTCCATTATTAAATTGATTAAAAGGAAGAATGAATTGATTAAAAGGAAGAATAAATTTTGTGTTGAAAGGAAGAATAAATTTTGCGTTGAAAGGAAGAATAAATTTTGTATTAAAAGGAAGAATAAATTTTGTATTGAAAGGAAGAATAAATCGATTAAAAGGAAGACTAAATATTGCATTGAAAGAGACGCTGCGTATGTAATAAAGGAAAGCCTTTAACAATGTTAACATAGTTGCATACGGTTACTCGTACAATTGAACGTACACCTTGAAACTCGATGAAAAAGATGGCTAAACATAAATGGTTAATTTTTCAACGTACTCGAATTGTTAACTGTATAATCTGAACCCAATGTTCGATTACTATTTCGATTAAAAGGAAGAATAAATTTAAAAATTCAATAAAACATTGAAAATTGTACTTTAAAATCAGCTCACAAGCCACGTGAATAATAATCATTACTGTAAAGAATAAATTAAACGTATCATCGAAACAAATATTCACCATATATAAATAGCGATATTAATAAATGAAATATTGAAAATATATCAAATATTATTATCGATTAAACGAACACCGTGGCCACTGACAGTAATATCCACGGCGCAGCTACTATTCTTGCGATTGAACGTTAAGTGCTGTTTAATTAACTTCCGCGCTGTAACTCAATTTTCCGTCGTTTTAAGGTGGGCGCCCCTTTATCGCGACTGCAACCGCGTTAAACGATAAGCGAATTTAATATAGTCGAGCGGCTAATTAACATCGCGACGAATCTTCTACTATTTTGCTACTTTGATCAGGAAAATCCAAGATTAGTTAATTGTCTCATCTAATCTTATCTCATTTATTATCTTCAATTACGTATCAATCTATAAATATATGAATTATAATTTACGTCGAAGTACGTTCCAAAAAATAGTTGAAATGAATAATTCGACTAAAGCGACGTATTATCGTTTCTCTTTACACAAATCTCTTAATTCTCTTTCTCTTAATTTCCATTCGATATTGGAAACAGCTTTTCTTAAGCGTACTTTCCTCTCGTTTAAATTTCATTACCCGTGTTGAGTGGAAACTCGACGAGAAAGAAAAAAAAGTCTCTTCGCTCTCGATATTAATGCTAATTAACCTAATTGCGATTGCACGGTATGAACGAAAGCAGCGTTAAGAGGCGCAAGTTAGATATTTTACAGCGTTGCCTTGGATATTGGTCAAAGCTTGGAACCTGTGGCCAAAATTGAAGAAAGGTAGATCTTTCAGGAAATCTGTCGCGGCTCTCCTGCGCTCACCACTAGAGGGACATACGAAATAGGCTTTCTCGAAAGTACTCGCTCCAACTACCTCGTCCATATATATACCGCCTTTAACCTTCCTTTCAATATCCCAACGATTAAGGTAGGACCTGTTACGTAGCCTTACCGATGAGTCCACTAGTAGACAGGTCCAAAACGAAACGCAATACTCTTCCTTTTTCCCATTCTATCCCCCCTCCACAGCTCCACAGATCGTTGGCAATTATTACTTAACCTTCCTTCCAATATTCCAACGTTTAAGGCAGGACCTGTTACGTAGCCTTACTGATGAGTCCACTAGTAGACAGGTCCAAGACGAAACGCAACACCCTTTCTTTTTCCCATTCTATCCCCCCTCCACAGCTCCACATATCGTTGGCAATTTTTACTTAACCTTCCTTCCAATATTCCAACGTTTAAGGTAGGACCTGTTACGTAGCCTTACTGATGAGTCCACTAGTAGACAGGTCCAAGACGAAACGCAACACCCTTTCTTTTTCCCATTCTATCCCCCCTCCACAGCTCCACATATCGTTGGCAATTTTTACTTAACCTTCCTTCCAATATTCCAACGTTTAAGGTAGGACCTGTTACGTAGCCTTACTGATGAGTCCACTAGTAGACAGGTCCAAGACGAAACGCAACACCCTTTCTTTTTCCCATTCTATCCCCCCTCCACAGCTCCACATATCGTTGGCAATTTTTACTTAACCTTCCTTCCAATATTCCAACGTTTAAGGTAGGACCTGTTACGTAGCCTTACTGATGAGTCCACTAGTAGACAGGTCCAAGACGAAACGCAACACCCTTTCTTTTTCCCATTCTATCCCCCCTCCACAGCTCCACATATCGTTGGCAATTTTTACTTAACCTTCCTTCCAATATTCCAACGTTTAAGGTAGGACCTGTTACGTAGCCTTACTGATGAGTCCACTAATAGACAGGTCCAAGACGAAACGCAATACTCTTCCTTTTTCCCATTCTATCCCCCCTCCACAGCTCCACATATCGTTGGCAATTTTTACTTAACCTTCCTTCCAATATCCAAACGTCTAAGGTAGGACCTGTTAGGTAGCTTTACTGATGAATCCATTAACAGACAAGTCTAGGATAAAACGCAACACCCTTCCTTTTTCCTATCCTATCCCCCCTCCACAGCTCCACATATCGTTGGCAATTTTAACTTAATCTTCCTTCCAATATCCCAAGTAAGGCAGGGCCTGCTAGGTAGCCTTACTGATGAGTCCACTAGCAGGCCCAGGACGAAACGCAACACTCTTCCTTTTCCTATTCTATCCCTTCTCCACAGCACCACAAATCCTAAGTGTTTCCTTGTTCATAGGAAGCGAGTGAGATGGAGACAGGTGTAAAAACATATGTACTATATATAATTATAATATGATTATTATTATATATTACTATTGTGCGATTATTAATTACGAAACACAGTGGAACGAGCTAAGAAACCAGGAAAATAAAGGTACGTATAATTGGGTACGCTAAGTATTTTCATTATCGCGCGCAGAGAAAGCGAAGATTTCCAACAACGTACTTTCGAAACGCGTAGCAACGCTCGTCTCTTCTTCGAACATTTTCCACGTTCTTGCTACGTCCGTGAATGCGTTCGAAAGATATCGCTGCTGAAATTAGTGCGCGACACCGAGTAAACCGCGCGTCGTAACTGATAACGCCTATACGTTACGTCGAACGTTGCCAGCGAACCTCTCGCGTTTCCTATGATTCCGCGGAATACGCGATTCGCCGCGCGGCGAAGCAGCGGTTGAAACGAGAACGTCGCGCGGGCGGAATGTGCAGGCGCCGCGTTCGAAAAATTGTAACCCGCGGCCGCGGCTTCTAATCGCGATCGCGGGGTCCGATGAAATCCGTCGACGCGGCGAAATAATTCCAACGAACTTCGAAACCGCGATAACTCGGAGACCGGCGGTGGCTAGGAGCGCGAGCGCGACGGTGGCTCGATGCTTTTTCGCGGAGGACGCGAAAACGCACGGATCGACGGGGGCGAAAGTGCGGCGGTGCGATTGGAGGGTAAAAAAGGGGCGCAGCGGCGGCGAAGAAGGACGCAGCGTGGCACGGGAACGCGTGAAATCGACGGCAACGTTCGCAGCGTTTGCGAGCGCTTTCGCATCGCCTGGCGACATTTTTCGCTATCCGCGAGCGGCGGCGAGGTATCGCTGGGGCGAGCTCGCGTGGCGCGCCGCGTACAGACGCGAAACAAGCGGCCGAGATCTCGCAACGGGATTCCAAGCGATCGATATCCCGCTGCTCCGTTTCGCGAACGCCCTGTTCTGTAACTGTATGGGAACTGCTCGTGTGCTCGCGTTCCTCGCTTGCAAGCGACTCCGTTCGCGTCTACGACGCTCCGACTTGCGTCTAGTCGCGTGCTTCTGCGATTACTTCGGCCGTTACGGGGCCAGCTGGTCGTTGCACCAAGGATATCGATCGGTCTCGCGATTCCCTCCTGCGGCAACCTTTGCGTCCGCCAACCGCGATCCGATCAATCGAAATAATTCCTCTACGAGAATTCGCCAGCCTACGATTACCGTTGCGCTGCTGCTTTTCGCGCGTTCGCGGAAAATTTAACCGCGGCGGAAACGCAGCGCGCGGACGGCCAGCCGAAAATTGATGAAACGCGCGAAGCAAGACACGCGCGTTATTGGCGTTACACTTGCAAGGCGCAAGTTAACTTCCGTTCGAGTTTAATCGCGCGGGGCGTGTTTTGAAAGATATACGGGTTGGAATGGAAGTTCGTAGCTTGTTTCGGCCGCAACGAGCGGCGTTGAAACGCGTCCACGGTCGCGTCACTCGCGCCAAAACTAAAGAAACGCGTCTAAATCCGTAGGAAGCAACTCGACTCGTAGCTTGAACGCGTTTCTTTAATTCGCCGGGGGAAACGCGAAGTTGCACGAAGGTTCGCGATCTAGTAGAGAGGCGGAGCCGGCGTTTACAAGTTTTGCTCTTGAAACGCGGAGATTTCAACACGGTAAGCGAGATTCGTTGCCATCTTTTTCCAAAGTTGGGCAAAATTTCGAATAATTCGTCGAGAAATCCAACGACGTCGCAACAATGTTATTAAAATTAATCTTCTACTCGTGTATTCAACTTCGTTGAATATTATTAT
The DNA here is from genome assembly GCA_028830335.1 of Eucera pruinosa. NCBI lineage: Eukaryota > Metazoa > Arthropoda > Insecta > Hymenoptera > Apidae > Eucera > Eucera pruinosa. Next base: position 2,760,310 of record JAMYCR010000021.1, read on the forward strand.
GCTAATAGTTTTGGCCTTTTCCTTTGCTACTTATATTGACAATTTAATCAATCATATTTAATATAATGTGATATTAATATCACAATATTAATTATTATCTGTAATTAACGAATTTCGAAGAATTTATGAAACGTTCACAGATGCTAAAAGCGTGACTAATCTTTTGAAAACGTTAACGTTGTTACAATGCTAACGTTGCTTCGTGCTGTTAATGATTTTTAAACGATTCCAAGAAATCTTAATGGATCCTAATAATATTGGTAATGAGAAATTTCCGTTTAAGTGAAAACTTTACAAATGACAGTTCGAGGGATATTGGACTTTGTTGTATATTTCCAATGAATCAGTAATTAACTCCAAAACGAAGCCAAGAATAAACCAACATTAATTTTGAAACCATTTTCTATTAAAATTCAAGAATAACCTAGTATTAATTTGAGTTAATACGTGAAATAATATTAATTTAAATCAAAGAATCAACTAAAATTAATTTATACATATTTGAAAGCTAACCCAAGAATAAACCAAAATTAATTTCAACCCATTCTGAATATTGAACTTTGTTATTTATTTTCAATGAATTAGTAGTTAATTCATTACATTCAACACGTAAAGAAAATGTAATATATTAATTTTGCAACCATTTAGAATTGAATTCAAGAATAACTCAGTATTAATTTGAAATTATTCGTGAATCTAACCCAAGAATAAACCAAATTAATTTAAACGTATTTGGAAGCTAATCCAAGAATAAACCAACATTAATTTCAACCCATTCTGAATATTGAACTTTGTTATTTATTTCCAATGAATTAGTAGTTAATTCATTACATTCAACACGTAAAGAAAATGTAATATATTAATTTTGCAACCATTTAGAATTGAATTCAAGAATAACTCAGTATTAATTTGAAATCATTCGTGAATCTAACCCAAGAATAATCCAAAATTAATTGAAACCTATTTAGAAGCTAACCCAAGAATAAACCAAAATTGATTTCAACCCATTCTGAATATTAAACTTTGTTATATATTTCCAATGAATTAGTAGTTAATTCATTACATTCAACACATAAGAAAAATGTAGCATATTAATTTTGCAACCATTTCGAATTGAATTCAAGAATAATCTAGTATTAATTTGAACTAATTCGTGAATCTAACCCAAGAATAATCCAAATTAATTTCAACCCATTCCAAATCTAACCCAAGAATAAACCAAAATTAATTTCAACCCATTCTGAATATTGGACTTTGTTATATATTTCCAATGAATTAGTAGTTAATTCATTACATTCATCACGTAAAGAAAATGTAATATATTAATTTTGCAACCATTTCGAATTGAATTCAAGAATAATCTAGTATTAATTTGAACTAATTCGTGAATCTAACCCAAGAATAAACCAAAATTAATTTAGACCCATTGTGAATATTGGCCTTTGTTATATATTTCCAATGAATTAGTAGTTAATTCATTACATTCAACGCGTAACAAAAATGTAACATATTAATTTTGAAACCATTATTAATTGAATTCAAGAATAACTCAGTATTAATTTGGACTGATTCGTGAATCTAACCCAAGAATAATCCAAATTAATTTCAACCTATTTAGAAGCTAACCCAAGAATAAAACAAAATAATTTTCAACCTATTCTGAATATTAAACTTTGTTATATATTTCCAATGAGTTAGTAGTTAATTCATTACATTCAACTCATGACAAAATTGTAACATATTAATTTTGGGACCATTCTGAATTGAATTCAAGTATAACCCAGTATTAATTTGAACTAATTCGTGAACCTAACCCAAGAGTAAACCAAAATTAATTTCAACCTATTTCGAAGCTAACCCAAGAATAAACCAAAATTGATTTCAACCCATTCTGAATATTAAACTTTGTTATATATTTCCAATGAATTAGTAGTTAATTCATTACATTCATCACGTAAAGAAAATGTAATATATTAATTTTGCAACTATTTCGAATTGAATTCAAGAATAACTCAGTATTAATTTGAACTAATTTGTGAATCTAACCCAAGAATAAACCAAATTAATTTAAACCTATTTGGAAGCTAACCCAAGAATAAACCAAAATTAATTTGAACCCATTGTGAATATTGAACTTTGTTATATATTTCCAATGAATTAGTAGTTAATTAACTACATTCAACATGTAACAAAAATGTAACATATTAATTTTGCAACTATTTCGAATTGAATTCAAGAATAACCCAGTATTAATTTTAAATTATTCGTGAATCCAACCCAAGAATAAACCAAATTAATTGAAACCTATTTAGAAGCTAACCCAAGAATAAACCAAAAATAATTGAAACCCATTCCAAAGCTAACCCAAGAATAAACCAAAATTAATTCCAACCCATTCTAAATACTGGAGTTTGTTATATATTTCCAATGAATTAGTAATTAATTCATTACATTCAACGTATAACAAAAATGTACATAAATAAACCCTATGTTTAACAATACTATACTTCAAACTGGAATTGAAGAATAACCCAGTATTAATTTTAACAAATTCGTGAATCTAACCCAAGAATAATCCAAATTAATATAAACCCATTCCAAAGCTAACCCAAGAATAAACCAAATTAATTGAAACCTATTTAGAAGCTAACCCAAGAATAAACCAAAATTAATTCCAATCCATTCTAAACATTGAACTTTGTTAGATATTTCCAATGAATTAGTAGTTAATTAACTACATTCAACACGTAACAAAAATGTACCATATTAATTTTGCAACCATTCCAAATTGAATTCAAGAATAACTCAGTATTAATTTGAACAAATTCATGAATCTACCCCAAGAATAATCCAAATTAATATAAACCCATTCCAAAGCTAACCCAAGAATAAACCAAATTTAAATTAATTCCAACCCATTCTGAGCATAAAATTTCATCGTACATTTCCAATTAATTAAAAATACTCCATTCCTCACACTAAACATATAAAAATAATATTCTCAAATGAACTCAGATCCGTGGCCCAATATAATGCTCCGAAACCGGAACTGTATCTTCACTTTGAACAATAAATCCAAACTACTTAAAATATCAGTAGGATATGATGGCCATATCTACCCTGTTCAACGATTCACCGGAAAGAATAAATAAAAATCCGTCGTTCGCTTCGTCAACGTTACAATCTATCCTAGCATAACAGTACTTCAGGTATACGATCAGGTGTGCGGAACGGTTTCCCATCTCTCCCCCCTCTCCACCTGTCACCGATTCAACCTTCCATCCAACGCCAACATTTCCCCCCTCCCCTACAATTCATAAATTCCCGAAATCGTCGCCTAAACCCAAAACTTCATCCTTACAAAATGTTCCTTCTCAAAACAAATAACTTCATCTTTATCCGACGAAAAAGTTCTCCAAGAAAAGAAGAAGAAACTCCGAAACGCGTTCATTCGAATGGCCGAAGGGAGCCGAAGCGAGGATCGAAGTGAACCGAAGTCATCGAGGCTTACAAACTCGCCCGTAATTCGCTACGTTTCCTCGTATTTCGTTCCACTTGCGTTGCGTAAACGATTAACCGAGATACATTCGATCGATCGGTGTGCATGTTTATTAATTCCCTTGGTCGCGCGGAAGGAAACGGAGTAACGTAAGCAGTCCAGTTTAATGGCGAACGCGAGATGGGCCTTACTCACCTGCCACGACGTAACGCGCCCGCATTTTTCGCCTCTGAACGCCTCGAATACGCGGCTTCTCTCTGTAGATCTTGCAACTCTCTCTCTGGATCACTCTCGAGGCATTCTTGATCGCCGAACAAACACACAAACACACACACAAGCGCGCGCAAACACAAACACAAACACGTTTCCGTTTTTTCTTTCTTTCTCGATTTTCACTCGTTTACTTTTGCGCTTTGTTAGCTACGCGAACGCGTAGCTTCGACCGAACACGCGCATACGCACGCGCGCGCGTGGAACACTGTACGATCACGCGTGCACGTTTCGAAGCTTCTCTTTCGTTCCTCGTGCGCGAAACGTCCGCCCGCGCCGTTCACGACCGCGCACAGACACACACCGAGCGAGACTGACGCTCTCGAGCGTCGCGCGTCCGCTTGGCGAACGCTATGCTTCGTTGTTTAACTGTGCACGGTGACGTGCATCGTGAAATCTACGGACGAAAGGTTCCCAGGGCCCCGACAAGCGATAGACACGGCCCTGCTCGAGATTATATTCGACGGTGGGGATAGTTTGTTGCTCCGGTAAGCGAGAGAAGCGGTGCATTCGATTGCAGCTATTGGAAATTCGTAAACGAAGAAAGAAACGCTGTCAACGTGGACGATATTCCACTGAAGAATTCCAACGAATTCCAACTTAGTGAAACTGATGAAACGTGTTGTATATTAAGTAAAGGTTAATTTGGACCTTCTAAAGAGCAACAGAAAGGATTCACGATTATAGGATTATTATTTTTCTGCGTTACGATTATTTGTTGAGGAATGTTAAGATAGGGAAGCGCGTGTTTGTGATGATTTATTGTGTTTGTATTTAGAGACACGTGCGCGAGAATTGGATATTTATAATACCATGCGTCTTTTTTTTAGGAATACGCCAAGAGTTTAAACCATTTGCGGACGAGTATCGATAAATAGTCGCCAAAATTTGTTTCAATCTTCTTACAGGATAAACGTTGATTTTCAAAGCAAGAAGTTTGAATTGGTGGCATTAATAGGCACTGTTGATAATAACTGAGCGGAAAATTCGTTAAGTGTTATTTAATGCAGTCCGTAATAAAGATTCGAGACCATAATCGAGTGTTTAGTTATTTCTCGTCCGCAAAAGGTTAATGCAACTCATGAAACGTGTTGTATATTAAGTAAAGGTACGTTTGGACCTTCTAAAGAGCAAAATAAAGGATTCGAAGGAATTAAACATTTCTGTTAACAAGTGGCCAATAATCCGCATTATGATTATTATTGTTTTCATTATTATTATTATTCCGCCTCTTTTCTATTCGTTACAATAATTACCATCCACTAATTACAAGATTAGTTTATCCAATTATTGTATAGGAATGAATTGTAAACAAACAAAGCAAAAAAAGGACACCTTTTCCATGACAATGTTGTTATTAATAATGTCAATTGATTTCAATTCTATTTATAGGAAACACGATAAATTTCTAAGGAATTAAACATTTCTGTTAACAAGTGGCCAATAATTCGCATTCCCATTATTATTATTATTATTATTCCACCTCTTTTCTATTCGTTACAATAATTTCCATCGACCAATTACAAGATTAGTTTATCCAATTATTGTACAGGAAACGCGATAAATTTCACTATAAATAATTAAAACAAACACAACAAAAAAAGAACAACTTTTCCATGACAATGTTGTTATTAATAATGTCAATTGAGTTCAATTCTATTTATAGAAACACGATGAATTTCGAAGGAATTAAACATTTCTATTAACAAGTGGCCAATAATTCGCATTCTCATTATTATTATTTTTATTAGGATTATGATTATTACTATTATTATTCCGCCTCTTTTCTATTCGTTACAATAATTCCCATCCACTAATTAACAAGATTAGTTTATCCAATTATTGTACAGGAAACGCGATAAATTTCACTATAAATGAATTGTAAACAAACAAAGCAAAAAAAACACCTCTGCCGTGACAATGTGTCGTTTTATCGATAAACGTCAAGACATTGCCGTGACCAGGATTCGAACCTGGGTTACTACGGCCACAACGTAGGGTCCTAACCACTAGACGATCACGGCTACCAGAGGACTTGTGGAATGTTGCCTTCCATTCGCTTTTAATGTACACGTAACAACGTAAACACTAATATTATTACTTTTCGTTGAATTATAAATAAAACCATCGTAATAATTTAAGTTCGAGTAAGAGATAAAATAGTTTTTACACAGTTTTTATATGGAATCATTCTTGTATTAGTAGTTTAGTATCGTAAGCGACGCGTTGTTTATTTAATAATGGGAATCTGTAATAATGCGTATAAGTACGAAATGTTAAGTAAAATTAAGCGTTTCGAACTGTTAACAAGTGGACAACAGTTTTTCAAATTGCAATGCTAGTGAATTACAATACTTGCAAATTGCAACGCTTGCAAATTGCAATATTTACAAATTGAAACACTTGCAAATTGCAATACTTGTAAATTAACAACTCTTGCAAATTGCAACGCTTGCGAATTGCAATGCTTAGAAATTGCAACACTTGCAAATTACAATACTTGCAACTTAACAACGCTTGCAAATTGCAACGCTTGCAAATTGCAATACTTGCAAATTACAACACTTGTAAATTGCAATGCTTGCAAATTTGCAATATTTACAAATTGCAAAGCTTGCAAATTGCAATGCTTAGAAATTGCAACACTTGCAAATTACAATACTTGCAACTTAACAACGCTTGCAAATTGCAACGCTTGCAAATTGCAATACTTGCAAATTACAACACTTGTAAATTGCAATGCTTGCAAATTTGCAATATTTACAAATTGCAAGGCTTGCAAATTGCAATGCTTGCGAATTGCAATGCTTAGAAATTACAATACTTGCAAATTGCGACATTTGCACGTAGAATAGAAAAGAAAGGAAATACTTATTGTTAGTATTCCCAATATTAATTAGAACTAATTCGTGAATCTAACCCAAGAATAAACCAAAATTAATTGAAACCTATTTAGAAGCTAACTCAAGAATAAACCAAAATTAATTTCAACCTATTTTGAATATTGGACTTTGTTATAAATTTCCAATGAATTAGTAGTTAATTCATTACATTCAACACGTAACAAAAATGTAACATATTAATTTTGCAACCATTCTTCATTGAATTCAAGAATAACCCAGTATTAATTTGAAATCATTCGTGAATCTAACCCAAGAATAATCCAAAATAATTTAAACCTATTTAGTAGCTAACCCAAGAATAAACCAAAATTAATTTCAACCCATTTTGAATATTGGACTTTGTTATATATTTCCAATGAATTAGTAGTTAATTCATTACATTCAACACGTAACAAAAATGTAATATATTAATTTTGCAACCATTTCGAATTGAATTCAAGTATAACCCAGTATTAATTTGAAATCATTCGTGAATCTAACCCAAGAATAATCCAAAATAATTTAAACCTATTTAGTAGCTGACCCAAGAATAAACCAAAATTAATTTCAACCTATTTTGAATATTGGACTTTGTTATAAATTTCCAATGAATTAGTAGTTAATTCATTACATTCAACACGTAACAAAAATGTAACATATTATTGTTGCAACCATTTCGAATTGAATTCAAGTATAACCCAGTATTAATTTGGACTAATTCGTGAATCTAACCCAAGAATAAACCAAAATTAATTTAAACCTGTTTCAAAGCTAACCCAAGAATAAACCAAAATTAATTTCAACCCATTCTGAACATTGGACTTTGTTATATCATATTTCCAATGAATTAGTAGTTAATTCATTACATTCAACACGTAACAAAAATGTAATATATTAATTTTGCAACCATTTCGAATTGAATTCAAGTATAACCCAGTATTAATTTGAAATCATTCGTGAATCTAACCCAAGAATAAACCAAAATTAATTTAAACCTATTTAGTAGCTAACCCAAGAATAAACCAAAATTAATTTCAACCCATTCTGAATATTGGACTTTGTTATTTATTTCCAATGAATTAGTAGTTAATTCATTACATTCAACACGTAACAAAAATGTAACATATTAATTTTGCAACCATTTCGAATTGAATTCAAGTATAACCCAGTATTAATTTGAAATCATTCGTGAATCTAATCCAAGAATAATCCAAAATAATTTAAACCTATTTAGTAGCTAACCCAAGAATAAACCAAAATTAATTTCAACCCATTCTGAATATTGGACTTTGTTATTTATTTCCAATGAATTAGTAGTTAATTCATTACATTCAACACGTAACAAAAATGTAATATATTAATTTTGCAACCATTTCGAATTGAATTCAAGTATAACCCAGTACTAATTTGAAATCATTCGTGAATCTAACCCAAGAATAAACCAAAATTAATTTCAACCCATTCTAAACATTTAGTATTCGTTACAATTTTCCGGCCTTTCGAAACAAATTTCGTTATTATTTTGCTTCGCACAATTCGTTTCTTTCTTTACTGTAATCCTTCTTACCGTACATTTTCGCATCGTAGTATTTGAAAAATGTGATCTTCTCTGAAATATCGACCACGAAGCGAGAATCTTGCGATTATGCTCACGACGAATAAAAACGCGCGCCACTATCGCGTTTTTAATAAACTTCGCGTGATCTTTTCTTCCATTCTTCTATAATTGCAGCATTTCTCTGTTCTCCAATTTGCTTAAAAAAAAGCAGGCTTAAAAATTGGCTTAAAACAGTAAAAATAACAACAATTCGTATTAAAAATACGCAGCGATTTCTTTAATCGGCGATAGCCGATAAAAACGGGCGTCTGAATTAACAACGAAGCAACTGGAAACTTTAAACCATCGATTAGAAGAAATATAGACGAACTAATCCAAAAACTTCTATTTAATTTTTACTCTTTTAGATTATATAAAAAGTATAAATTTATGCGTTTTCCCTTACAATTTCGTGTATTAAAATACTTTAAAAGCGTTTAGATTAATATAACGCGAAAGATATTTATCCGAAGAACTCTTACTTACTTTCGATTTCTTGTACTTGTCACGTATCCCCTTACATGCGAGTAACACTTTATGGATTAGTAACCTTTTCATGTATTTGCCTGTGAATGAGACTTCAAGCATTAATAACTACCGCGCAAGCGCGGAAATTCAAAAGAGCAGCGAGGAAAAAAGAGCGACGAGAAGAAAGAAGCAACGAACAGAAGAAGAAGAACCAGGATGAAGGAAAGACGCATTGAGAATTCTCGCTTTAATAATTTCCTTAAAACTAACACAAGAATAAACAGAAATTCAATTCAAATAAGTTTTATTTAATATTCGCGCTTTCGAGCAAAGTGGTTTAGCACTTCACGGGCATAGAACCCAATAGTCCTAGACCCATCAAGAAGATCCGTAACACTTACATACTTCGATTTCTTATACTAGTTCATCGTTATCCCGTGGCGCGCGACGCGAAGATTTAATCTATGCTTGAGAAACTTGTAAAATAAAAGATACACACACGCGCGCAGGAGCCTCGAAATTAAGTGTCGCAGTTTTTCGGTGTACTTTCGCGTGATGAATTGAAGCGTTCAAAGTGTTGCCCCGTTCGATTATTTAATTAATAAGCAAGACGAAAGAAATAAGGGAAACATTGTTGCAACGTAAAAAGGTCGAATGAAACGACGTTCTTTAGGTTAAAGGATCACAAGAACGCGCGTGGTCGTGTTGTGTTGCTATGAAACAGCGTTCGTCCGCTTTCGCGTAGCCGAATAATCGTTTCCAACTTCGATTCAACGATTCCAACGTTCGAATCTAACGAGCCGCAATTATGAACGATGAACAGATCCCATTAACGTTGCCCGACACGCAAAACATCAACTCGATCTGCTTGACACAGTCGCAGGAGCTGTCGCAAGAGAAAATTGCGAACGTTTGGGGAAGATTATGCCCTGTTAAATTACCATTCAAAACCATGGGTGAGAATTTCGATTTCTATCGTAATAATGATTTGGTTGAGCATAAATATAAACCGAAATAACACGCGTGGATAAATTGAAACTAAGGTGAAATTTAGGGGGAAATATTGGAAAATTGTTTTTAACATATTCCGAATGGGTGAAGTAGTTATTAAATAATGGAGGGGATTTATTTATTGGCAATGTTTATACTTGAGATATTTGTTTGGTGTTGAATAAAGGAGTTGGAGCGATAATTGTGGGGATATTGTATTTCCTTTCGTTGAAAGTATTTTGTATTTTAAAGCATTTATGTGATTTGATTTGATTGAATGAATATTGAATTATGTGATGTTGGTGGTTTTATACGTGTGAAGATGATTAGATTGGAGTAATATTGAGATGTTACAGGGAATTAATGTTGCAGTAATATATTGGAATAATATTGGAGTTGTATTGAAATAATATTGTAGCAATATTGAAGTAATATTGGTATAATATTGTAGTAATATTGAAATAATATTGGTATAATATTGAAGTAATACTAAATTACTATTGAAGTAATGTTAATATAATATTGAAATAATATTGAATTAATATAGGAGCAATGTTTAAGTAATACTGAATTAATATTGGAATAATATTGAAATAATATTGGTATAATATTGAAATAATATTGGTATAATATTGAAGTAATACTAAATTACTATTGAAGTAATGGTAATATAATATTGAAGTAATATTGAATTAATATAGCAGTAATGTTGAAGTAATACTGAATTAATGTTGGAGTAATACTGAATTAATATTGGAATAATATTGAAATAATATTGGTATAATATTGGTACAATATTGAAGTAATATTGAAGTAACACTAAATTACTATTGAAATAATGTTGATATAATATTGAAGTAATACTGAAGTAATATTGGATTAATATCGAAGTGATATATTGGACTAATATTGAAATTATATTGGTCTGATATTGAAGTGATATTGGATTATTATTGGAGTAATATTGAATTAATATTGGAGTAATATTGAGATGAGGTTGGACAAATATTGGAGTAGTATTGCAGTAATATTCAAGTAGTATTGGCATAATATTGAAATAATACTAAATTTATATTGGAGTAATATTGAAGTAATGCTGTATTAATATTGGTGTAATATTGAAGTAATATTGATATAATATTGAAGTAATACCGAATTAATGTTGGAATAATATTTAAGCAATATTGGATTAATAATAAAGTGATGCATTGGACCATTATTGGAATATTAGTTAAATAATGTTGCATTGATATTGAAGTAATATTGGACTAATATCGAAGTGATATATTGGATTAATATTGAAGTAATATTGGACTAATATCGAAGTGATATATTGGACTAATATTGAAGTTATATTGGAGTAGTATTGCAGTAATATTGAAGTTGTATTGGCATAACATTGACGTAATACTAAATTAATATTGCAGTAATGTTCAAGTAATACTGAATTAATATTAGAGTAATGTTGAAGTAATACTGAATTAAAACTCAAGTAATACTGGAGTAATATTGAATTAATATTGCAATAATATTGAAGTAATGCTGTATTAATATTGGTGTAATATTGAAGCAATATTGATGTAATATTGGAGTAATATTGAAGTAATACTGAATTAATATTGAAGTAATATTGGAATAATATTCAATTAATATTGATATAGTATTGAAGTAATATTGGTATAATATTGAAGTAATACTAAATTACTATTGAAGTAATGTTAATATAATATTGAAGTAATATTGAATTAATATAGGAGTAATGTTGAAGTAATACTGAATTAATATTGGAGTAATACTGTATTAATATTGAAATAATATTGGTATAATATTGAAGTAATACTAAATTACTATTGAAGTAATGTTGATATAATATTGAAGTAATACTGAAGTAATATTGGAATAATATTTAAGCAATATTGGATTAATAATGAAGTGATGCATTGGTCCAATATTGGAGTATTATTTAAATAATGTTGCATTAATATTGAAGTGATTTTGGAGTAATATTGCGTTAGTATTACATTAATATTGAAATAATAATGAAGTGATAGATTGTACTATTATTTGAGTAATACTGGAGTGATATTGAACTAAGTAATATTGAAGTAATATTGGATTAATATTGAAGTGATATATTGGACTAATATTGAACTTATATTGGACTGATATTGAAGTGATATTGGATTATTATTGGACTAATATTGAATTACTTTTGGAGTAGTATTGCAGTAATATTGAAGTAGTATTGGCATATTATTGAAGTCATACTAAATTAATATTGGAGTAACATTGAAGTAGTATTGGCATAATATTGACGTAATACTAAATTAATATTGGCATAATGTTGAAGTAATACTGAATTAATATTTGAGTAATATTGAATTAATATAGGATTAATATTGAAGTAATATTAATAAAATATTGAAGTAATAATAAATTAATATTGGAGTAGTATCGAAGTTATACTGAATTAATATTGAAGTAATACTAAATTAATATTGGACTAATATTGAAGTTACACTGAATTAATATTGAAATAATACTAAATTAATATTGGAGTAATATTGAAGTTACACTGAATTAATATTGAAATAATACTAAATTAATATTGGAGTACTATTGCAATAATACTGAATTAATGTTGAAGTAATATTGGAATAATATTCAATTAATATTGCTATAGTATTCAAGTAATATTGAATTAATATTGGAGTAATATTGAAGTTATACTGAATTAATATTATAGTAACACTAAATTAATATTGGAGTAATATTGAAGTTATACTGAATTAATATTATAGTAACACTAAATTAATATTGGAGTAATATTGAAGTTATATTGAATTAATATTAGAGTAATATTGAAGTTACACTGAATTACTATTGAACTAATACTAAATGAACATTGATGTAATATTAAAGTAATACAGAATGAATATCGCGGTGATATTTAATCTCGCAAAAAGGAACATAATTTGCCTACCTGTATATGAATGTTACCTAATAATTGTTTATAGAAATGACCAAAGACGTGTACACGCTTGGCCGCTCCGACGTATGCGACATTTACATTACGGACAAAGAATTGAAGACTAAGTGGCTGAGCGTGATAAGTAAAGTACACTTCAAGATAACGAGAGAATTCATCAACGGCGACACCGAAGATGCCGTAGTGTACTTGGAAGACTTAAGTCAGAATGGGACATTCGTTAACAAGAAGATAGTCGGCCGTGGACGTAAAGTGTGCTTGGAAAGCAACGACGTGATTTCTTTGGCGCAGCCGATGGTCACCGGTGAGTTTGCGTTCACTAATTTGCAAGTGTTGCAATTTGTAAATATTGCAATGTGCAAGCATTGCAATTTGCAAGCCTTGTAATTCGCAAGCGTTACAACAACGCTTGCAATTTGCAAGTGTTGTAGTTTGCAAACGTTGTTAATTTGCAAGCGTTGTTAAGTTGCAAACGTTGCTAATTTGCAGGCGTTGTAATTCGCAAGCATTGCAATTTGCAAGTGTCGCAATTTGGAAGCGTTGTTAATTTGCAAACGTTGCTAATTTGCAGGCGTTGTTAAGTTGCAAGTATTGCAATTTGCAAGTATTGCAATTCGCAAGCGTTGCAATTCGTAAATATTGCAATTTGCAAGTATTGTAATTTCTAAGCATTGCAATTTGCAAACGTAATTTCCAAGTGTTGCAATTTGCAAGCATTGCAATTTGCAAGATTTGCAATTTGTAAGTATTGCAATTCGCAAGCGTTGCAATTTGTAAATATTGCAATTCGCCAGCGTTGCACTTTGCAAGTATTGTAATTTACAAGCATTGCAATTTACAAGTATTCAAGTTTCCAAGCTTTGCAAATCCGCGCAATGCAATTTCCAAGTGTTGCAATTTCCAAGCGTTGCAATTTTAAAGCATTGCACTTTGCATCTATTCAAATTTCCAAGCTTTGCAAATTCCGCGCATTACAATTTCCTAATGTTGCAATTCGCAAGCATTGCAATTTGCAAGATTTGCTATTTGCAAGTATTGCAATTCGCAATCGTTGCAATTTGCAAGTATTGTAATTTCTAAGCTTTGCAATTTGCAAGCTTTGCAATTTGCAAGTGTTGCAATTTGCAAGCATTGCAATTTGCAAGATTTGCAATTTGTAAGTATTGCAATTCGCAAGCGTTGCAATTTGTAAATATTGCAATTCGCAAATGTTGCACTTTGCAAGTATTGTAATTTACAAGCATTGCAATTTACAAGTATTCAAGTTTCCAAGCGTTGCAATTTCTAAGCGTTGCAATTTGCAACTATTCAAGTTTCCAAGCTTTGCAATTTCCAAGCTTTGCAATTTGCAACTATTCAAATTTCCAAGCTTTGCAATTTGCCAGCCTTGCAATTTGCAACTATTCAAATTTCCAAGCTTGCAATTTCCAAGCTTTGCAATTTGCAACTATTCAAATTTCCAAGCTTTGCAATTTCCAAGCTTTGCAATTTGCCAGCCTTGCAATTTGCAACTATTCAAATGTCCAAGCTTTGCAATTTCCAAGCTTTGCAATTTGCAACTATTCAAATTTCCAAGCTTGCAATTTCCAAGCTTTGCAATTTGCAACTATTCAAATTTCCAAGCTTTGCAATTTCCAAGCTTTGCAATTTGCAACTATTCAAATTTCCAAGCTTTGCAATTTGCCAGTCCTGCAATTTGCAACTATTCAAATGTCCAAGCTTTGCAATTTGCAACTATTCAAATTTCCAAGCTTTGCAATTTCCAAGCTTTGCAATTTGCAACTATTCAAATGTCCAAGCTTTGCAATTTGTAACTATTCAAATTTCCAAGCTTTGCAATTTGTAACTATTCAAATTTCCAAGCTTTGCAATTTGCAACTATTCAAATTTCCAAGCTTTGCAATTTCCAAGCTTTGCAATTTCACAGCCTTGCAATTTGCAACTATTCAAATTTGCAAGCTTTGCAATTTCCAAGCTTTGCAATTTGCCAGCCTTGCAATTTCCAAGCTTTGCAATTGCCAAGCGTCGCAAGTATTCAACAAAAGTCTCCAAATAAAAATCCGAATCAATAACGTATTATCCACTTACTATTTTCCTTTTCCCCTTCCTCCCGAATTCTTTCTCACTTTCCCACGCGCCTAAAACGAAGAGGACTCGGTTCCTCGTCATTCTCTGCCGCAGTCTACATATTCATGAGCACGACCGCGTTCGAGAGCAACGATCTGCCGACGGAGCTGAAGGACAAGTACGCGGTGTCGAGGAAATTGGGCTCCGGCGCTTGCGGCGAAGTGAAAATGGTGTTCACGAAAGTCGGCTGCAAAAGGTTCGCCATGAAGACCATCGTGAAATTCGGCGGCGGCACGAACGGATTGAAACATCCATTGAACGATCCCGAAAAGATCATGAACGAAGTGGAGATATTGAAAGCATTGAAACACGTAAGAAAACGACGATAAGTGAAACCAGCGAAAGCATAAATAACATCCATTAATCCGTACTTTTATCGTTTCACCAAGCTTAGGATAATCCATTGGCGGTAAAATAAAGCAGCAACGTTTTCAAAACGATGGATATTGTTTAGTTAAATGATACTACAACATATAATTAATTCTTTCCAATATCATCGATCTATAATAGCAAGATTTATTATAATTCGTATTGTATATTGACCGCGTGTCTGCCACTTAATCTTCGTTCACATTTACGATACGAAGAAACGTGCAACAATTATATTCAATACTTTATCAACTTTGTTGCGCTCGAATTGAATATAATTCGTAAACGAACCATTCTAAATTAAAACGGACGTAAAAGAAAAAAAGCACATCTTCTCTTTTACAGTTTCAAATCCACGACGTTTCTTCATGTAACTTTGAGACGAATTTTACACCCATATTATCATTTAAATTTACTTCTCTTATCGTTAAAAATATTATCTACTGTAAATATTTCTTCTATCGTTTTAAAAACTCCTGTTTGTTGTTTTGTTGTTGTCTTTATTTCAGTCCGATTTCTGGTAACGGATACTGAATATAAAATGGTACCAAATCGTTTCATACATAATTGGAGAGTATTATCGAAATCTTTGGCGTTTCTAAATATTGTTAATGTCCGCAGCCGTGCATAATTCGAATGGAGGAGATCGTGGACACGCCGAAGGCTGTGTACATAGTGTTAGAATTGATGGAGGGCGGCGAGCTGTTCGATCGTATAAAAAGCAGAGGCCGATTGTCCGAGAATTGCGCCAAGTTGATATTTTATCAGGTCGTGTTAGCCGTTAGCTATCTTCACGACTGCGGCATAACGCACAGGGATCTGAAGGTAAATGTTTCCGTCGTTTTTTTTTTTTTTTTTGCGAAGCGCAACATTGTTCAAACCCTTTGCGGACGACGGATACACGAATATCAGTTGAAAAGAGTACTTTGGTTTCGAATTCCAAGCCTCTACATTTCCAAAGCTTTCGCATTTCCAAGCCTCTAAATTTCGAAGCTTTCGAATTCCAAGCCTCTACATTTCCAAGCTTTCGAATTGCAAGCTTTCGAATTCCAAGCTTTCGAATTCCAAGCCTCTAAATTTGCAAGCATTCGAATTTCCAAGCTTTGGAATTCCAAGCCTCTAAATTTCCAAGCTTTCGAATTGCAAGCATTTAAATTACCAAGTTTTGAAATTGCAAGCAGTTAAATTCCCAAGCTTTCGAATTTTCAAGCTTTCGAATTCCAAGCCTCCAAATTTCCAAGCTTCAGAATTCCAAGCATTCGAATTGCAAGCATTTAAATTACCAAGTTTTGACATTGCAAGCATTTAAATTACCAAGCTTTCGTATTGCAAGCATTTAAATTACCAAGCTTTCGTATTGCAAGCATTTAAATTACCAAGTTTTGAAATTGCTGCAAGCAGTTAAATTTCCAAGCTTTCGAATTGCAAGCATTTAAATTACCAAGTTTTGAAATTGCAAGCAGTTAAATTTCCAAGCTTTCGAACTGCAAGGCTCTAAATTTCAAGCTTTCGAATTGCAAGCATTTAAATTACAATACTGGCAAATTGCAATATTTACGAATTGCAACGCTTGCGAATCGCAACACTTACAAATTGCAACGCTTGCAAATTGCAAAGCTTGCAAATTGCAATACTTAGAAATTACAATACTTGCAAATTGCAATACTTACGAATTGCAACGCTTGCAAATTGCAACTCTTGCAAATTGCAATATTTACAAATTGTAATGCTTGCAAATTACAATACTTGCAAATTGCAACGCTTGCAAATTGCAATGCTTGCGAATTGCAATGCTTAGAAATTACAATACTGGCAAATTGCAATATTTACGATTTGCAACGCTTGCAAATTGCAATACTTACAAATTGCAACGTTTGCAAATTGCTGCGCTTGCAGATTGCAACGCTTGCGAATCGCAATATTTACAAATTGAAACACTTGCAAATTGCAATACTTACAAATTGCAACGCTTGCAAATTGCTACGCTTGCAAATTGCTACGCTTGCAGATTGCAACGCTTGCGAATCGCAATATTTACAAATTGAAACACTTGCAAATTGCAAATCTTGCAAATTGCAATGCTTGCAAATTGCAGCACTTGAAAATTACGTTTGCAAATTGCAAAGCTTGCAAATTGCAATGCTTAGAAATTACAATACTTGCAAATTGCAACGCTTGCGAATTGCAATACTTACAAATTGCAACGCTTGCGAATTGTAATATTTACAAATTGCAACACTTGCAAATTGTAATGCTTGCAAATTACAATACTTGCAAATTAACAATGCTTGCAAATTGCAATGCTTGCGAATTGCAATGCTTAGAAATTACAATACTTGCAAATTGCAATATTTACGAATTGCAACGCTTGCGAATTGCCATATTTACAAATTGCAACACTTGCAAATTGTAATGCTTGCAAATTACAATACTTGCAAATTGTAATGCTTGCAAATTACAATACTTGCAAATTAACAACGCTTGCAAATTGCAATGCTTGCGAATTGCAATGCTTAGAAATTACAATACTTGCAAATTGCAATATTTACGAATTGCAACGCTTGCGAATTGCAATACTTACAAATTGCAACGCTTGCGAATTGCAATATTTACAAATTGCAACACTTGCAAATTGTAATGCTTGCAAATTACAATACTTGCAAATTAACAACGCTTGCAAATTGCAATGCTTGCGAATTGCAATGCTTAGAAATAACAATACTTGCAAATTGCAATATTTACGATTTGCAACGCTTACAAATTGCAACATTTGCAAATTGCAACGCTTGCGAATTGCAATATTTACAAATTGCAACACTTGCAAATTGCAACGCTTGCGAATTGCAATTTACGCTGTTTTTTTGTAAGTGGATAGTCTATAGTGTATTTTTAGTCGATCTCAATTTGAGAAGTGAATTGATATCTGTTATATTATTGGTTCGCAGCCGGAGAATATATTGCTGGCCAACACCACGGACGAAACGTTGGCGAAAGTGTCGGATTTCGGTCTCTCGAAATTGGTCGACGCTCAAACTATGATGAAAACGTTCTGCGGCACTCCGATGTACGTCGCGCCCGAGATTTTATCGAACACCGGACGCGGTTCTTACACGAATCAAGTACGTAGCATAGAATTAATTACGATGTCTTCCCTGTGTGCCACGTTAATTCATTAAATAGAGAAAAGTGAAATTTGGACTTTAATTTACGTGACAACGCATAGGAGACATTAGTTTTTTATAGTTTTGCAACAATGTGACGTTGCAGAGATTACGAGTATCACCGTCGACTATTTACTATTTAATTTTAATGCAACGCGCCGCGATATTATTAATGGTTTATGGTGGACGAAGACAATACGTAAGAGTTTTTTTTTTCTTTTCAATTTGTTGTAGGTGGACGTGTGGAGTTTGGGAGTAATTTTGTACGCTTGTTTGAGCGGTACTGTGCCATTCAACTGCCAGAATCAGAATGTTAGTTTGCAGGATCAAATAAAGACGGGGAAGTACAGTTTTCCCGCGTCAAGATTCAAAGATATTTCGGCGAAAGCGATTGACTTGGTATGAATATTAAAGTTCAATATTAATCCTATATTACGTCGATATTAATCCAATATAACAGTTCGATACTAATCCAATATTACTTCAATATTAATCCAATGTTACTACAATATTAATCGAATATAACACTTCGATACTAATCCAATATTACTTCAATATCAATATAATATAACACTTAGATATTAATCAAATATTTCTTCAATGTTACTTCAATATTAATCCAATATAACTTCGATATTAATCCAATGTTACTTCTATATTAATCCAATATTACTTCAATATTAATCCAATGTTACTTCGATATTAGTCCAATGTAACACTTCGATATTAATCCAATATCACTTCAATATTACTTATATATTAATCCAATATTTCTTCAATATTAATCCAATATCACACTTTTGTATTACTTCAATATTAATCCAATATAATACGTCGATACTAATCCAATATTACTTCAATATTAATCCAATATAACACTTCAGTATTACTTCAATATTAATCTAATATTACTTCAATATTAATCCAATATTACTTCAATATTGCTTCAATATTAATCCAATATTACTTCAATATTGCTTCAATATTAATCCAATGCTACTTCAATATTAATCTAATGTAACACTTCGATATTAATTCAATATTACCTCAATATTAATCCAATATTACTTCAATATTAATCCAATGCTACTTCAATATTAATCCAATGCTACTTCAATATTAATCCAATGTTACTACAATATTAATCCAATATAACACTTTGATACTAATCCAATATTTCTTCAATATTAATCCAATATTAATGCAATGTTACTTCAATACTAATCCAATGTTACTTCAATATTAATCCAATATCACTTCAGTATTAGTCCAATATAACACTTAGATATTAATCCAATATCACCTCAATATTACTTAAATATTTCTCCAATATTACTTCAATATTAATCCAATATTAATCCAATATTACTTCAATATTAATCCAATATTAATCCAATATTACTTCAATATTAATCCAATATAACACTTAGATATTAATCCAATAACACGTCTGTATTACATCAATATTAATCCAATATTACTTCAATATTAATCCAATATTAATCCAATGTTACTACAATATTAATCCAATATAACACTTCGATACTAATCCAATATCACTTCAATATTACTTCAATATTAATCATATGTTACTTCAATATTAATCCAATATAATATTTCGTTATTAATTCAATATTATAACACTTAGATATTAATCCAATATCACTTCAATATTACTTAAATATCTCTCCAATACTACTTCAATATTCCTCCAATATTACTTCAATATTAATCCAATATTACTTCAATATTAATCCAATGCTATTTCAATATTAATCCAATGTAACACTTCGATATTAATCCAATATCACTTCAGTATTAGTCCAATATAACACTTAGATATTAATCCAATATCACTTCAATATTACTTAAATATTCCTCCAATATTACTTCAATATTCCTCCAATATTACTTTAATATTAATCCAATGCTATTTCAATATTAATCCAATGTAACACTTCGATATTAATCCAATATTCCTCCAATATTACTTCAATATTAATCCAATGTAACACTTCGATATTAATCCAATATCACTTCAATATTACTTCAATATTCCTCCAATATTACTTCAATATTCCTCCAATATTACTTCAATATTCCTCCAATATTACTTCAATATTAATCCAATGCTATTTCAATATTAATCCAATGTAACACTTCGATATTAATCCAATATCACTTCAATATTACTTCAATATTCCTCCAATATTACTTCAATATTCCTCCAATATTACTTCAATATTAATCCAATGCTATTTCAATATTAATCCAATGTAACACTTCTATATTAATCCAATATCACTTCAATATTACTTCAATATTAATCCAGTATGAAACTTCGATACTAATCCAATATTTCTTCAATATTACTTCGATACTAATCCAATATTCCTCCAATATTACTTCAATATTAATCCAATGCTATTTCAATATTAATCCAATGTAACACTTCGACATTAATCCAATATCACTTCAATATTACTTCAACATTAATCCAGTATCACTTCAATATTAATCCAATATAACACTTCGATACTAATCCAATACTGCTTCAATATTACTTCAATACTAATCCAACATTTCTTCAATATTACCCCAATACTAATCCAATATCACGAAACTCGCTCAAAGGCCCATAATTCCTCTTTCAGATCAAACGAATGATGACGGTTAATCCGAAAAGGCGGATCACGATAAAACAAGTATTGCTACACCCCTGGTTACAGGATCGTCAGCTTCATCTAGCTGTGGACGATTTGTTATCGGGCCAAAACGACGAGAACGTGGCTCCCCGTACTGTTTGCGGTAATATGCAGTACAGAAACGAACAATACAAAAGGCTGGTGAAGAGGCCAAGATTAGGAGACTAAGTACAAACGCGAGCAATCGTCGAAAGGTTCGCGATATTTCCCGTTTCCCTTTTATTTCGTTGATTGCTCAGCTCTAATCCAATTCGTTATAGATTCGACGACGAAACGCCAACAGTAGGAAAAATTCTCGTCTTCCTTTCGTAATCGAAACTAAAGGGATATATGCATTTAAGTTTGGCGGCGAAATATTGGACGAGTTTTTCAACGAGCCTTGGCCATCGATTTTCCATTGCAACGTTCACGCCGATACGACCAAGTTACCCGACTACTAAACAGTACAACTATAGCGATAGTTAATTTATTTGTGATATAGTTACGAAGAGAAATTTAAGTGTAACGATTAGACCGCGGATTTTTATACAAATCCATTTTTTTGAATGATTATAGTTAACGAAAGAATTCGCGTCGTACAGCAAATTCTATTCTTCCATTGTCTTTCGATTTCATTTAGAGGACGACGCGTGTTTTTGAGGTTAGTCGACAAAAAACGACGACAGTTTTTGTAACGAAACGTGAATAACGTGAAATTGTTAGAATCGCTGCGACAATCGGGGAAATTTTCGTTCGAAAATATGAACCTAATCCGCAGTTAATCCTTATTGAATCAGTTTATACGATTTCTAATAAAATATACTTAAACCACTTGGCGTACGAAATTTTTAATAAAACGCGATCGCAAACCTAACCGAAACCTAATCTAATCCGCGCCTGATCCAAGTTTCAGCGTTGTACAAAATTTACAATGAGTAGAATTATTCTGAACCTAACTCAAACTTTAGTACGCAAAATTTGTAACAAAACTATGCTAAAACTATATTAAAAAAGGCCAAATGTAGAACGATGTAATTTACGTTAGTTTCGCATACACGCGTCACGTCCTCTAAAAAAAGAACAACGATGCGTAAATTAATTGCGCGATAAAAATCGCCGGTCTAATTGGCAAACGTATAATTACTCGGAAAGATGTGTATAATATATATATATGTATAAGAACGCGGACGAATTATTTTTCTACTTTATTACGTATCTTTTTGTACGCCTGTGCTTATTAAATGCGTTGAAAAGGAATAAATAAATAAACATTGCGGCTAATGGTAAATAAATATATTTATATCGATGATTTCATCGGTTCTCAATGAAGAAAACCTTGCCGTATAAATAGCGTATGATTAAAAGTGGTGAATAATAATTTTATCGATCGCCTTCGTCTGTTTTTTTCCCCTTTTTTTTGTTCCTATTCCTCTCTGCACGGATAAATGTCTTCGCCTTGGCACGGATTCGGAAGAGGAGTTTCCATATCCGGCCGCTCTTTTTTAGCGAGTCCAGCAAGCATTCGTTTCACCTGTGCTATCGCTTTGCCCGGATTCAAACCCTGCGAAAAGCGGGAAAACGAAAATCGGCGTTACGTTAATTGGGAGAGGAGGGGGGATAAAATGAAGAAATTAGAAACCTTGGGGCAGGTTTTGGTGCAGTTGAAAATGGTGTGGCATCGATAGACGGAGTAGAAGTCGCGCAATTGTCCGAGCCTCTCTTTGTGACCCGTGTCACGCGAATCTATTATCCACCTGTAAGCCTGTGGAATGAAGGGAAGGGAAGGGAGCGTGTGAGTAAGGTAAATGTATTGCTACTGGGATTTATGATAGTAGTGAGTTGAGAGTGGAGTTGTTTAATGGAAGATTGTAGTGGTAGTAACTTAAGAATGGAATTATTTAGTAGAAGATTATAGTGGTAGTAACTTAAGAATGGAACTATTTAGTAGAAACTTATAATAGTAGTAACTTAGGAATGGAACTATTTAATAGAAACGTACAACAGTAGTAACTTAAGAATGGAACTATTTAATAGGAACTTATAGTAGTAGTAACTTAAGAATGGAACTATTCAATAGAAACTTAAGAATGGAACTATTTAATAGAAACTTATAATAGTAGTAACTTAAGAATAGAACTATTTAATAAAACTTAAGAGTGGAACTATTTAATAGAAACTTAAGAATGGAACTATTCAATAGAAACTTATAATAGTAAAGTAACTTAGGAATGGAACTATTTAATAGAAACTTATAATAGTAGTAACTGAAGAGTAGAACTATTCAGTAGAAACTTATAAAATAGTAATAGTAACTTAAGAATGGAACTATTTAATGGAAACTTATAATAGTAGTAACTTAGGAATGGAACTATTTAATAGAAACTTATAATAGTAATAACTTAGGAATGGAACTATTTAATAGAAACTTATAATAGTAGTAACTTAAGAATAGAACTATTTAATAAAACTTAAGAGTGGAACTATTCAATAGAAACTTATAACAGTAAAGTAACTTAGGAATGGAACTATTTAATAGAAACTTATAATAATAGTAGCTTAGGAATGGAACTATTTAATAGAAACGTACAATAGTAGTAACTTAAGAATGGAACTATTTAATAGAAACTTATAATAGTAGTAACTTAGGAATGGAACTATTTAATAGAAACTTATAATTGTAGTAACTTAAGAATGGAACTATTCAGTAGAAACTTATAAAATAATAATAGTAACTTAAGAATGGAACTATTTAATAGAAACTTATAATAATAGCAACTTAAGAGTCGAACTATTTAATAGAAACTTATGATAGTAGTAACTTAAGAGTAGAACTATTTAATAGAAACTTATAAAATAATAATAGTAATTTAAGAATGGATCTATTCAATAGAAATTTATAATAGTAATAACTTAAGAATGGAACTATTTAATAGAAACTTATAATAGTAGTAACTTAAGAATGGAACTATTTAATAGAAACTTATAGTAGTAGTAACTTAAGAATGGAACTATTCAATAGAAACTTATTATAATAATAATAATAGTAATAACACTTTTAGATACCTGCAGGATAGTCGCCGGTCCCAGAAACTTATCACCAAGCCACCAATATGGCGGACATGCGTAAGTGCAGCATCCGCAAAGGATGCATTCGTACAATCCGTCCAATTTGTCCCTGTCTTTTGGGCTCTGCAAAACTTGCCGCATCCCTATGAAATTCTCCTCGCCAGGCCTCTTCAAGAACGGCTCGATGTTCTCGTATTGTTTCAAGAATTGCTCCATATCGGTGACCAGGTCCCTGATCACGTACGAATGCGGCAACGGATAGACAACTATCGGCTTCGACGATTCCTTCACTTTGCTGCGAAACGAAAAGAAAGAAACGGTTCAATGTTTGTAGTTACTGGTGGGACTCCTACAACGCGGTACCTTTATAACACGGTTTACAACGCGGTTTAGGAAACGCGGAACGTTTCTTACGACGTGGTACCTTTATAACACGGGTTTCAGCGCGTTTTACAACGCGGTACCTTTATAACACGGTTTATAACGCTGTTTAGGAAACGCGGAACGTTTCTTAGAACGCGGTACCTTTATAACACGGTTTGCAACGCGGTTTACAACGCGGAACGTTTCTTACAACGCGGTTTACAACGTGGTACCTTTATAACGGGGTTTAGGAAACGCGGAATGTTTCTTACAACGCGGTATCTTTATAACACGGTTTACAACGCGTTTTAGGAAACGCGGAACGTTTCTTACAATGCGGTACCTTTATAACACGGTTTAGGAAACGTGGGACGTTTCTTACAATGCGGTTTACAACGCGGAACGTTTTTTACGACGCGGTACCTTTATAACATGGTTTAGAACGCGGTTTAGGACACGGAACGTTTCTTACAACACGGTTTACAACGTGGTACCTTTATAACGCGGTTTAGGAAACGCGGAACGTTTCTTACAACGCGGTATAGGACACGCGGAACGTTTCGTACAACGCGGTACCTTTATAACACGAGTTACAACGCGGAACGTTTCTTATAACACGGTTTACAACGCGGAACGTTTCAAACAACGCGGTACCTTTATACCACGGTTTACAACGCGGTTTAGGAAACGTGGAACGTTTCTTAGAACGCGGTACCTTTATAACACGGTTTAGGAAACGTGGAACGTTTCTTACAACGCGGTACCTTTATAACACGGTTTAGGAAACGTGGAACGTTTCTTACAACGCGGTATAGGACACGCGGAACGTTTCGTACAACGCGGTACCTTTATAACACGAGTTACAACGCGGAACGTTTCTTATAACACGGTTTACAACGCGGAACGTTTCAAACAACGCGGTACCTTTATACCACGGTTTACAACGCGGTTTAGGAAACGTGGAACGTTTCTTAGAACGCGGTACCTTTATAACACGGTTTAGGAAACGTGGAACGTTTCTTACAACGCGGTACCTTTATAACACGGTTTACAACGCGGTTTAGGAAACGTGGTACGTTTCTTACAACACGGTTTACAACGCGGTACCTTTATAACACGGTTTACAACGCGTTTTAGGAAACGCGGAACGTTTCTTACAACGCGGTACCTTTATAACACGGTTTACAACGCGGTTTAGTAATTCTTTTATAAAAAGGAAATTGTACAACCTCTTATAAAAGCGAATAGGGATTAAAATTACGTGATGCAAGCCAGGGTATTGACGCCGTTAATGTTCATCGAACAGCTGCCGCATATCCCTTCGCGGCATGATCTACGATAAGACAAAGTCGGATCGTGTTCCGCTTTGATCAACGACAAAAGGTCCAACACCATTGTGCCGCATTTGTTCAGATCCACGGCGAATTGTTGCATGTACGGTTTCACGTTCGGCTTCTCCGGGTTCCAACGGTACACGCGAACCGTTTGCAACCTTGGCGGATCATCCTTCTTACGATCCTGCGAAATTGTTTATCATTAATGCAATAATGACCAACTTATTGCGTCATCTATATTCCTTTCACTGTTATTTGAATTCGCGACTTTTTGAATAACAGTCCTAAGGACATTGCAACTTTGTTGCGTACATTTATCAATTACGTATAAAGTGTCGTATAATGTAGAAAATGGCAAACGTGGTTACGTTTAAAAGAGAACGCGATTATTTTAATAACAGTACTAAGGACATTGCAACTTTGTTGCGTACATTTATCAATTACGTATAAAGTGTCGTATAATGTAGAAAATGGCAAACGTGGTTACGTTTAAAAGAGAACGCGACTATTTTAATAACAGTACTAAGGACGTTGCAACTTTGTTGCGTACGTTTATCAATTACTTATAAAGCGTCGTATAATGTAGAAAATGGCAAGCGTGGTTACGTTTAAAAGAGAACGCGACTCTTTTAATAACAGTACTAAGGATATTGCAACTTTGTTGCGTACATTTATCAATTACGTATAGAATGTCGTTTAATATAAAAAATGGCAAACGTGGTTACGTTTTAAAGAGAACACGACTTTTTTCAGTAACAGTACTAAGGACATTGCAACTTTGTTGTGTACATTTATCAATTACGTATAAAGTGTCGTATAATGTAGAAAATGGCAAACGTGGTTACGTTTTAAAGAGAACGCGACTTTTTTCAGTAACAGTACTAAGGACATTGCAACTTTGTTGCGTACATTTATCAATTACTTATAAAGTGTCGTATAATGTAGAAAATGGCAAGCGTGGTTACGTTTTAAAGAGAACGCGACTTTTTTCAGTAACAGTACTAAGGACATTGCAACTTTGTTGCGTACATTTATCAATTACGTATAAAGTGTCGTATAATGTAGAAAATGGCAAACGTGGTTACGTTTAAAAGAGAACGCGACTTTTTTCAGTAACAGTACTAAGAATATTGTAACATTGTTGCGTTCATTGTTTACGTAATCGCGTACATTTTCAATTACGTAGTAATTAACGAATTTGTTATATTTAAAACTGTTATCAATAATCGATGAGTTTTATCAACGATCACATAGTGGAATAATATTTTCACTGCAAGTCACTACAATCGAATAACTTTATTTATTAAAATTATTGTTTTACGATTAGAACCAACTATATTTCTGCTACTTTATTCATGAATTATCGTTGGTTAAAATGCAGCGAGTTTCTTCGCCGAATAACTATTAACGAATTTAAGTTTTCTTTCACTTTCGAAACGACGAATAAAGTATAAAGTAAATTTCGAGGATGAAATGAAGGTAAGACGTGAAAACGCATGTTTCGTTCTCTAACTTCTGCTGGTATTTTGCATTCCTTCATGACGGCCACTTCGGTTTCGATGACATTTTGAAAGCCGGCTGCATGCTTCTCCGTTTTCTTCGCGTTGGATAAGAAACGAACGGAATCGATGCGAAATATTCTCACGCGATTCGCGATAATTTTACGGATAAACATGATTCGTCGGCGATTGAAATTCGATCCTTTCTCGCGAATCGTTTCGATTTTTAAACGATTGTTCGTTCGCGTATCGAAAGGGGGAGACAAAACATCGTCGCGATGATTCTTGCAAACTAATTTCAAGCGAATGTTATATTTAGGAAATACTCGATGATGAATCGTTTTATTCGACGAAACGTAGAACTTTATTTATATATTTATTTATTTATTAACGGAGTTTAGAGTTATTATTATAGTTATTATTGTAGTGTATTTTTATTACTATAGTTTTTATTATAGTGTAGTTTTATTATTATAGTTATTATTGTATTGTATTTTTATTATTATAGTTTTTATTATACAATTAATTGAGATTTAAAGTGAAAATCGGTGGATTTACAATACGTATTATTTCTTATTCATTCTTCAAAATCAAGACTAGTCCATTATAATACGACTACTAAAATCCATATCATAGTAATTGCATTTGCGAAGCTTCGTAAACAAGCTAATATACGTTTATACGTTTATATTTACACGATACACGAATACAAAACAAAGCGATAAACAAATTATATCGCGAAGATAGCTGGAAATTATTTTCGTCGCTATTGCAAAACAAATGTTAAACATTGTCGTCATCGCGTATCTATAAGTATATAAGTATATATAAGTATACGTACACACAATAAAAATACAATATATATTATTATTAATATATTATAAGTAATATATTATGTAAAATATAAAAAGAAAGTTTGCAACATTTTTTTTTTTAAACGAAATTTAATCAACGATAAAATGCTTGCATATACAAATATAAAAACGATAGAATTTCTGAAACGTTAGAAAATTCATCGATACATAAATTTACGTATGACTGTAATTTAAATTACAGTCATTTTATGTTGTTTTTTTTTTTTGTACATTTAATGTACTTCGTAACTTTTTCGATTCATCGCCATAATCTCGCAAGACAAAGGCAAAAGTTAAACTTTCAACTGAAAATCTTGCGTTTATTTCTTCGTCTTTGCGTATATTTATTTTTAAGCATCCTTCGGTTCAATTTAAATTATTCTACTAATTATTACACTATCAATCTGTGTAATAATAGAAATTACATAGATCCATTGCAATTCTATATATAAATAAATATTAATAAGATCAAAATCGCTAGCGTTTCTTTTTTTCTATTAATATTCGCAACTGTATATTTTCATTCATTTGCAATCTTGTATATTACAATTCGATTGAATTTATTATACTATCAATATTTATAAATCTACATTAGTTATTTAGTTATTTGCTTATTTGGTTATTTAGTTAATTAGTTATTTAGTTATTTGGTTATTTAGATATTTAGTTATTTAGTGTATGCAAATAAATAATAAGATCGAATATTCAAGCGTTTCTTTTTTTATTAATTCGCAACTATGTATTTTCATTCATTTGCAATCTTGTGTATTACAATTCGATTGAATTTATTACACTATTAATATTTATAAATCTACATTAGTTATTTAGTTATTTAGTGTATGTAAATAAATAATAAGATCGAATATTCAAGCGTTTCTTTTTCTATTAATTCGCAACTATGTATCTTCATTCATTTGCAAACTTGTGTATTACAATTCGATTGAATTTATTATACTATCAATATTTATAAATCTACATTAGTTATTTAGTTATTTAGTGTATGTAAATAAATAATAAGATCGAATATTCAAGCGTTTCCTTTTATATTAATATTCGCAACTATGTATTTTCATTCATTTGCAATCTTGTGTATTACAATTCGATTGAATTTATTACACTATCAATATTTATAAATCTACATTAGTTATTTCGTGTATGTAAATAAATAATAAGATCGAATATTCAAGCGTTTCTTTTTCTATTAATTCGCAACTATGTATCTTCATTCATTTGCAAACTTGTGTATTACAATTCGATTGAATTTATTACACTATCAATATTTATAAATCTATGCAAATAAATAATAAGATCGAATATTCAAGCGTTTCTTTTTATATTAATATTCGCAACTATGTATTTTCATTCATTTGCAAACTTGTGTATTACAATTCGATTGAATTTATTACACTATCAATATTTATAAATCTATGCAAATAAATAATAAGATCGAATATTCAAGCGTCTTTTTTTATTAATTCGCAACTATGTATCTTCATTCATTTGCAATCTTGTGTATTACAATTCGATTGAATTTATTACACTATCAACATATGTAAATCAACATTAGTTATTTAGTTATTAAGTGTATGCAAATAAATAATAAGATCGAATATTCAAGCCTTTTTTTCTATTAATTCTCAACTGTATATATTTTCATTCATTTGCAATCGAGTATATTAATATTTGCGAGCATAACGCGATTTAAAGATATTCATCAATATCCAAGCTTCGTTTCCTTCCGTTTAAAGCCTCTAAAAGGCACGTGAATTGATATGCTTCGCTGTACAACGAAGCCGTATCTCGCGTTTCGCGTTCACACGTTTCGTACGGGTCATATGTTATCGAATACTTGAGAAGAGTTACAATGGATTAACCCCCGCGAAGTTTCCTCTCGCTAGCGCGTATAAAATATTCACGTACACAGATCACGCGGTTATAAGCCGCATTCCAACGATCGAACGCGATCAAATCGTTGCTCGCTTCTAGCCGAACGTTTCTTCGAAAAATAAAAATAGGCGATTTTCTTTTCCTTTCTTTCTTTCTTTTGCCCACGTGTCGAAGCAATTTTTACTCGCATCGCATCGAAAGGAAACTCGTAATTATAAAGGTGCGTAATCGAATTTATCGATCATTAAATCAGCGTAATTAATCGATCTTTTTTCCCTCTTTTTCTATTTGTAGGGAATTTAAATGTGCAAAGAGAAACTGGACCACGAGTGGCGTTTATATTTGTAATTTTGCAGAACACGATTGGAGTACAGTGAAATATTATGGTATTTAAGTATTGGGTTGACAAATTTTACTCATCAGCAGATTTCATTTTGTTTATTAATCCCTCGTTGGAATGCGAACTTTGCGTGAATGTATAGATTAGAATAATGTGATTGGAGAAGTATAATTGGTTAAATGTATGGCTGTTCTATGGAGGTTACTGTTACGGTGAATGAGGCAAGCATTACTTTGCGTTGCGAAGCATTTTCTACTTTATTTGCTTTCCACTTTATTCAAAGAACATTGATTCAAGTTTATGGCGGAATTTCTTTCAATTACTTAAACGAATTTGGATACAGAAAAGCTGATAATAGAAATTGTTTCTTATAATTGGATGTACGGTTTAATAATCGTGACAGAGCGAAGCGAAAGGAACACAGATTATTATTATTTCATGAAAAATGAAGAAGAAAGGATGGAAAGAATGTTAGTTAATTTATCTTCTGTTTTGTTTCATGTTGAACAAGATTTTATTATTATTTAGCAGCTTAATCGCATCATTTCTTTAGTAGCACAGAAATGCTTCGAACCGTCAACAATATTTACTTTTCATAGCTTTCAATATCATGGTTATAGGTGTTAATATTATACTAATAGTAGTTATTTAGCAACAATGTATTAAAGTTATAATTGCAAGATTTTGTTGATAGCTTAATCACATAATTTCTTTAATAGCACAGAAATGTTTTGAACCGTCAACTATTTAATTTGCATAGTTTTCAATGTCACATTTCTGTGTGTCTTTGTAGCAAACTTATGAATGCAAGGTTTTGTTGACAGCCTACTCATATAACTTCTTTAGTATCAAACAAATGTTTTGAACCATCAACTATTTAATTTGCATAGTTTTCAATGTCATATTTCTGTGTGTCTTTATAGCAAACTTATGAATGCAAGATTTTGTTCACAGACTACTCACACAACTTCTTTAATACCAAACAAGTGTTTTGAACCATCAACAACATTTACTTTGCACAGTTTTCAATATCTCATTTCTACGTGTCTTTATACTAATGATAGTTGGTTTTGCAACAATGTATTAAACTTATAATTGCAAGGTTTTGTTCACAGCCTACTCACATAACTTCTTTAATACCAAACAAATCTTTTGAACCATCAACAACATTTACTTTGCACAGTTTTCAATATCACATTTCTACGTGTCTTTATACTAATGATAGTTGGTTTTGCAACAATGTATTAAACTTATAATTGCAAGATTTTGTTGCCAACTTAATCACATAACTTCTTTAATACCAAACAAATGTTTTGAACCACCAACAATATTTACTTTTCACAGTTTTCAATGTCACATTTCTATGTGTCTTTATACTAATGATAGTTGGTTTTGCAACAATGTATCAAACTTATAATTGCAAGGTTTTGTTGACAGCCTACTCACATAATTTCTTTAATACCAAACAAATATTTTGAACCATCAACAATATTTACTTTGCATAATTTTCAATATCACGTTTCTATGTGTCTTTATATTAGTAATAGTTTGTTTTGCAACAATGTATCAAACTTATAATTGCAAGATTTTGTTCACAGCCTACTCACATAACTTCTTTAATACCAAACAAATCTTTTGAACCATCAACCATTTAATTTGCATAGTTTTCAATATCACATTTCTATGTGTCTTTATACTAATGATAGTTGATTTGCAACAATGGAGTTGATTTTGCAACAATGTAGTTGATTTTGCAACAATGTATCAAACGTATAATTGCAAGATTTTGTTGACAACCTACTCACATAATTTCTTTAATACCAAACACATATTTTGAACCATCAACAATATTTACTTTGCACAGTTTTCAATATCACGTTTCTATGTGTCTTTATACTAATGATAGTTGGTTTAGCAACAATGTATGAAATTTATAAATGCGAGATTTTGTTGACAACTTAATCACATAACTTCTTTAGCAGCACAGAAATGTTTTGAACCGTCAACAATATTTACTTTGCACAGTTTTCAACGTCACATTTCTCTATGTTTTTATTTCACAATTCCGTATACTTGTCTTGTCAAATTTCTAGCTAACAGCAGTTTCTTCTTCGCTTCATATTTTCCCCTGCAAATGAACAAAATTAATAGTTTCCATCTTTATTAACTTTTCCACGTACAATATATATATATATATATTCGTATTATTTCCAGGTACTAATTATGCATACAGTTTTGATAATCGGCGGCGGCGGCAGAGAACACGCGATCGCTTGGAAATTATCTCAATCTCCACACGTAAATATCTCAATCTATATTTACAATCGATTCTAGTATAACGCGACAAAGGAAACAATTTATTTTATTAACTACGTTTAAACCAAGAAAAATTCAAATTAATAACAGTAATAATTAAAATTTAAAGTTAACAGAAGTAGAAAAAAGAAGTCGATTGATTTACGATACAATCAATAATAGATTCATTATTTAGATCGAAACTTTATTTAGAATCGAGTTGAGATCGTTTTTAATACCGTATATTGTAGCATAAGCATTCTTTAACATAGTTGCTGTCGAATACTTAATTACTTATTCACATTAATTATGTAGTTAATTATTTATCAACTTTTGTCAACAATTGTACATAATGTAATAAATTCTCTCTGTTTTTCTTTAGGTGGGCAAAATTTACGTTTCACCGGGAAACAGTGGAATTTCGTCCGTTGACAAGGTTTCGTTGGTCAAATTGAACGTTAAAGATAACAAGGTAGATATTTGTAATTTAGAAATTCGACGATTTATCCACGAAAGAATGGAAACAGTCACGGGGACTGTCGACAGAAGTGAAAACTTAAAACTACGAAATAACAGTGTTTTTCTTTTTCTTTTCGAATTTTCAAATTACTCGTAGTATCGAAAAGTACAATTTCATCACTTGTAAATATAAAATTATTAACATTAGCCTGGTTTTCACGTCTATTAGCACTTCGAGCAACGATTGTATACATTTTTATATGGTTTATTTAGTATATTAAATATATATACACCGACATGCATGCAATGACGTAATGCGCTTGCTTTTCATAGTTTTCAATCCCATGTTTCTGAAGTGTCTTTATATCAACCTTTAAATGCAAGATTTTGTTGATAGCTTAATCACATAATTTTTTTAGTAGCACAGAAATGTTTTGAAACATCAACAATATTTACTTTGCACAGTTTTCAATACCACATTTCTATGTGTCTTTATATTAGTGATAGTTGGTTTTGCAACAATGTATCAACTTTTAAATGCAAGATTTTGTTGATAGCTTAATCACATAATTTTTTTAATACCAAACAAATGTTTTGAACCATCAGCAATATTTACTTTGCACAGCTTTCAATACCACATTTTTATGTGTCTTTATATTAGTGATAGTTGGATTTGCAACAATGTATCAACTTGTAAATGCAAGATTTTGTTGATAGCTTAATCACATAATTTTTTTAATACCAAACAAATGTTTTGAACCATCAACAATATTTACTTTGCACAGTTTTCAATACCACATTTCTATGTGTCTTTATACTAATGATAGTTGATTTTGCAACAATGTATCAAACTTATAATTGCAGGATTTTGTTCACAGCCTACTCACATAACTTCTTTAGTATGAAACAAATGTTTTCAACCATCAACAATATTTACTTTGCATAGTTTTCAATACCATGTTTCTATGTGTCTTTATATTAGTTATAGTTGGTTTTGCAACAATGTATCAAACTTATTATTGCAAGATTTTGTTCACAGCTTAATCACATAACTTCTTTAGTATGAAACAAATGTTTTCAACCATCAACACTATTTACTTTGCATAGTTTTCAATACCATGTTTCTATGTGTCTTTATATTAGTTATAGTTGGGTTTGCAACAATGTATCAAACTTATTATTGCAAGATTTTGTTGATAGCTTAATCACATAATTTTTTTAGTACCATAGAAATGTTTTGAAACATCAACAATATTTACTTTGCACAGTTTTCAATACCACATTTCTATGTGTCTTTATACTAATGATAGTTGATTTTGCAACAATGTATCAAACTTATTATTGCAAGATTTTGTTCACAGCTTAATCACATAACTTCTTTAGTATGAAACAAATGTTTTGAACCATCAACAATATTTACTTTGCATAGTTTTCAATACCATGTTTCTATGTGTCTTTATATTAGTGGTAGTTGGTTTTGCAACAATGTATCAAACTTATGATTGCATGATTTTGTTGACAGTCTAATCGCATAATTTCTTGAGTATCGAACAAATGTTTTGAACCATCAACAATATTTACTTTGCACAGTTTTCAATACCATGCTTCTATGTGTCTTTATATCAACCTTTAAACGCAAGATTTCGTTGATAGTTTAATCACATAATTCCCTTAGTAGCACAGAAATGTTTTGAACCGTCAACAATATTTACTTTTCACAGTTTTCAATATCATGTTTCCATGTGTTAATATTATACTAATAGTAGTAATTTAGTAACAACGTATCAAACTTATAATTGCAAGATTTTGTTCACAGTCTAATTGCATAATTTCTTTAGTATCAAACAAATGTTTTGAACCATCAACAATGTTTACTTTGCACAGTTTTCAATACCATGCTTCTGTGTGTCTTTATATCAACCTTTAAATGCAAGATTTTGTTTACAGCCTAATCGCATAATTTCTCTAATACCAAACAAATGTTTTGAACCATCAACAATATTTACTTTGCACAGTTTTCAATACCACGTTTCTGTGTGTGAAAAGCGAACGCATTACATCATTGCACGCATGTCGAAAAGCGAAACCATAAAATTTTCTCCTACCGAAAAACGCTCGACGCGCGTGAAGAAGTTTTTACATAAAAAATTCGAGTGAAAAGCGTTTGAATTACACAGGAAGTGGGAAAATGGAGCAAAGAGAATAACGTGAGTTTAGTAGTCATTGGGCCGGAAGAATATTTGGCGAATGGATTAGCAGACGAGTTGAAGAACGTTGGAATTAATTGTTTCGGTCCTGATAAAGCTGCGTCGAGGATCGAGGCGGATAAATCGTGGGCGAAATGGTTTATGGACAAATATCGAATCCCAACTGCTAAATGGAAAGGATTTACAAACGCGGAAGAGGCAAAGGAATTTGTTTTGAAGTAATTAGGATTCGTTTATTCTTTTACAATGATCGACTGGTGAAATATATTTGCTTGATTTTGCATCGTTTATGGACTATAAAATTGTTAATATAGAAGAGATTTAAATTATGAAAGATTGTTTATGTGAATTGAACATTTATCGAAAGATACTGTATATTGAAAAAGTCGAGACACAGGGAATATTTATTATTATACTTGTGATGTGTTTATATTGTTTCAGTATTAATACAATATTTGTATTATGTTAATCGAATATTAGTTCAATATTGATTCAATCATATTACTTTAATATTAATGGAATATAACTTGAGTATTAATCCAATATACTTCGGTATTAAACTAATATGTTTTGAATATTAATTCAATATTACTTCGATATCAATTCGACATATTACATCAATATAAATTCAATATTGTTTCAGTATTAGTTCAATATTAGACTAATATATCATTTCAGTATTAATTCAATATCATTTTAGTATTAATCCAATATTAGTTTAATATTAATCCAATATTAGTTCAATATTAATCCAATATTAGTTCAATATTAATCCAATATTAATTCAATATCAATCCAATATTAATTCAATATCAATTAAAAATATTACATCAATATTAACCCAATATTAGTTCAGTATTACTTCAATATTAGTCCAATATATCACTTGAATATTAATTCAATATTAGTTTAATATTAATCCAATATTAGTTTAATATTAATCCAATATTAGTTCAATATTACTTCAATATTAGTTGAATATATCACTTCAATATTAATTCAATATTAGTTTAATATTAATTCAATATTAGTTCAATATTAATTCAACATCATTTCAGTAATAATTCAATATCACATCGATATTAATCCAACATTACTTCAATATCAATTCAATCATATTACTTCAATATTAGTCCAATATAGCACTTCAATATTAATCTACTAGTAGTTCAATATTGATCCAATATCATTTCAATATTAATCCAATATTGTATCAGTATTTCCCCATTATTAATCCAATATATTACTCCAATATCAATCCAATATATTACTTCAATATTAATCCAATATTTCTTCAATATTACTTCAATATTAATCCTATACATCATTTCAATATTAATGCAATATTATATCAGTATTACTCCAATATGAATCCAATACATTACTTCAATATTAATCCAATGAATCATTTCGATATTAATCTAATATTAATCAGTATTACCTAAATATTAATCAAATATATTACTTCAATATTAATCCAGTATATCACTTCAATATTAATCCAATATTAGTTCGATATTAATCCAATATATCACCCCCATATTAAGCCAATATTTCTTCCACATTACTTCAATATTAATCCAATAGATCATTTCAATATTAATCCAATATTAATCAGTATTAACCAAATATTAATCCAATACATTACTGCAATATTAATCCAGTATATCACTTCAATATTAATGCAATATTAATCAGTATTAATCCAATATTAATCTAATATATTATTGCAATATTAATCCAGTATATCGCTTCAATATTAATCCAATATTTTTTCAATATCACTTCAATATTAATCCAATATTATGCTAGTATTTCCCCAGTATTAGTCCAATATATTAGTTTAATATTAATCGAATATTTCTTCAATATTAATTCAATATTAATCCAATACATCATTCCAATATTAATCCAATATATTATTGCAATATTAATCCAGTATATCGCTTCAATATTAATCCAATATTTTTTCAATATCACTTCAATATTAATCCAATATTATGCTAGTATTTCCCCAGTATTAATCCAATATATTAGTTTAATATTAATCGAATATTTCTTCAATATTAATCCAATACATCATTCCAATATTAATCCAATATTATATCAGTATCTCCCAAATATTAATCCAATATTACTTCAGTATTACCTCAATATTAATCCAATACAACACTGCACTATTAATCCAATATTAGTTGAATATTAATCCAATATCACTTCAATATTAATCCAATGTAACACTTCGACATTAATCCAATATCACTTCAATATTACTGCAATATTAATCCAATATATCACTTCAATATTCATCCAACATTTCTTCAATATTAATCCAATATTATGCTAGTATTTCCCTTCAATATTAATTCAATATAGATCCAATACATCATACTAATATTAATCCAATATTATATCAGTATTTCCCAAATATTAAACCAATGTTACTTTAGTATTTCATCGATATTAATTCAATACATCAATGCACTATTAATCCAATATTAATTCAATATTAATCCAATATTAGTTCAATATTAATCCAATATTAGTTCAATATTAATCCAATATTAGTTCAATATTAATCCAATATCACTTCAATATTACTGCAATATTAATCCAGTAATATCACTTCAATATTAATCCAATATTTATTCAATATCACTTCAATATTAATCCAATATTATGCTAGTATTTCTCTAGTATTAATCCAATATATTAGTTCAATATTAATCCAATACCTCATTCCAATATTAATCCAATATTATATCAGTATTTCCCAAATATTAAACCAATGTTACTTTAGTATTTCATCGATATTAATTCAATACATCAATGCACTATTAATCCAATATTAATGCACTATTAATCCAATATTAATTCAATATTAATCCAATATCACTTCAATATTAATCCAATATTAGTTCAATATTAAACCAATATTAGTTCAATATTAATTCAACATTACTTCAATATCAATTCAACATATTACATCAATATTAATCTAATATTAATCCAATATTAGTTCAACATTAATCCAATGTATCACCCCAATATGAAGCCAATATTTCTTCCATATTACTTCAATATTAATCCAATATATGACTTCAGTATTAATCCAACATATCACTTCAATATTAATCCAATATTAATCAGTATTACCCAAATATCAAACCAATATATTACTGCAATATTAATCCAGTATATCACTTTAATATTAATCCAATATTTATTCAATATCACTTCAATATTAATCCAATATTATGCTAGTATTTCCTCAGTATTAATCCAATATATTAGTTCAATATTAATCCAATATTACTTCAGTATTACCTCAATATTAATCCAATTCAACACTGCACTATTAATTTAATATTAGTTCAATATTAATCCAATATCACTTCAATATTAATCCAATATTATTTCAATATTAATCCAATATCACTTCAATATTAATCCAATATTAGTTCAATATTAATCCAATATCACTTCAATATTAATCCAATATTAGTTCAATATTAATCCGATATTAGTCCAATATTAGTTCAATATTAGTTCAATATTAATCCAATATTAATCCAATATTAGTTCAATATTAATCCAATATTACTGGAACATTAGTCGAATAAATCGAACAAGACGCAGCTAATTTACACGTGTATAATAATTTATTATAGTGCACCATTTGCAGCGCTCGTGATAAAAGCTTCCGGTTTGGCAGCGGGCAAAGGTGTGATCGTGGCGAAGGATAAACAAGAGGCTTGCCAAGCCATAGACGAGATTCTAAGGGACAAGAAATTTGGCAACGCTGGAGAATCCATCGTCGTGGAAGAATTGTTGCAAGGAGAAGAAGTTTCCGTACTTGCATTCACCGATGGTATTATTATTATTATGTACATTTATAGGATACTTCTTACTTCTGTGTTCATTTAATATTAGTCCAATACATCGTTTCAATATTAAGCCAATGTTACTTCAGTATAATTTCAATATTAGTCCAATTTATTACTTCAATATTGATCCAATATTACTTCAGTATAATTTCAATATTAGTCCAATTTATTACTTCAATATTAATCCAATATAAGTTCGATGTTAATCCAATATCATTTCAGTATTAATCCAATATTGGTTCAATATTAATCGAATATTACTTCAGTATAAATTCAATACATCAGTTCAACATTAATCCAGTATTACTTAAGCATTACTTGAATACTAAGCAACTTTATTACTTTAATATTAATCCAATATTAGTTCGATATTAATCCAATATCATTTCAGTATTAATCCAATATTAGTTGAATATTAGTCCAACATTACTTCAGTATAAATTCAATATATCATTTCAACATTAATCAAATATTACTTAAGCATTACTTTTTAATACTAGTCCAATTTATTACTTTAATATTAATCCAATATTAGTTCGATATTAATCCAATATTAGTTCGATATTAATCCAATATCATTTCAGTATTAATCCAATATTAATTCAATATTAATCCAACATTACTTAAATATAAATTCAATATATCATTTCAATATTAATGCAATATTACTTAAGCATTACTTTTCAATACTAGTCCAATTTATTACTTCAATATTAATCCAATATTAGCTCGATATTAATCCAATATCATTTCAGTATTAATCCAATATTAGTTGAATATTAATCCAACATTACTTCAGTATAAATTCAATATATCATTTCAACATTAATCAAATATTACTTAAGCATTACTTTTTAATACTAGTCCAATTTATTACTTTAATATTAATGCAACATTGGTTCGATATTAATCCAATATCATTTCTGTATTAATCCAATATTAGTTCAATATTAATCCAACATTACTTCAGTATAAATTCAATACATCATTTCAACATTAATCCAATATTAGTTCAATATTAATCCAACATTACTTAAATATAAATTCAATATATTATTTTAACATTAATCCAATATTACTTAAGCATTACTTCAATACTAGTCCAATTTATTACTTTAATATTAATCCAATATCATTTCAGTATTAATCCAATATTAGTTGAATATTAATCCAACATTACTTCAGTATAAATTCAATATATCATTTCAACATTAATGCAACATTACTTAAGCATTACTTTTCAATACTAGTCCAATTTATTACTTCAATAATAATCCAATATTAGTTCGATATTAATCCAATATTAGTTCGATATTAATCCAATATCATTTCAGTATTAATCCAATATTAATTCAATATTAATCCAACATTACTTAAATATAAATTCAATATATCATTTCAATATTAATGCAATATTACTTAAGCATTACTTTTTAATACTAGTCCAATTTATTACTTTAATATTAATGCAACATTGGTTCGATATTAATCCAATATCATTTCTGTATTAATCCAATATTAGTTCAATATTAATCCAACATTACTTCAGTATAAATTCAATACATCATTTCAACATTAATCCAATATTAGTTCAATATTAATCCAACATTACTTAAATATAAATTCAATATATTATTTTAACATTAATCCAATATTACTTAAGCATTACTTTTCAATACTAGTCCAATTTATTACTTCAATATTAATCCAATATCATATCAGTATTAATCCAATATTAGTTCAATATTAATTCAACATTACTTCAGTATAAATTCAATACATCATTTCAACATTAATCCAATATTACTTAAGCATTACTTTTCAATACTAGTCCAATTTATTACTTCAATATTAATCCAATATCACTTTAGTATTAATCCAATATTAATTCAATATTAATCCAACAATACTTCAGTATTAATCAAATTTCACTTCAACATTAATGCAATATAATAAATGAATTACCACCAAGTTATGTTTATCGTTTGAAGCAGCTTCCTCGAATCGTTTTAAAAGTTATTTTAATG
Source organism: Eucera pruinosa (assembly GCA_028830335.1). NCBI lineage: Eukaryota > Metazoa > Arthropoda > Insecta > Hymenoptera > Apidae > Eucera > Eucera pruinosa. Next base: position 2,801,564 of record JAMYCR010000021.1, read on the forward strand.
ATTGCTATTCACAGGAAAGACGATCGTGCCTATGTTACCGGCGCAGGATCACAAAAGGATATTTAACGGTGACGAAGGACCGAATACCGGTGGGATGGGAGCTTACTGTCCTTGTCCATTATTGAAACCAAACGATTACGAAGCGGTGAAGTCGAACGTTCTTCAGAAAACCATCGATGGCCTTCGACAGGAGCAAGTTACATTCGTTGGTTGGTAAAAACTTTATGTTAATATTAAGGCTGGTTTTGTATGGTCCGAATTTTGCAACCCTTTCGCTACGAAGCACATTAATGAAGGATATTAATGTAATATTATTTCAGAATTAGCCCAATATTAACCCAATTTATTACTTCAATATTAGTACAATATATCCCTTCAATATTAATCCAATATTAGTACAATAGTAATTTAATACTGCTTCAATATTAGTACAATATATCCCTTCAATATTAATCCAATATTAGTACAATAGTAATTTAATACTGCTTCAATATTAATCAAATATTAATCCAATATATTACTTCAATATTAACCCAATATTACTTCTATATTAACCCAATATTACTTCTGTATTACTTCTATATTAGTCCAATATATCACTTCAATATTAATCCAATATCACTTCAGTATTAATCTAATAATACTTCAATATAAAGTCAACATATTACTTGAATATTGATCCAATATATCACTCCAATATTAATCCAATATTACTTGAATATTAATCCAATACAACTCCAATATTAGTCCAATATATCACATCAATATAAATCCAGTATTAGTTCAATATTAATCCAATATAACTTCGATATTAATCCAATATCAGTTCAATATACTTGTCCAATCTATTGCTTCAATATTAAACCCATATTTCTTCTGTATTCCTTCAATATTAGTCCAATATATTCCTTCAATATTAATCAAATACTGCTGCAATATTAATCTAGTATTACTTTAGTATTACTTCAGTATTAATCCAATATTACTTCAATATTAGTCCAATATATTACTTCAATATTAATCCAATACTGCTTCAATATTAATCCAGTATTACTTTAGTATTACTTCAATATTAGTTCAATACATCACTTTACTATTAATCCAATATTATTTCAGTATTACCCCAATATTAATCCAATATGTTACTTCAATATTAATCCAATACTGCTTCAATATTAATCCAATATTACTTCATCATTAATCTTATATTACTTCAATATTAAACCAACATTACTTCAATATAAAGTCAACATATTACCCCAATATTAATCCAATAAGTTACTTCAATATTAATCCAATATTACTTCTGTATTACTTCAATATTAGTCCAATATACCGCTTCAATATTAATACAATACTTCTTAAATATTAATCCAATATCACTTCAATATTAATCTAATATCATTTCAATATTAAACCAACATTACTTCAATATGAAGTCAACATATTACCCCAATATTAATCCAATATATCACTTCAATATTAATGCAATATTACTTCTGTACTACTTTAATATTAGTCCAATATACCGCTCCAATATTAATCCAATACTGCTTCAATAATAATTCAATATTACTTCAGTATTAATCTAATATTACTTCAATATTAAACCAACATTACTTCAATATGAAGTCAACATATTACCCCAATATTAATCCAATATATCACTTCAATATTAATGCAATATTACTTCTGTACTACTTTAATATTAGTCCAAAATACCGCTCCAATATTAATCCAATACTGCTTCAATAATAATTCAATATTACTTCAGTATTAATCTAATATTACTTCAATATTAAACCAACATTACTTCAATATAAAGTCGACATATTACCCCAATATTAATCCAATAAGTTACTTCAATATTAATCCAATATCAGTTCAATATTAGTCCAATCTATTGCTTAAATATTAATCCAATACTGATTCAATATTAATCCAATATTACTTCAGTATTACTTTAATATTACTCCAATATTATTTCTGTATTCCTTCAATATTAGTCCAATATAATTCTTCAATATTAGTCCAATATAATTCTTCAATATTAGTCCAATATACTGCTTCAATATTAATCCAATATTAATTTAGTATTATTTGAATATTAAGCCAATATTACTTCTGTATTACTTCAATATTAGTTCAATACATCATTTCAATATTAATGCAATATTACTTCTGTATTACTTCGATATTAGTCCAATATCCCGCTTCAATATTAATCCAATACTTCTTCAATATTAATCCAACATCACTTCATCATTAATCCAATATAACTTCAATATAAATCCAACATTAATTCACCATTAATCCAACACATCTCTTCAATATTAATCCAATACAATTCCGACATTAATACAAAACAATACTTCACTAACAATGTAAAAGTCCCTGCGTCTTCCACCACTTAATCGAACAAGAAAAATCTTCAACCTCACCTCGTCTTACACAAAAATTAACAACGAATGATTACACAATTATACTGCAACAGGTGTGCTGTACGCCGGATTAATGCTAACCGAAGACGGTCCGAAAGTCCTCGAATTCAACTGCAGATTCGGTGACCCGGAAACGCAAGTGGTGTTACCGTTGCTGAAATCCGATTTGTTCGACGTTATGAAGGTGAACACGATTATAAAATTACCGCTATTGTAAAATCAGGAGAAAGGGGGGGAAGTATTAAGAATCGTGGGCTTTCTTGGACTCTTGAAATCGTGGGCTTTCTTTTAACATTATTGTAAAATCAGGAGAAAGTGGGGAGGTAATAAGAATCTTTGGCTTTCTTTTAAAATTATTCTAAAATCAGGAGAAAGTGGGGGGGGGGGGGGAATAAGAATCTTTGGCTTTCTTGGACTCTTGGAATCTTTTCCTTTCTTTTAACATTATTGTAAAACCAGGAGAAAGGGGGGGAGGTAATAAGAATCTTTGACTTTCTTTTAACGTTATTGTAAAATCAGGAAAAAGGGGGGGAGGTAATAAGAATCTTTGGATTTCTTGGACTCTTGGAATCTTTGTCTTTCTTATAAAATTATCACTATTGTAAAATCAGGAGAAAGGGTGGGGGGGGAATAAGAATCTTTGGCTTTCTTGGACTCTTGGAATCGTGGGCCTTCTTTCAAAATAATTGTAAAATCAGGAGAAAGGGGGGAAGGTAATAAGAATCGTGGGCTTTCGTGGACTCTTGAAATCGTGGGCTTTCTTTTAAAATAATTGTAAAATCAGGATAAAGGGGGGGACGTAATAAGAATCTTTGGCTTTCTTGGACTCTTGGAATCGTGGGCTTTCTTTCAAAATAATTGTAAAATCAGGAGAAAGGGGGGGAAATAAAAATCTTTGGCTTTCTTGGACTCTTGAAATCGTGGGCTTTCTTTCAAAATTATTGTAAAATCAGGAGAAAGGGGGGAGGAATAAGAATCTTTGGCTTTCTTTTAAAATTATTGTAAAATCAGGAGAAAGGGGGGGAATAAAAATATTTGGCTTTCATGGACTCTTGGAATCGTGGGCTTTCTTTCAAAATTATTGTAAAATCAGGAGAAAGGGGGGGAAATAAAAATCTTTGGCTTTCTTGGACTCTTGGAATCTTTGTCTTTCTTTTAAAATTATTGTAAAATCAGGAGAAAGGGGGGAGGAATAAAAATCTTTGGCTTTCTTGGACTCTTGGAATCTTTGGCTTTCGTATAACATTATCACTATTGTAAAATCAAGAGAAAGGGGGGGGGGGGAGGTAATAAGAATCTTTGGCTTTCTTGGACTCTTGAAATCGTGGGCTTTCTTTCAAAATAATTGTAAAATCAAGAGAAAGGAGGGAAAATAAAAATCTTTGGCTTTCTTGGACTCTTGGAATCTTTTCCTTTCTTTTAACATTATTGTAAAATCAGGAGAAAGGGAGGGAGGTAATAAGAATCTTTGGCTTTCTTTTAAAATTATTCTAGAATCAGGAGAAAGGGAGGGGGGGGGGGGAGGAATAAGAATCTTTGGTTTCTTATTGCTAATTCTAGCAAAAATCGTATGCTAGGTGATATGAAAATAGTAGTTAACTAATTGTAGCATAAGTAGGTGATAAAATAATAGTAGCTAATCATGAGTTAATCGAATATTTGTCAGGCTTGCTGCGACGGTCGCTTAAACGAGTCTCGAATCGCGTGGGAGGAGAATTTGTTCGCCGTCGGTGTGATTCTTGCGTCTCGAGGATATCCAGCGTCTTCGTCCAAAGGACAGATCATCAAAGGAGTGGAGGATGTTCAACGTAAAACGAATCACTATGTTTTCCATAGTGGGACCAGCGTTTCATCCGAAGGAGATTTGTTAACCAATGGTAAAGCTCAACGTTGCAATTTGGTTACAGTATGTAGTATAAAGTAAATGAACCTAATTTGATGCAGATTTAGTTGAAATCTATAATCGAATTGAAGAGAAATTTAGTTGAGAAGAGTCCAAAGCTAACTTAATGCGAATTTAGTTGAAATCCATATAAAATTTAACTCGAATTTAACTGTTTATTAGGGGGACGAGTTTTGATCGCGGTAAATTTGGCATCGTCGCTGGCTTTGGCCGCGGCCAACGCGACGCAAGCCGCCAAATATATTTCCTTCGATGGGAAACAGTTCAGAAGCGACATCGCGCACAAAGGAATAGCGAGGTACGGTTTACATGCTTATTTTTATTTTATAAGCTTACGTTTATTTTATAAGCTTACGTTTATTTTATAAGCTTACGTTTATTTCATAAGCTTACCTTTATTTTATAAGCTTACCTTTATTTGATAAGCTTACGTTTATTTAAAAAAAACAGGTACTAATTACTAAACTGTGGATTCTTATGCAAACCTGTTCAACGCAATTAAGTTCGAAGAAATAGGGCCAAAATTGACTATTCTAAGCCACGTTTATTTAAAAGAAAAGCAGGTACTAACTACTAAACTGTGGATTCTTATGCAAACCTGTCCAACGCAATTAAGTTCGAAGAAATAGGGCCTAAATTGACTATTCTAAGCCACGTTTATTTAAAAAAACAGGGACTAATTACTAAACTGTGGATTCTTATGCAAACCTGTCCAACGCAATTAAGTTCGAAGAAATAGGGCCAAAATTGACTATTCTAAGCCACGTTTATTAAAAAAAACAGGTACTAATTACTAAACTGTGAATTCTTATGCAAATTCATTCAGCATTCGTTTAATCCAAACAAGTTCGAAGAAATAGGACTAAAATTGACTATTATAAGCCACGTTTATTTAAAAAAAACAGGTACTAATTACTAAACTGTGGATTCTTATGCAAACCTGTTCAACGCAATTAAGTTTAAAGAAATAGGGCCTAAATTGACTATTCTAAGCCACGTTTATTTAAAAGAAAAGCAGGTACTAACTACTAAACTGTGGATTCTTATGCAAACCTGTCCAACGCAATTCAGTTTGAAGAAATAGGGCCAAAATTGACTATTCCAAGCCACGTTTATTTAAAAAAACAGGGACTAATTACTAAACTGTGGATTCTTATGCAAACCTGTCCAACGCAATTAAGTTCGAAGAAATAGGGCCTAAATTGACTATTCTAAGCCACGTTTATTTAAAAGAAAAGCAGGTACTAACTACTAAACTGTGGATTCTTATGCAAACCTGTTCAACGCAATTAAGTTTAAAGAAATAGGGCCAAAATTGACTATTCTAAGCCACGTTTATTAAAAAAAAACAGGTATTAATTACTAAACTGCTGATTTTTATGCAAATTCATTCAGCATTCGTTTAATCCAAACAAGTTTGAAGAAATAGGACTAAAATTGACTATTATAAGCCACGTTTATTAAAAAAAAACAGGTATTAATTATTAGACTGCTGATTTTTATGCAAATTCATTCAGCATTCGTTTAATCCAAACAAGTTCGAAGAAATAGGACTAAAATTGACTATTCTAAGCCACGTTTATTTAAAGAAAACAGGTATTAATTACTAGACTGCTGATTTTTATGCAAACTCTTTCAGCATTCGTTTAATCCAAACAAGTTTGAAGAAATAGGACTAAAATTGACTATTATAAGCCACGTTTATTTAAAAAAAACAGGTATTAATTATTAGACTGCTGATTTTTATGCAAACTCTTTCAGCATTCGTTTAATCCAAACAAGTTTGAAGAAATAGGACTAAAATTGACTATTATAAGCCACGTTTATTTAAAAAAAACACGTATTAATTATTAGACTGCTGATTTTTATGCAAATTCATTCAGCATTCGTTTAATCCAAACAAGTTTGAAGAAATAGGACTAAAATTGACTATTCTAAGCCACGTTTATTTAAAAAAAACACGTATTAATTATTAGACTGCTGATTTTTATGCAAACTCTTTCAGCATTCGTTTAATCCAAACAAGTTTGAAGAAATAGGACTAAAATTGACTATTCTAAGCCACGTTTATTAAAAAAAAACAGGTACTAACTACTAAACTGTGGATTCTTATGCAAACCTGTTCAACTCAATCAAGTTTAAAGAAATAGGGCCAAAATTGACTATTCTAAGCCACGTTTATTTAAAGAAAACAGGTATTAATTACTAAACTGCTGATTTTTATGCAAATTCATTCAGCATTCGTTTAATCCAAACAAGTTTGAAGAAATAGGACTAAAATTGACTATTATAAGCCACGTTTATTTAAAAAAAACAGGTACTAATTACTAGACTGCTGATTTTTATGGAAACCTGTTCAACGCAAATTAAGTGTGAAGAAATAGAGCCTAAATTGACTATTCTAAGCCACGTTTATTTAAAGAAAACAGGTATTAATTACTAAACTGCTGATTTTTATGCAAATTCATTCAGCATTCGTTTAATCCAAACAAGTTTGAAGAAATAGGACTAAAATTGACTATTATAAGCCACGTTTATTTAAAAAAAACAGGTATTAATTATTAGACTGCTGATTTTTATGCAAACTCTTTCAGCATTCGTTTAATCCAAACAAGTTTGAAGAAATAGGACTAAAATTGACTATTATAAGCCACGTTTATTTAAAAAAAACACGTATTAATTATTAGACTGCTGATTTTTATGCAAATTCATTCAGCATTCGTTTAATCCAAACAAGTTTGAAGAAATAGGACTAAAATTGACTATTCTAAGCCACGTTTATTTAAAAAAAACACGTATTAATTATTAGACTGCTGATTTTTATGCAAACTCTTTCAGCATTCGTTTAATCCAAACAAGTTTGAAGAAATAGGACTAAAATTGACTATTCTAAGCCACGTTTATTAAAAAAAAACAGGTACTAACTACTAAACTGTGGATTCTTATGCAAACCTGTTCAACTCAATCAAGTTTAAAGAAATAGGGCCAAAATTGACTATTCTAAGCCACGTTTATTTAAAGAAAACAGGTATTAATTACTAAACTGCTGATTTTTATGCAAATTCATTCAGCATTCGTTTAATCCAAACAAGTTTGAAGAAATAGGACTAAAATTGACTATTATAAGCCACGTTTATTTAAAAAAAACAGGTACTAATTACTAGACTGCTGATTTTTATGGAAACCTGTTCAACGCAAATTAAGTGTGAAGAAATAGAGCCTAAATTGACTATTCTAAGCCACGTTTATTTAAAGAAAACAGGTATTAATTACTAAACTGCTGATTTTTATGCAAATTCATTCAGCATTCGTTTAATCCAAACAAGTTTGAAGAAATAGGACTAAAATTGACTATTATAAGCCACGTTTATTTAAAAAAAACAGGTATTAATTATTAGACTGCTGATTTTTATGCAAACTCTTTCAGCATTCGTTTAATCCAAACAAGTTTGAAGAAATAGGACTAAAATTGACTATTATAAGCCACGTTTATTTAAAAAAACAGGTATTAATTACTAGACTGCTGATTTTTATGCAAATTCATTCAGCATTCGTTTAATCCAAACAAGTTTGAAGAAATAGGACTAAAATTGACTATTATAAGCCACGTTTATTAAAAAAAAACAGGTACTAATTACTAGACTGCTGATTTTTATGGAAACCTGTTCAACGCAAATTAAGTGTGAAGAAATAGAGCCTAAATTGACTATTCTAAGCCACGTTTATTAAAAAAAACAGGTACTAATTACTAAACTGTGGATTCTTATGCAAACCTGTTCAACGCAATTAAGTTTAAAGAAATAGGGCCTAAATTGACTATTCTAAGCCACGTTTATTTAAAAGAAAAGCAGGTACTAACTACTAAACTGTGGATTCTTATGCAAACCTGTTCAACTCAATCAAGTTTAAAGAAATAGGGCCAAAATTGACTATTCTAAGCCACGTTTATTAAAAAAAACAGGTACTAATTACTAGACTGCTAATTTTTATGCAAACCTGTTCAACGGAATTAAATTTAAAGAAATAGGGCCTAGATTGAACGTTGCGCTAAACGGGACCTCTAAGCACCATAACCTCTACTACACTTCGACCACTTAATGAACTAATAAATAGATAAGTGAATGAATAATAAATAAAATAGATAGAACGAATAAAGCGAAATAATATGAATTTATTAAATATCGTTTCGCAAAGGGTTTAAAATGGGAGAATAAAGATGTGTAAAAAATGAATATAAATTCGCAGGTCGATATTGCAGCACGGCCGATTGACGTACAAAAGCAGCGGCGTGGACATCGAAGCTGGGGACTCGTTGATATCGGCGATAAAACCAGCGACCAGAGCCACTAATCGATCAGGGGCGATAGGTTCGATCGGTGGTTTCGGCGGTTTGTTCGACGTGAAAGCCGCCGGTTACAAGGATCCGATTTTGGTGTCCGGAACCGACGGCGTTGGAACGAAATTGAAGGTGATCGAAACGTGAAAACAACCAGTGCAACAATTTCTATTAATCGAACTGCTCCCTTTGACGACTGATGTAACACCGAATTCACTCTTCAAATATTCCTTTTCATTAGCATTACTTGAAGCTAGATTTATTTACTTTTTTGCACGATGAAATAACTAAATAACTAAATAGCTAAATAACTAAATAACTGAATAACTAAATATATGTTTCCCCGTTTTTAACAATTGGACGTTTGAGAGGCAAGAAATTAATATATTTTCGTTAGTGAAATACTTTTTGAGTAATTAGCATATCGCTATGTATGTATATTTGGTTATAACAAAGGATCTGCAAGAGCTATATGCGAATGGTTATAAGGTAATATTGTTGGGACCTTCGCCTTTAATTTGAGCCAAGGTTCGTCGAAATCCGTGTTGTGGAAGCGGAGATATTCACGTTTTTGTACGTGGTAACACACTCGCTTTAATCGCACAAATACAGAATTAATAAACATTGTTAATTTATTGGCTTCCGCGTGTCTTTCGTCGACACTTCTGGTCATAAATTAAAGCTGTGAGACTAAGGAAAATTATGCTACTCGATTTTTGCCACTAGACCTTGCGATATATTTGTTATTAACAATTGTTTTGAGTTATCATAGAAAACCCCCAAAACTACAATTGATACCTTTTTAATAATATTAATATCTTCACTTCCGGTTAAAATTTCTCAATATTCCTAGTCTCAAATTAAAGTTGCGAGTCTAAGGAAGATTATGCTACTCGATTTTTGCCACTAGACCTTGCGATATATTTGTTATTAACAATTGTTTTGAGTTATCATAGAAAACCCCCAAAACTACAATTGATACCTTTTTAATAATATTAATATCTTCACTTCCGGTTAAAATTTCTCAATATTCCTAGTCTGAAATTAAAGTTGCGAGTCTAAGGAAGATTATGCTACTCGATTTTTGCCGTCAGACGTTGCGATCCATTTGTTATTAACAATTGTTTTGAGTTATCGTAGAAAACCCCGAAAACTACAATTGATACCTTTTTAATAATATTAATATCTTCACTTCCGGTTAAAATTTCTCAACATTTCTGGTCTCAAATTAAAGTTGCGAGTCTGAGGAAGATTATGCTACTCGATTTTTGCCACTAGACCTTGCGATATATTTGTTATTAACAATTGTTACGAGTTATCGTAGAAAACCCCCAAAACTACAATTGATACCTTCTTAATAATATCAATATCACCACTTCCGGTTAGAATTTCTCAAAATTTCTAGTCTCAAATTAAAGCTGCGAGTCTGAGGAAGATTATGCTACTCGATTTTTGCCACTAGACGTTGCGATATATTTGTTATTAACAATTGTTACGAGTTATCGTAGAAAACCCCCAAAACTACAATTGATACCTTCTTAATAATATCAATATCACCACTTCCGGTTAGAATTTCTCAACATTTCTAGTCTCAAATTAAAGCTGCGAGTCTAAGGAAGATCATGTTACCAATTTTAATCATTAAATTGCGATCGTTTCACGTTTTCTTCGCGCAGATAGCGTTGGAATGCAACAAACACGACACGGTGGGAATAGATTTGGTGGCGATGTGCGCGAACGATGTTCTCGCCCACGGTGCAGAGCCTTTGTTCTTCCTCGATTATTTCGCCTGCGGCAAATTGGACGTTGCCGTGGCCAGCGCGGTTGTGAACGGAGTTAGCGAGGGATGCAAACGAGCCGGATGTTCGTTGGTAATTATTCATACTATATCCGTACTTTATTGGCCTCCATATTTTATTGGTATCCATATTATGTCCATTTTTTATTGGTATCCATATTTTAGTGGTGTTGCTGTTTTATTGGTATTGCTATTTTATTGGTATCCATATTTTAGTGGTGTCGCTGCTTTATTGGTATCGCTGTTTTATTGGTATCCATATTTTAGTGGTGTCGCTGTTTTATTGGTATCGCTGTTTTATTGGTATCCATATTTTAGTGGTATCCATTTTTTATGGATATCCATATTTTAGTGGTATCGCTATTTTATTAGTATCCATATTATGTCCATATTTTTGTTGGTATCCATATTTTAGTGGTATCCAAGTTATGTCAATATTTTAGTGGTATCGCTATTTTATTGGTATCCATATTTTATTGGTATCCATATTTTAGTGGTATCCATCTTAAGTCCATTTTTTATTAGTATCCATATTTTATTACATCCATATTCTATTGGTATCCATATTTTAGTGGTATCCATATTTTATTGGTATCCATATTCTATTAGTATCCATATTATGTCCATATTTTAGTGGTATCCATATTTTATTGGTATCCATATTCTATTAGTATCCATATTATGTCCATATTTTAGTGGTATCCATATTTTATTGGTATCCATATTCTATTAGTATCCATATTATGTCCATATTTTAGTGGTATCCATATTCTATTAGTATCCATATTATGTCCATATTTTAGTGGTATCCATATTTTATTGCTATCCATATTTTAGTGGTATCCATATTATGTCCATATTTTAGTGGTATCCATATTTTATTGCTATCCATCTTAAGTCCATTTTTTATTAGTATCCATATCTTATTACATCCATATCTTATTACATCCATATTTTATTGGTATCCATATTTTCTTGGTATCCATATTTTATTGGTATCCATATTATGTCCATATTTTAGTGGTATCCATATTTTATTGGTATCCATCTTAAGTCCATTTTTTATTAGTATCCATATCTTATTACATCCATATTTTATTGGTATCCATATTTTCTTGGTATCCATATTATGTCCATATTTTATTACATCCACATTCTATTGGTATCCATATTTTATTGGTATCCATATTTTATTGGTATCCATCTTAAGTCCATTTTTTATTAGTATCCATATCTTATTACATCCATATTTTATTGGTATCCATATTTTCTTGGTATCCATATTATGTCCATATTTTATTACATCCACATTCTATTGGTATCCATATTTTATTGGTACCCATATCGTATTATGTGCCAATTACCATTGGAATATTAATCCCAGATCGGAGGAGAAACAGCGGAAATGCCGGATATGTATCGAAACGGAGAATACGACTTAGCAGGATTCGCCGTGGGCGCTGTTGAAAGGGACGATTTGCTTCCTCGTATAAAAAGGATTACCGAAGGCGATGCAGTGATAGGATTACCATCCAGCGGCGTTCATAGCAATGGATTCAGTCTGATTCGCAAGATTCTGAGATTGGCGAATAAAAGTTATTCGGACACTGCGCCTTTCTCTCAAGACAATCGCACAATCGGTATATCTCAATCTTATATTTCCACACTTACAATTAGTATAAACTATTGTAATAAATTGCACTTGAAGTATTTTGTTTTATTTAATAGGAAAGTAGTTTATAAAGAATGGCAAGTAGAGAAATTAATTTAGAAAACATTTCGAATTGAATTAAAGAATAATTCAGTATTAATTTGAACTAATTCATGAATCTAACAGAAGAATAAATCAAAATTAATTGAAACCTATTTCGAAGCTAACCCAAGAATAAACCAAAATTAATTTCAACCCATTCTGAATATTGGACTTTGTTATATATTTCCAATGAGTTAGTAGTTAATTCGTTACATTCAACACGTAACAAAAATGTAGCATATTAATTTTGCAACCATTTCGAATTGAATTCAAGTATAATCCAGTATTAATTTGAACTAATTCGTGAATCTAAGCCAAGAATAAACCAAAATTAATTGAAACCTATTTCGAAGCCAACCCAAGTATAAACCAAAATTAATTTCAACCCATTCTGAATATTGAACATTGTTGAAAACTTCCAATGAATTAGTAATTAATTCTTTAACGAAGCCAATAATAAACCAACGTTAATTTTGCAACCATTTTGAATTGAATACAAGATTAACCCAGTATTAATTCGTAATCATTTGCAACTTTAGATTAATTTAAACCCAAGAATAATCCAAAATTAATTTCAACCCATTCTGAACATTGAACATTGTTGAAAATTTGCAATGAATTAGTAATTAATTCTTTAACGAAGCCAATAATAAACCAACGGTAATTTTGCAACCATTTTGAATTGAATACAAGATTAACCCAGTATTAATTCGAAATCATTTGCAAATTTAGATTAATTTAAACCCAAGAATGATCCAAAATTAATTTCAACCCATTCTGAACATTGAACATTGTTGAAAATTTCCAATGAATTAGTAATTAATTCTTTAACGAAGCCAAGAATAAGCCAACGTTAATTTTGCAACCATTTCGAATTGAATTCAAGATTAACCCAATATTAATTCGTAATAATTTGCAACTTTTGATTAATTTAAACCCAAGAATAATCCAAAATTAATTTCAATCCATTCTGAACATTGAACATTGTTGAAAACATCCAATGAATTAGTAATTAATTCTTTAACGAAGCCAAGAATAAACCAATGTTAATTTTGCAACCATTTTGAATTGAATACAAGATTAACCCAATATTAATTCGTAATAATTTGCAACTTTAGATTAATTTAAACCCAAGAATAATCAAAAATCAATTTCAACCCATTCTGAAGATTGAACATTGTCGAAAATTGCCAATGAATTAGTAATTAATTCTGTAACGAAGCCAATAATAAACCAACGTTAATTTTGCAACCATTTCGAATTGAATTCAAGATTAACCCAGTATTAATTCGTAATCATTTGCAACTTTAGATTAATTTAAACCCAAGAATAATCCAAAATTAATTTCAACCCATTCTGAACATTGAACATTGTTGAAAATTTCCAATGAATTAGTAATTAATTCTTTAACGAAGCCAATAATAAACCAACGTTAATTTTGCAACCATTTTGAATTGAATACAAGATTAACCCAGTATTAATTCGAAATCATTTGCAAATTTAGATTAATTTAAACCCAAGAATGATCCAAAATTAATTTCAACCCATTCTGAACATTGAACATTGTTGAAAACTTCCAATGAATTAGTAATTAATTCTTTAACGAAGCCAAGAATAAACCAACGTTAATTTTGCAACCATTTTGAATTGAATACAAGATTAACCCAGTATTAATTCGAAATCATTTGCAAATTTAGATTAATTTAAACCCAAGAATGATCCAAAATTAATTTCAACCCATTCTGAACATTGAACATTGTTGAAAACATCCAATGAATTAGTAATTAACTCCAAAACGTCGACAAGAATAAACCAAATTAAACGTTAATTTTGCAACCATTTATTATCTTCGTTCGTTCTCGTTTTCAATCTCTATTCTACTCACCTCTATTCTACTAACAAACATGGCGTTTCACAAATATTCTCATTAAACAACATCCTAAAGATACTTTTGCATAATCCTATATTAAGTAAACGATAATTATTCAATTCACTCGAAGGCGAAGAATTGTTGGAGCCAACGAAGATCTACGTGAAATCAGTAGTCCCAGCGTTGCGAACAAATTTAACGAAGGCTTTCGCGCACATAACTGGCGGCGGTCTCTTGGAAAATATTCCCAGAGTATTGGACCACGATTATGGCGTAATATTGGACGCTAAAACGTGGAACATTCAACCGATCTTCGGCTGGCTTGCCGCTGTCGGCGGAATCAATAAAGAGGAAATGTTGAGGACGTTCAATTGCGGCATCGGAGCTATTTTGATCTGCGCGCAAAAAGACGAGCGGGAAATCTTGGACAAGTTGAATGCCACGGATAGTGCGCGGATCATTGGCCGTGTAATTAAGCTTCGAGGTAAAATTGTATTCGTTTAATACGTAATATATTGCATATTATGTTATATATTGTATTATATATTATATTGTATATTATATTGAATATTATATTGTATATAATATTGAATATTATATTGTATATTATATTGTATATTATATTATATATAATATTGAATATTATATTGTATATTATATTGTATATTGTACTATATATTATATTGTACATTATATTATATATTATATTGTATTGTATATTATATTATATATTATATTGTATATTATATTGTATATTGTACTATATATTATATTGTGTATTATATTATATATAATATTGAATATTATATTGTATATTATATTGTACATTATATTGTATATTGTACTATATATTATATTGTATATTATATTGTACATTATATTGTATATTGTACTATATATTATATTGTACATTATATTATATATTATATTGTATATTATATTGTATATTATACTATATATTGTATTGTATATTATATTATATATTATATTGTATATTATATTATATATAATATTGAATATTATAATGTATATTATATTGTATATTATATTGTACATTATATTATATATAATATTGAATATTATATTGTATATTATATTGTATATTATATTGTATATTATACTATATATTATATTGTATATTATACTATATATTATACTCTATATTATACTATACATTATATTGTATATTATACTATATATTATATTGTATATTATATTGTATATTATACTCTATATTATACTATACATTATATTGTATATTATACTATATATTATACTATACATTATATTGTATATTATACTATACATTATATTGTATATTATATTATATATTATATTATATATTATACTATACATTATATTGTATCTTATACTATATATTATATTGTATATTATACTATATATTATACTATACATTATATTGTATATTATACTATACATTATATTGTATATTATACTATACATTATATTGTATATTATATTATATATTATATTGTATATTATACTATATATTATACTATACATTATATTGTATATTATACTATACATTATATTGTATATTATATTATATATTATACTATATATTATATTGTATATTATACTATATATTATATTGTATATTATACTATATATTATATTGTATATTATATTATATATTATATTATACATTATACTATATATTATATTGTATAGTATATTATATATTATATTGTACATTATATTATATATTATATTATATATTAAATTACTTCGAACATATATTCATTTCCAATAATACGCCGCAATTTACCCAAGTATAAGCATAATTAATTAAGCCTCCGCTGCTACAACAAAGATCCATTTTATTCGCAGGTAACGAAAGAAAGGTGAACGTGGAGAACTTCGAAGAGTCGCTGGAGATAAGAATGAAAGGATTCGTGCCGGGGATCGTGACGAAATTGAGCAAACCGTTGAAAAAAGTAGGAGTTTTGATATCGGGAAGCGGGACGAATTTGCAAGCATTGATCGACGCTACCCGAGATTCGTCCCGACGTATCGGCGCAGAGATCGTGCTGGTGATATCGAACAAAGCTAATGTGGAAGGACTTAAACGGGCTGAGAGAGCTGGCATTAAGACAGTGGTAATAATTTGAACAGTTTTCATTTTTCGTTTCACGATTAATAGACGTCGGAAATGTTCGGGCTTTTTTAAGACAAGCTGCGAAACATTGTTGCATATAATTCTAGGACCTCTAAGCTGCAATTTGAGCCCTGGTTTATCGAAAAACAACATCTAGAAGCTGAGAAATTAATATTTTTGTACTGGTACCATTTTTAATCTACGAGTATTATGTACTAATGCTTGTTTATTGTTTATAACAAATGAACCGCGAACTGTATAACTAAAATTGCTAAGGAACAATATAGTAGGAACTCTAAGCTGCAATTTGAGCCCTGGTTTATCGAAAAACAACATCTAGAAGCTGAGAAATTAATATTTTTGTACTGGTACCATTTTTAATCTACGAGTATTATGTACTAATGCTCGTTTATTGTTTATAACAAATTAACCGCGAACTCTATAACTAAAAATGCTAACGAACAATATACTAGAAATCCTAAGCTGTAATTTGAGCCACGGTTAATTAAAAAAGAATTTTTTACGAACGAAAGATTCGCGTTATTGTAAATATTAAATTACTCGAAGACTTAAATTGGTACCTTTATAATAAAACTTAATCACTCAATTTCTAGGCATCTTTTGCTTCTTTTGTTTCTGTCACAAGACTTATTAACCAATTATTATTAATTCAACACCTGTTGTTCTAATATTAATCCATTCCAAGACGAATAATTTAGTATTGTTTTTTCATTGCTAGCCGATAAAACACACGAATTATTATTATATTAATTTCTAAGCGTCTTTTGCTTCTTTCGTTTCAGTTACAAGACTTATTAACCAATTATTATTAATTCAACAGCTGTTGTTCCAATATTAATCCATTCCAACACGAATGATTTAGAATGGTTTCTTTATTGCCAGGTGATAAAACACACGAATTATGCGAGTCGAGAAGCTTTCGACTCGGCGATGAACGTCGAATTGGACGCCGCGGGGGTGGAAATAATTTGCTTGGCTGGTTTCATGCGCATTCTATCGGAGAGCTTCGTGAACCGCTGGCGCGGCTCCCTTATAAACGTGCATCCGTCGCTTTTGCCGTCTTTCAAAGGCGCGAACGCGCACAAAGACGCTCTTGCAGCTGGTGTTCGAGTCTCGGGATGCACGGTGCACTTCGTGCAGGTATGAGAACGCACAGTTTCCATATTTTATTGGTATCCATATTATATCCATATTTTATTACTTCCATATTTTATTACATCTATATTTTATTGGTATCCATATTTTAGTGGTATCCATATTTTATTACATCTATATTTTATTGGTATCCATATTTTAGTGGTATCCATATTTTAGTGGTGTCCATATTTTATTATATCCATATTTTAGTGGTATCCATATTATGTCCGTATTTTAGTGGTAACAATATTTTATTACATCCATATTTTATTATTTCCATACTCTGTCCACATTTTATTGGTATCCATACTTTACTATATCCATATTATGTCCATGTTTTACCATATCCATAGTTTATTACATCCATACTTTATTCTATCCATATTATGTCCATATTTTATTAGTATCCATATTTCTTCGGTATTATTTCGGAACCGTTGATGCTTAATTCCTTATCCTACGATTACTTTATTACCTACTTGTTTATATTGCACCAGTCCCGAGTTGTAATTACGCACAGTGAAACAATTTTCCAGGTGGACATCGACACAGGCGCGATAATCGAGCAGGCTACGGTGCCCGTGTTGTCGAACGACACGGTGGAATCACTTCAGGAGAGAGTGAAAACAGCCGAGCACGAAATCTTCCCACTCGCATTGAAACATTTGGCCACCGGAAGAATACAGCTGACGGAGAACAATTCCATCCTATGGAACCACTAAATTCCACATTCTTATAAATACTTTTATTTCTTTTCTACATATATACACAATTTGTTATCTACATTCGTCGTTTATCCGTGAATCTCATTAACCCTTCTTCCGCGGAATTTTTCGCTGTCAAAGAAACGAAGAAAAAGTTTAGCATAATTTTATTAGTTGCTTCTGTCGGCGAGAATAAGAATAAACTGTTGCAAGTCCAAAGAAGAAAGGTTAAAAAGAGTTACAATTAAGGAATCGCGGTTTCTTCTACGAGACTTTTTTATTGAACATCGAAATAATCGAGTCGAATAAAGAGTCCCCTTGGCTCGTTACCAAGTCTTCTGAATTTTTCCCACGTTTCCCAGCCACTTTTCGCGGCGCCACGCTGAGCGCTTCGTCCGCCAAGTCTTCCAATTTAACGTGCAACATCTGTTTCCTCAATATCGGCACCAACAAATTGTACTTGTCTATTTTACCGTTTATCCGTTTCGACGTGCACCTGAAATCATCCACCGTTCGACTCCAACTCGCTTCTTCCATCGCATTCAATGGCAACTCGCCCACATTGTTCCGAGCCTCCGTTAACTGCTTTCGCAGATCTTCGATCTCCTCCCGGATCTCCTTCGACAACTGGATCCACTCCGGCGTGAAACCGTTCTCGATTAATATCTGCAATTCCATTCAAATATATGAACACATTATATGAACATATAATATGAACATATTATATGAACATATTCTATGAACATATTATATGAACATATTATATGAACATATAATATGAACATATTATATGAACATATAATATGAACATATAATATGAACATATTATATGAACATATAATATGAACATATAATATGAACATATTATATGAACATATAATATGAACATATTATATGAACATATAATATGAACATATAATATGAACATATAATATGAACATATTATATGAACATATAATATGAACATATTATATGAACATATTATATGAACATATAATATGTTCGTATATGTGTCCATATAAATGTATTAAAATATATGTTCATATTATATGTTCATATAATATGTTCGTATTATATATTCATATTATATGTTCATATAATATGTTCATATTATATGTTCATATAATATGTTCATATTATATGTTCATATAATATGTCCATATTATATGTTCGTATATGTGTCCATATAAATGTATTCAAATATATGTTCATATAATATGTTCATATTATATGTTCATATTATATGTTCATATTATATATTCATATTATATGTTCATATAATATGTTCATATTGTATGTTCATATAATATGTTCATATAATATGTTCATATAATATGTTCATATTATATGTTCATATTATATGTTCATATAATATGTTCATATAATATGTTCATATAATATGTTCATATTATATGTTCATATAATATGTTCATATTATATGTTCATATAATATGTTCATATTATATGTTCATATTATATGTTCATATTATATGTTCATATTATATGTTCATATAATATGTTCATATTGTATGTTCATATAATATGTTCGTATATATGTCCATATAAATGTATTCAAATATATGTTCATATTATATGTTCGTATAATATGTTCGTATATATGTCCATATAAATGTATTCAAATATATGTTCATATTATATGTTCACATTATATGTTCATATATATGTTCATATTGTATGTTCATATAATATGTTCATATTATACGTTGATATATACGCGTCGCTCGAACCTCGTTCAATTTGTACGTAACAAAATCGACGTATGGGTTGCGAAGATTGGTGTTCTCGCGCAGAGGTTTGCCCATGCCGGGCAGATCTTGGAATTCCCCTTTGTTCATCGCTTCCTGTATGAGATCCTCCACCAAACGATCCATGCCGAATCGGGTTTTAACGTCCTTC
Source organism: Eucera pruinosa (assembly GCA_028830335.1). Taxonomy (NCBI): domain Eukaryota; kingdom Metazoa; phylum Arthropoda; class Insecta; order Hymenoptera; family Apidae; genus Eucera; species Eucera pruinosa. The sequence goes on from JAMYCR010000021.1 coordinate 2,821,563, forward strand.
GCGCGTTCCTTGTCCATGCCTACCAAAGTGTCCCGCTCTTCGGATTGTATTCTCTTCAAACGGTGCTCTAAAACGCTGTCCGCTGCCCTCTGCGCGCGTTCCATCGTGTGCAACTTTTGCCGTTTGCTCGGGCTGCCGATTCCAACGTTGTAGACTAAATAATGGCGATGTTGCGGCGCCGTGTGCTAATAAATTTGTTTTTATATAGACGGTGGCGATTCAACTTCGATTCCGCAATTTTAGTTGCATTCGCGACGCGTCGCGATGCTTTTCTTTTAAACGTGCAACGATCGGATTTTAGTTTAAGAAAGGTGAAGCTTTAACATAGCAAAAATACTTCTGTTGCAACTATACGAACTTTGTAACTTGCATTGTGAATTGGAAGGAAAATAAGTACAATTGAATTGTGTTATTATTATTGGACAGTTGTTACTTATGTCGATTCGCTATTTACAACTTTTTCCTCGCCGTTTTCATTCTTTTTTCTTTTTTGTTTCGATCGGTAAGAAATGTTAAATGATTACACACGTTAAATATAGATGCGCACTTTTATATCGAATTCTTCCACATCCGGCAAATCTCGGCTGCTTTCTTTCGTTTCCATTCTAGCCTTTCGAATCTGCCTGTAAGCAGTCTCTATCTGCAACGAAAGATATAGTAGTCGCGATTGTTTTTCAGGTACACGTGATGTATCGCTAAAATTCAAACCTAAAATAACGTACATATAATTATGTACATGTATACTTGTAAACAAATATATGAACGTGTTAAGAATGATGCAGATTATATCACGCTCTATTTTAAAATCGGGGAAAAGTCGAATGTTAGGTTCGCGAATTTGTATCAAATTCGTGCGAGTATCGTGCACCTGTCGCGCGCATTTATCGTAGCAAGTCAGCGTTATTGTACCTCGGAAAATTTCACGGCGCTCGCTTCCGATGTGCCGCTGTCCGGATGGAATCTCTTCGCCTGATAAACGAAGGCCAATCTTAAAGTCTCGTCCTCGCAGTCCTCCGCCACTTCCAACGTTTGGTACCATTTCTTCGAATCGCGATAAAGTTTCAGTTACTTATGTACGTACATATTCATTAAAATTAATTTACACTTGGTCGATCGGAGAAAAGTACCTTTAACTTTGTAACTTTTTTACTTTTACCATAACTTTATCTTCGTTTTTACCCTAAAACTTTCCTTGCAACGTGTTGCATTCGTAAATGTGGCCAAATACTTTTCCGATCGACTGCGTGTCGACGTAAATGTTGCAAGTGAATTGTAATGTGGAGGATTGCAAACGATTATTAAGTAATTAAGCGAATGGAAAATTAGATACGGTTAACCGTAAAAGTAAACGCAACGAAAGTATATACGTATGCAGTACCTTCATCTCGTGGCGATGTTTGAATCGTTTTATAAGCATAGAATCCCAATAAGGGATGCAAGGTACTTGTCCAAACGATCTCGGGTTGAATTTGAACATAACGCGGATTAAAACTAGTATACTTCGACGATTTGTGTGCGCCAATTATGTAATTGACATTTAACTGTCTAGCTATAAAACTGTCGTATACTTATTATACTAATCGCGCCTGTTTATACAGCGTTAGGTTATTAAACCTACTTATAACATTAATACAGATCGCAAATTCACTTGTGTAACTTTTTCGTACGTATGAACGTATTTCGTTTCACTTTTCCGCGACTTCTTCGACATGGTACACGATAATTCGGTTGCCACGGAATGTTTGGTATAATTGTGCGCATAGTTTTGACGTTTACAGACCACGTGTATCGTTTCGCAGTGCCGTGATAATCGGGTGCAACACAGAATTCGTCTAAATTTAATAGTAATCGACGCACACGGCGCGTAACTTAAATACTAATTGGGCGTAGTATAATTTGTTCGCCAAACCACGCGTTGCAATAATCTTTCTCTATATAAATAACTGGTGTTCCCAGTTACTAAATTTCGTTATACTAAATTGCTTCTTTTCGCCAGGAACACATAATTATTGCCAACTCTTGTCTCTTTCCATCCCCAAATTTCTGCCCCACATTTTATTATTCAGCAGTTCATCGTATCGCCATAATCTCCTCTATTTATTTATTTAATGCGTAAACATTGGTTTACATTAGTTTACATTACATTGGTTACATTAGTTACCATTACAATGGTTACATTGGTTTACCTTAGTTACCATTACATTGGTTACCATTACATTGGTTACATTAGTTGACATTGGTTACCATTATAATGGTTACATTAGTTTACATTAGTTACCATTACAATGGTTACATTAGTTGACATTGGTTACCATTACAATGGTTACATTAGTTGACATTGGTTACCATTACAATGGTTACATTAGTTCACATTAGTTACCATTACATTGCTTACATTAGTTACTATTACATTGGTTACATTAGTTGACGTTAGTTACCATTACATTGGTTACATTAGTTTACATTAGTTACCATTACATTGGTTACATTAGTTCAAATTAGTTACCATTACATTGGTTACATTAATTTACATTAGTTACCATTACATTGGTTACATTAGTTTAAATTAGTTACCATTACATTGGTTACATTAATTTACATTAGTTACCATTACATTGGTTACCATTGCATTGGTTACCATTACATTAGTTACCATTATAGTGGTTACATTAGTTTACATGAGTTACCATTACATTGGTTGCATTAGTTGATATTGCTTACTATTACATTGGTTACATTAGTTCAAATTAGTTACCATTACAATGGTTACATTAGTTTACATTAGTTACCATTACATTGGTTACCATTGCATTGGTTACCATTACATTAGTTACCATTATAATGGTTACATTAGTTTACATGAGTTACCATTACATTGGTTGCATTAGTTGATATTGCTTACTATTACATTGGTTACATTAGTTCAAATTAGTTACCATTACAATGGTTACATTAGTTTACATTAGTTACCATTACATTGGTTACATTAGTTGACATTAGTTACCATTACATTGGTTACCATTGCATTGGTTACCATTACATTAGTTACCATTATAATGGTTACATTGGTTACATTAATTTACATTAGTTACCATTACATTGGTTACCATTGCATTGGTTACCATTATAATGGTTACATTAGTTTACATGAGTTACCATTACATTGGTTGCGTTAGTTGATATTGCTTACTATTACATTGGTTACATTAGTTCAAATTAGTTACCATTACATTGGTTACATTAGTTGACATTAGTTAACATTACATTGGTTACGTTAGTCTACATTAGTTACCATTACAATGGTTACATTAGTCTACATTAGTTATCATTATAATGGTTACATTAGTCTACATTAGTTACCATTATAATGGTTACCATTACATTGGTTACATTAGTTTACATTAGTTACCATTACAATGGTTACATTAGTTAACATTAGTTACCATTACATTGGTTACATTAGTTACTATTACATTGCTTACATTAGTTTACATTAGTTACCATAACATAGTTTACATTAGTTTATAATAAATTACGAATTCGGTTTCGTCGTACAAAACAATATACACAAACACGTGTAATAATTCGTTCACTTTCACTTCGTTCGTCGTCGATATATTTAATAAATATATCAATAGGGGATAAATGAATTACAACGGTTACAAATCATTCGTATTTCTTTATTTTCAACATCAACAGTCGGAATTTTGTTCCAAATCATCATCAGGTTATGTTACAAATTAAATAATAATTTGATCGCAAAACGTAATAATATAATACTTACCTTTTATGAATTATAATATTAGCAATTATTGAAAACAACGTTTTTCTCATTTACACTAAGCTACGTATTTCTTGTAATTCGCGATCGTTGCGTGCAACAGCTCGCAAAACCTTTTCAGGTTAATTATTCTGTAACGGAAGAATCACAAATTGGCGACACTAATTCGCCTCTAATAATCGATCATCGACGATCGATTTAATAGATAACGACGCACGAAGAAAGATTTGTTTACATTTACTGCCAGTTCTCACTGCACACGCTTATAATCACAAAGATACTCTAAGAGTTCCCATAAATTAAGTACTCGTCCAATTGCTCGTTACAACCATAAACTAAGAACAAGATAGATCACTAATCCAACGCTATTATATCTTCATTTTATTTTTAATCTTCTCGACGCGCGTCTAAAATGCGTAGCTTTCGCTTTCACGTTTCGCGTATCTTAAGACACTTTAGCAGCGTTCGCGTTCTTTATTAGATATTCTTGCGAAAGCACTGCTGTTACGTTTAGGTTAGTTTCACGTGCAACGCGGTTCGATGCATTCGCAACACGTGTTGCGTATTATAAACGCAATAGTATAGTAACTATAATAGTTACGCGCAATTTCATTCGTAATCGTCATCTATGGACTCACTTTTTTATCGCACTTTACTTCATTCAGGTTCATTTCATTCCACGCGCAATATGCGAATAACAGAATAACAAGTTACAATTACCGTGCAACTTAGTTTCAGGTTAGCGCCACGTTACGATATTCTAAATCCATCCACGCTTCGCTTCATTCAACCGCGTTAATTCTATAAACTTCGCCTAGCTCTTAATCGCAACAATATATCGCGTCGCGTGTCCGTTGAGAACGAAAGTAAAAGCTTCATGAAAACGAAACCGGATGTGTACGTTTCCACGCGCACGCGCTTACTTAGTATTGTGACTTTTTTTTCCCCCCTGTTTCCCGTTGACGTCAGTTTTCCTTGGAGCAGAGAAAGAGAAAGAGTGGGAGAAAGAGAGAGAGAGAGAGAGAAAAAAAAAGAAACGTTACGCGAGCTTTTTTAACAAATTCCCATCGAATCGAATTTATTTTTCGCCCGGCTCCGCGTTTGTTTTTATTTCCCTACGTTCCGCGTTTCCCCGTTCGTTTACCTGTCTCTCTATCTGCCGTACGGGGGAAACATAAACGAAGGTTTTATGGTGCGCCGCGTTCGTTGATAGTTGGGTCGCGAGACTTGCGAGTTTACGGACAGGAACATGCAAGAAACGGAGGGAGTCGACGGTAATTGAACACGTTTCACGTTTACCAAGCGTGTTTCTTCACTTTATTCGACGACATTAGTCCCGATCATCGATCGCAATTAATCGAGGCTCGCAAGCGTGTTGCAATCGCGATGGCGACACCTAACCTCTTCGTGCGCGTTTTGCGAAGGCGAAATGCCCCACGCAACTTCAGCGAAACTTGAAACAGTTCCACGATTAAATCGAATCGGTTTCAGATTGTAAATCCGCTCGTTTGTCGGATGAGAAGTGGGCAAAATTATGTTTACGCGGTTCTCGCAGTACGGTTGCTAATCGTACGCATGATTCTTAAGCGAAACATTCAGGTTTGAGTAGACAAAAATTATCAACTGTTCCCTTGTTTATAAGAAACAACTGTGCAAATTTAAGTTCACTGTTTTATTAACTGTATTTGAAGCTTTTGACTATTTTCTTTCATAAGTCAACCTTGAGCTTAAGTTTTGGCGAACAAAAATTGTCTACTTATTCATTTATGGGGGAAAGAAAATGGGTAAAATTATGCTACTTGTTTTGTTATTAAGTTACACAGTTTTATTAAATATATTTGAAGCTTTAGACTACTATGTTTCATTAATGAAACCTTGAGCTTAAATTTTGGCGAACAAAAATTGTCAACTTTCTCATTTATGGGGAAAGAAAATGGGTAAAATTATGCTACATGTTTTGTTATTAAACTCCACTGTTTGTTAATTATATTTGAAGCTTTAGACTATGTTTCATAAGTCAACATTGAGCTTAAGTTTTGCGCAAACAAAAATTGTCTACTTATTTACTTATGGGGGAAAGAAAATGGGTAAAATTATGTTACATGTTTTGTTATTAAGTTACACTGTTTTGTTAATTATATTTGAAGCTTTAGACTATTAATGTTTTATAAGTCAACCTTGAGCTTAAGTTTTGCGCAAACAAAAATTGTCTACTTATTTACTTATGGGGGAAAGAAAATGGGTAAAATTATGCTACATGTTTTGTTATTAAGTTACACTGTTTTGTTAATTGTATTTGAAGCTTTAGATTATCATATTTTATCAAAGAAATCTTGAGCTTAAGTTTTGAGCAAGCAAAAATAACGAAGTTCTTCATTTTTTCAAGATTTTTGCCAGATGTGACTTTTACAAATTGTAAGAATTTAAAACTAGTATAATTTTAAAATGTATGAAATAGCTAAACCAATATTCTTCCGTCTCATCATCGATTTCGAGACAAGCTTTCGTTTGTTTATATTGCAAAGCTGCGTGTTTCGAACGCAGTTTCGTGTAATACGAAACTAGAAGATCACCACGCGATTAATGCACGCTTGTGTTCAGTCCCGTTCAAAGAGTTACGGTCATTTATCGCGCGGCGATTCTTTGTTTCGCAGGTTCGCCATGGAACAATTCGAGCGGCTGCGACGAGGAGCGTCGGCCAGCGCAGAAGGAGGGCAAAAAGTCGAACATTCTACCTCTATGGGGAAACGAGAGGACGATGAACCTGAACCCGTTGATACTGACGAACATCCAATCGTCGCACTACTTCAAAGTGAACCTGTACGAATTGAAAACGTACCACGAGGTTATCGACGAGATCTATTACAAAGTTTCCCATTTGGAGCCATGGGAGAAGGGTAGCAGAAAGACCGCGGGGCAGACTGGCATGTGTGGAGGCGTGAGTATGTTTTCTGACAATACCAATCATTGATTTACACGTATCTAAAAACGGCAAACGATTATTTCGCTTCTTTTTAGAAGAACCAGCGCGTGAATTCTTCTAGAACCGACGAGAAACAGTTCTAAGAACTTTTTAGACCCTCGTAACGTGTTAACGCGTTGCGTACGGCGATTTTTAAGCGTGGCGGGAAAACTCGATACGATGCGTAGAAGCAATTAATAGAACGTTGAATTTTAGGGGGTTGATAAAATGAATATGGAATAATGCTTCGTTTAATAGGATACACGATCTGTTCGATGTAATAAAAATATCGAAATACTTGCGGCACTTTTACGTGCCTTTATATTAACGATTCTTTGTTTCCGTCACCTCGACAACGTAACACGAATCGATCGAATCTCGTCGCAAACGCGTACGCGACGCGTTAATAATTGGTTCGCGAGGGAAGTTCGTGGAACGTTTCTAAATAAACGAAACGAAGTTTTTCGCGCGGATAAACCGAAGCCTAAGACGCGCGCTGCTTGATGCACGCTGCGATGCATCGATGCAAGCGATGGCTATAAATCGCTCGCCTTAGCGTCAGCGGAAAACACGCCGAAATCGCAGCGTTTTAACGTTGGAACCAACAACATTACATTTACACTCCTCGTAAAAATGGCGCGTGAATTAACCGGTGAATTAACCATAAATTAACCGTAAAAATGGCGCGTGAATTAACTGTAAATTAACAGGGAAATTAACGTGAAGCACCGGAGGATTTGCAAAGATTCTACTACTTAAACGAACATCAAACATACGATATCGATTGCCATTTAATTCATCGCTCGCGTCGACGCGTGCATCGATGCATGCATCAACGGCTGTGGCCTGATTTCGTCAGGCGCAAATAAAGAGAAAGAGAGAGAGAGAGAGAGAGAATGTCAATTAACGCATATCACACCACTTATAATTGCAGAGAGAGTAGCATTGTCTCGGTCGATAGATTCTAATGTAACACGAATGTGATTAATTGACGATATAGGGGGGGTGTAAATTTAGCGGTTCATGCAGGTACGAGGCGTTGGCGCTGGCGGTATCGTCTCGACGGCTTACTGCCTGCTGTACAAACTCTTCACATTAAGGCTGACCCGAAAACAATTGAACGGCCTTATCAATCATCCCGATTCGCCGTACATCAGAGCGTTGGGCTTTATGTACATCAGGTGAGGACGCGTGCGTTTCATTAATCCGTATAACGAACTCGTTAAGCGCGGGAAAATCGATTTCGAACTGTAGTTACGATTTGAGCAGCCAATATTTACGTAGGACGAGTATACTCGTCGTAACGCGAACCATTGCTATTTCTTCGCGACGAGTATACTCGTCGTAACGCGGATAGCTTGTTAACCCCTCGCTTTATTCGTTGTTCAATCGCGGAACAGCTTAAGGTGAATATTTAATGCTGTAACGCAGCACTGGATACGAAACATTGTTATTTACGTATATTATTATTACGTTTGTATTATTGTTATTATTATTGTTATTATTATATTCGTTGTTATTACAGAAACGTTAATATTTCGTGCCTATGTAAGACGCTTAGAATTAACGTTACAATTTATTGGAAACGAGGCGCGCGTTCGTATTTATTGCATTTATTGCCAATTTATTTATAACATTCGTCTTTGTAATGCAATTTGCAATTGGGGTTAAATAGCAGATTGTAACTACTTCCCACGTACGACGAGTATACTCGTCGTAACGCGAAATATTAGCTATCTCTCCGTGACGAGTATACTCGTCGAATGAAAGTTAACTCGTTAAGTAGCGAATTTTCGTAAACGATTAAACGTCGTAAAAATTGATGGCATTGTTTTTGTTCGACGAATTATTGTAGGTACACGCAGCCGCCAGCCGATCTGTTCAGCTGGTACAGCGACTACCTGGAGGACGAGGAAGAATTGGACGTGAAAGCCGGCGGCGGGCAGGTGATGAAAATGGGTGACATACTGAAACAATTTCTGACGAAGTTAGAGTGGTTCTCGACGTTGTTCCCGCGAATACCAGTGCCTATACAGAAAGAACTCGAGCATCGATTGGCGGAGAGGTTCCCCCAGCAATCGATGAACGCCCGCAACGCGAAGCCGCCGATCACGTTGAACAGCCACGGTAAATACAGCAACAACAGCGGCGGAAGGAAAGACAACGGGAATTTGACGCGCAACCAACCGAGGCACATACCGGACAGCGAAGCTCAATGGGGGGAGGCTGAAAGAACGAGCCACTGGCGAGCCAGGTGCGTCTACGTGGTATGAACACAATCACGTTATTAATTTACGTAAGGCTGATTCACAGGGCTGGGGAAAAGAACGGATTGTCACGCTGTGGAAACGATTACGGCGATTCGTTTAACAATTGGCTAAGTATAGGATATACTTGTACATTTATGGGATACGTCGTAAATTTTTAATCGTTGCAATTGTTGCAATTAACAGGTTCGGGACCGTGGACGTATATATACGTCTTCCATTCGAAGCCTGTAAATTGTAACTGTTAATACATCGAAGCTTCATATTTTCGACGGTTGATACATGTTGAAGCTTATGAATTTCGATGTTTAAAATATCGAAGCTTTCAAGTTTCGATGTTTAACATATTGAAACTTTCAAGTTTCGATGCTTAAAACATCGAAGTTTCCAAATTTCGATGCTTAAAATATCGAAGCTTTCAAGTTTCGATGCTTAAAACATCGAAGCTTTCAAGTTTCGATGTTTAACATATCGAAGCTTTCAAGTTTCGATGTTTAACATATCGAGGCTTTCAAGTTTCGATGTTTAACATATCGAAGCTGTCAAGTTTCGATGATTAAAACATCGAAGCTTCCAAATTTCGATGCTTAAAACATCGAAGCTTCCAAATTTCGATGCTTAAAACATCGAAGCTTTCAAGTTTCGATGCTTGAAACATCGAAACTTTCACGTTTCGATGCTTAAAATATCGAAGCTTCCAAGTTTCGATGCTTAAAACATCGAAGCTTCGAAATTTCGATGCTTCTAAATTTCGATGCTTAAAACATGGAAGCTTCTAAATTTCGATGCTTAAAACATGGAAGCTTCCAAATTTCGACGCTTAAAACATCGAAGCTTCCAAATTTCGATGTTTAAAACATGGAAGCTTCCAAATTTCAATGCTTAAAACATCGAAGCTTCCAAATTTCGATGTTTAAAACATGGAAGCTTCCAAATTTCGATGCTTAAAACATCGAAGCTTCCAAATTTCGACGCTTAAAACATGGAAGCTATCAAATTGCAGTGCTTAAAAATTCGGAGCTTTGTATAAATTTCGATACCTTGGAAAATCGAAAGCCTTGAAATTCCGAAGCTTAGTAATTTCAAAGCCCCCAAATTGCTAATCTTAGTAATTAAGAGCCTTGGAAATCGCGAAATCCTAAAATTCCAAAGCTCAGTAATTTCAAAGCCCCATAAATTCCTAATCTTAATAATTAAAAGCGTTGCGAATCGCGAAAGCCTAAAATTTCGAAGCATAATAATTCGAAGCCCACGAATTGCGACCCTTAAAAATTCGAATCTTCTAAATTGCAAGCTTTTAATAATTAAAAGCCTTGCGAATCTGAAAAATCTATTTGTTAGTAGAAACGCTTTGAGTTTCGAATATCTTGTCACGAACTATTGCAAATTTTGCCCAGCCCTGTTAATAAAAATGGCGAAGCATAGGATAGACTTATTCATTCTTATATAGAATCATCTTCGCATCACTGTTCCAACGTTTTATTGGTTAACCCTTTCGCTACCATGGACGTATATATACGTCTTCGAGAATTCGACCGTCGTTTGTTAAAATCATGCGCGTATTTCTTCTATAACACTAATATAATTTCTACAATCATTCGTACGTCAATATTACGATAGAATTAATCATATAAAGTATCCAAATATTTATACAAATAGCATTTTTATATCAATAAACGTTATCATTACGTATGCTTTTAATCTTCAGCTGCAATGCGAAAGGGTTAAGAGTAGAGGCTTTTAAATCGATGGAAATCGTAACTGAATATTGCGATAATCAATCGTTTTCCACGTATAATACAAATCTATAATTTATACTTGTGGATAAAATTATGAAACGCCTTGAAAATTGCTGGGATCATTGCTTAATTTTATATTTATATTAAAGGACGTCACGTGTGCGAAATAAGACCATTAATTGCGTGTAATATACTATATTTAAGCTTATCCTTTTAATATTTTAGATATAATTTAACCCAAAAATCCTGTTTCACTTTGTTGCATAATACATTATTCAACGTATCGAGTTGAATAATAAACATTTTTATTATACGTTAAATATAATGCCATTAACTACTAACAAATTGAAAATGTACATTAAAAAGTCACTCTAAAATTCGTTTTCACTAACATACCGTAATACCAAGATAAAAACATTCCTTTGGAACAAATAGTAAACACAATTTTTCCACATATCAACGTTGCAGTTTATTTATGCAACAAATACAATTATCACGCGTTCCAATTACTTTCTGATTAAATCACGTTTACGTCGCGTTTCAATGTTCAACAGCACGTTTACTACCGATATTTTACCGGTGAACTTTCTAGACGTACGCTTCGTCGTGTTGTTCAGCCTTACTTCCCTTCGAACGCCGTTGTTTTCCAGATCTGATGAGGACCGCAAGGACAAGTACAGAGAGCGAGACCGTGAACGGGATCGCGTTAGGGAAAGGGAGCGAGATCGCGGACGGGAAAGGGACCGGGAAAGGGATCGACATTGCAGGCGATCGAGCAGCCGCGACAGGAGTCGGAGGCAAAGGGAATACAGAAGTCGGAGCAGGGAGAGATCGCACAGAGATCGAAGTAGAGATCGTTACCGTGACAAAGATCGTCATCGGGACAGGTAGGATCTTTGTTAAACAAACGTTTAAGTCTACTATAGTCTACTTCAGTCTGTTCTAGCTTGGTTTAGTTTAGTCAAGATTAGTATAAGAAGCACGCGAGCAAAAACGAAGAGTTGGCTTCTTTTCACGTCGAAATATTGACACTTCTAACTGGGTTAAGTGGTCAATTTTTACGCAGGACGAGTATACTCGTCGTAACGCGAAATATTGCTGTTTTTAAGTGGTTTCTAACTGGTTAAGTGGCCAATTTGTACGCAGGACGAGTATACTCGTCGTAATACCAAATATTGTCGTTTCTAAGTGGTTTCTAACTGGTTTCTAAGTGGTTTAAGTAGCCAATTTCCACGCAGGATGAGTATACTCGTCGTAACGCGATATATTGTCGTTTTTAACTGGCTTCTAACTGGTTAAGTAGCCAATTTTCACGCAGGACGAGTATAATCGTCGTAATACCAAATATTGCTGTTTTTAAGTGGTTTCTAGCTGTGTTAAGTGGCTAATTTTTACGCAGGACAAGTATACTCGTCGTAATAGCAAATATAACCGTTTTTAACTGGTTTATAACTGGGTTAAGTGGCCAATTTTCGCACAGGACGAGTATACTCGTCGTAACACCAAATATTGCCGTTTTTAACTGGTTTCTAACTGTGTTAAGTAGCCAATTTTCACGCAGGGCAAGTTTACTCGTCGTAATAGCAAATATTGTCGTTTCTAACTGGTTTCTAACTGGTTTCTAAGTGGTTAAGTAGCCAATTTTCACGCAGGATAAGTATACTCATCGTAATACCAAATATTACCGTTTTTAACTGGTTTCTAGCTGTGTTAAGTAGCCAATTTTTACGCAGGACAAGTATACTCATCGTAACACCAAATATTGCCGTTTTTAACTTGTTTCTAACTGGTTTCTAACTAGTTAAGTGGCCAATTTTCGCACAGGACGAGTATACTCGTCGTAACATCAAATATTGCCATTTCTGACTGGTTTCTAGCTGTGTTAAGTAGCCAATTTTCACGCAGGATGAGTATACTCGTCGTAATACCAAATATTGACATTTTTAACTGGTTTCTGACTGGTTTCTAATTGGTTTGAGTAGCCAATTTTTACGCAGGATGAGTATACTCGTCGTAATACCAAATATTGTCGTTTCTAAGTGATTTCTAACTGGTTAAGTGGCCAATTTTCACGCAGGACAAGTATACTCGTCGTAACACCAAATATTGCCGTTTTTAACTGGTTTCTAGCTGTGTTAAGTAGCCAATTTTTACGCAAGGAAAGTATACTCGTCGTAATACCAAATATTGTCGTTTCTAACTGGTTTCTAAGTGGTTAAGTAGCCAATTTTCACGCAGGACGAGTATACTCATCGTAACACCAAATATTGCCGTTTGTAACTTGTTTCTAACTGGTTTCTAACTAGTTAAGTAGCCAATTTTCACGCAGGACAAGTATACTCGTCGTAATACCAAATATTGTCGTTTCTAACTGGTTTCTAACTGGTTTCTAAGTGGTTAAGTAGCCAATTTTCACGCAGGATAAGTATACTCATCGTAATACCAAATATTACCGTTTTTAACTGGTTTCTAGCTGTGTTAAGTAGCCAATTTTTACGCAGGACAAGTATACTCATCGTAACACCAAATATTGCCGTTTTTAACTTGTTTCTAACTGGTTTCTAAGTGGTTTAAGTAGCCAATTTTAACGCAGGACAAGTATACTCGTCGTAACACCAAATATTGCCATTTTTAATTGGTTTCCAGCTGTGTTAAGTAGCCAATTTTTACGTAGGACGAGTATACTCGTCGTAACACCAAATATTGCCATTTCTAACTGGTTTCTAGCTGTGTTAAGTAGCTAATTTTTACGCAGGACGAGTATACTCGTCAATGACAGCTACCGAAGAACGTAGAGTAACAAAAATTGCCAAACGCTATTACTTAATCATCGTTATTGATGTTTCAACATCGCTGCAATGTTTCGCTAACCTTGCGTCGCATTTTTTGATTCCAGGCGAGGCTCGCCGTACGACTACGCGACAGAACTCGCTCGCGAAAGGGAGAGGCAACGAAGAGAGTGAACACGCAACTGTATATATCGATATAAATGTTTGTACGAGTGTGTAACTATAGGAACTTAAAAGGGGGAAACAAAAAGAAAAAAAGAAGAAGAGAAAAGAAAACGACTTAGAGCCGAGCCATTCGAACACCATCACCAATCATCGCGTTTTAAAGAAAACGAAGAAGAGAAAACAGGGTGGGGGGAAGTTAGGTGAAAGGACTTTTACTCCGACGTGTGTTTCGAGAGTGAAGAAAGAAAGAAAGAGAGAGAAAAAAAAAAGAAAGAATAGCCTAAATTTAATTCGACTATTATTCACCATGTAGTTTACATGTTTTTATAAAATAAATTCCTGATTATAACATCGTTGGTTCCGCAAATTTTCCGCATCCCTAGCTTCTTCCAAATCAATCGTTCCTTATTTTAACAACTAGTTCCAAGTTTAAACCGCATTTTTCATGGATAATCGTTGATCCACGCGGTTTCTAAGTCGCGAACGGCGTAAAGAAAAAAAGATTCTTGCCTGAAATTCCTCGCATTTGAAAGCGCTGTACAAGTCGATTTATTTCGCACATATCGAGGAATGAAAGGATTCAAGAAGATGTTAATGTTACTGAAATTATTACCATTGACTCGAACGCTTTCAAAAAATAACGATTCATTAATCGTGTTCGCTGCAAATGGACGGCGGGATGTGAAACGCGCGATTACAATTTATTCGTGAAATAGCCGGTATTATCGGTCGCTACTGTAAAGCAGAAAATGGCGCCGGTCGGACGTCGTTCGAGCGTGCTCGTACGCTCTTGAACCCTGCGGAAGATTCGTGGAAACATGACGGGAATATTTATAACCAGGTGACCACACGACCGCCTTTCCTCCGAACGTTTCAAAACGAGAAACAATGTTCCTCTACGTCGACGCGTTAACGAATCGTTCGTCGGGAAACCACCTGTGCAACGTTACGTCGTGTGGATCGCGAGCCGTGAGGCGAAGCTCCTCGATTCGCGCGTGCATTCGTTCGTTTTTACGATGTCGGTAAGGTCCCTCTCTGCTATTTCTTCTTCTTCTTCTTCTCTTCAACGGCGAGATTAATTAACGAGGCGAAATTCGTCACGCGTTTCGTTATTTTCCAATGCACGCGAAATGTACGCTTCCGCATAGAATAATTCGACGCTCGCGAGGCTGGGAAGACAAAAATGGCGGCGTATATACGTGTACAAGTAGCACTTTAAACGGTACCTGTTTTACCGATCGTGTTTCTTGTTTTGCAGATGATTGGCCGACGCTGCGCGCTCGTGGCTTTGGGCGCGCTTTTGATCCTTGTGCTGAGCGTGAACGTGTACTTCGTTTGCATGATCGTGGACAGCTCGGCGTCGCGTAAGGGATCGCCGAAGGGAGCGTTGCCGGTGTCGCAATTGAAACCTGAACAGGAACGATTGATAATGCGGGCAGAGAAGAATTTGCTAGCATCCGAGAAATCCGTCGCGAATATTATGGCGAAGAGGATCAAAGAGGAGATACAGATATTGCCGTCGAAATATTTTAAGCACAACGCAAGCTATAATGCGATATTGGAGAGGCTGTTGAACGAGTTGAGGGTGATGCCTAACGTTCAGAAAAATCTATGGAGCATTCCTAATAATAACGTTAGTAATTATGATTAGATTCATAAGGGAAGAGAATCGTTTTTTTGATTTTTATGCGATGGTAGATTATAGATTTTGCAATTGCTCGTAGAAGGGAATATTGCACGTGCTTGGGTAATTGCTTTGAAGATATAAATTGGAGAAGTTTTGTACTTGTTTAGGGAAGTATTGTTAACGAGATATAGAGGGAACATTTAGAGGGAGGGTTCTTCTTTTTTGGTTGTTTTAATATTGGAAAGAGATATGGGACGATGTTGTACGAAGATTCGTGATTTATTAGATGTGATTAGTTGATACAGGATTTCCATGGTAAATGCACGTTGCTCGGGACTGAGCACGTGTGAAGTAATCGTAGTAATGTTAATGATAGCTTTGCAAATATTGCAAGTATTGCAATTTAAACGTGTTGCAATTCACAAGTATTGCAATTTGCACGTATTGCAATTGAAACGCGTTGTTAATTTGCAAGTATTGCAATTCGCAAGTATTGCAATTCGCAAGCCTTGCAATTCACGAATATTGCAATTTATAAACGTTGCAATTCGCAAGTATTGCAATTTGCAAGCGTTGGAATTTGCAAGTATTGTAATTCGCAAGTATTGCAATTTAAACGCGTTGTTAATTTGCAAGTATTGCAATTTTCAAGTGTTCGAATTGGCAAGTATTGCAATTCACAAGCGTTGCAATTTTCAAGTATTGCAATTCATAAGTATTGCAATTTGCAAGTATTGCAATTCGCAAGTATTGCAATTCACAAGCGTTGCAATTTTCAAGTATTGCAATTTGCAAGTATTGCAATTCGCAAGTATTGCAATTCGCAAGTATTACAATTTGCAAGCATTGCAATTCGCAAGTATTGCAATTCGCAAATATTGCAATTCGCAAGCGTTGCAATTTATAAGCGTTGCAATTCACAAGTATTGCAATTTGCAAGCATTAGAATTTGTAAGTATTGTAATTCACAAGTATTTCAATTTGCAAGCATTAGAATTTGCAAGTATTGCAATTAACAAGTATTGCAATTTGCAGG
Organism: Eucera pruinosa; assembly: GCA_028830335.1. Classification (NCBI taxonomy): domain Eukaryota; kingdom Metazoa; phylum Arthropoda; class Insecta; order Hymenoptera; family Apidae; genus Eucera; species Eucera pruinosa. The sequence goes on from JAMYCR010000021.1 coordinate 2,837,929, forward strand.
CTTTGTAATTTGCAAGCGTTGCAATTTCCAAGTATTGCAATTTGCAAGTATTGCAATTCGTAAGTATTGCAATTCGCAAGCGTTGCAATATATAAGCGTTGCAATTCACAAGTATTGCAATTTGCAAGCATTAGAATTTGCAAGTATTGCAATTTGCAAGCATTAGAATTTGCAAGTATTGCAATTGACAAGTATTTCAATTTGCAAGCGTTGCAATTTGCAAGCGTTGCAATTTAAACACGTTGTTAATTTGCAAGTATATCAATTCACAAGTATTGCAATTTGCAAGCGTCACAATTCGCAAGTATTGCAATTAGACGCGTTGTTAATTTTCAAACGTTGCAATTTGCAAGTATTGCAATTTGCAAGTATTGCAATTTAAACGCGTTGTTAATTTGCAAGTATTGCAATTCACAAGCGTTGCAATTTGCAAGTATTGCAATTTGCACGTATTGCAATTTGCAAGCATTGCAATTCGCAAGTATTGCAATTCACAAGTATTGCAATTTGCAAGTATTGCAATTTAAACGCGTTGTTAATTTGCAAGTATTGCAATTCACAAGCGTTGCAATTCGCAAGTATTGCAATTTGAACGCGTTGTTAATTTGCAAGTATTGCAATTTATAAACGTTGCAATTCACAAGTATTTCAATTCACAAGAATTCCAACTCACAAGTACATTGCAATTATACTAATAATACAAGTACTCTCTTTCAGTGGCCCGATGCGCACCAATTAGTCCCGCCAGTAGCGCCCGAATTGGGTACCATTTTGGACATCCTACGAAAATCGAAAATCGTTCGCGCCGACAACGCGCCGCTCGGCACTCAGCTAAAGATAATGTTGACTTTGGAACACGGCACCAAGGCGATGTTCAAGCCTCAATGGTACTCCAGGGACGCGATTATACACGGGCCTGTTTACCACGGCAAAGATCGACACAACGCCGAAGTCGTGGCCTTCCATTTGTCCTCGTTGCTGGCTTTGAGAAGGGTGCCGCTCACCGTTATCAGAAAAAGTGCGTCTTGTAACAACTATTAGCTTGCCGCGGAAACATTCGCGTCGCAATTTATGTTTATATTAATTTGCAAGCGTTGCAATTTGCAAGTATTGCAATAATTATTGCAAGTATTGCAATTTCTGAAGTAGTTCAATTTGTAAGTATTGAATTTTGCATGTATTGCAATTTGCAAGTATTGCAATTCGCAAGTATTGCAATTTGCAAGCGTTGCAATTTGCAACTACTGCAATTCACAATTAATGCAATTTAGAAGCGTTGACAATTGGCAAGTATTGCAATTTGCAAGCATTGCAATTCACAAGTATTGCAATTCACAAGTATTGCAATTTGCAAGCATTGCAATCCACAAGTATTGCAATTTGCAAGTATTTCAATTTGCAAGTATCGCAATTCACAAGTATTGCAATTTGCAAGCGTTGCAAATCGCAAGCGTTGCAATTTATAAGCGTTTCAATTAACAAGTACTGCAATTCGAAAGCATTGCAATTTGCAAGCGTTGCAATTCACAATTAATGCAATTCATAAGCGTTGAAAATTTCCAAGCATTGCAATTTGCAAGCATTGCAATTTGCAACTATTGCAATTTGTAAGTATTGCAATTTGCAAGCGTTGCAATTAGAAAGTATTGCAATTTGCAAGTATTGCAATTTGCACGCGTTGCAATGCGCAAGTATTGCAATTTGCAAGTATTTCAATTAGCAAGTATTGCAATTTGCAAGTATTGCAATTTGCATGTATTGAAATTTGCAAGTATTGCAATTTGCAAATATTGCAATTTGCAAGTATTGTAATTTATAAGCGTTGCAATTCACAAGTAATGCAATTTGCAAGTATTGCAATTCGCAAGTATTGCAGATTGCAAGCGTTGCAATTTACAAGTATTGCAATTCACAATTAATGCAATTCATAAACGTTGACAATTTGCAAGTATTGCAATTCACAAGTATTGCAATTTGCAAATATTGCAATTTGCAATTATTGCAATTTGCAAGCGTTGCAATTTGCAAGCGTTGCAATTTGCAAGCGTTGCAATTTGCAATTTGCAAGTATTGCAATTTATAAGCGTTGCAATTCACAAGTAATGCAATTTGCAAGTATTGCAATTTCTAAACTATTGTAATTTGCAAGTATTGTAATCCACAAGTATTGCAATTCACAAGTATTGCAATTTGCGAATATTGCAATTTGCAAGTATTGCAATTCACAAGCGTTGCAATTCACAAGTATTGCAATTTGCAAGCGTTGCAATTCACAAGTATTGCAATTTACAAGCATTGCAATTCACAAGTATTGCAATTCACAAGTATTGTAATTCGCAAATATTGCAATTTGCAATTATTGCAATTCGCAAGTATTGCAATTTGCATGTATTGCAATTTGAAAGTATTGCAATTTGCAAGTATTGCGATTTGCAAGTATTGCAATTCACAAGTATTACAATTCACAAGTATTGCAATTTACAATTATTGCAATTCGCAAGTATTGCAATTTGCAGGCTTTGCAATTTGCAAGCGTTGCAATTTGTAAACGTTGCAATTCACAAATATTGCAATTTGCAAGTATTGCGATTTGCAAGTATTGCAATTCACAAGTATTACAATTCACAAGTATTGCAATTTACAATTATTGCAATTCGCAAGTATTGCAATTTGCAGGCTTTGCAATTTGCAAGCGTTGCAATTTGTAAACGTTGCAATTCACAAATATTGCAATTTACAAGCATTACAATTTGCAAGTATTACAATTCACAAGTATTGCAATTCACAAGTATTGCAATTTACAAGCATTGCAATCCACAAGTATTGCAATTTGCAATTATTGCAATTTACAAGCATTGCAATCCACAAGTATTGCAATTTGCAATTATTGCAATTTGCAATTATTGCAATTCGCAAGTATTGCAATTTGCAAGCGTTGCAATTCACAATTAATGCAATTCATAAGCGTTGAAAATTTCCAAGCATTGCAATTTGCAAGCATTGCAATTTGCAACTATTGCAATTTGTAAGTATTGCAATTTGCAAGCGTTGCAATGCGCAAGTATTGCAATTTGCAAGTATTTCAATTAGCAAGTATTGCAATTTGCAAGTATTGCAATTTGCAAGTATTTCAATTAGCAAGTATTGCAATTTGCAAGTATTGCAATTTGCATGTATTGCAATTTGAAAGTATTGCAATTTGCAATTATTGCAATTTGCAAGTATTGCAATTTGAGGTATTGCAATTCGCAAGTATTGCAATTTGCAAGCGTTGCATTTCACAAGTAATGCAATTTACAAGCATTGCAATCCACAAGTATTGCAATTTGCAATTATTGCAATTTACAAGCATTGCAATCCACAAGTATTGCAATTTGCAATTATTGCAATTTGCAATTATTGCAATTCGCAAGTATTGCAATTTGCAAGCGTTGCAATTCACAATTAATGCAATTCATAAGCGTTGAAAATTTCCAAGCATTGCAATTTGCAAGCATTGCAATTTGCAACTATTGCAATTTGTAAGTATTGCAATTTGCAAGCGTTGCATTTCACAAGTAATGCAATTCATAAGCGTTGCAATTTGCAAGTAATGCAATTTGCAAGTATTGTAATTCACAAGCATTGCAATCTGCAAGTATTGCAATTTGCAAGTATTGCAATTTGCAAGTATTCTAATTCACAAGTATTGCAATTTGCAAGTATTGAAATTTGCAAGTATTGCAATTTATAAACGTTGCAATTTGCAAGCGTTGCAATTTGCAATTTGCAAGTATTCCAAATAGCAAGTACTGAAATTTGCAAGCGTTGCAACTTGCAAGCATTACAATTTGCAAGCGTTGCAATGTCTACATTCTTGCAACTTACAAGCCTTATAAATCAAGTTACGATCCATCACCGTAAAACTTCGAATCTCGATAAAATAGTTAACGCACCTTGCAGTCGATTTAAGGAACGAGATCAGGCCCCGAGCAACCCCTGAACTGTACGTCACCATGTACCAAGACGGGAACGACACTTGCCTTTACGGTGTCTGCCACTATTGCTCCCCATCGGATCCCGTATGCGGCACTGGCGACGTACTGGAAGGCGCTTTAATTTCCTGGTTACCGCGCTACTTGAGACTCGTGAAGCATCGCCATCCGTGGCAAAGAACGTACAAGAAGAACAAACTCGCCGTGTGGGAAACCGACGACGGCTACTGCGAAAAAGTACCGCGATATTTCCCTAACTTTTAACCGTTAAACGTTGCTTAAAACATTGCTTGCAACATTGTTAAACCATTAAAATTGGCTTGCAACGACGCGTCGCGCGGCGTCGAAAGAGTTGTTCAAACAACGTTTCGCGTTGCAGGTGAAAGAATCGAAAGCGTATTCGCCGCAATCGTCCAGCAGGCTTTTGGATCTGGTGGACACGGCGATCTTCGATTTCTTAATGGACAACGGTGATCGGCATCACTACGAATTGGCGCAGAATAATTTCCACAATCCGGCGGTTTTACTGATCGACAACGGGAAAAGCCTTGGCAATCCCGACGTGGATCATTTCGATATCTTGGCACCTTTGTATCAGTGTTGCATGTGCGTATTTATCCACTTTTTAATTTCGTTTTTAGAATAGACGCTGTAAATGTGATTGCTGCTACTTTAAGCGGTTATTTAACTTTGTTAGCGTTTATTTATTTAACTATTCGAGAATGTATTTAATCGAATTATCCAGCTTCGGTTTGGAGCGGAATATATCGTTTAACAGATCGAGTTTATTTATGAACATTTTTGTTATATGATGAATATAATTAATTAATTGACAATTCATTGGAAATATATTGAAAAGAGTTCAATGTTCAGAATGGGTTGAAATTAATTTTGGTTTAGTCTTGGGTTAGCTTTGGAATAGGTTTATATTAATTTTGGTTTATTCTTGGGTTAGCTTCGAAGTAGGTTAATATTAATTTTGGTTTATTCTTGGGTTAGCTTCGAAATAGGTTGAAATTAATTTTGGTTTATTCTTGGGTTAGCTTCGAAATAGGTTGAAATTAATTTTGGTTTATTCTTGGGTTAGCTTCGAAATAGGTTTAAATTAATTTTGGTTTATTCTTAAGTTAGATTCACGAATTAGTTGAAATTAATACTGGATTATACTTGAATTCAATTCGGAATGGTTGCAAAATTAATATGCTACATTTTTGTTACGTGTTGAATTTAATGAATTAACTACTAATTCATTGGAAATATATAACAAAGTGTAATATTCAGAATGGGTTGAAATTAATTTTGGTTTATTCTTGGGTTAGCTTCAAAATAGGTTTCAATTAATTTTGGTTTATTCTTAAGTTAGATTCACGAATTGGTTGAAATTAATACTGGATTATACTTGAATTCAATTCGAAATGGTTGCAAAATTAATATGCTACATTTTTGTTACGTGTTGAATTTAATGAATTAACTACTAATTCATTGGAAATATATAACAAAGTCCAATATTCAAAATGGGTTGTAATTAATTTTGGTTTATTCTTGAGTTAGCTTTAAAATAGGTTTCAATTAATTTTGGTTTATTCTTGGGTTAGATTCACGAATTAATTCAAATTAATACTGGGTTATACTTGAATTCAATTCGAAATGGTTGCAAAATTAATATGTTACATTTTGTTATATATTGAATGCAATGAATTAACTACTAATTCATTGGAAATATATAACAAAGTCCAATATTCAGAATGGGTACAAATTAACTTTGATTTATTCTTGGGTTAGATTCGAGGTAGGTTTAAATTAATTTTGGTTTATTCTTGGATTAGATTCACGAATTAATTCAAATTAATACTGGCTTATACTTGAATTCAATTCGAAATGGTTGCAAAATTAATATGCTACATTTTTGTTACGTGTTGAATGTAATGAATTAACTACTAATTCATTGGAAATATATAACAAAGTGTAATATTCAGAATGGGTTGAAATTAATTTTGGTTTATTCTTGGGTTAGCTTTAAAATAGGTTTCAATTAATTTTGGTTTATTCTTGGGTTAGATTCACGAATTAATTCAAATTAATACTGGCTTATACTTGAATTCAATTCGAAATGGTTGCAAAATTAATATGTTACATTTTGTTATATATTGAATGCAATGAATTAACTACTAATTCATTGGAAATATATAACAAAGTCCAATATTCAAAATGGGTTGAAATTAATTTTGGTTTAGTCTTGGGTTAGCTTCGAAGTAGGTTTCAATTAATTTTGGTTTATTCTTGGGTTAGATTCACGAATTAATTCAAATTAATACTGGGTTATACTTGAATTCAATTCGAAATGGTTGCAAAATTAATATGTTACATTTTGTTATATATTGAATGTAATGAATTAACTACTAATTCATTGGAAATATATACCAAAGTCTAATATTCAGAATGGGTTCAAATTAACTTTGGTTTATGCTAGGGTTTGAATTAATCTAGATTCAGAATGATTTCAAATTAATCCTGAGTTATTCTTCGAATTTAATTCAGAATAGTTTCGAAAACAACGTTGCTTTATTCTTGGCTGTTCGACATAAACGCAGAATATTAACCACAAAATTGAACATAAACTCTATACTTATTTTACGTTACAAGATTAGACATTGTTAAACAAATATATTGTCTATTAATATCCAAATGATTCGTACGTGACACGATGTGAATTCATTAAATAATAACTGATGCTATCATACGTACATAGATAATAAAATAATCGTAACACAAAAGGTGTTAATAACCCGACTAAAACTTCCATACTTTACAATGCACACCGGTCTAAAAAATTCCCTTTCAGGATCCACAAAACAACCTGGGATCGTTTGCGACTGTTCAGCGGCGGTTCGTTGAGCGTAGCGTTGTCAAGATTAGTCGGCCAGGAATCGATTATGGCTGGCGTCGAGCCACTCGTCACCGAAGATCACCTAATCGCCATGGATAGAAGATTACTCACCGTCTACGCTGTCGTTGAATACTGCTTGAAAAGCAAAAAGTACGCTTCCAACGTTATTTTGGATCACCGGTAACCCGTTTATCGATCCTTTCTTTCATTATCGAGCGTTTTAACCACCGTCGACGAGTATACTCGTCAATGGAGGGAACGGCGATGTTTTATGTGCCACGACGAGTATACTCGTCAATGGAAAAACGACGTAATTTTGCGTGCCACCACGAGTATACTCGTTAACGAAGAAACGGCGTAATTTTGTGTGCCACGACGAGTATACTCGTCAATGGAAAGACGGCGATATATCGTGTGCCACGACGAGTATACTCGTCGACGAAGAAACGGCGTAATTTTGTGTGCCACCATGAGTATACTTGTTAACGAAGAAACGGCGATGTTTTATGCGCCACGACGAGTATACTCGTCAATGGAGGGAACAGTGATATATCGTGTGCCATTACGAGTATACTCGTTAACGAAGAAACGACGTAACTTTGTGTGCCACCACGAGTAAACTCGTTAACGAAGAAACGACGTAATTTTGTGTGCCACGATAAGTATACTCGTTAACGAAGAAACGGCGTAATTTTGTGTGCCACGACGAGTATACTCGTCAATGGAGGGAACAGCGATATATCGTGTGCCATGACGAGTATACTCGTTAACGAAGAAACCACCTAACTTTGTGTGCCACCAAGAGTATACTTGTTAACGAAGAAACCACGTAATTTTGTGTGCCACCGCGAGTATACTCGTTAACGAAGGAACGGCGTAATTTTGTGTGCCACCACGAGTATACTCGTTAACGAAGAAACGACGCTGTTTTATGTGCCACGACAAGTATACTCGTCAACGAAGAAACGGCGTAATTTTGTGTGCCACGATAAGTATACTCGTTAACGAAGAAACCACGTAGTTTTGTGTGCCACCACGAGTAAACTCGTTAACGAAGAAACGACGTAATTTTGTGTGCCACGATAAGTATACTCGTTAACGAAGAAACGGCGTAATTTTGTGTGCCACGACGAGTATACTCGTCAATGGAGGGAACAGCGATATATCGTGTGCCATGACGAGTATACTCGTTAACGAAGAAACCACCTAACTGTGTGTGCCACCAAGAGTATACTTGTTAACGAAGAAACGGCGTAATTTTGTGTACCACCACGAGTATACTCGTTAACGAAGAAACCACGTAATTTTGTGTGCCACCAAGAGTATACTTGTTAACGAAGAAACCACGTAATTTTGTGTGCCACCGCGAGTATACTCGTTAACGAAGAAACCACGTAATTTTGTGTGCCACCACAAGTATACTCGTTAACGAAGAAACCACGTAGTTTTGTGTGCCACCACGAGTAAACTCGTTAACGAAGAAACGACGTAATTTTGTGTGCCACGATAAGTATACTCGTTAACGAAGAAACGGCGTAATTTTGTGTGCCACGACGAGTATACTCGTCAATGGAGGGAACAGCGATATATCGTGTGCCATGACGAGTATACTCGTTAACGAAGAAACCACCTAACTTTGTGTGCCACCAAGAGTATACTTGTTAACGAAGAAACGGCGTAATTTTGTGTGCCACCGCGAGTATACTCGTTAACGAAGAAACCACGTAATTTTGTGTGCCACCGCGAGTATACTCGTTAACGAAGAAACCACGTAATTTTGTGTGCCACCACAAGTATACTCGTTAACGAAGAAACCACGTAGTTTTGTGTGCCACCACGAGTAAACTCGTTAACGAAGAAACGACGTAATTTTGTGTGCCACGATAAGTATACTCGTTAACGAAGAAACGGCGTAATTTTGTGTGCCACGACGAGTATACTCGTCAATGGAGGGAACAGCGATATATCGTGTGCCATGACGAGTATACTCGTTAACGAAGAAACCACCTAACTTTGTGTGCCACCAAGAGTATACTTGTTAACGAAGAAACGGCGTAATTTTGTGTGCCACCGCGAGTATACTCGTTAACGAAGAAACCACGTAATTTTGTGTGCCACCACGAGTATACTCGTTAACGAAGAAACGACGCTGTTTTATGTGCCACGACAAGTATACTCGTCAACGAAGAAACGGCGTAATTTTGTGTGCCACGATAAGTATACTCGTTAACGAAGAAACCACGTAATTTTGTGTGCCACCACAAGTATACTCGTTAACGAAGAAACGACGTAATTTTGTGTGCCACGATATGTATACTCGTTAACGAAGAAACGGCGTAATTTTGTGTGCCACGACGAGTATACTCGTCAATGGAGGGAACAGCGATATATCGTGTTCCATGACGAGTATACTCGTTAACGAAGAAACCACCTAACTGTGTGTGCCACCAAGAGTATACTTGTTAACGAAGAAACGGCGTAATTTTGTGTACCACCACGAGTATACTCGTTAACGAAGAAACCACGTAATTTTGTGTGCCACCAAGAGTATACTTGTTAACGAAGAAACGGCGTAATTTTGTGTGCCACCACGAGTATACTCGTCAACGAAGAAACGTCGATACATCGTGTGCCACGACGAGTATACTCGTCAAAGAAGAAATTCGGCTTAAAACGCGATCACTATACGCTGCTGTTAATAATTCGACAAGTATTCGCGTTTAATAACGTCTTGGAAATGTTAAAATAATCGAACGATAATTCGTTAAACATTATTTTGCCCCGTCCGCAAAGGGTTGAAAAAAGATCGTTGTATTAAGAAACGTTGGACTACTACGATTATTGCGTACGTGTTTTCAGCGACTCGCATTTATCGTGGCAATTCTGTGTCAATGTTTTTTCGTTGCGATAGCGTGGCAGGAATGTTGAAAGATTATTAAAGCATTATTGTTCGCGTGGGTGAAATTTTATCGATAGCGTTTTGAAGGTTAAATGAGAGGCGTTAGTAAAAAGGTTTCTTTTTTACATACAGTTACTCAGAAAATTCAGCGTACATCTTGAAACTGGATGAAAAAGATGGCTAAAAAGTGGTTAATTTTCAGCGTACTCAAACTATTAACCTGATCGAACGTATCTTGGAAAAATTCAAATGCAAAACGATAAATTATACTTTTACGGATAGAGAAGATTTCGAAATGAAATTAAAAGAAAAATAAGACAATATTTCCACTTTCTTTATGGAAAATTAATTAATTCTACGCGATGAATATTAAAAGTGGTGTTAACGAAATAATAATCTACAAGTATCACAAGTATAATAACAATTTTGCGTCAGCAACAAAGTTATACTTTTACTTGTTCCTTATTAAGTACGTATAATTTTATCTCAAGAATGTTTTTACGCACTGTCTTGCGGAATATGCGAAGTATATCGAGTTTCTACTTTTGAACACGCGCGTGTATATTTACTTTTTAGTCATTTTTCATACGCAACATAGTTGTACGCTCAATGTTGCGAGTAACTGTGTATATTTTAACGCGTTGCTGCGAGGTTTTAGTAGTCGATTTTATCCCGATTCTTGCACAAAGTAGAGAGATATATATATGTTGTATATCTTCGGTCTAAATAAAATGCAGCTTTGTATATATATACACGAGAAACTATTGCGCGATTTAGATATATGTGTGTTGCTTCTTTTCTCTTCTTATTTCCGGTTCATACCTGCAAATATATATATATATATAAAATATGTTAGATTTAAGTTTGGAAATGTATATACGATAATCAACACGATGCTTTAAATACTGGTAAGGATGCATTGGTATTTTAATTGGCATTGTTGCTATTAACCCTTTCGCTACCATGGACGTATATATACGTCTTCGATTATTTTCAATGGTTAAAACATATCGAAGCTTTGAAATTTCGATGCTTAAAACATCGAAGCTTTGAAATTTCGATGTTTAAAAGATCGAAGCTTTTAAATTTTGATGTTTAAAATATCGAAGCTTTCAAGTTTCGATGTTTAAAATATCGAAGCTTCTAAATTTCGATGTTTAAAACATCGAAGCTTCTAAATTTCGACGTTTAAAACATCGAAGCTTTGAAATTTTGATGTTTAAAATATCGAAGCTTGGAAATTTCGACGTTTAAAACATCGAAGCTTTGAAATTTTGATGTTTAAAACATCGAAGCTTCCAAATTTCGGTGTTTAAAATATCGAAGCTTCCAAATTTCGACGTTTAAAACATTGAAGCTTCCAAATTTCGATGCTTAAAACATCGAAGCTTTGTAATTTCGGTGTTTAAAACATCGAAGCTTCCAAATTTCGATGCTTAAAACATCGAAGCTTTGGAATTTCGACGTTTAAAACATCGAAGCTTCCAAATTTCGATGCTTTGAAATTTCGATGCTTAAAACATCGAAGCTTTGAAATTTCGATGCTTAAAACATCGAAGCTTCGAAATTTCGATGCTTAAAACATCGAAGCTTTAAAATTTCGACGTTTAAAAGATCGAAGCTTTTAAATTTTGATGTTTAAAATATCGAAGCTTGGAAATTTCGATGTTTCAAATATCGAAGCTTCCAAATTTCGATGTTTAAAACATCGAAGCTTCCAAATTTCGATGTTTAAAACATCGAAGCTTCCAAATTTCGATGCTTAAAACATCGAAGCTTCCAAATTTCGATGCTTAAAACATCGAAGCTTCCAAATTTCGACGCTTAAAACATCGAAGCTTCCAAATTTCGATGCTTAAAATATCGAAGCTTCCAAATTTCGATGCTTAAAACATCGAAGCTTTGAAATTTCGATGCTTAAAATATCGAAGCTTCCAAATTTCGATGCTTAAAACATTGAAGCTTCGAAATTTCGATGCTTAAAACATGGAAGCTTTCAAATTGCAGTGCTTAAAAATTCAGAGCTTTAAATATAAATTTCGATACCTTGGAAAATCGAAAGCCTTGAAATTCCGAAGCTTAGTAATTTCAAAGCCCCCAAATTGCTAATCTTAGTAATTAAAAGCCTTGGAAATCGCGAAATCCTAAAATTCCGAAGCTCAGTAATTTCAAAGCCCCAAAAATTCCTAATCTTAATAATTAAAAGCGTTGCGAATCGCGAAAGCCTAAAATTTCGAAGCATAATAATTCGAAGCCCACGAATTGCGACCCTTAAAAATTCGAATCTCCTAAATTGCAAGCTTTTAATAATTAAAAGCCTTGCGAATCTGAAAAATCTATTTGTTAGTAGAAACGCTTTGAGTTTCGAATATCTTGTCACGAACCATTGCAAATTTTGCCCAGCCCTGTTAATAAAAATGGCGAAGCATAGGATAGACTTATTCATTCTTATATAGAATCATCTTCGCATCACTGTTCCAACGTTTTATTGGTTAACCCTTTCGCTACCATGGACGTATATATACGTCTTCGAGAATTCGACCGTCGTTTGTTAAAACCATACGCGTATTTCTTCTATAACACTAATATAATTTCTGCAATCATTCGTACGTCAATATTACGATTGAATTAATCATATAGAGTATCCAAATATTTATACAAATAGCATTTTTATATCAACAAACGTTATCATTACGTATGCTTTTAATCTTCAGCACCAACGCGAAAGGGTTAAAGAGTAGAAGCTTGAAATCGATGGAAATCGTACCTAAATATCGCGATAATCAATCGTTTCCCACGTATAATACAAATCTATAATATATACTTGTGGATAAAATTATGAAACGCCTTGAAGATTTCTGGCCATCAATTTTTACATCAACGTTACCCACGCTTCTAGCCTCCGATTCCAACGCGTCGCGATAGCGAAAGGTTTAAACGAGCAGCGAGCCAGCAGTCGACGCGAAAGAAAAGGACAAATTCCGTGTACAAAGTTGTTGTTTTGTTTTTTTCTTTTTTTCAGCGTGACGTTTTTATTTGATGACACAGTAATTAATCGTTATTCGAATAGAGGTCGAGGTGCAGCCGTCGTACAGCGTATAAATACGGTACAAACGTAGAAAACCTGTAAATGCGACTCGTACGATCCGTTATACACAATTACACATGCACGTCGTTTCTCTTTTTTTCTTTTATTCGTCGTGGAAAAAAAGGACATCGCGATCACGTGCCACCGAGATGTATACTTCGACGTCTCGGCGAATCGGCCTTCGAGACTTCGCACACACGCATATATATATATATGTATTGAATGTATGTATATTGTACAATATGTATACTGCGTTCCTGTGTGTGTGTGTACGCCTGCTGCGTGTCGTTTTGGCAGTTTGAAAATGCGAGGGAAGAAAGAAAACGCTTCCCCGCCGCGATCGTGAGAAAATTGCGCGACAATAAAAAAAGAAAAGGACGCTCAATTCCTTTCGCCTTATCATTTCTCATTTCTCTTTTCTTTACAATTTTACACGGCGACGCCCTTTAAATCGTCGCGAGGACGAGAAAAGGGCCGAGTGCGCGCGAAGAGAAATCCGTCGAAACAGAAACAGGAACAGAAAAAAAGACTCGTCGACTTCGCTTTCGGTTGTTCGCATGCGCAATATGTGTGTTCCCCTCGTTACGTAATATTTATTTACAATCGTTACACACGCACACACATGACCAGAATTACTCTTCTTCGCTCGCTTATGATTCCCCCTCTTACTCGTCTACTAATCTTATCAATTTCCGTGTAACGGCGCACATGCTTCATACGCACGCGAGCGCAAAATTAGCGCCGCCGTCGTCGTCGTCGTTTATAATAGCTTCTCCCTCTATATATTTATGTATATGTGTGTGTGTCTGTTGTGTGCGTGCGTGTACAATACACACGCACACGCGTATCGTATTTCGTTTCATCCCCCCCCTTCCTTCATTTCTTTAATAATTAAATAGAGCTTTCGGTAGCAAAGTATGTATAAATAGACTATATATATATATATTTCTGCACGCACACCATATATATATGTATATATATATACTTCACTTCGAAACCGTGTGTGTTTTTTTGTTTTGTTTTGTGTGTGTTCTCCTGTTTACGATGCTGCTGTTCGAGGACTCGAAATCGAAACGAAAATATCGGTATACTCTTTTTCATGTTTTTTAAACACGAAAGTGTTTAACAGATGGGGTGATTTCTAAGCATTCGAATATTTTAAAACGCGCATGAAACATGTATGAAAGCAGGCTCAATCGAAAATTAATTCAAACGTAATCCAAGATTAAGCCAAAATTAATCCCGATCTAATCCAAGATTAAGACAAAATTAATCCCAATCTAATTCAAGCTTAAGCCAAAATTAATCCCAATCTAATCCAAGCTTAAGCCAAAATTAATCCCAAGCTTAAGCCAAAATTAATCCCAATCTAATTCAAGCTTAAGCCAAAATTAATCCCAAGCTTAAGCCAAAATTAATCCCGATCTAATCCAAGATTAAGACAAAATTAATCCCAATCTAATCCAAACTTAAGCCAAAATTAATCCCGATCTAATCCAAGCTTAAGCCAAAATTAATCCCAAGCTTAAGCCAAAATTAATCCCGATCTAATCCAAGATTAAGCCAAAATTAATCCCAATCTAATCCAAGATTAAGACAAAATTAATCCTAATCTAATCCAAACTTAAGCCAAAATTAATCCCAATCTAATCCAAGCTTAAGTCAAAATTAATCCCAAGCTTAAGCCAAAATTAATCCCGATCTAATCCAAGATTAAGACAAAATTAATCCCAATCTAATCCAAGCTTAAGCCAAAATTAATCCCGATCTAATTCAAGCTTAAGCCAAAATTAATCCCAATCTAATCCAAGCTTAAGCCAAAATTAATCCCAATCTAATCCAAGATTAAGACAAAATTAATCCTAATCTAATCCAAACTTAAGCCAAAATTAATCCCAATCTAATCCAAGCTTAAGCCAAAATTAATCCCAAGCTTAAGCCAAAATTAATCCCGATCTAATCCAAGATTAAGACAAAATTAATCCCAATCTAATCCAAGCTTAAGCCAAAATTAATCCCAATCTAATCCAAGATTAAGACAAAATTAATCCCAATCTAATCCAAACTTAAGCCAAAATTAATCTCAATCTAATCCAAGCTTAAGCCAAAATTAATCCCAATCTAATTCAAGCTTAAGCCAAAATTAATCCCAATCTAATCCAAGATTAAGACAAAATTAATCCCAATCTAATCCAAGCTTAAGCCAAAATTAATCCCAATCTAATCCAAACTTAAGCCAAAATTAATCCCGATCTAATCCAAGCTTAAGCCAAAATTAATCCCAATCTAATCCAAGCTTAAGCCAAAATTAATCCCAATCTAATCTAGATTTATTCCAATATTAATCCAATTTTAATCTCAATTTTATTTGACATGATGCACCGTGATTCTAAGCATTCGAATATTTTAAAACACGCATGAAACGACCGATAAAATAATCTACAGCTGAATAGTCTTCATTTATTACATCCAAAAAAGTTAAACACTTTCGTGTTCTGCAAGTGTACAGCAGTACAGTTTTTATTACTTCTTTCGATTATCGTGTCTATTAACGTTTAACCCTTCGCGGACGACGAGTAATAAAACTTAAAACGAGTATTTTGATTTCGAATTCCAAGCCTAACGAATTCCAGGTCATCAAATTGCCAAAATTTCGAAGCGTTTATTAACAATATTAATTGAAACTTTCTGCTTTAACAATAAACGCGCGTCCAGAAAAACCAGGAAAGTAACGATTATTTGCAGACACTCGTCCGCAAAGGGTTAATTCTTCCGAAGGCGTAAAAAGAAGAGAAAGAAAAGAAAACAGTCCGTAATGAGATCCTTACAAGAGCCGCGGTTGATAAGCTACGTTTACTCGTTTACACTTGATCAAAGTTTCGAATTGAACGCCGCGAGAGGAAGAATGAAATTCTTCGTTCCTCGCATCTTAATATTGTTTCGGCTCACAGGTTCGAAGCTCTTCTTCTTCTATTTCGTGAATAATACTGCGTTTCGTATATTTGTATATGTATATATATATATTTTATCCCATCCGGAAAATGTTCTTCTCACCCCGTTCAGAGTTGGATCTATATATATATATATATATATATATGTATAATTAGCGATCGTAGAAATTGTGTATCTGTTTAAAATATAGATTCGCGCGCAACACTTTCGCACCGTTGTTCTAGCGACGAACGTCGTAAGCAGCGGAGCGTGTTGCGTTGTTGAAGATTATTGCGTTTTCTTGACACGCGAGCGCGTGGTGAATCCCCTTGCTTGATTATGGACCGAGCGAACGAATCTTCGTTACTGTGGACGCCTTTTTTACCGACTCGATCGACGAATAAAACGGAGAAAATTCCCCTTTTTTCCCTTTTTGCCCGTGGTTTTAATTATACGCGCGTGTTCACAAAAGTTTGTCGTACTTTATAAGAAACATTCTCTTAACTTACGAGTCTGATTTCGATGAAAGTGCAGCCTTTAATAGAATTTCTTTTGCGAGGCACATTTCTTCTTTTTTTAGCACGGAACATTTGAAAACTTACATTTTGAAAATTTAGTTTTGCTTACGTTTGCGTATTTTCGTTAAATGCGAGGTTACGAAGAGAATTGAAGTTCTTACAAGTGTTTTTAACGTGTTAACTGTGGACGACGAGTTAACTCGTCTTAAGGATTGACAATGTTTTGGCAATAGTCTTTTACTTTCTCAGGATTTCCTTGTTTTCTAAATTCCCATAAGAAACGCGTTATTTTACGTTTATATTCGCAGTAATAAAAATTCCCCGTAAACAATATTAACCCCTTTTTGTTAATTATTCTATCCTGCGTGTAAAAAAAGATTCCAACCGGTTAACAAATTAATTACAAATACAAAGTAAGCTGAAGTCAGTCAATCTTTTATTGTTCTCCAATTTTTTCCCTTCGATTCTTATTATAATGCTGCGAAATAGAACAAATCTGTTTCAATACTTTCAAGACAAATCGTTTCACGTAAAAAATGTTCAACCGTTGCGCAGAAAAAAAATTGCATTAAATAGACGAGGAAAATTAATCGATATTCGATTGGAATTCGAAAAAGTTGCCGAGGCGAGTGAAAATTCTTCTTTCGATCGTTTTTCGTCGAATAAAAACGGCGCCCACTGTGTTCGTTTTATAGTCGAAGAGAGAAACACGTCGAAGTAGTATCGATTTTCACTTAATTTAATTACAATATATCACACCGAAGTGCATGACGCACATAAAAATCTAGAATAAATATAGGCCAGCTGTAGGCATTGAAAAAATTCTTCTCCGCTCCTTTCTTTTCTTCTTTTTTTTTTCCATTTCTCTACCTTGTAATGCACATCGTCGTTTGCCTTATATTATTATTCCTTTTGCAAGAGCGAATGTGGAAGGACGTATCTTATGAAAACGGTTACATTATTATTATTATTTCGCGTACATCATCGCGACTGCTGAGGATATTTTTCATTCCGCGCGTTCGCACCGCGATGAAACTTCTTTTATAATACATACGATTGAAAATTAAGTAGTCGGTACAATTCTAATGAAATTAACGATAAGGAATCGGTACGAGCGAGAACGAACCAGAAAGAAAGTTAATTTGTGTTTATCCAAAATCAATCTTTCATTATTATCCTTCTCTTGTCCTTTATTATTGCATTTCTTGCGTAGTATCTTCTACAAATTAACAGCTTCACAATGTATATATATATATGTACATAATCCCCTCTAAATTCTGTCACGGGTCAAAAACGACTCCGCGTTCGTGTTCCGCGTCCGTTCGAAGAAAAAACAAAAATGAAAGAACAGAAAGGAAAGGCGATTTCAACGACGGTGCGAACATCGCCTCGACAAATCCGCAGTAAAAAAAGTTCCAAAGAGAAGAGAGATCTTTCACTTCTGTCTTACTTAAAGGGTATCGAAAGTTTAGACCTGTGTCTTTTTCAATCCTTTCCGAATTCCTATTATCCCCCCTCCCCTTTCCCAAGAACACATAGGCGTAGAGCACGAATTTCTTTGTTAACCTTTCGAGGGACGAATTCACCGAAGACCGGATGAAATTATTTTATATCAACGTGTATTAAAAGGAACGGTTTGCGAAGGAAATAGCAGCGAACGTGTTACGAAACGTTCAACCGTTTATCGAGACGTTTTCGGAAGCCATAAATGGACTTAGGCTTGGGTAGAACTTAAATATCCCTCGAAAGGTTAATCCTTATTTAGTTGAACCGTGAATGTGTGTGTGTGTGTGTGTATATTTATGTATAATAATACAAACTGGCCTCTGTATTATTTCGAGATTGCGGTTCTTTGCATCTTCGTTAAAGAACACGACTAAAACACGTTGCAGAGTTGCTTGCCGTCCAGAGGATGAATTTATAGGGCCGATTCAACGCCCCTCGACGAAGACGTCGACGAACTTAAATCCTCGGAGTGTCGAGTGTGCGACGAGTCCAAAGATGTGACCGAGTCGCTGTCGTTGCTGTGGGGACTCGAATAATTGGCCGCTTCCTGTAGCCTCATTAGCATAGTCAGCTACGGCACACAGAGACACACGCGCACGTATAATGGGAAACTTCAATTAAATACTATTTGCGCGCGGCGTATGTTCAACGTTGCGCGCGTTTCGTTACAATTCGGACAATGGACTTTCTTCAGCAACAAATTACAAGTATTACGACATTTTAACGTGACACGCGACATTGTTACTGGTTTATAGTAGACGAAAATCACCGTGCGAAAGTTTGGATTCAGTTAGGTTTGGGTTGGATTTGGTTCACGTTGAGTTAGGTTTAGGGTTACGTTAGGTTTGGGTTAGGTTTGTGCTGAGTTAGGTTTGGGTTTGGGTTAGATTTGAATTGAGTTAGGTTTGGGTTGAATTAGACTTGGACTTGGTTAGATTTGGGTTCAGTTAACTTTGGGTTTCGCTTGGGTTAAGTTTGGGCTGGATTAGGCTTACGTTGGGTTAGGTTTGGGGTTACGTTAGATTTGGGTTAGGTTCGGCTTCGGCTAGGTTTGGATTGAATTAGATTTGAATTCAGTTAACTTTGGGTTTAGTTATGTTTGGGTTTCGCTTGGGTTAGGTTTGGATTGAGTTAGGTTTGGCCTGGATTAGGTTTACATTGGGTTAGGCTTGGGGTTACGTTAGATTTGGGTTAGGTTTGGGTATGGTTAGGTTCGGCTTGAGTTAGGTTTGTATTGAATTAGGTTTGGATTTAATTAGATTAGGATTCAGTCAACTTTGGGTTTAGTTATGTTTGGGTTTCGCTTGGGTTAGGTTTGGATTGAGTTAGGTTTGGGCTGGATTAGGTTTACATTGGGTTAGGTTTCGGGTTACGTTAGGTTTGGGTTAGGTTTGTGCTGAGTTAGGTTTGGGTTTGATTAGATTTGTACTGAATTAGGTTTGGGTTGAATTAGATTAGGATTCAGTTAACTTTGGGCTTAGTTATGTTTGGGTTCAGTTGAGTTTGGGTTTCGTTTTGGTTAAGTTTGGGCTGGATTAGGTTTACGTTCGGTTAGGTTTGGTGTTACATTAGGTTTGGGTTAGGTTTGTGCTGAGTTAAGTTTGGGTTTGGTTAGGTTTGGATTGAATTAGATTTGAATTCAGTTAACTTTGGGCTTAGTTATGTTTGTGTTTGACTTGGGTTGGGTTTGGATTGAGTTAGGTTTGGCCTGGATTAGGTTTACATTGGGTTAGGCTTGGGGTTACGTTAGATTTGGGTTAGGTTTGGGTATGGTTAGGTTCGGCTTGAGTTAGGTTTGTATTGAATTAGGTTTGGATTTAATTAGATTAGGATTCAGTCAACTTTGGGTTTAGTTATGTTTGGGTTTCGCTTGGGTTAGGTTTGGATTGAGTTAGGTTTGGGCTGGATTAGGTTTACATTGGGTTAGGTTTGGGGTTACGTTAGGTTTGGGTTAGGTTTGTGCTGAGTTAGGTTTGGGTTTGATTAGATTTGTACTGAATTAGGTTTGGGTTGAATTAGATTAGGATTCAGTTAACTTTGGGCTTAGTTATGTTTGGGTTCAGTTGAGTTTGGGTTTCGTTTTGGTTAAGTTTGGGCTGGATTAGGTTTACGTTCGGTTAGGTTTGGTGTTACATTAGGTTTGGGTTAGGTTTGTGCTGAGTTAAGTTTGGGTTTGGTTAGGTTTGGATTGAATTAGATTTGAATTCAGTTAACTTTGGGCTTAGTTATGTTTGTGTTTGACTTGGGTTGGGTTTGGATTGAGTTAGGTTTGGCCTGGATTAGGTTTACATTGGGTTAGGCTTGGGGTTACGTTAGATTTGGGTTAGGTTTGGGTATGGTTAGGTTCGGCTTGAGTTAGGTTTGTATTGAATTAGGTTTGGATTTAATTAGATTAGGATTCAGTCAACTTTGGGTTTAGTTATGTTTGGGTTTCGCTTGGGTTAGGTTTGGATTGAGTTAGGTTTGGGCTGGATTAGGTTTACATTGGGTTAGGTTTCGGGTTACGTTAGGTTTGGGTTAGGTTTGTGTTGAGTTAGGTTTGGATTGAGTTAGGTTTGGGTTGAATTAGATTAGGATTCAGTTAACTTTGGGCTTAGTTATGTTTGGGTTCAGTTGAGTTTGGGTTTCGTTTTGGTTAAGTTTGGGCTGGATTAGGTTTACGTTCGCTTAGGTTTGGTGTTACATTAGGTTTGGGTTAGGTTTGTGCTGAGTTAGGTTTGGGTTTGGTTAGGTTCGGCTTGGGTTAGGTTTGGATTGAATTAGATTTGAATTCAGTTAACTTTGGGCTTAGTTATGTTTGTGTTTGACTTGGGTTGGGTTTGGATTGAGTTAGGTTTGGGCTGGATTAGCTTTACATTGGGTTAGGTTTGGGGTTACGTTAGGTTTGGGTTAGGTTTGTGCTGAGTTAGGTTTGGGTTTGATTAGATTTGTACTGAATTAGGATTGGGTTGAATTAGATTAGGATTCAGTTAACTTTGGGCTTAGTTATGTTTGGGTTTCACTTGGGTTAGGTTTGGATTGGGTTAAGTTTGGGCTGGATTAGGTTTACATTGGGTTAGGTTTGGGGTTACGTTAGGTTTGGGTTAGGCTTGTGCTGTGTTAGGTTTGGATTTGGTTAAGTTTGGATTGAATTAGGTTTGGGTTGAATTAGATTAGGATTCAGTTAACTTTGGGCTTAGTTATGTTTGGGTTTGACTTGGATTTGAGTTAGGTTTGGGGTGAATTAGGTTTACTATGGATTAGGGTTAGGGTTACGTTATATTTGGGTTAGGTTTGGGTTTGGTTAGGTTCGGCTTGAGTTAGGTTTGGATTGAATTAGGTTTGGGTTGAATTAGATTTCAAGTCAGTTAACTTTGGGCTTAGTTGTGTTTGTGTTTCGCTTGGGTTAGGTTTGGAGTGAGTTAGGTTTGGGCTGGATTAGGTTTAAGTTGCCTGAGGTTTGGGGTTACGTCGGGTTTGAGTTAGGTTTAGGTTGAATTGGATTTGGACTTGGTTACGTTTAGGTTCAGTTAACGTTGGGTTCAGTTGGGTTTGGGTTTCGTTTGGGTTAGGTTTGGGCCGGATTAGGTTTACTATGTGCTATGTTTGGGGTTACGTTAGGTTTGGGTTGGGTTTGTGCTGAGTTAGGTTTGGGTTTGATTAGATTTGTACTGAATTAGGTTTGGGTTGAATTAGATTAGGATTCAGTTAGCTTTAGGCTTAGTTATGTTTGGGTTTCGCTTGGGTTATGTTTGGAGTGAGTTAGGTTTGGACTGGATTAGGTTTAAGTTGGCTGAGGTTTGGGGTTACGTTAAGTTTGGATTAGGTTTGAATTGAGTTAAGTTTGGGTTGAATTAGACTTAAGCTTGGTTAGGTCTGGGTTCAGTTAACTTTGAGTTTAGTTAGGTTTGGGCTGGATTAGGTTTACGTTGGGTTAGGTTTGAGATTACGTTAGATTTGCATTAGGTTTGGGTTTGGCTAGGTTCGGCTTGAGTTAGGTTTGCATTGAATTAGGTTTGGATTGAATTAGATTTGACTTCAGTTAACTTTAAGTTTAGTTATGTTTGGGTTTCGCTTGGGTTAGATTTGGAGTGAGTTAAGTTTGGGTTGGATTACATTTGAGTTAACTCAGGTTTCGATTGAATTACATTTGGGTTTGCTAAGATTAAAATTGGGTTAGGCTTCGATTTGATTAGGTTCCTGTTACCCTTCCACCGCGTAAGAAAAAAAGAAGAAAAAGAAAAAGAAGGGTTCCTGTCAGGAACTTAATTAAATATTATCCTGTATTTATTCAATAGTTACGAATGGAAACTGACCAGTGGATCTCCTTCGGTGTCGCTGTGAGTGCTTTTAACGCTGGACGCGCCGACTCCCGGTGCGTGCGCCGAAGCAACCACGTCGAAGCCAACGTCTTCGGGTCTCAAACGAAGAAGAGCATCGTTGCCGCCGTGCACCGCGTGCGTGGTGATCCACGGATAGCTGGTGATGATGAATTGCGCTGGATCTTCCCACGAGGAGTCACCGTTCGCGTTCCCGCTCACGCGTCTACCGTACAGTGTTAACCCTTCCCTGACCGCTTCCACCAGGTACGGCACCACCGAGTAGTTCCACAGATCCGTGAACCACACCTGGGAGCCCGTCACTTCCATTGGACAGGAGAGGAACAGCCGCGGTCCTGCAATTTCGCGCCATTTTTCTGTTTTGTTAATGTTAAGCATCGTGAGTATTCACAATTGTGAGTGTTGATACTTGTGAGTGTTGAAACTTATTGGTGTTGACACTTGTGAGAATTAGTAGTTGTGAGTATTGACACTTGTGAGTTTTAACACTCGTGAGTATTGACACTTGTTAGTACTGATACTTGTAAGTATTGAAACTTTTTAGTATTGACACTTGTGAGGATTAGCACGTGTGAGTATTGACACTTGTGAGTATTGATATTTGTAAGTATTGGAACTTGTGAGTATTAATACTTGTGAGTATTGGAACTTGTGAGTATTAATACTTGTGAGTATTGATATTTGTAAGTATTGGCACTTGTGAGTATTGATACTTGTGTGTATTAACACTTGAGAGTATTGACACTTGTGAGGATTAACACTCGTGAGTATTGACATTTGTAAGGATTAACACTCGTGAGTATTGACACTTGTGAGTATTGGTATTTGTATGTATTGGAACTTGTGAGTATTAATACTTGTGAGTATTGATATTTGTAAGTATTGGCACTTGTGAGTATTGATACTTGTGTGTATTAACACTTGTGAGTATTGACACTTGTGAGGATTAACACTCGTGAGTATTGACACTTGTGAGTATTGGTATTTGTAAGTATTGGAACTTGTGAGTATTAATACTTGTGAGTATTGATATTTGTAAGTATTGGCACTTGTGAGTATTGATACTTGTGTGTATTAACACTTGTGAGTATTGACACTTGTGAGGATTAACACTCGTGAGTATTGACACTTGTGAGTATTGGTATTTGTAAGTATTGGAACTTGTGAGTATTAATACTTGTGAGTATTGATATTTGTAAGTATTGGCACTTGTGAGTATTGATACTTGTGTGTATTAACACTTGTGAGTATTGACACTTGTGAGTATGAACACTCGTGAGTATTGACACTTGGGAGTATTGACACTCGTGAGTATTGACACTTGCAAGTATAAATAATTGTGAGTATTGATACTTGAGAGTATTAACACTTGGGAGTATTAACACTTGTGAGTATTCTAACTCGTGAGGATTAACACTCGTGAGTATTGACACTTGCAAGTATAAATAATTGTGAGTATTGACTCTTGTGAGTATTAATACTTATGAGTATTGACACTTGTGAGTATTAACACTCGATAATATTAACACTTGTGAGTATTGACACTTGCGAGTATTCACACTTGTAAGACTTAACACTCGTAAGTATTGACACTTGCGAATATTAACAATTGTGAGTATTCACACTTGTGAGAATTAACACTCGTGAGTATTGACACTTGCGAGTATACACACTTGTGAGAATTAACACTCGTGAGTATTGACACTTGCGAGTATTCACACTTGTAAGAATTAACACCCCTGAGTATTGACACTTGCGAGTATTCACATTTGTAATAATTAACACTCGTGAGTATTGACACTTGCGAATATTAACAATTGTGAGTATTCACACTTGTGAGAATTAACATTCGTGAGTATTGACACTTGCGAGTATTCACATTTGTGAGAATTAACACTCGTGAGTATTGACACTTGCGAGTATTCACACTTGTAAGAATTAACACCCCTGAGTATTGACACTTGCGAGTATTCACATTTGTAATAATTAACACTCGTGAGTATTGACACTTGCGAATATTAACAATTGTGAGTATTCACACTTGTGAGAATTAACATTCGTGAGTATTGACACTTGCGAGTATTCACATTTGTGAGAATTAACACTCGTGAGTATTGACACTTGCGAGTATTCACACTTGTAAGAATTAACACTCGTGAGTATTGACACTTGCGAGTATTCACATTTGTAATAATTAACACTCGTGAGTATTGACACTTGCGAATATTAACAATTGTGAGTATTCACACTTGTGAGAATTAACATTCGTGAGTATTGACACTTGCGAGTATTCACATTTGTGAGAATTAACACTCGTGAGTATTGACACTTGCGAGTATTCACACTTGTAAGAATTAACACCCCTGAGTATTGACACTTGCGAGTATTCACATTTGTAATAATTAACACTCGTGAGTATTGACACTTGCGAGTATTAACGCTTATGAGTATTCAAACTTGTGGGAATTAACACTCGTGAATATTGACACTTGCAAGTATTAACATTTGTGAGAATTAACACTCGTGAGTATTGACACTTGCGAGTATTCACACTTGTAAGAATTAACACCCCTGAGTATTGACACTTGCGAGTATTCACATTTGTAAGAATTAACACTCGTGAGTATTGACACTTGCGAGTATTAACGCTTATGAGTATTCAAACTTGTGGGAATTAACACTCGTGAATATTGACACTTGCAAGTATTAACATTTGTAAGAATTAACACTCGTGAGTATTAACACTTGCGAATATTAGCAATTGTGAGTATTCACATTTGTGAGAATTAACACTCGTGAGTATTCACACTTGTGAGTATTAACAATTGTCTGTATTAACACTTGACAGTATTGACACTTGTGAGAATTAACTCTTATGAGTATTCACACTCATAGCAATGAACCCTTATGAATATTGACACTCGTGAATATTTAACAATTGCGTGTATCGATAGTTGAGTGTATTAACCAAGTTTCTATGCTCACCTATAGTCACATCGGAACTGCTGTGTGTTTCTAGGAACTTGTTGAGATGCAGCCAGACCCGTGGCAGCCATTCGACAACAGTGGCCATTTCCGCGTTCCTCAATCCCCCGCATTCGCGTAATTCATATTCCAACAGCTTCCGCCTGAGGTACCGTCCCAAAAATCCTTTCACCGGCTCCATGTGATTAGCGCACAGCACCCACCTATCAATTTCCACGTTAAATCGTTCAAATCATTCTCGTTGTCAATAGACAACGTCTCATTTCTACCACTCCATCGAAACAGCAACCAAACATTGCGATATAAACCAGAAATCGAGCGAAACGAATCGATCCGCTTACCTAAAATTGTGATGCAACTGTAGATTAGTGGTGCTACAAGTGGCCTGGCTCATAGTTCCAATGATCGCCGGGCAGGACGAGTGTTTGGTCCCGAGTAAACCGCTGAACAATTCCCCGAGTGACGCGGCGTGCTGCAAGTTCTCCAATATAATCACCCTCGGCAATTCGTCGGCCACGTTCGAATCGCATCTCTCCGCGATGTGCGCCAGATACTGTCTCAACTCTTTGCTCGATTTGTGGTCCACGTTGAACGTGGCAACGGCCGTGGCGTCCCTGGTGTCGTTGTCCACGTCCACCAAAGCGTGCGCCAGTTTCCCGGCCAGGTAACTCTTCCCGGTGCCGCTGGGCCCGCAAAGTATCACCCGTCGGTGCTCCGTCAGCAACGAGATCAATCTCTGCACGATGAAACGGGGTATCAGCGTGTCCACGGCCAGCCACGAGTACCCGGACAGCACCAGGTATATCGTCTTCACGTGGCCGATCAGATAACCGCAGGGCAACAATTCGGGATGATGGGAGTCCGCCGTGCACCTGGAGGCTTCTCCTAGGTGGTACGCGGCAACGCATTCCACGCCTAGGCCCAGATTCGTCGACGGATCCACCCGGGACACGTATTCCTTGAAGCAACGCCTCACCGTCGAGTCCAACGAGTCCCAGGTGGTCTTGTTGCTGATGCAAACGCTCGCGATCACGCAGTGGGGCGGTTCCCCTATGCTACCGTCCGACGTGCTACCCGTGACGAGGTTGTAGTTGAAGTTCTTCTCGCTGCCGAGGTAGATGGCCACGTTGATCCTTTTCCCGTCGGTGTCCTGTTCGAGGACCGGTTCCCCAGTGGCGGACGTCGTCGATGGGACCACAGGGTGCTCGGGTACGTTGAGGTCTTCCAATTGGTCCGCAGGTGAACTGGTGTCCCCGTTCGACAGCGCCGCGACCGTGGACGCCACTTCCGTCATGCTGAAACGACGGTCCGGGTCGCTTGGTAGAGAGGACTGGGAGGAGGTTAGGGATTTTGATGTTACTAACCGCTGCAGGCGCTCGTTGTTCTGCTTCAGGTTCAGCATCTCGTTCTGCGGACAGGATTGTTAGACGGTGGGCTTTTATTTATTTCCGGGAAACGAGGGAAGATATTGCGATGACGTTTTAGAGACATGTTCAGTGATGTTATAGCTATTTATGGGAATTTTTGCAATGGCCAATTAACAATACTTCAAAAGTTGTCAACAGTCCCATAAATCGTGCTTTAGAATCTTGACCAATAAAAGTGTGATGTTTGGGAATTTATTTTGACGAAAGGAATGAAGCTATAGCAATGACGTTTAGTAGACATATGTAGTAGTATAATACTTATCTATGTGAATTTTTGCAATGGCCAATTGACAATACTTCAAAAGTTATTATTTATTATTGGTTTTTTGCAGCCCAATCTGGAGTAACAATTGTGAAGAATTTGTGTTAGGATTTTTACGAATTTATTTCGATGAAACGAATGAAGCTATAGCAATGACTTTTAGTAGTCATATTCAGTAATGTTATACTTATCTATGTGAATTTTTTCAATGGCCAATTGACAATATTTCGAAAGTTATTATTTACTATTGGTTTTTTGCAGCCCAATTTAGAGTAACAATTGTGGAGAATTTGTGTTAGGATTTTTACGAATTTATTTCGATGAAACGAATGAAGCTATAGCAATGACGTTTAGTAGACATATGTAGTAGTATAATACTTATCTATGTGAATTTTTGCAATGGCCAATTGACAATACTTCAAAAGTTATTATTTATTATTGGTTTTTTGCAGCCCAATATAGAGTAGTAATTGTGGAGAATTTGTGTTAGGATATTTACGAATTTATTTTGAGGAAACGAATGAAGCTATAGCAATGACTTTTAGTAGTCATATTTAGTAATGTTATACTTATCTATGTGAATTTTTTCAATGTCCAATTGACAATACTTCAAAAGTTATTATTTACTATTGGTTTTTTGCAGCCCAATATAGAGTAGTAATTG
The DNA here is from genome assembly GCA_028830335.1 of Eucera pruinosa. NCBI lineage: Eukaryota > Metazoa > Arthropoda > Insecta > Hymenoptera > Apidae > Eucera > Eucera pruinosa. Next base: position 2,865,389 of record JAMYCR010000021.1, read on the forward strand.
TGGAGAATTTGTGTTAGGATTTTTACGAATTTATTTTCGGAAAACGAGTGAAGATATAGCACTGACGTTTGGGAGACATGTTTAGTGATGTTATAGCTATTTATGTGAATTTTTTCAATGGCCAATTGAGAATATTTCGAAAGTTATTATTTATTATTGGTTTTTTTCATCCCAATCTAGAGTAACAACTGTGGAGAATTTGTGTTAGGATTTTTACGAATTTATTTTGAGGAAACGAATGAAGCTATAGCAATGACGTTTAGTAGACGTATGTAGTAGTATAATACTTATCTATGTGAATTTTTGCAATGGCCAATTGACAATATTTCGAAAGTTATTATTTATTATTGGTTTTTTGCAGCCCAATTTAGAGTAATAATTGTGGAGAATTTGTGTTAGGATTTTTACGAATTTATTTTGGGGAAACGAGTGAAGATTTAGCAATGACGTTTAGTAGTCATATTTAGTGATACTATATCTATCTATATGAATTTTTGCAATGGCCAATTAACAATACTTCAAAAGTTGTCAGCAGTCCCATAATTCGTGTATTAGAATCTTGATGAATAAAAGTATAGAGATTTTTGGGAATTTATTTTAATGAGACGAATGAAGCTATAGCAATGAAATTTAGTAGTCATATTCAGTAATTTTATACCTATCTATATGAATTTTTCCAGTGGCCAATTATTAATAATTCAAAAGTTGACAGCAGTGCCATAAATCGTGCTTTAGAATCTTCACCAATAAAAGTATGGAGATGTTTGGGAATTTATTTTGATGATACGAATATAGCTACAATAATGACGTTAAGTAGCCATATTTAGCGATACCATAGCTATCTATATGAATTTTTGCAATGGCCAATTAATAATACTTTAAAAATTATCAGCACCCCCATAAATCGTGTTTTAGAATCTTGACGAATATAACGTTGGAGGTGTTTGGGAATTTATTTTGATGAAACGAATATAGCTATAATAATGACGTTTAGTAGACATGTTCAGCGATATAATATCTATCCATATGAATTTTTGCAACGACCAATTAACAATACTTCAAAAGTTATCAGCACCTCCATAAATCGTGTTTTAGAATCTTGACCAATAAAAGTATAGAGATGTTTGGGAATTTATTTTGATGATACGAATGAAGCTATAGCAACGACATTTAGTAGTCATGTTTAGCGATTAACGTGGAAACGTATTAAACAGTGAAGAATAACGCGACTCACCCTCATCTTAATAACGGTGTCCTTCAAACTCTCCAATTGATGCGCCGACGAGAGCGCCTCCAGCCTGATGTCCGTCAAAACGAGATCCTTCTCCCTCAGCTGTTTCTTCAACTCGACCACGTCCTCGTCCTCCTTTTTGTACAACGCCGAGCTGCTTTTGCTCCCGGTCAACGGGTTCTCGGTTTCCGGCGACTTTTGCCCGTTACCCCTGCTGCTTTGGCACCTGGGGGAATCGTGTTTAGCGGCGGTCGGTAATCTAGGGCTGTTAGGGGCGCTGAGATCGCCGGTGGCGCTCTCTTTGCAGTCCTCGGCGTCGGAAACGGAACCGTGGCGATTCTTGCGCGACCTGGAGAACGCTTTCGAGAAGGAGCTGCGCAGCCAGCCTTTCTTTTTGTGATGACTACTGGCGGAACAGGCGCTGCTGAGAGAATTTAAAGAGGTGACGCTGTCGGCGGACAATTGTCGGGCCATCGAGGCAACCTGGTGGTGGTTGCTGTTCCCGGTGCAGCCGGTGGTACCAGATTCGGAGTCGCCCAAAGTGTGACGGCGACCGCTGCTCGTCGGCGGAGGACCGCTGTTTAAACCGGCTTCCGCGCTTTGCTTTCGCAACCTCTCGATCGTATCTCTTAACTCTTGCAGCTCCGAGTCCTGGAAATGAGGTATTTTTTGGTGTTGCTTTGGCTCGGAGAGATATATTGATAATAGCTGTGGCTTAGGGGGAGAATGAAGTTAGTAGTAGTGGTGGTTTGGTGGAGAGCTAAGTTAATAGTAGTAGTTTAGGTGTAGAGCTAAGTTAGTAGTAGTAGTTTTGGTGGAGAGCAAAGTTAATAGTAGTAGTTTAGGTGTAGAACTAAGTTAGTAGTAGTGGTTTAGGTGGAGAGCAAAGGTAATAGTAGTGGGTTTGGTGGAGAGCAAAGTTAATAGTAGTAGTTTAGGTGTAGAGCTAAGTTAGTAGTAGTGGTTTAGGTGGAGAGCAAAGTTAATAGTAGTGGGTTTGGTGGAGAGCAAAGGTAATAGTAGTGGGTTTGGTGGGGAGCTAAATTAGTAGTAGTGGTTTAGGTGTAGAGCAAAGGTAATAATAGTGGGTTTGGTGGAGAGCTAAGTTAATAGTAGTAGTTCAGGTGTAGAGCTAAGTTAGTAGTAGTAGTTTTGGTGGAGAGCAAAGTCAATAGTAGTAGTTTAGGTGTAGAGCTAAGTTAGTAGTAGTGGGTTTGGTGGAGAGCAAAGTTAATAGTAGTGGGTTTGGTGGAGAGCAAAGTTAATAGTAGTAGTTTAGGTGGAGAGTTAAGTTAATAGTAGTGGTTTTGGTGGAGAGCAAAGTTAATAGTAATGGTTTAGGTGGGGACCAAAGTTAGTAGTAGTAGGTTTGGTGGAGAGCGAAGTTAATAGTAGTGGGTTTGGGGAGAGCAAAGTTAATAGTAGTGGGCTTGGTGGAGAGCGAAGTTAATAGTAGTGGTTTAGGTGTAGAGCTAAGTTAGTAGTAGTGGTTTAGGTGGAGAGTAAAGGTAATGGTAGTGGGCTTGGTGGAGAGTGAAGTTAATAGTAGTGGGTTTGGTAGAGAGCTAAGTTAGTAGTAGTAGTTTAGGTGTAGAGCTAAGTTAGTAGTAGTGGGTTTGGTGGAGAGCAAAGTTAATAGTAGTAGTTTAGGTGTAGAGCTAAGATAGTAGTAGTGGTTTAGGTGGAGAGCAAAGGTAATAGTAGTGGGTTTGGTGTAGAGCTAAGTTAGTAGTGGTGGTTTAGGTGTAGAGCAAAGTTAATAGTAGTGGGTTTGGTGGAGAGCAAAGTTAATAGTAGTAGTTTAGGTGTAGAGCTAAGTTAGCAGTAGTGGTTTAGGTGGAGAGCAAAGTTAATAGTAGTGGGTTTGGGGAGAGCGAAGTTAATAGTAGTGGGTTTGGGGAAGAGCTAAGTTAGTAGTAGTGGTGCTGGTGGAGAACAATGTTAATAATAGTGGTTTTAGTGGAGAGCAAAGTTAATAGTAGTGGTTTAGGTGTAGAGCTAAGTTAGTAGTAGTGGTTTAGGTGGAGAGTAAAGGTAATGGTAGTGGGCTTGGTGGAGAGTGAAGTTAATAGTAGTGGGTTTGGTAGAGAGCTAAGTTAGTAGTAGTGGGTTTGGTGGAGAGCAAAGTTAATAGTAGTAGTTTAGGTGTAGAGCTATGTTAGCAGTAGTGGTTTAGGTGGAGAGCAAAGTTAATAGTAGTGGGTTTGGGGAGAGCGAAGTTAATAGTAGTGGGTTTGGGGAAGAGCTAAGTTAGTAGTAGTGGTGTTGGTGGAGAACAATGTTAATAATAGTGGTTTTAGTGGAGAGCAAAGTTAATAGTAGTGGTTTAGGTGTAGAGCTAAGTTAGTAGTAGTGGTTTAGGTGGAGAGTAAAGGTAATGGTAGTGGGCTTGGTGGAGAGTGAAGTTAATAGTAGTGGGTTTGGTAGAGAGCTAAGTTAGTAGTAGTGGGTTTGGTGGAGAGCAAAGTTAATAGTAGTAGTTTAGGTGTAGAGCTATGTTAGCAGTAGTGGTTTAGGTGGAGAGCAAAGTTAATAGTAGTGGGTTTGGGGAGAGCGAAGTTAATAGTAGTGGGTTTGGGGAAGAGCTAAGTTAGTAGTAGTGGTGTTGGTGGAGAACAATGTTAATAATAGTGGTTTTAGTGGAGAGCAAAGTTAATAGTAGTGGTTTAGGTGTAGAGCTAAGTTAGTAGTAGTGGTTTAGGTGGAGAGTAAAGGTAATGGTAGTGGGCTTGGTGGAGAGTGAAGTTAATAGTAGTGGGTTTGGTAGAGAGCTAAGTTAGTAGTAGTGGGTTTGGTGGAGAGCAAAGTTAATAGTAGTAGTTTAGGTGTAGAGCTAAGTTAGCAGTAGTGGTTTAGGTGGAGAGCAAAGTTAATAGTAGTGGGTTTGGGGAGAGCGAAGTTAATAGTAGTGGGTTTGGGGAAGAGCTAAGTTAGTAGTAGTGGTGTTGGTGGAGAACAATGTTAATAATAGTGGTTTTAGTGGAGAGCAAAGTTAATAGTAGTAGTTTAGGTGGAGAGCAAAGTTAATAGTAGTAGTTTAGGTGTAGAGCGAAGTTAATAGTAGTGGTTTTGGTGTAGAGCTAAGTTAGTAGTAGTGGTTTAGGTGGAGAGCAAAGGTAATAGAAGTGGGTTTGGGGAGACCAAAGTTAATAGTAGTAGTTTAGGTGGAGGACGAAGTTAATATTAGTGGGTTTGGTGGAGAGCTAAGTTAATAGTAGTGGGTTTGGGGAAGAGCTAAGTTAGTAGTAGTGGTTTTGGTGGAGAACAATATTAATAATAGTGGTTTTGGTGGAGAGCAAAGTTAATAGTAGTAGTTTAGGTGTAGAGCTAAGTTAGCAGTAGTGGTTTAGGTCGAGAGCAAAGTTAATAGTAGTGGGTTTGGGGAGAGCAAAGTTAGTAGTAGTAGGTTTGGTGGAGAGCTAAGTTAATAATAGTGGTTTTGGGGAAGAGCTATGTTAGTAGTAGTGGTTTAGGTGGAGACCAAACTTAATAGTAGCAGTTTAGCTGGAGACCAAAATTAATAATAGCAGTGGTTCACTTGGTGACCAAAAGTAATAGTAGTAGTTTAGTTGGAGACCAATCTTAATAATTGTAGTGGTTTACTTGGAGACCAAAATTAATAGTAGTAGTTTAGTTGGAGACCAAAATTAATAAGAGTAATGGTTCAGTTGGAGACCAAACTTAATAATTGTAGTGGTTTACTTGGAGACCAAAATTAATAGTGGTAGTGTAGTTGGAGACCAAAATTAATAATAGCAGTGGCTTACTTGGAAACCAAAATTAATAGTAGTAGTTTAGTTGGAGGCCAAAATTAATAATAGTAGTAATTTAGTTGGACATTAAAATTAATAGTACTGATTTACTTGTACACCAAAATTAATAATAATAATGGTTTAGCTTATCGATTAAGCTTAATAATGGTTTAATTTATCGATTAATGTAACAATACTTTACCTTACTGATTAAGGTAATAATGGTTCAGTTTATTAATTAATATAATAATGGTTTTGTTTATCGATTAAAGTAATAATAGTTCAGTCTATTAATTAAGGTAATAATGGTTTAGTTTATTAGAAAATCCTGTTAATTAATGAACATTGCATTGATATCCTAAAACCAGGTACAAAAATTTCTGCCACCGCGTAAAAACAAAGAATCCACTGTCTATCGTTTCAATTCCACGGCGTCGTTTGCATGAAAGGGGCAAGGCTCGTTTCCATGGCAGCATTCGCAAGTGTCCGAATAACTGAGAACCGAATCGTTGCTCCATGATCTAACGGCAGCTGCGAACAATTGTTTCGTCGACTTACAGCTGCCCTCCCTCTTCTCTTTATCCGTAAAAACGTTCCTTTTGAATTTCCCGCCGTTCGAACCACGCCTAACCCCGTTATTCGTCTCAGTGGGCGGAGCCTCGCATTTGGGGCGTGGCTTATTCCCGAAGTTCTTCAAACCGCGTCCCAATTTCGCCTGCAAATTGTTGCTCAATCGTTCCAACGCGTCCTTACGCTCCTCTTTGGGGAATACCGGCTTTCGTTGACGTTTCGCGTCCCTCTTCGGCTCCTTCTCGTCGCTCGGGCGTTTCCGCGTCGACTTGGGGGCGGGGAAATGGGCGGAGCTTCGCTCGGGGGCGTTACCGGACTTAGCCGAGCGCTCGGTGGCTTCCGGAGCGCGGAGACCGAGTATTCGCGCGTCCTCTGGGGAGATCGGGATCAACAACGCGCCGTTTATCGATTTAACCTTCGTTTCAGGGTACGCGGATAAGAGTTGCGTTAAACGCAAGTCACCTGGACGGTCCAGCCTACGATCGCGGCGATTGCGATCCGCGTTCCTGTTCCCAGCGTGCATTTCTTCGTCGGAAATAGGCGGAGCTTCGAGGTTAGACGCGGGTTAGGTTGGGTTAGGCTGCTACTCAAGATTAGGGAATTGTTTCGAGGCTCGTCTTGGCGATGCATCGAAAATAGGAAGACATTTTTCGTTTAGATTCGGTTCCTTCGGTTTACTTTTAGAAGCTTGTTGGTTTGTTAACGGTTTATTGGTTTGGATGGTGGCTTTGAGGTTTGGGTTGATTAAAGTTTGACATTGTGACGAGAAGTTTGGAATGGTTACAGTGGTTTTTCGGTTGTTATTTTTTGGTGGGTTGCGTTTAGTATTCGCGTTAATTTGGTCACTTTGATTTAGGTTGGTTACGGTTTGACGTATTGCGGTGAAATTAGGTGCGTTTGGTGTTTTTTCCATGGGCTGCGTTGAGTAGTCGGGTTAATTTAGTTACTGTGATTTGGGTTGGTTACGGTTTGACGTATTGTAGTTGATTTGTTATAAAGAAATATATAGCGTGATGGTAGATTAATCAGGAAGTATATGAAGGGAAATATTAATTTCTCGGCTATTAGTAGTCCGATTTAAAAGCACCTTGGCTTAAATTAAAGTAGAAGGTACTGGGAATATTATACTACAGCCTTTTGCTACTAGCTGTTGCAGTTCATTTGTTATAAACAAATATATCGCGTCGTGGTAGATTAGTCAGACAGTATCTGAAGAAGCATAACAATTTAATTAATTTCTCGACTACTAGCTGTACAATTTGAATGCACCTTGGCTTATATTAAAGTAGAAGGTCCCTAGAATGATATACTACACTGTTTTGTAGCTAGCTGTTGCAGTTCAATTGTTATAAACAAATATATCGCGTCGTGGTAGATTAGTCAGGCAGTATCTGAAGAAGCATAACAATTTAATTAATTTCTCGACTACTAGCTGTACAATTTGAATGCACCTTGGCTTATATTAAAGTAGAAGGTCCCTAGAATGATATACTACACTGTTTTGTAGCTAGCTGTTGCAGTTCAATTGTTATAAACAAATATATCGCGTCGTGGTAGATTAGTCAGACAGTATCTGAAGAAGCATAATAATTATATTAATTTCTCGACTACTAGCTGTACAATTTGAATGCACCTTGGCTTATATTAAAGTAGAAGGTCCCTAGAATGATATACTACACTGTTTTGTAGCTAGCTGTTGCAGTTCAATTGTTATAAACAAATATATCGCGTCGTGGTAGATTAGTCAGACAGTATCTGAAGAAGCATAATAATTATATTAATTTCTCGACTACTAGCTGTACAATTTGAATGCACCTTGGCTTATATTAAAGTAGAAGGTCCCTAGAATGATATACTACACTGTATTGTAGCTAGCTGTTGCAGTTCAATTGTTATAAACAAATATATCGCGTCGTCGTAGATTAGTCAGACAGTATCTGAAGAAGCATAATAATTATATTAATTTCTCGACTACTAGATGTACGATTTAAATCCACCTTGGCTTAAATTAAAGGGGAAGGTCCCTAGAATATTATACTATAGCCTTTTGCTGCTAGCTATTGCAGTTCATTTGTTATAAACAAATACATCGCGTCGTGGTAGATTAGTCAGACAGTATCTGAAGAAGCATAACAACTTTATTAATTTCTCGACTACTAGACGCACAATTTAAATCCACCTTGGCTTAAATTAAAGGGGAAGGTCCCTAGAATATTATACTATAGCCTTTTGCTGCTAGCTATTGCAGTTCATTTGTTATAAACAAAAACATATCGCGCCATGGGTAAATTACTCAGAAAGTATCTGAAGGAAAATATTCATATCTCGGTTCCTAGCAGTCCCATTTGAATGCCCCTTGGCTCAAAATAAAGAGTAAGGATCCAGGAACATTATCCCCTTACCAATTTGCCGATATAAATTGCGGTTAATTTGTTATAAACAAATATTTCCTGTTTTTTGCAGCTACTCGAAAACTATACTTGGAAAAGCTTTAAAAGTATATGAAAAGCATTCCTTGTATTTTTCCCTTTAATTTGATTCGCGGATGATCCAAATCGGACGTTCAGCAGCCGAGAAATATGCATTTTAAACAAAGTTGCAAAGGTTTGTCGCATGACTTTCGTCCGAAAAATTAACAATTCTTGTTAAAGAAAAAAATTCATATCTCCGCTAGTAGTCATCGGATTTGGATGAACCTTAGCTTAAATTAAAGGGAAATGTTCAAGGAATATGCTCCATGTACATTTGAATCAATTTCATGCACAGTTTTTGAGCTATTAATAAAAAAGGAAAATATTTGTTTATAACAAAGCAGCTACTTCGTTTAGCGACATAAGACCTGCTGTACATTGTAGCAGGAAGTCTCTGCTTTAATTTGAGTCGCGGATGATCGAAATCCGACGTGCAGAAGCCGAGTAATTAGCATTTAAAGTAAACTGGAAAAATTTTGTCCGATCCTGTGTTAAGAGAAAAATTCCAATTCTTGAGCGGCAAAGTAATTGACCAAATCGGTGACTTTTTTCGACGCGCCATCTAGCGGTAGAAAGGTGGAACTAAACATGCAATTTAATCGAAAATACGTGCTTAATTAAAAAATTAATATCTCCGCTTCCAGCGATCGGATCTGAACAAACGACGACTCAAATTAAAGGGGAGACTTCCGGCTACAAGATAGGGTAAGCCTCATCCCGCTACCGCTTCCGGTTCGTTAGTTATAAGCGTTTATTTCATATAATTAAGTATAACTTGCAAACTGTTAAAGCAATCGCTTTTAAACCTATTAGAGTTTATTTCTGAGCTTCTGAGCTTTAATTTAAGCCAAGGTGCATTTAAATTGTACGTCTAGTAGTCGAGAAATTGATTAAATTGTTATGCTTCTTCAGATACTGTCTGACTACTCGAACACGACGCGATGTATTTGTTTATAACAAATGAACTGCTACAGCTAGCTGCAAAAGAGTGTAGTATAATATTATAGGGACCTTCCACTTTAATTTAAGCCAGGGATCATCGAAATCGACCCACTAGTAGCCGATAAATTTCGTTATAAGTATATGTTGCAATACAGACTAGGTACATGATCAACCTATCCATCAACTTGTGCAACATTTTCATCCAAATAATCCTACAATTTGTTTATAACAACCTACCCTACAGTTCTCTTATAGATTTCATAGCCAAATTAAGTTTCAATTCCAACCAACATTGCATCGTTTTATCGTACATTGTAAAATAACGATACGACGCACAAATTTACCTTCTTCTCGGCTGTCGCGGTGAGTTGCTGCAGTCGTTGCGTCATATTGGACAAAGACTGCTCGAAAGCCGACACCACGTGCGCCTGTAACAGAAAACATCACGGAGACAATTAATAATAGTGGTTTAGTTGGAGAGCAAAATTAATAGTAGTAGTTTAGTTGGAGAGCAAAATTAATAGTAGTAGTTTAGTTGGGGAGCAAAATTAATAACAGTAGTGGTTTAGGTGGAGAGCAAAATTAATAGTAGTGGTTTAGTTGGAGAGCAAAGTTAATAGTAGTGGCTTACTTGGAGACCAAAATTAATAACAGTAGTAGTTTAGTTGGAGAGCAAAATTAATAGTAGTTGTTTAGTTGGAGAGAAAAATAAATAGTAGTGGTTTAGTTGGAGACCAAAATTAATAACAGTAGTAGTTTAGTTGGAGAGCAAAATTAATAGTAGTTGTTTAGTTGGAGAGCAAAATTAATAGTAGTAGTTTAGTTGGAGAGCAAAATTAATAACAGTAGTGGTTTAGGTGGAGAGCAAAATTAATAGTAGTGGTTTAGTTGGAGAGCAAAGTTAATAGTAGTGGTTTAGTTGGAGACCAAAATTAATAGTAGTAGTTTAGTTGGAGACCAAAATTAATAGTAGTAGTTTAGTTGGAGACCAAAATTAATAATAGTAGTGGTTTAGTTGGAGAGCAAAATTGATAATATTAGTGGTTTCCTTGGAGACCAAAATTAATAGTAGTGGTTTAGTTGGAGAGCAAAGTTAATACTAGTAGTGGCTTAGTTCGAGACCAAAATTAATAGTGGTGGTTTACTTGGAGACCAAAATTAATAGTAGTCGTTTAGCTGGAGTCCAAAATTAATAGAAGTGGTTTAGTTGGAGACCAAACTTAATAGTAGTAGTTTATTTAAAGACCAAAATTAATAATAGTAGTAGTTTAGTTGGAGACCAAAATTAATAATAGCAGTGCTTTAGTTAAAGACCAAAATTGATAACAGTAGTAGTTTAGTTAAAGACCAAAATTAATAACAGTAGTAGTTTAGTCGAAGACCAAAATTAATAACAGTAGTTGTTTACTTAAAGACCAAAATTAATAATAGTAGTAGTTTAGTTGGAGACCAAAATTAATAATAGCAGTGCTTTAGTTAAAGACCAAAATTGATAACAGTAGTAGTTTAGTTAAAGACCAAAATTAATAACAGTAGTGGTTTAGTCGAAGACCAAAATTAATAGTAGTGGTTTACTTGGAGACCAAAATGAATAGTAGTGGTTTAGTTAATAAATAATTAATCATTTTCCAAAATAGTTGAATAAAGTTACGCTCAATTTTGCACTGGAAATGTAACGATAAATCATAGCGTTGCACGCGTTCGTATTTTTACCCCTACGAGCTTTTAAACTAGGACAATTTCAAGTGGCTAGACTGCTAGATAGCGCGGTCATACTTAACCGCAAGCGTTTACAGCGATTTAGGTCTGAAATAGAGGAAGCAAGTAAGATTATAGAACGCGAAGATTCTGCGTTTACTCGTTTCAAGAGGTTTTAAAAATAATCCAAATTGTGGATGATAAGAAAACGTGCAGGTTATTAATACACGTTCCAATTACAGTGCTTTAATTTAACTGGAATCTTATATCAACGTTGCACGTGTAAACTGCCTTAATGTTCCCATATTTATGCTTTATAAATTGTTTTTGTCAATTCTTTTAGCGTTTCTTTATTTCAATTTTCGCGCCCTTTTCGTTCGAAACTTTGGCGCTTCTTTATTCAAATTTTCGCGCACTTTTCGTTCGAAACTTTGGCGCTCCTTTATTCAAATTTTCGCGCCCTTTTCGTTCGAAACTTTGGCGCTCCTTTATTCAAATTTTCGCGCCCTTTTCGTCCAAATTTCCGCGCTTCTTTATTCAAAATTTCGCGCCCTTTTCGTTCGAAACTTTGGCGCTCCTTTATTCAAATTTGCGCGCCCTTTTCGTCCAAATTTCCGCGCTTCTTTATTCAAATTTTCGCGCCCTTTTCGTCCAAATTTCCGCGCTCCTTTATTCAAATTTTCGCGCCCTTTTCGTCCAAATTTCCGCGCTCCTTTATTCAAATTTTCCCGCCTATTTCTAATCGTATGGATTCTTTTGGTTTCAGCTATAAAATGATCGTTGTACATGTAAACTGCCTTAACATCTTCGTTTCCATTTTATGAACTACGAATATTAAGAAAATTGAAACAATCAATGTTTTCTATTTAAAAATACGATTTAAGTTTTCGCGGCCATTTTTAATCATGCAAATCGTCTCGAAATTAAGCAGTCGTGAATGTTACACATGTAAACTGCCTTAAAATCTTCAATGATCTTATATTTCGTAATTGCAAACAGTGTAATAATATTTAATTAAAAAGAAAGAATGACTAATGCCATAAAGTGCGACTTGAAGTTTTAATCATACAAATTATGGTAAAATTAGGGTATATTAAATCATCGTTCCACATGTAAACTGCCTTAACATCTTCAATATACCACGCATCAAAATTAGAAACAGTATAAAAATACTTTTTCTTCGCCAAAATTAAAAAGAAAGAAAAAAAAGAAACGCGATTCAAATTTTCGCGCCAAGAAAAATTAATGGTAAAATTAAGGAACCTTAAATCATTGTTTCACATGTAAACTGCCTTAACATCTTCAATATACCACGTATCAAAATTAGAAACAGTATAAAAATACTTTTTCTTCGCCAAAATTAAAAAGAAAGAAAAAAAAGAAACGCGATTCAAATTTTCGCGCCAAGAAAAATTAATGGTAAAATTAAGGAACCTTAAATCGGGATTCTACATGTAAACTGCCTTAACATCTTCAATATACCACGCATCAAAATTAGAAACAGTATAAAAATACTTTTTCTTCGCCAAGATTAAAAAGAAAGAAAAAAAAGAAATGCGATTCAAATTTTCGCGCCAAGAAAAATTAATGGTAAAATTAAGGAACCTTAAATCGGGATTCTACATGTAAACTGCCTTAACATCTTCAATATACCACGTATAAAAATTAGAAACAGTATAAAAATACTTTTTCTTCGCCAAGATTAAAAAGAAAGAAAAAAAAGAAATGCGATTCAAATTTTCGCGCCAAGAAAAATTAATGGTAAAATTAAGGAACCTTAAATCATTGTTTCACATGTAAACTGCCTTAACATCTTCAATATCCCACGTATCAAAATTAGAAACAGTATAAAAATACTTTTTCTTCGCCAAGATTAAAAAGAAAGAAAAAAGAAACGCGATTTAAATTTTCATGGCAAGAAAAATTAATAGTAAAATTAAGGAACCTTAAATCATTGTTTCACATGTAAACTGCCTTAACATCTTCAATATACCACGCATCGAAATTAGAATCAGTGTAAAATACTTTTTCTTCGCCAAAATTAAAAAGAAAGAAAAAGAAACGCGATTTAAATTTTCGCGCCAAGAAAAATTAACCTTAACGTACACATGTAAACTGGTTTAAGCTGTGAAAAGTTGGTTTCGATGAATGAACCCTTTGCGAACGGAGCAAAATAATATTCAACGAATTTTCGTTGAATTATTAACCGTTTAATGAAGGGATTTAAGAAATTCTTGCGCAATTATTAACGACAGCGTGTCTACTAATGATATTAGGTTGAATTTCTTGCTTTAAAAGCTGACACATGTGGAAAGAAATCAAAGAACTTTGCTCGTCCGCAAAGGGTTAATCGTTGTTCGATGCGGCGAATACGTGAAACGCGAACGAATATGTTTACGCGCGATTCTTCGCTAATCGCTAATCGCCAGCAATGGTAATGACTCATTCGATTCGTAGCTGGCGCCTCGCGATTCGTAACCAGAACTATCGATACTCGAGACGCGCACTCTCCCTCTCCGCGCGGCCATCTTTATTAACCGTGACGATAGTTTCGATTTCCATTGAAAACGAAAGCTACGAATCTATACACGCGCGCGTATGCAATTTCCCTTTTCGATCTTTCTAATAAAGAAACTTCGTTACGCCCGTTAAGAAGAATCGCGAATCGCGAGAAGAAATATCGAGATATTCGATAGAAAAACAGCGGCGGAGAAAGTTTCCATCGTTTGAAAGTGAGAAGAGATTATTATTATTTTTCTAGCCGATGAAACTTTTTCTTCCATTTAGAAGCAATTCGATCGGAGGGGGAAAAGATTGGAACTGAACTTTGATGATATTTTTAATGTTCGCCGCATTTTTCAACTTATTGTTAAAACGCATTTTTCATTCGTTACTTGTGTAAATAAATAGAGAAGCTTTTTTATTTAAATAAATAATCGCAGTTGAGTTCGCGTTAAAAGAACTTTTATCCAATTTATTCGAATTTTCGCGCCCTTTTTGGTCGAATTTTGCCGCGCGTTTATTCGAATTTTTGCGCCTTTTTCGATCAAAACTTTGCCGCTTCTAAATTCGAATTTTCGCGCCCCTTTCGATCAAAACTTTGCCGCTTCTAAATTCGAATTTTCACGCTCTTTCCTTTCAAAACTTTGCCGCTTCATTATTCAAATTTTCGCGCTCTTTTTGTTCGAATTTTGCCGCTTCTAAATTCGAATTTTCGCACCCTTTTCGTTCAAAACTTTGCCGCTTCTAAATTCAAATTTTCGCGCCCTTTTCGATCAAAACTTTGCCGCTTCTAAATTCGAATTTTCGCGCCCCTTTCGATCAAAACTTTGCCGCTTCTAAATTCGAATTTTCGCGCCCTTTTCGATCAAAACTTTGCCGCTTCTAAATTCGAATTTTCGCGCTCTTTTCGATCAAAACCTTGCCGCTTCTCAATTCGAATTTTCGCGCCCTTTTCACCCAAATTTCCGCGCTTCTTTATTTAAATTTTCGCGCCCTTTTCGTTCAAAACTTCGCCGCTTCTTTATTCAAATTTTCGCGCCCTTTTCATTCAAATTTCCGCGCTTCTTTATTCAAATTTTCGCGCATCTCTATTTACATTTTTCCCTTTATTTAAACCACGAAGCTGCTGATTAAAACTAATTTAAAAGGCAAGTGTGTTAATTATACTTAATCCTCGTCTAACGATCTCGCGACTTAATATCCGTCGATGTTTCATTAACGAAGCCCCTTTGAATCCTCAATTTAAATCAATTGCAACATTTTCCTAACGTCCTCAACATCGCGTTGCACGTTTCCAACGACGTTAAAATTATTCCTCGCAAGTAATTAAGCGACTAAAATTTCTCCTTTTCTTTCTTTTTTCTATACAGAGATTCGAGGAATTTAATGGAAAGCAATTAACAGTTAAATAGCCTCCGGTAGGATCTAATTGCAACATTGATAAAGTAACATTGTAAACGTTAATTGCAATGCTCGCCACGGCAACGAGATTAGATGATTCGCAGGAATTAATACCGAGAACTTTTTTTCTTTCTCTCTTCTCCATATCTCGAGTTAATCGTAATAAAGAATGTTTTAATTAGTCATTTCTATCGGGCGGCGGAGGCTTTCTAATTTTTCTGAAATTACAAACGCTGCTGGTAATTAATCAACGTTTCGCGAACGTTAAATCGACCGAGAGACGAAATCTCGCAATGGAAATTAACCATTAATAAATACGCTGATAATAAAACTTTGAAAACGCGATTCGCGATTCGAAATTCGTTTCTATCGCCGTTTTAAAACGTCGATTACGTAATTTTGCCCGCGAATTTCGAATAACGCGGAGAAGTTTCGTTTTATAGCAATAATATATCGTTGCATTCATTTTCTCAAGGCGCGTTTTCGCAAAAATGATTCGAAGTCGTCGAGAGATTGATTGAGATAATTTCAGGTCGATTGGGAATATTAAAATTTGTTCGATTTATAAATTATGCAAATTTTAAGGCGCGTTAAAAGAGACGATTGGAATTATCGAATTCCGATGCAAAATGCCAACTCAATTATTATTCATTATGAACGTAAGTGGAATTCAAATGGCAAGTTGCAACTTTAAGCTTCGTTTCCAATTACTCGACTGTAATTTCATTTGCAAGTTTCCCCTTGCGAGTTGAAACGAAGCTTGGTAAGAGTAAAAACTGGACCGGAAGCTGGTGCTGGGCAAAAACTCACGTGCCGACGATGCGTGTAAAACGCATCGTTCTGCGGTGCACAGTGACGCGCCTTGTTTTCCTTAAAAGAGACCGGCGTCGGTGTTGCGTTTCAGAGTTTCTGTGCGTTTCCACAGGCAGCGGAGGGGCGATTTAAAGGATACCTTCATTGCTTGCGATCGAACACGTGCTCCTACTTTTACTGTATGTATTAATAGTGCACTGTGCTAAGAGTGTACTGTGATAATAGTGTAGTGGACTAATAGTGTATTGTACTAATAGTGTACTGTAGTAATATTGTACTGGACTAATAGTGTATTGTACTCATAGTGTACTGGACTTATAGTGTACTGGACTAATAGTGCATTTGACTAATAGT
Source organism: Eucera pruinosa (assembly GCA_028830335.1). NCBI lineage: Eukaryota > Metazoa > Arthropoda > Insecta > Hymenoptera > Apidae > Eucera > Eucera pruinosa. The sequence goes on from JAMYCR010000021.1 coordinate 2,881,123, forward strand.
GTACTGGACTAATAGTGTACTGAACTAATACTGTGCTGTATTAATACTGTGTTCTCTTAATACTGTGCTGTATTAATACTGTGCTGTGCTAATAGTGTACTGTGCTAATACTGTACTGTACTAATACTGTACTGGACCTCTATTGTACTGGACTAATACTGTACTGTGTTAATACTGTGCTGTATTAATACTGTGCTGTCTTAATACTGTGCTGTATTAATACTGTGCTGTGCTAATACTGTACTGTGCTAATACTGTGCTGTGTTAATACTGTACTGTACTAATACTGTACTGTGTTAATACTGTTCTGTGCTAATACTGTACTGTGCTAATACTGTACTGTGTAATACTGTACTGTACTAATACTGTGCTGTATTAATACTGTGGTGTATTAATACTGTTCTGTATTAATACTCTGCTGTGTTAATACTGTAGTGTACTAATACTGTACTGGACTACTACTGTACTGTGTTAATACTGTGCTGTACTAATACTGTGCTGTGCTAACACTGTGCTGTGTTAATACTGTACTGTACCAATACTGCACTGTACCAATACTGCACTGGACTAATACTGTATTGTAATAATACTGTGCTGTATTAATACTGTATTGTACTAATACTGTGCTGTGTTAATACTGTACTGTGCTAATACTGTACTGTACTAATACTGTACTGTGTTAATACTGTTCTGTGCTAATACTGTACTGTGCTAATACTGTACTGTACCAATACTGCACTGTACCAATACTGCACTGTACCAATACTGCACTGGACTAATACTGTATTGTAATAATACTGTGCTGTATTAATACTGTATTGTACTAATACTGTGCTGTGTTAATACTGCACTGGACTAATACCCTACTGTGTTAATACTGTACTGTGCTAATACTGTACTGTACTAATAGTGTGCCATATTAATACTGTGCTGTGTTAATACTGTGCTGTCCTAATACTGTACTGTTTTAATACTGTACTGGACTGATACTGTACTGTGCTAATAGTGTACTGTGCTAATACTGTACTGTACTAATACTGTGCTGTTCTAATACTGTACTGTATTAATACTGTACAGTACTAATACTGTGCTGTTCTAATACTGTACTGTACTAATACTGCACTGTACTAATACTGCACTGGACTAATATTGTACTGTACTAATAGTGCACTGTATTAATACTGTGCTGTACTAATGATGTACTGTGCTAACACTGTACTGTGCTAATACTGTACTGTACTAATGCTGTGCTGTGCTAATAGTGTACTGTACTAATACTGTGCTGTACTAATGATGTACTGTGCTAATACTGTACTGTGCTACTACAGTGCTGTGCTAATGCTGTACTGTGCTACTACAGTGCTGTGCTAATGCTGAACTGTGCTAATATTGTACTGAACGAATACTGTGCAGTACTAATACTGTACTGTGCTAATAGTGTACTGTATTAATACTGTACTGTACCAATACTGCACTGTACCAATACTGCACTGGATTAATACTGTACTGTACTAATAGTACACTGTATTAATACTGTACTGTACTAATACTGTACTGTATTAATACTATACTGTACCAATACTGTGCTGTACTAACGATGTACTGTGCTAATGCTGTACTGCAGTAATACTGTACTGCACTAATACTGTGCTGTATTAATACTGTAGTGTACTAATACTCTACTGTACTAATATTGCACTGTAACAATACTGCACTGGACTAATACTGTACTGGACTAATAGTGCACTGTATTAATACTGTACTCTACTAATACTGTGATGTTCTAATGATGTACTGTGCTAATACTGTACTCTACTGTACTAATACTGTGCTGTGCTAATACTGCACTGTATCAATACTGCACTGGACTAATACTCTACTCTACTAATATTGCACTGTAACAATACTGCACTGGACTAATAGTGCACTGTATTAATACTGTACTCTACTAATACTGTGCTGTACTAATGATGTACTGTGCTAACACTGTACTGTGCTAATACTGTACTGTACTAATACTATACTGTGCTAATACTGTACTGTGCTAATACTGTACTGTACCAATACTGCACTGGACTAATACTGTACTGTACTAATACTGTATTGTACTAATACTCTGCTGTACTAATACTATACTACACTATACTGTAACAATACTATACCTATGGTATACCAAAGCTATTCCAATGCTATACCAATATTGTGCCAATGCTATACCAATACTGTATCAATGCTATACTAATGCTATACCAATTTTATACCAATGCTATGCCAATGCTATGCCAATGCTATACCAATGCTATACCTATGCTATACCAATGCTATACCAATACTGTATCAATGCTATACTATTACTATACCAATGTTATACCATTGCTATGCTAATGCTATACCAATGCTATGCCAAAGCTATACCAATACTATACTACTATTATCCTGTACCAAAACCATACTACACCAATATTACACTGTACCAATGCTACGCAATGCTACGGGGACGAATTCGATCGCGTCCGCTGTACTCTTTTCCTTCCCGCGTTGTACGAACGTCTCTCATAGGGGAATACGAAACCAGATAAGAGGCGATGTGAACGTAGCATAATCTTTGAAGCGTTACGACCCGAGCTAACTGGGCTAGCAGTTCCCAGGCCGCAGAAGAACGATTCTCCCATCGCGAAACACTATACCCCATAAGTGCTCTCACGGGAATGCATATTTTATTCGCACATACGTGTGCTCCTCCTCAAACAGCTAAACGCATTATGTGCACCAACACGCGTACGCCTCATTCCTTTTTTTCCCCACTCTTTCTCCTTTGCAACCTAACTTTTCTTATTTCAACCTTTCAACTATGCGACTAGGGTAGACGCAACGCGTACCGCAAGTAACTTTATTTCGTCGTTTTGGATGTTATTTAAACTAACAATCTAGTTGCAGTTTGGGGCACAACGGATTAGTTAACTTCTGGTTTATTTACTATTATTTCGTTTCGATAGTCGTTGAAAGTGTTTAACAATGTTCAATGTTCGCAATGGGTTGAAATTAATTTAAATTTGGTTTATTCTTGGGTTAGCTTTGGAATTGGTTTATATTAATTTTGGTTTATTCTTGGGTTAGCTTCCAAATACGTTTAAATTAATTTTGGTTTATTCTTGGGTTAGCTTCCAAATACGTTTATATTAATTTTGGTTTATTCTTGGGTTAGATTCACGAATGATTTCAAATTAATATTGGCTTATTCTTTAATTTAATACGGAATGGCTTTAAAATTAATGTTGGTTTATTCTTGGCTTCGTTTCGGAATTAATTACTAATTAATTGGAAATATATAACAAAGTCCAATATTTAGAATGGGTTAAAATTAATTTTGGTTTATTCTTGGGTTAGCTTCATAATACGTCTAAATTAATTTTGGTTTATACTTGGGTTAGCTTCGAAATACGTCAAAATTAATGTTGGCTTATTCTTGGCTTTGTTTCGGAATTAATTACTAATTAATTGGAAATATATAACAAAGTCCAATATTCAGAATGGGTTGAAATTAATTTTGGTTTATTCTTGGGTTAGCTTCGAAATAGGTTTAAATTAATTTTGGTTTATTTTTGGGTTAGATTTACCAATGATTTCAAATTAATACTGGGTTATTCTTGAATTCAATTCGAAATAGTCGCAAAATTAATATATTACATTTTTGTTACGTGTTGAATATAATGAATTAATTACTAATTAATTGGAAATATATAACAAAGTCCAATATTCAGAATGGGTTGAAATTAATTTTGGTTTATTCTTGGGCTAGCTTTGAAATACGTCTAAATTAATTTTGGTTTATTCTTGGGTTAGCATCGAAATACGTCTAAATTAATTTTGGTTTATACTTGGGTTAGCTTCGAAATACGTTTAAATTAATTTTGGTTTATTCTTGGGTGTTAGATTCACGAATGATTTCAAATTAATACTTTCAAATTATTCATCGATTCAATTCGGAATGTGGTTTCAAAATTAACGTTGCAATTAAACAGAACCACGTTTGTCAGTTCGCGTAACCGATATAAAATCCCATACTTTATTTACTTCATTTACTTCATTAATTTATTTACTTAATTTACTTTATTTACTTTATTTACTTCATTTACTTTAGTTACTTCATTTACTTTATTTACTTTATCTACTTAATTCACTTTATTTACTTCATTTACTTAATTTACTTCATTTACTTCATTTACTTTATTTACTTAATTTACTTTAGTTACTTAATTTACTTTATTTACTTAATTTACTTCATTTACTTTATTTACTTCATTTACTTTATTTACTTCATTTACTTTAGTTACTTAATTTACTTTATCTACTTTATTTACTTCATTTACTTTAGTTACTTAATTTACTTTATCTACTTAATTCACTTCATTTACTTTATTTACTTAATTTACTTAATTTACTTAATTTACTTTATTCACTTAATTTACTTTATTCACTTAATTTACTTAATTCAATTTGTATGTGAATCCACGAGTATAAGAATCCTTTAGTAATCATGTTCCACGTATTTAACTTTGTAACAAAGCTATTGCCTATTATTTTTCTCCTTTTTTTATCAATCTTTTGCCCGATAATAATAATGAAATAGAATAGAATAAAATAAAATAATAATTACATCGGTCACCACGTTTCAATGTACATACAACAGTCCATTAACCTCGCATTATTTCGTTTAAAATATTAAGTAATAACGACTACAAAATGTCCAATTTACGTATTTTTACGTAAACCCACGTCCAATTTTATCGTAGTACCAAACTTTGCCTGTTTACGTGCACCTCTTCGCTGTTTGCTTCGCTGTTAAATAAAATGGTTCAAAGTTGTCGCAGGGAACACTTCGAAACAGCAATCGGCGCGTCTCTCCTCGTAAATCATATCGATCGCACCGCGTGAATCAATTTCCGCATGGTTTCTCTTTCCCCTCCTCGTTTCATCGCTTTTTTCCCGCGCCTTTTTCCCAAGCAATTAAACGAGTTCACTTAGATCGCGATTCGAAGATACTCCAATTTATTCCGCCACCATTTCGATCCTTGAAAATAACGCAAAATATAAATATTTAAGCTTCGCGCGTAAATTTGCACTTTTTAATCCTTTCACAAACATTTCCGTGTTTCTTACAGATTAAAATGGAGTTCAAAACCGAAATAATCCCTTAAGTATTATTATTCCTCGTCCAACAAAGTGTTAATCAATTCTTGCCTAATTATTAACATCGGCGTGATCGAATAATGTTAAATTGAGTTAAATTTGCCGCTCTAAAAATTGATATTATATCCAAGAAATACAAAATATTTCGGCGTTTATTCGCGACAATCGTCCGTAAATTGTTAACATTTATATTTCCCTGTTCCTTGCTTTCGTAACGAAGTGTATCATCTTAATTCGACGCGAAAATCGCTCAAACGTTTCCGTGTTTCCCACTTACAAACTAAAAAGAAACTATTTTTCGAGATTTCGTAAAAGTTTCGAAAACTCTTTCTTTGTTTTCTTTTTCTTTTTTTTATTATTACGAGTGGAGTGGAAGACTGCTAATCATTAACGCGGAAAACGCGTGGATGTTGTTGAAGAAAGCAACGGGAAACTTAAAAAGCGAGCATCGAAAAAAAGGTTTTCGTTAATTTGCGATTATTTTCGAATTCGTTCACAGATGGGCGCGGATTAAACGCTCGCGTTTCTACGTTCCATTAACCTCGAGGCATTATAATCCTCTTGCAGGCTTTTCGCGATTCCATTGCAACTTTCTCCAGGCCGCGCTAATGCGACGGACTTAACCTCTAATATAGCGTATCCATAGAAACGCGCCTTCGACGCGTGTTAGAGTGCGGTATCTATTAGAACGCGATGCACTCGCAACGAATTCGTAACTTCGCATAGGTATTCACGCGGAACGTTTTCGGTATCCGCGAGGCGTTCTTGTATAGGAAGATTTAGGGGGTTACATGGGCAAAAACACGGAGTTGCGTTAATGTTTGCAAGTTTAATCATTGGCGAAGATTGGAATGGAATGATTAGGGGGTTATATGGCCAATTTTATGGAGTTGCGTTAATATTGGCTAGTTTAATCCTTGGCGAAGATTAGAATAGAATGATTAGGGGGTTACATGGCTAATTTTATGGAGTTGCGTTAATATTTGCTAGTTTAACCATTGGCGAAGCTTGGAATAGAATGATTAGGGGGTTACATGGCCAATTTCACAAAGTTGCATTAATATTGGTAAGTTTAATCATTGGCGAAGATTAGAATAGAATAATTAGGGGGTTATATGGCCAATTTCACAAAGTTGCATTAATATTGGCAAGTTTAGTCATTGGCGTGGCTTAGAATAGAATGATTAAGGAGTTACATGGCCAATTTCACAAAGTTGCGTTAATATTACCAAGTTTAATAATTGGCGAAGATTAGAATAGAATAATTAGGGGGTTATATGGCCAATTTCACAAAGTTGCATTAATATTGGCAAGTTTAGTCATTGGCGTGGCTTAGAATAGAATGATTAAGGAGTTACATGGCCAATTTCACAAAGTTGCGTTAATATTACCAAGTTTAATAATTGGCGAAGATTAGAATAGAATAATTAGGGGGTTACATGGCCAATTTCACAAAGTTGCAATAATATTGGTAAGTTTAATCATTGGCGAAGCTTAGAATAGAATGATTAGGAGTCTACGTGGCTAATTTCACGGAGTTGCGTTAATATTGGCAAATATAATTATTGGCGAAGATTAGAATAGAATAATTAGGGGGTTACATGGCCAATTTTATGGAGTTGCGTTAATATTTGCAAGTTTAATCATTGGCGAAGCTTAGAATAGAATGATTAGGAGTCTACGTGGCTAATTTCACAAAGTTGCATTAATATTGGCAAGTTTAGTCATTGGCGTGGCTTAGAATAGAATGATTAAGGAGTTACATGGCCAATTTCACAAAGTTGCATTAATATTGGTAAGTTTAATCATTGGCGAAGCTTAGAATAGAATGATTAGGAGTCTACGTGGCTAATTTCACGGAGTTGCGTTAATATTGGCAAGTATAATTATTGGTGAAGCTTAGAATGGAATAATTAGGGGGTTGCATGGCCAATTTCACAAAGTTGCATTAATATTGGTAAGTTTAATCATTGGCGAAAATTAGAAGAGGATAATTAGTGGTCTACTTGGCCAATTTCACAGAGTTGCGTTAATATTTGTAAGATTAACTATTGGCCACTATTATATAGAATAATTAGGGCTCTACATGGCCTATTTCATGGAGTTGCGTTAATATTGGCAAGTATAATTATTGGTGAAGCTTGGAATCGAATGATTAGGGGGTTACATGGCCAATTTCACAAAGTTGCATTAATATTGGCAAGTTTAATCCTTGGCGAAGATTAGAATAGAATAATTAGGGGGTTACATGGCCAATTTCACAAAGTTGCGTTAATATTGGCAAGTATAATTATTGGCGAAGCTTAGAATGGAATAATTAGGGAGTTACATGGCCAATTTCACAAAGTTGCGTTAACATTGGCAAGTTTAATCATTGGCGAAGCTTAGAATGGAATAATTAGGGGGTTATATGGCCAATTTCACAAAGTTGCATTAATATTGGTAAGTTTAACCATTGGCAAAGCTTAGAATAAACTGTTCTTTATTATATAGAATAATTAGGAAGCTACGTGACCATTTTCACAATGTTGCATTAATATTTGTAAGTTTAACCATTGACCATTATTATACAGAACGATTTAGGAGTCTACATGGCCAATTTCACGGAGTTGCGTTAATATTTGCAAGTCTAACCATTGACGAAGCTTAGAATAAACTGTTCTTTATTATATAGAATAATTATAGAGCCACATGGTCATTTTCACGATGTTGCATCAATAATATTTGTAAGTTTAACCATTGACGAAGCTTAGAATAAACTATTCTTTATTATACAAAATGTTTAAACGGTCACATCGCCAATTTCACGAAGTTGCGTAATAATATTCGCAACTTCAAACACCGGCCATTATTACATACAATAATTAGGGGGTTACACATCCAAAAATACGGAGTAGCGTTAATATTTCTAAGTTTAATCATTGGCCATTATTACATACAATAATTAGGGGGCCACACGTCCAAAAACACGGAGTAGCGTTAATATTTGTAAGTTTAATCATTGGCCATTATTACATACAATAATTAGGGGGCCACACGTCCAAAAACACGGAGTAGCGTTAATATTCGCAACTTTAATCATTGGCGAAGATTAGAATGGAATAATTAGGGGGTTACATGGCTAATTTTACGTAGTTGCGTAATAATATTCGCAACTTTAACCATTGGCCATTATTACATACAATAATTAGGGGGCCACACATCCAAAAACACGGAGTAGCGTTAATATTCGCAACTTTAATCATTGGCGAAGATTAGAATAGAATAATTAGGGGGTTACATGGCTAATTTTACGCAGTTGCGTTAATATTTGCAAGTTTAATCATCGGCCATTATTACATACAATAATTAGGGGGCCACACATCCAAAAACACGGAGTAGCGTTAATATTCGCAACTTTAATCATTGGCGAAGATTAGAATAGAATAATTAGGGGGTTACATGGCCAATTTCACAGAGCTGCGTTAATATTCGCAACTTTAACCATCGGCCATTATTACATACAATAATTAGGGAGCCACACGTCCAAAAACACGGAGTAGCGTTAACAGCAGAGCAAAAGGTCCGAGAAAGGTTCCCAAAATATTACTCTTAACCGTGTGGAGTTACTCTTAACTCGGCTATCGAGTTGTAACGACGCGACGGTTATCCGAAGCTTCGAAAGCAACTCGACTATGAAAGGAAGAGGGGGGGGGGGGGGGGAGAAGAAGAAGGGAAATATTTGTGAAAAGCGATAAAAGCGGAAACATCTGCGGGACTCCTGACATAGGGGATCGATTATTATCGTCGCTGGAGGCGGCGGATATTTTCTTAGGGCGACTACCTGCTGCAGATAAACGTGGAAAGAATTTGTTTCGTTGGTAGGGGAAATTCGAGAAGGGTCCGGCTACTGTGCAACGTTCAACCATCCACTAAACGTAGAAAAGACGTAAATAAAAGAAAAGAAAAGGAATGAAACGAAAAGGAAACGTCGTAAATATCGAACAGAAAAATTCGACGTGCGCAAATTGATTTTGAAACAATTTAAAATGGTTGGAATTAAAAAAAAATGGTTAAAATGGTGGAATCCAATCATATGAAAGTTGACTAAGTTAACCCTTTATTCGTTAAATATAATTACACGTTCGTATAAAAGTTAAACGTTTTATAAAAGTAAACAAAATTCGAGTTATGGAAGATTAAATAATAAAAGTCCAAAACGTATGTAACGTAAGTTATTATCAATCGATTATATTGCAAAAGGGTTAATTATCGCAGTATTTGTTTACAATTCCTGTCGTTTCGAAAGCAACACTGTTGTTCGATTTTTTACTAAGCATAGGAAGTGTAAAAATGCATGGAAAAGTAAATATTTCCACTGTATCTTGTTTATTATTATTATTATTATGGTTATCACATTTAGTAGCGTTACCTCAATCATTAATACTATATTATAATCACTAATATAAATATAGTACAATGTAAATATCGTTAAAATCTGAACAACAAATAAATTAAATTAAAAAAGGAATTGTGCAAAATATAGTCAAAGATTTTAATAGGCGACAGGTTTAAAAAACAATTGATAATATATTAATATAATTAATATAATAATATATTAATGTAATTCATATAATAATATATTAATGTAATTAATATTATAATATATTAATGTAATTCATATAATAATATATTAATGTAATTAATATTATAATATATTAATATAATTAATATAATAATATGTTAATATATTAATATATATTCTAGGCGTTGGATTAAAGCGAAAATTTTGGGTTGATTTATGGTTTCTTTTTGCGTGAACCCGAACCTAATCTCGTAAGTATTTCTTTGGTATAATAATACGTGGAAACGCGTTGAAAAGGAAAGTCACGTTTAGGAGAAAACGTGACCGTGAATTTGATATTTTGAGGGCGGGGAGAAAAAGAAAAAAAAAGGGAAAAGGGAATGTTTATGGTCTCCAGGGATTTTGTCACATTGGTAAATTGGGTTAGGTTTAGAATTAGTAGAGTGAAGGTTCGAATTACTGTCAGACTTCGTGTAACATTGACGATTGAATTATTTTAGGTGATGGTATATGTAATTCAAGAATAAACGAAGATTAATTTAGATGTATTTTGAAGCTAACCCAAGAATAAAGGAAATTTAAATTAATTTCAACCCATTCTGAATATTGGACTTTGTTATGTATTTTTAATGAATTAGTAATTAAGTCGTTATATTCAACGCGTAAGAAAAATGTAATATATTAATTTTGGAACTATTTCGAATTGAATTCAAGAATAATTTAGTATTAATTTGAAAGCATTTGTGAATCTAACCCAAGAATAAACCAAAATTAATTGAATCCTATTTAGAAGCTAACCCAAGTATAAACCAAAATTAATTTCAACCCATTCTAAACATTGAACTTCGTTCTATATTTTCAACAACTTATTTATTAATACAACATATTTAATACACAAAAAGAAACAAACCCAATAATAAACCAACATTAATTTTGAAGCCATTCCAAATCAAATCGAAGAATAACCCAATATTAATATGAATTAATACTTGAATCTAACCCAAGAATAAACCAAAATTAATTGAAACCTATTCCTTAGCTAACCCAAGAATAAACCAAAATTAATTTCAACCTATTCCTTAACTAACCCAAGAATAAACCAAAATTAATTTCAACCCATTCCTTGGCTAACCCAAGAATAAACCAAAATTAATTCCAACCCATTCTGAATATTGGACTTTGTTATATATTTCCAATGAATTAGTAGTTAATTTGTTACATTTCACATATAACAAAAATGTTCATATATAAACCCTACATTGACCAATATATTATGTTCCAAACATGAACTGAAGAATAACCTAGTATTAATTTGAAATCAATCGTGAATCTAACCCAAGAATAAACCAAAATTAATTTGGACGTATTTCTTAGCTAACCCAAGATTAAACCAATATTAATTTCAACCCATTCTGAACTTTGGTCTTTGTTATATATTTCCAATGAATTAGTAATTAATTCATTATATTCAACATGTAACAAAAATGTAACATATTAATTTTTGAACCATTCCGCATTGAATTCAAGAATAACCCAGTATTAATTTGAAATTATTCGTGAATCTAACCCAAGATTAAACCAAAATTAATTTCAACCCATTCCTTGGCTAACCCAAGAATAAACCAAAATTAATTCCAACCCATTCCTTGGCTAACCCAAGAATAAACCAAAATTAATTTCAACCTATTTCTTGGCTAACCCAAGAATAAACCAAAATTAATTTCAACCCATTTTGAATATTGGACTTTGTTATATATTTCCAATTAATTAATAATCAATTCCGAAACGAAGTCAAGAATAAACCAACATTAATTTTGCAACCATTCCGAATTGAATTCAAGTATAATCTAGTATTAATTTGAATTAATTCGTGAATCTAACCCAAGAATAAACCAAAATTAATTCCAACCCATTTCTTAGCTACCCCAAGAATAAACCAAAATTAATTCCAACCTATTTCTTAGCTAACCCAAGAATAAACCAAAATTAATTCCAACCCATTCCTTAACTAACCCAAGAATAAACCAAAATTAATTTCAACCCATTTCTTAGCTAACCCAAGAATAAACCAAAATTAATTTCAACCCATTCCTTAACTAACCCAAGAATAAACCAAAATTAATTTCAACCTATTCCTTAACTAATCCAAGAATAAACCAAAATTAATTTCAACCTATTCCTTAGCTAACCCAAGAATAAATCAAAATTAATTCCAACCCATTCTGAATATTGGACTCTGTTATATATTTCCAATTAATTAGTAATTAATTCCGAAACGAAGCCAAGAATAAACCAACATTAATTTTGCAACCATTCCGCATTAAATTAAAGAATAACCTAGCATTAATTTGAAATCAATCGTGAATCTAACCCAAGATTAAACCAAAATTAATTTTAACCAATTCCTTAGCTACCCCAAGAATAAACCAAAATTAATTTCAACCCATTCCTTAACTAACCCAAGAATAAACCAAAATTAATTTCAACCCATTCCTTAACTAACCCAAGAATAAACCAAAATTAATTTCAACCTATTTTGAAGCTAACCCAAGTCTAAACCAAAATTAATTTCAACCCATTTTGAATATTGGACTCTGTTATATATTTCCAATTAATTAGTAATTAATTCCGAAACGAAGCCAAGAATAAACCAACATTAATTTTGAAGCCATTCCGCATTAAATTAAAGAATAACCCAGCATTAATTTGAAATCAATCGTGAATCTAACCCAAGATTAAACCAAAATTAATTTTAACCCATTCCTTAGCTACCCCAAGAATAAACCAAAATTAATTCCAACCTATTCCTTAACTACTCCAAGAATAAACCAAAATTAATTTCAACCTATTCCTTAGCTAACCCAAGAATAAACCAAAATTAATTTCAACCAATTCCTTAACAAACCCAAGAATAAACCAAATTTAATTCCAACCCATGCTAAACATACAACATTACTATCCATTTCACACAAATCACTAATTATTAAACTCATAATCATTCACCAAAAATATACAACAAAAATGTCCAAATGTCCACAAATAAACATGGATTCGTTGAACGATATTACGGAGTACTTTCGGGATTGAACAATTTCTAAAATAGTTAAAGTCACGTTGGTGGATAAGGTTAAAGTGGCAGTAATCGGTGCGTCTCTACCCTACGCTTATAATACGGAGGGAGGGGGGATGGAGAAGAAGAAGTCGCGTAATTATTCAATCGGGACCAAGAAGAGTCATTGTCGACCTACGCTTTATTACGCGTCGCGCGTCCTTCCAAACGGTTTTCCAACGCGGCTACGCGCTCGCTTTAATTCCGTTCGACGGCTCCACCCGTCGCGCGTCTTATTATCGAATTTATTATTCGAGTGGCTACACCTACCCGCAGCCGTTTAAACGGTCGCATAAATCACGCGCGCCGCCCCATCGTCATCGAGAACCGAGCCGCGTTTGGATTTATTCCCGCCGAAGTGAAACAGCTATTCTTTAAAAAAAACTCCCTATTCAAAAATATCAGAGTGTCGCTTCTACAGGCGTAATAAAGTAATCGGGAAAAAACCCAAGACTTCGGAGTCTTGTCGAAGGTCAAGTGTACCTGAAAAGGTTGACCATTGTTTGTGAAACTTGTAAGTGTCGAAGACTGTCGTTTTCTCGACAGAAAGTCCTGGTATATTACATTTTCCACATACAATGAAATATATATATATATATATATCGGTTACCTTTTTCTTAAACCCGTGTCTTTTTATTTAAACAGAAGAAGAAGAACCTGCTTCCGTCAAAGCGTAACCCTTAACAATTCCTCCCCCCCCCCCCCACTTCCAATCAACATCTTTCTCCCCCCTCCTTTCTTCTTTCAATTGTTGTAAAATTGTTATCTAAAGATAAAGCTTCGCGAATACGTACCTAACATGTTTCTCAACTTTTGTCTATTATTTAGTAGACGAGTTGCTTAACTAGGAGCACACTTTTGGTCCATCTTTTGGTATATTGTTTCCACTATCCTTCGTAAGTATGCGTTACTATTCAAAATTGTTCCATTAGCAGCGAAAGGGTTAAAGATCCCTGCAATACCGACGAAGAAAGGGACGGAGAAATAGATTAACAAAAGTCCTTATTGTTAATAAGGACAGGATAGACCACTTAATCCAATAAATTTCTTTATCACCCAGATTTGGGACTCATTTAGCCACCCAAATCCATTTTCATTTTTACCTTTTCGATCGTCCAAAATGTACAACTTTGCGTTTGCTCTTACTATTTGTATATTAAAATACTTTAGAAGCGTTTACATTCTTTATCGGATAACAAAGCAGGAAATATATTCTTTCAAAAAGTGTGCATTTTTATGTTATCGGTATTTCAAAGCACGTGACGCGAAGTTCCATCATTGACTAAGAACAGGATAGACCGCTTATCCAATGCTTACCTTTGTCACCCGCATTTGGGGCTCATGAGGCCCAAATGCGTTTTCATTTTTACCTTTTCGACTGTCTAAAATGTATAACCTTTGCGTTTGCTCTTACATTTTGTATATTAAAATACTTTAGAGGCGTTTACATTCTTTGTCAGATAATAAACCGAAAGATATTCTTCCGAAAATTCTGAATTTTTAGGTTATCGGTATTTCAGAGCATGTGACACGAAGTCCCATAAGATGATCGGTCTATCCTGTACCTCGTCGGTGGTTCCATAAGATGATTTGTTTATCCCGTACCAAAGTCTGTGAAACAGACGTTAAACGGAGAAACCGCTTAATAATCCACCGCATCGATTAAAACGTTAACAAATTCTTGCCCTATTTTACCTGCAACGACGGGCAACTGCGATGCCTGTACTTCCTCGTCGCCAATTCCCACCAAGGTATCACGTTCTCCGCGCACCTGGGTTTCACCGGATCGCTGACCGCGTGCTCGTACAACGGCTCCAACACCGGCACGTTGCCGGACAATCTTCTAATCGAATCGCACGACGACACCTCGCCGCCGTCCTTCCTTAAATTTCCCCGTCGCGGTAAAGTAGCGAAGCTGCATTGCCGACCGAGATTCTCGCCAACCTTCTCCTCGTCCATTTCTTCCGATTCGAGGGAATTATGCCTGGTCCTTCTTATCCGTCTTGGAAAATTCGACGTCAGCTGCGATTGCAAAATCACGTCTGTGGCGTCCATCAAATAAAAAGGGAACGCGATCGAGTTATTGACGAATTCGTCGCTGACGTCCACGTGGCTGTTGCAGCCGCGACTCAAGGACGAGGATCTGACGCGGGCTCGTCGTTCGCCGTCGAGGACGTCTTCGCTGGATTTGTGAAGAGGCCTCGAGGCTCTGGATCTTCGCGACGGTAGAGTGTCGCATCTGCGCTCCGAGTAAATCGTCGCGTTTCTCGCGTTCGCATCGATGCCCGCGTTGTTTCTTAAACCGTCGTATCTCGACACGGGCACGATTCGGTCGACCCTGCAACGATTCTTGCGAATCGAGCCGGCGACCTTCTCCGCGCTCTGCTTTACCGGCCGATCGTCGTCCGTGGAGTTCGACTCGGCCTCGTCCTCGGTTTCGCGCCGCGAATTCATCCGATTCTTCGTGATCTCTGTCAGCTTCGCTTCCAACCGGCCCAGGTAGCGAACCTCCCCCGGCAACGACTCGCTGATCGCGTAAAGCGACTCCGACGACTTCGTCGAGGACGTGGTGGACCCCGTCGAGTGTCTCAACGTGCTCTCCATCGAGGATGATCGCGGATGAAGGCGCGGCGGAAGTTTTCCCAAGGAATTCGGTCGACTTTGAAGAGGACCGCAAGGGAGGTCGTCGGATTTCTCGTGCTTCTCGTCGAAATCGGCGAAATCCGAGGTTATGGGCGGCATTGGCGCCATGTCTCGCTTCCGGTACCCGTAAAGGTTGCACGAGGCTTGGTCTTGGATCTCCCCTTTGGCTATTTTATTGATCACCCCGTAAGCGGAGCCGTTGCAGTTGTTCGAGGACTCCCGTTTCAACTGTTCGTAGCTCTTGTCTATCTCCGCTATGTTCCGGTTTATATCTTCGATATACTTCGCAGTGGTCCGGTAAAGATCGCCGCTGGGCACGTAATTACCGTCCACGATCGCGATCCTTCGATCCTTAACCTTCGAAGCTTTGCTCGGCACCGCGTAGATAGGCTGGCGTACATTTTCCTCCTCGTTCCCGCTTTTCTTACCTTCCTCTTCGTCTTCAACGTTCGCTTCGCTGCGACGCGAAGCCGCGCCGTAAGCGGCGCATTTCTTAGCCTCCAACTCTTTCAATTTCCTCAGCCCCGAGTCTAGAATCGCTCCAGCCTCCGACGAATCGTCGTCCCGGTTAAAAGCGTTCCGTTTCGAGTCGAAAGGCCGCGAACTCGCGAAGCCACGTTCGCGAAACGGCGCGGCCACGTGGACATCGTCTTCGGAGCGCCACGATTCCCTTCTCTCGCCTTCTTTCGCCGCGTTTCGGCTCGAGAACGTGTTCAATCGTCCTCGACCGTTCGTTAAAGACGCGCGTCCATCTTGCTCGACCTTGGAGAACGTGTTCAAGGTTACCACGTTCGTTTCCACGCGGTCGGGCTTCTTGGAGCCGCGCAGGGTGCCGTAGTTCTCGATCAGCAGGCAATCGGCGCCGAAATCGGACCAACGCGGCACCCGGTGACACTCGCCGGACGATAGGGGAAAATTGCACAACTGCGGAAGGGCGTAGGGACCCCCGGATTCCTTGAGAAGTTCCTCCGAGTCGGATCTGTAGAGGGCGCGCGGCCTGCTTCGACCTCGGGACCTTATCGTCGCGTAACCGTCGTGCACCCGACGGGAGCACACGTTCAGATCCATTGGGGGAACTTTGGAACGGGGACTAAATGGCCTCTCTCGCATTCTCGGCCACCCGAAAGCGTTTATCGAGGTCCATTTCTTGGCGAGGCGAGATGCTTCTGATTGGTTCGAAAACAGCGCGTTTTTAAACGAGAAAAGCGCAGTGGCGCAGCGAATGCAAATGCATCAGCGTGGCCACCACATTTTAACGTGGTTGAAATTTAGGTAATTTAAGGGTGTTTAGGTAATTTAACGTCGAAATTCGAAATTACCCTCGCGTGACACTTCCACGAGTAGACAAAGAAAATGAAGAAGCGGAAAGATGAGAGAGGGAGAGTGAATGGGAATTAATACCGCGTTTAACGGGAAAGTTTTACGTCGTTGGTAGCGAAATGGATCGTATTTAAAGCGACGATTATTGGGACGCGGAACGACAGTGATCCGCGTCTCGTAGTCGGTAAGTACGGTTGCTTACGTCATCCGCGGCACGAGACCCAATTTCGTTATCAATGATACATACAGCGAGCGTGTTACAACAGCTGCTACCAGTCGCGACCTCCTATTCGTAATCTTCTTTAAACCACTCCGACGATTGTAAACACCGTACGCTACTGATAATGCCCTCGTTGCGACAGTGACACAACCCCCCCCCCCCCTTCAGTAATTTCCCAACTCTGGCTTTGTTCGAGTAAAACGACACGCGTTGCAACGCGTTTTTGTTTATACTCGTTGAAAGCGAACGGCGAACGTTGAATTAGGAACGCGCGGATTTTATAGGAGTTCATTGCGAACAGGTTAATAGTTTTTGAGAAAGAAAACAGTATGATAATGCTTCGGTTAATTAATTATGGAGGGCTTGTAGGGAAAAGTGGGAAAATATTGCGTTACGTGTAAGTTTTAAGGTAACGAGTGGCACAATTTTGTAGCACGTTTATATGTATAAGTATTTAGTAGAGAAAGGGCTTCGAACGATAGGGGACAACGTATCGACGCGACGTCTTCGAAATATTAATATTTATGAGCCTCTTCTTCCTCTGGCAAACACGCAGAATGCACCTGCGCAACGCGTGCGTTTTTCTCCTTCTCCTTTTTGCAGGATTCCGAAACGTGTAACTTCGAAGGTGGCGTATTTATATTTCTACGGTAGGGAAAATTGTGAAAAAATTCTGGTAGATTGCATATATGCATCTATGTAACGGAGAATTTTTGCAGATTTTTCGGTTGCAAATTGTAGCTATGAAAAATCAATGTTGCGAATTGCAGACAATGGAGAACGTATAATGTCCTATTGAAAGTTTGAAGACGCCATATTTATGCTTCCGTAGCAACAAAAATTCTGAAAAAATTCTGATACACTGTGTACATAGAGTTACTTAACGAGGAATTTTTGCAGATTTTTCTGTTGCGAATTGTAGTCAAAATAATTGAACACACTAAATTATAAATAATGGATACTGTAGATTCCTTATTGTAGCTTTAAAGGTACCATATATTAATATTTCTAAGGTACCAACAATTCTGTAAAAATTCTAGTAGAATATATACATGATGCTTTATTTTGTAGAATTTTTTCAGATTTTTCTGTTACCTATCATAGTTGTAAAAAATTGATATTGCAAAATGCATATAATTTAGAATACAGCTACTTATTAAAACCTACTTAAAGGTGCCATACTTCTACTTTTATGGTGTCAAAAATTCTGAAAAAATTCAGGTTGAACGTACATATGGTGCTTTATTTTGTAGAATTTTTTCATATTTTTCCGTTATCTATTATATTTGTAAAAAATTGATGTTGCAAAATGCACATAATTTAGAATACAGCTACTTATTGAAACCTACTTAAAGGCGCCATACTTCTACTTTTATGGTGCCAAAAATTCCGAAAAAATTCAAGTAGAACGTACATATGGTGCTTTATTTTGTAGAATTTTTTCATATTTTTCCGTTACCTATTATATTTGTAAAAAATTGATGTTGCAAAATGCACATAATTTAGAATACAGCTACTTATTGAAACCTACTTAAAGGCGCCATACTTCTACTTCTATAGTGCCAAAAATTCCGAAAAAATTCAGGTAGAACGTACATATGGTACTTTAATTTGTAGAATTTTTTCACATTTCTCTGTTACCTATTATAGTTGCAAAAAATTGATGTTGCAAAATGCACATAATTTAGAATACAGCTACTTATTGAAACCTACTTAAAGGCGCCATACTTCTACTTCTATAGTGCCAAAAATTTCGAAAAAATTCAGGTAGAACGTACATACGGTACTTTAATATGTAGAATTTTTTCAGATTTTTCTGTTACCGATTCTACCCGCAAAATTCCGTTCCCGAAGCACCCTATGCATCTTCGCAAGTTTAATCTGCTCGCCGCGCGCGTCCTACATTTCCCACACGGAATGCGGCGAACAATTCCGCTCTACAACGATCAAAACAAACATCCAACACTCGCAACCTCTCTGCATTATACCGCGATACTAAATGTTTCTCTTCGACCGCGTGAAAAACGCGTGCCTCGTTTAGAAGTTAGAAGGGAACGCAAAAAAAAAGACTGCATCGTTCCAGCGAGATGAATGTGAGATTAGCATAACAACGGAACGCTACTGCCACGGTGCGACAAAAGCGGCGTCTTAAAGCTACATTTTCCATCCACGTTCGAAGCAATGGGGGCAAAAAGGTGAAGAAGGGGGGGGGGAGGTTGAAAAAGAAGAAGCGGTTGGGAAGACGGTGGCGCGCGCGCGCGCGGGTTCCAAGCGGCTATTTAATGCCGGGGCATTAAAGGAGAGACAAAAGGCAAAACAACGGCAGGAGTTTTAATAAGCGGGAGCACGGGATTGGCCGGCCAGTTGGCTTCAATCAAGTCTCCCTGGATCTTCTTCTCCGCGACTTGTACTACTACAATCGAGGCAGCTTATTCCTCGCGTTCGCGCGAGTCGACGAATTAAAGCGACGCACGAAGGGAACGCGATGAATTATTATCATTGTCACACTTATTGTCACCGTTGCCGGTCTCCGTGAATGCCGCGCAAACACGGTCCCCCCCATTCCGAGCGTCGATTAGGAAGTCACGGACCTTTCGCTGCGTCAGGGATCGTACACCTTTGAAACGTCGACGAGAAGTTTGGAATTTTGTCGCAGCTGCAATACGCGGCGAAAAAATCTGAAAAAATTCTCCAAGATACAGCATCATATGTACGTTCTGGTAGAATTTTTGCAGAATTTTAGCTCCACCTGTTACCACTGAAAAAAATCCACGAATCTACTATCGCCGCGTTTCGATTGGAAAATCAGTCGCTGGCAATTTATAAATTAAATATAAGTAATTCGCAATCGCTACGTGTTTTTCTACCTTTTGGGGGGTGGCGTGGATTAGAGGAGAAGCGAAAGCAATTAAGAACGGAGTTGCTGATAAGAAACAATGGTAACGATTAGAGTTTACGACTTCCGGCGCCGGTCGTTGGTGCGATGCTCGTCTTTTACGGATTAACGGAACTCCCACGAGTCGCGTCGCGCTTACGAAAGAAGTACCGGGCCTCTACGGGCATTTGTACGCCCCTGGGTGCCAATGGGTTGTCAATGGAATATCAATAAAGCGTGTAGAAACGCTCGTTATGCGAGCCGCCGCGTGCGGTGCGCTACGGCGAGTTTTCTTGCTTCAACTCGCACGGGGACGCTTGGAATAACGCAATCGATGACTCGTTTCATAAATAACGCAAACAGTTTCCACTTCTCTTTATTAGTCCGAGGCGTTACACGTCCGATACGATGCGTATTAATCTTTTAGGGGGGAAAGGGCGCGTTTTAGCCGGTTCTGGTGTTTACTTGAAGCGCGACGATTAGCCGTAGATTTGTGGCGTTTTTTTTTAGTGGTAATAGAGAGTGATAAAATTATGAAAAAATTATGGTGGGTTAGGTACGTCGTGGTGTAAGTTAGGGAATTTTTTCGCATTTTTCTGTTGCTAATTGTAGTTGGAAAAAATCGAACATGTTGCAATGTATGGATGACAGAAAATGTGATTTCTATTGTGTGACTTTGAAGGTGCCATATTTATATTTCTACGGTGGGAAAATTGTGAAAAAATTCTGGTGGAATGTATATATGCAACTATGTAACGGAGAATTTTTTCGGAATTTTCTGTTGCAAATTGTAGCTATAGAAAATCAATGTTGCAAACTGCAGATAATGGAGAATGTATAATATGCTATTGAAACTTTGAAGACGCCATATTTATACTTCCGTAGCAATGAAAATTCTGAAAAAATTCTGATGCACTGTGCACGTAGAGATACTTATCGAGGAATTTTTTCAGATTTTTTTGTTACGAATTGTAGTTACAATAATTGAACATATTAAATCACAAATAATGGACACTGTAGATTCCTGATTGTAGCTTTAAAGGTACCATATATTAATAATTGTAAGGTACCAAAAATTCTGCAAAAATTCTAGTAGAACGTATACATGATGCTTTATTTTGGAGAATTTTTTCAGATTTTTCCGTTGCCTATTATAGTTGTAAAAAATTGATGTAGTAAAATGCAGATAATAGAGAATATAGCTACTTATTGAAACCTACTTAAAGGTGCCATACTTCTACTTTTATGGTGCCAAAAATTCTGCAAAAATTCAGGTAGAATATATATATGGTGCTTTATTTTGGAGAATTTTTTCAGATTTTTCCGTTGCCTATTATAGTTGTAAAAAATTGATGTAGCAAAATGCATATAATTTAGAATATAGCTACTTATTGAAACCCCCTTAAAAGTACCATACTTATAGTTTTATGGTACCAAAAATTCTAAAAAAATTCAGGTAGAACGTATACATAATACATTATTTTATAGAATTTTTTCAAATTTTTCCGTTGCGTATTTTATTCACAAAAAAATGAACAATTCTCATCGACGCTTCGAAGATATCATCCAAGTATCCGCCATCTCTTTAACCAACATTCTTCGCCATTTTCCCTGTCTACTCGCCTCCATTTTGTTTACCGATGGTCAGATAACTATAATCCGACCAATTTTCGAGACGATCCGATAGAGAAGCGTGAATTTTCCACAAATTTCAACACTCCAATTGCTCGCGTTGCTCCAGAAATGGTCGCGTAAAATTCGCCACGCATCGCGGACGCGGAAAGAATTCCATCTTCTAACGCAAGGAATGCGAATAAATGAAACACGGAATGACGCGGAAGATAAAATAGAGGCCGTGTTAAGAAGAAAAAACAAGGCCGCGTAAGCGAGCCACCGGCAAGTCGAGCGTGGAAATTAAATTTCATAAAGCGCGCAACACAAGAGTGAGAAAAAAAGCTGCTTAATGATGCATTCGTTGGCGGAGCAAGAGGAGGCGTTTAATTTATTCCTCGCGCGACTTTAGCATGTTAAAGAAAAAGAGAATCTCGCGGGCAACCCTTCGTAAAGCATAGAACACGCCGCTTCCCGTTCATTTTTAACGAACGCTGATAATCATTTCCAACCATCAGACGACGATAAATATTAATGGCCGGCCTCGATGAGACGGTTGGAAAAATTGGGGCCACAGCGACGGGGGAGAAAGAGACGCTCGTGAATCGTCTAATAAGGGCACGACAAAATGGCGGCCGTGCCGCAACTGAGAAACAAAATGGAAGCGTTCACATTCAAAATCGAATATCTTTGAAACTAACGATTTTAAGGCATAAGTGGTTTAATAGTTTTTGGTTGCAAATTCTTGGTAGAACAAGGGCACGACAAAATGGCGGCCGTGTCGCAACTGAGAAACAAAATGGAAGCGTTCACATTCAAAATCGAATATCTTTGAAAATAACGATTTTAAGGCATAAGTGGTTTAATACTTTTTGGTTGCAAATCGTTGGTAGAATAAGGGCACGACAAAATGGCGGCCGTGCCGCAACTGAGAAACAAAATGGAAGCGTTCACATTCAAAATCGAATATCTTTGAAACTAACGATTTTAAGGCATAAGTGGTTTAATACTTTTTGGTTGCAAATCGTTGGTAGAATTAATTAACGACGCCATGTTGGAAAGAAAACTAGCTTCGAGTGATTATGGTCCATTGGAAGATTCTCAAATTTGTTTCAAAATGTTCATTTTTTAATAACAGAAAATAAAACACTGGAATGTATTATTTAATCCTCGTCGTTTAATAATAGCGGTTATTTCTCGACGTTCGAATTCGTGAACGTTTCATTCGTAACGCGAAAGATGGCAAAATTTGTGGCTTATATAAATCGTTACGTTGAATTTCGATCCCCATTCGCATTTAGTTCACGTAGCATACGTCGGATTGTACAAAACGATACTCGAAGGTCGTATAACGAAGAAACCGTGTTTTTCATAAATGTTAATCGTCCTCCTCGCAATATTAATCGACTATTTAATTATCCTAATGCGCGCGCAGCGATTAATCGAGATTTTGGACGCGCCGCGTTTCGAATAAAGCGGCAGGAATTTTATAAACTCGGGGGATGGGAAGAAGAGAGGATTGAAAATCGCGAAGGAACATGGGTTGACGCGTTTCGCTTCTTACGATGCGCGAGTTATAGGCGCGGTTTTAATAGCTGCAAATGTATGCGTCACATAATTGCGACGTATGCGAGAAAGAGAAGAAAAGTAAAAGATAGGAGAGGGGGGAGAAAAAATGCGGAACGCGGAACACGTAACACTTAGGGATGCCGATAGCACGCGGTGTACGTAAACAAGATGATGTTGGCGATTTTTTATTGCTGCTATTTAGTGGCAGGGGTATGATGCAACCGATGCAAATAAGAATGACCTAAAGTAGTACTTGACGAGTGGCAAGCTTACGGAATCTTAGAAACCAGTTAACGTAGATTGCCGCGATGCTACTACCGAGGCAAACCAGAGATACGGAAGATTCTTTTAGACGAAGATTGAGTTGAGGATGGATTGATTAATGTATCGGTGTAACGATGTATCGATATTTATATTTTTATGTATTAATGTATCGGTGTATTAATGTATCGATGTATTAATGTTTTAGTATATTAATGTATCGATGTATTAATATATCAGGATATTAATGTATCGATGTATTGATATATTAGTATATTAATTTATCGATGTGTTAATATATCAGGATATTAATGTATCGATGTGTTAATATATCAGTATATTAATGTATCGATGTATTAATATATCAGTATATTAATTTATCGATGTATTAATATATCAGTATATTAATGTATCGATGTATTAATATATCAGTATATTAATGTATCGATGTATTAATATATCAGTATATTAATGTATCGATGTGTTAATATATCAGTATATTAATGTATCGATGTATTAATATATCAGTATATTAATGTATCGATGTGTTAATATATCAGTATATTAATGTATCGATGTGTTAATATATCAGTATATTAATGTATCGATGTGTTAATATAACAGTATATTAATATATCGATGTATTAATTGATTAATATGTTAATATGTGAATATATTAATATGTTAGTGTATTGATGCATGAAAATATTAATATATCAATGTATGAATAAATTAGAACATTAATGTATCAATATGTTAATATATCGATGTATTAATATGTCAATATATTAATATATTAATATGTTAATATATGAATATATTAATATATTAATATGTTAATATATGAATATATTAATATATGAATATATCGATACATGGAAACATTAATATATCAATATATCAATAAATTAGGACATTAATGTATTAATATGTTAATATATCAATATATTAATACATCAGTACATCGAAACATTAATATATTAATATATCAATACATGGAAACATTACTATATTAATATATTAATATACCAATACATGGAAACATTAATATATCAAAATATTAACATATCAATACATCGATATATTAATACATCAGTATATCAATACATCAGTATATCGATACATTAGTATATCAGCATGTTAATCTATTAATACATCAAAACAGTAGTATATTAATATATCAGTACATCGAAACATTAATATATTCATATATCAATACATCGACACATTACTATATTAATATATTAATATACCAATACATGGAAACATTAATACGTCAGTATATCGATACATTAGTGTATAAGCATGTTAATCAATTAATACATCAAAACAGTAGTATATTAATATATCAATACATCGAAACATTAATATATCAATATATCAATACATCGAAACATTACTATATTAATATATTAATATACCAATACATGGAAACATTAATATATCAAAACATTAACATATCAATACATCGATATATTAATCCATCAGTATATCAATACATCAGTATATCGATACATTAGTATATCAGCATGTTAATCTATTAATACATCAAAACAGTAGTATATTAATATATCAGTACATCGAAACATTAATATATTAATATATCAATACATCGAAATATTAATATATTAATATATTAATATACCAATACATGGAAACATTAATATATCAAAACATTAACATATCAATACATCGATATATTAATACATCAGTATATCAATACATCAGAATATCGATACATTAGTATATCAGCATGTTAATCAATTAATACATCAAAACAGTAGTATATTAATATATCAGTACATCGAAACATTAATATATTAATATATCAATACATCGAAACATTAATATATTAATATATCAATACATCGAAACATTACTATATTAATATATTAATATACCAATATATGGAAAGAATAATATATCAATGTATGAATAAATTAGGGCATTAATGTATCGATACGTTCATATATCAATATATCAGTACATCGAAACATTAATATATTAATATGTCAATACATCGAAAAATTAATATATTAATATATTAATATACCAATACATGGAAACATTAATATATCAATGTATCAATAAATTAGGGCATTAATGTATCAATACGTTCATATATCAATATATCAGTATATCGAAACATTAATATATTAATATATCAATACATCGAAACATTACTATATTAATATATTAATATACCAATACATGGGACCATTAATATATCAATGTATGAATAAATTAGGGCATTAATGTATCGATACGTTCATATATCAATATATCATTACATCGGAACATTAATATATTCATAAATTAATATATTAATCTATTAATACATAAAAACATTAATATATCAATGTATTAACATATTAATATATCAAAACATTAATGTATCAATACATCAAAACATTAATATATCAGTATATCAATCTATTAATACATCAAAGCATTAATATATCAATATACTAATAGATTAATATATCAAAACATTAATATATCATTATATCAATATACCAATACATGAAAACATTAATATATCAATATACCAATACATGAAAACATTAATATATAAATACATCAATACACCAATATATCAATACATCGAAACATTACTATATCAATATATCAATATAACAATCTATTAATATATCAATCTATTAATGTACCAATATATCAATATAAAAATCTATTAATGTATCCATATATCAATATAAAAATCTATTAATATATCAATCTATTAATGTACCAATATATCAATATAAAAATCAATTAATATATTAATCTATTAATGTATCAATATATGAATACATCAATCTATTAATACATCAATATATCAATACACCAAAATGTTAATACATCAATATATCAATGCGTCAACATATCAATCTATTAATATATCAATACATCAAAACATTAATATACCCATATAACAATACACCAATGCATCAATATATGAATACATCGAAACATTAATATAACAATATATCAATACACGAAAACGTTAATGTATCAATATATCAATACGTCAACATACCAATCTATTAATGTACCAATATATCAATATAAAAATCTATTAATATATCAATCTATTAATGTACCAATATATCAATATAACAATCTATTAATATATCAATCTATCAATGTACCAATATATCAATATAAAAATCTATTAATGTACCAATATATCAATGTAAAAATCTATTAATGTACAAATATATCAATATAAAAATCGATTAATATATCAATCTATTAATGTACCAATATATCAATATAAAAATCGATTAATATATCAATCTATTAATGTATCAATGTATCAATATATCCAAACATTAATATATCAATCTATTAATACATCAATATATCAATACACCAAAACATTAATACATCAATATATCAATATAACAATCTATTAATATATCAATCTATTAATGTACAAATATATCAATCTATTAATACATCAATATATCAATACACCAAAACATTAATACATCAATATATCAATACGTTGACATATCAATAATATATTAATATATTAATATATCAATACATCAAACCATTAATATACCCATATAACAATACACCAATGCATCAATATATGAATACATCGAAACATTAATATAACAATATATCAATACACGAAAACATTAATGTATCAATACATCAATACGTCAACATACCAATCTATTAATGTACCAATATATACATATAAAAATCTATTAATATATCAATCTATTAATGTACCAATATATCAATATAACAATCTATTAATATATCAATCTATTAATGTACCAATATATCAATATAAGAATCAATTAATGTATCAATCTATTAATGTATCAATATATGAATACATCAATCTATTAATACATCAACATATCAATACACCAAAACATTAACACATCAATACATCAATACGTCAACATATCAATCTAGTAATGTACCAATATATCAATATAAAAATCAATTAATATATCAATCTATTAATGTATCAATATATGAATACATCAATCTATTAATACATCAACATATCAATACACCAAAACATTAATATATCAATATATATCAACACATCAATGCATCAATATTTAAATACGTTAATCCATCCAGACTAGGGTCAAATGTGTGGACTAAATCGTAAACGACGTAGCATAATCAATTGCTTCTTTACACTATTCGAAGTTCAGCTTGAAATTTATGATGTTTCCTATAAATGGATCTGGCCTATCTTATAGTTATTCAACGGTAATACGGTGGAATTGCTAATAGGGACGAGGCTGTATCTGGGCCAGCAATATATTCCACGCGCAACGTTGCCGCTTATCGTTCATCTAGAAACTCTTCTTAATGTAATTAATGAGCCCGGATAGCAGATTTTTATACGCTGCTATCGCTAGCAGCTCTTGAGCTATAGAAAAAGAAAAACGCCGGCGTTATTAATACGCATTTTTTGGTGGCGTTTTTTTATTTGTATGAATTTTGGGAAGATTATTTTCCTATTTATAATTAATACCATTTAACACAAGTACAGTATAGACTATTAATTTATGGGGAATATCATTAATTTCACACTGAAATTCGTATCTTGTGAAAGAGTAGAATTAGTCGGTTCATCGAAATAAATTCCCTAATTTTCTCCAAAGTTATATTTGTTGAGATTCTAAAACACGAATTTTTGGGGTGCTGATAACTTTCGAAGTATAGTTAATTGGTCATTAAAAAAATTCATATGGATAGGTATGATATCGCTAAATATGACTACTAAATGTCATTATTATAGCTATATTCGTTTCATCAAAATAAATTCCCAAACATCTCCAAAATTATATTCGTCGAGATTTTAAAACACGATTTATGGGGGTGGTGATAGTTTTTGAAGTATCATTAATTGGCCACTGAAAAAATTCAAGTGGATAGCTACTATACCACTAAAAATGTCTACTGAATACCATTGTTATAGCTTCATTGGTTTCGTCAAAATAAATTCCCAAACAAATCCAAAGTTTTATTTGTTCAGCTTCAAAAACACGAATTATGGGGATGCTTGTAACTTTTAAAGTATACATAATTGGCCACTGAAAAAATTCGTTTAGATAAGTATAGGATCGCTAAATATGACTACTAAACCACATTGCTATAGCTATATTCGTTTCATCAAAATAAATTCCCTAACATCTGCAAAGTTATATTGGTTACGTTTCTAAAGTACGAATTATGGGGATGCTGACAACTTTTGAAGTATAGTTAAGTAGTCATTGAAAAAATTCACGTAGGTAGATATAATCCCTCTAAATATGTCTACTAAACTTCATTATTATAGCTATATTCGTTTCATGACAATAAATTCCCAAACATCTCCAAAATTATATTCGTCAAGATTCCAAAACACGGATTATGGGGATGCTGATAATTTTTGAAGTATCATTAATTGGCCATTGAGAAAATCCATATAGATAGGTATGATATCGATAAATATGACTACTAAACGTCATTATTGTAGCTATATTCGTTTCATCAAAATAAATTCTCAAACATCTCCAAAATTATATTCGTCGAGATTCGAAAACACGGATTATGAGGTTGCTGACTACTTTTGAAGTATTGATAATTAGCTATTGGAAAAATTCACGTAGATAGCTATTATGCCACTAAATATGACTACTAAACGTCATTATTATAGCTGTATTCGTTTCCCCAAAATAAATTCCCAAACATCTCCAAAATTATATTCGTCAAGATTCCAAAACGCGGATTATGGGGATGCTGACAACTTTTGAAGTATAGTTAATTAGCCATTGCAAAAATTCATATAGATAGGTATAATGTCACTAAATATGTCTACTAAACAATATTGTTATAGCTTCATTGGTTTCATCAAAATAAATTCCCAAACATCCCCAAAGTTATATTCGTCGAGATTCTAAAACACGATTTATGGGGGTGCTGATAACTTTTGAAGTATAGTTAATTGGTCATTGAAAAAATTCAAGTAGATAGCTATAATGTCACTAAATATATCTCTCAAACAATATTGCTATAGCTTCATTGGTTTCATCAAAATAAATTCCCAAACATCTGCAATATTATATTCGTCAAGATTCCAAAACGCGGATTATGGGGATGCTAACAACTTTTGAAGTATCATTAATTAGCCATTGCAAAAATTCATATAGATAGGTATAATGTCACTAAATATGTCTACTAAACAATATTGTTATAGCTTCATTGGTTTCATCAAAATAAATTCCCAAACCTCTGCAAAGTTATATTGGTTACGTTTCTAAAGTACGAATTATGGGGATGCTGACAACTTTTGAAGTATAGTTAATCAGTCATTGGAAAAATTCACATAGATAGCTATAATGCCTCTAAATATGTCTACTAAACGTCATTACTATAGCTTCATCCGTTTCGTCAAAATAAATTCTTCCGTTAGTTGAAAAATCGCACGCGGAACAAAGCTCATCCGTAGGATTCGCAGCATGAGCGGAATAACTACGGGGCACCATAGATGGCGTGAATAACTATAAATGGGTATAGTGGAAGGATCGCGGAGGAGAGTTCCGCGAGTGGACAGAGAAGTTTCTTCTTTTCCCGGGTTCGCGGACAGGGCAGCGTTCGGATCGTTGCGAGCGCTGGTCGAGCACCGGTGACGAACGGTCGACGACAGAAACGGAAACGCGAGAAAAAGGCGAAGAGGAGAGGGATAAGGTAGGACACACGATGATAGCGTACGCGGCGGGAATGTTGGATACTGGTCGCAGCGATATAGTGGCGCAAAAATGATC
The DNA here is from genome assembly GCA_028830335.1 of Eucera pruinosa. NCBI lineage: Eukaryota > Metazoa > Arthropoda > Insecta > Hymenoptera > Apidae > Eucera > Eucera pruinosa. The sequence goes on from JAMYCR010000021.1 coordinate 2,911,273, forward strand.
CCCTCGTTTTCTAGGAACTATTCGCGGCCGCGACCAGCTCCGCTTCTTCGCTGCGACGTGTATCGTTCGCATTAGAAGTGTTCCGACTTACTGTTCGACGCTTTGGACATTTAAAGCGGATCGGGCATCGTTCCGAACTTTAATAATTCGAGAAGTCGAGGATTCGAAGTAGTATAGGGGTATCTACTAAGCTTTGGAATGTTAATGTATTGGCGAGAAGGTTCGAAGCATTGGGAATTGAAGAATGGGGAAAATTAAAAGGCAGCGAATTTTAGTGGCAATGATTGATGGCGGTTGGGAATTTATTTCGATGAAACGAATGAAGCTATAGCAATGATGTTTAGTAGACATGTTTAGTGATGTAATACCTATCTATGTGAATTTTTTCAATGACTACTTAACTATACTTCAAAACTTGTCAGCATCCCCATAATCCGTGTTTTGGAATCTTGACGAATATAATCTTGGAGATGGTTGGGAATTTATTTTGATGAAACGAATGAAGCTATAATAATGACGTTTAGTAGTCATATTTAGTGATATCATACCTATCCATATGAATTTTTTCAATGGCCAATTAATGATACTTCAAAAGTAGTCAGCAACCTCATAATCCGTGTTTTGGAATCTTGACGAATATAATTTTGGAGATGTTTGGGAATTTATTCTGATGAAACCAATGAAGCTATAGCAATATTGTTTGGGAGATATATTTAGTGACATTATAGCTATCTACTTGAATTTTTTCAATTCGCTATTAACAATATTGCAAAAGTTATTACTTATTATTGGTTTTTTGCATCCTAGTCTAGAGTAATAATTGTGAAGAATTTGTGTTAGCATATTTGGGAATTTATTTTAATGAAACGAATGAAGCTATAATAATGACGTATAGTAGTCATATTTAGTGATATCATACCTATCTATATGAATTTTTTCAATGGCCAATTAACAACAGTTCAAAAGTTGTCAGCACCCCCATAATTCGTGTTTTGGAATCTTGACGAATATAATTTTGCAGATGTTTGGGAATTTATTTTGATGAAACGAATGAAGCTATAACAATATTGTTTGGGAGATATATTTAGTGATATTATAGCTATCTACTTGAATTTTTTCAATTGGCTATTAACAATATTGCAAAAGTTATTATTTGTTATTGTTTTTTTGCATCCCAGTCTAGAGTAATAATTGTGAAGAATTTGCGTTAGGATGTTTACGAATTTATTTTGATGAAACGAATGAAGCTATAGCAATATTGTTTGGGAGACATATTTAGTGGCATTACAGCTATTTACGTGAATTTTTTCAATTGGCTATTAACAATATTGCAAAAGTTATTACTTGTTATTGGTTTTTTGCATCCTAGTCTAGAGTAATAATTGTGAAGAATTTGTGTTAGCATATTTGGGAATTTATATTAATGAAACGAATGAAGCTATACTAATGACGTTTAGTAGTCATATTTAGTGATATCATATCTATCTATATGAATTTTTTCAATGGCCAATTAACAATAGTTCAAAAGTTGTCAACACCCCAATAAATCGAGTTTTGGAATCTTGACGAATATAATTGTGGAGATGTTTGGGAATTTATTTTGATGAAATTAATGAAGCTATAACAATAGCGTTTCAGAGAAATATTTAGTGATATTATATCTATCTACTTGAATTTTTTCAATTGGCTATTAACAATATTGCAAAAGTTATTATTTGTTATTGTTTTTTTGCATCCCAGTCTAGAGTAATAATTGTGGAGAATTTGCGTTAGGATGTTTACGAATTTATTTTGATGAAACGAACGAAGCTATAGCAATATTCTTTGGGAGAAATATTTAGTGATATTATAGCTATTTACGTGAATTTTTTCAATTGGCTATTAACAATATTGCAAAAGTTATTACATATTATTGGTTTTTTGCATCCCAGTCTAGAGTAACGATTGCGAAGAATTTGCGTTAGCATATTTGGGAATTTATTTTAATGAAACGAATGAAGCTATAATAATGACGTTTAGTAGTCATATTTATTGATATCATACCTATCTATCTGAATTTTTTCAATTACCAATTAACAATATTTAAAAAGTTATCAGCATCTCTATAATTCGTACTTTAGAAACGTAACAAATATAACTTTGCAGATGTTTGGAAATTTATTTCAATGAAACGAACAATTCTGTAACAATACCATTTTCCATACATATATTGGAAGGTTCAAACTTCGATTCACTCGTTGCTTGAACAGTTTCCAAGCGACATTAACGTGGTTAATGGTACTTCGAAGGTTGACAAGTTATCAGTAGCATTGGTGCAAAGCGATACTATCAATTTCCTCTACTCGTTCATATCCACATCCCCCCTCCCGCTCTAATCTTCTACACTTGTTTCGACGCTTAAATTACGTACACTTTGACCCACGCCTCCGCTTTAATATTGAAGAAACGAGACCCCAAAGATCAAGATTAGAACATCACTAAAAATTCGAATCGTGGAAACCAAGTATAACGCGTCAAAGCTTCTTCCAAAAACTCTTTTATAACAATGAAAGATAAAAATATGCCTAACTCTTGAAGACAATTATAAGGTAATTAATAAGAAATGAAGAACCGAATTTTTCCCACAAGCCAACGAAGGAAAGAAAGGAAAAAAGGAACGCGTTTCGGAAGCCCGTAGGCTTGGGGAAAAAAAGGTAAACGTTTTTTATCTACGTCGAGTCGGATAAGGAGCCGTAAAAGCGAGAGTAAACAAAAAAGAGAAGAAAAAGGGAGCCACGAGGAAGTGTCACGAGAGTAAAAACCAACGAACCGCGTTTCGTACTCGAAGAGAAGAGAAGCTGTGGCCCGCGTGCGATAAAGTTAAAGTCGCGTTTGATAATAAAGATCGAATTGGTAAACAAACGTGACGCGGTTGTCGATCCGTGCGACGACCTTAAAATCGGCGTACGTCTTAACGATAAGACGCAACAACTTCTATTCCGTTACTCTGAACCGAAAACAACGAGGATTAACAATATTTGCTAATAGTGCAACGCGAAGCACAGCCAGCTTTTCCCTTTCAAAACTCCCATCCAGAAAGAAACGAACTATTATTACGATTACTTCGACTCCATTCGGAATTACTTTGGCGCGCGTTGCAGCATTTCCATGTCGCGCATCGGGTCGAGTAAAAAACGCACGGGACTTCGCTCGCTGCGACGCTTCACTCCTTTCTTTAACCTCGCTCACGAAACACACGTGTGAAACAAGAAAAAAACAATAACAAAGTTGAACTATTGAGCACGAACAGCACCGAACGAGATTAACTGGAGCACTGGTTCGCGTTTACTTCGCAGTGGAGATGTTCAAAGCAGCGCGTCTCGGCACCAACTGAACGCGAAACCGTTTGCGGGGATCCACGCTACGAGCCGTGACGCCAACCAGTGGCTGACCAATCGGAGAGCTCCTCGATCGTGACACGCGACGCGGGAAGTTTGAAATTCAAACGAAAACGCGACCTTAAATTGAAAGAGATTTGGATTATTTAGACTCTGCTTCGATTTTAACGAATCTTCGTGACATCCTAGATTAAGAATCTTTGATTACGCGTGAGGAATATTAAGCGTGGTTCATCAATCGTTTAGAAGAAATAAGATTTATAAAGAAGTTACGTGTTTAGTAGATATTCACGCTTTAATCGCGTAAACTTTTGTTTTAACTATTTGCGGGCGAGAAGTAATAAACACTTGAGGGAGTACTTTAGTTTTGAATTCTACGATTTTGAGCTTTTTCACGCTTCTCAGTTCGAAACCATTTCATTTCCAAACATTTCAAATGTTTACTATTACGTTTAAGTATTCGTTGCGTTAAGTTTTGTGCTTTAATAATCGACATGGGTTCGTGAAGACAGAAAATGATTAGGCGACTATTTGTCGACGCGAGTTCGCAAAGGGTTAACTATTTGCCTTATTAATTTTTCAGTTGCTCAGATTATTTTCGGTTTAATTACTGTTTTAATCTCTGATCATTTTTGGGACATTAAGGATTTGTTACGATTTATACGTTTTTGTAATGTTGTTACTCTATTCGTTATTTTGGTAAGGCAAATTTATTATGCTTGTTTATTACCATAATTATTATGGTTGTAAGGCAAAAGTTGATAAGTCACACGTTTTAACTTTCGAGAAACTGTTATTTTAATTTGTCGTTTTCGAATACACGCGTGAAATATTGAGCTTCGATCAACGAGCATTTTTTTAGTTTTTTTTGCTTTCTTTTTTGAACATAAGAAATCTTTACCAAATAAACGCTTAAATTCTGCGTGCAATAGAATTCGATTAATGCATAAGTTAATACATTTTGTTGAAACGGTGACGTACATCGTTTTCAGACTACTATTTGCACGATACGTTTCAAGTATAACGTTTCAAATAGGAAATAAATATATTCCAAATAGAAAAATTATCCTAGAAAAAATTAACCTAGGTTTAGGTTCGGAGTAGATTTGGGTTAGGTTTAGGTTCGGACTACATTTGGGTTAGGTTTAGGTTCGAACTAGATTTGGGTTAGGTTTGGGTTCTGACTAGATTTGGGTTAGTTTTAGATTCGAACTAGATTTGGGTTAGGCTTAGGTTCGAACTAAATTTGGGTTAGGTTTGAGTTCTGACTAGATTTGGGTTAGGTTTAGATTCGGACTACATTTGGGTTAGTCTTAGATTCGGACTCGATTTGGGTTAGGCTTAGGTTCGAACTAAATTTGGGTTAGTTTTAGATTCGAACTAGATTTGATTTAGGTTTATGTTCAGACTTCATTTGGGTTAGGTTTAGATTCAGACTACATTTCAGTTAGGTTTAGATTCGGACTAGTTTTGGGTTAGGCTTAGGTTCGAACTAAATTTGGGTTAGGTTTAGGTTCTGACTAGATTTGGGTTAGGTTTAGATTCAAACTAGATTTGGGTTAGTCTTAGACTCGGACTAGATTTGGGTTAGACTTAGGTTCGAACTAAATTTGGGTTAGTTTTAGATTCGAACTAGATTTGATTTAGGTTTAGGTTCAGACTACATTTGGGTTAGGTTTAGATTCAGACTACATTTGGGTTAGTCTTAGATTCGGACTAGATTTGGGTTAGGCTTAGATTCGAACTACATTTGAGTTAGGTTTAGATTCAGACTAGATTTGGGTTAGGTTTAGGTTGGGACTACATTTGGGTTAGGTTTAGATTCGGACTAGATCTGGGTTAGTCTTAGATTCGGACTAGATATGAGCTAGGCTTAGGTTCGAACTAAATTTGGGTTAGGTTTGGGTTCTGACTAGATTTGGGTTAGGTTTAGATTTGGACTAGAATTGGGGCTATTTTTAGATTCGAACTAGATTTGAGTTAGGTCTAGATTCGGACTAGATTTGGGTTAGGTTTAGATTCAAACTAGATTTGGGTTAGTCGTAGATTCGAACTAAATTTGAGTTAGGTTTAGATTTAGACTAGATTTGGGTTAGGTTTAGGTTGGGACTACATTTGGGTTAGGTTTAGGTTCAGACTACATTTGGGTTAGTCTTAGATTTGGACAAGATTTGGGTTAGGCTTAGATTCGAACTACATTTGGGTTACGTTTAGATTCGAACTAGATTTGATTTAGGTTTAGGTTCAGACTACATTTGGGTTAGGTTTAGATTCAGACTACATTTGGCTTAGTCTTAGATTTGGACTAGATTTGGGTTAGGTTCAAGTTTCGACTAAATTTGGGCTAGGTTTAGGTTCAGACTACATTTGGGTGAGGTTTAGATTCGGACTAGATTTAAGATAGGCTCAGATTCAAACTAGATTTGGGTTAGTCTTAGATTCGGACTACATTTGGGTTAGGTTTAGGTTCGAACTAGATTTGGGTTAGGCTTAGATTCGAACTACATTTGAGTTAGGTTTTGATTCGGACTAGATTTGGGTTAGGCTTAGATTCGAACTAGATTTGGGTTAGGTTTAGGTTCGAACTAGATTTGGGTTAGGTTTAGGTTCGGACTAGATTTGAGTTAGTTATAGTTTCGAACTACATTTGAGTTAGGTTTAGATTCGGACTAGATTTAAGTTAGGCTTAGGTTCGAACTAAATTTGGGTTAGGTTTATGTTCGGACTAGATTTGGGTTAGTCTTAGATTCGGACTAGATTTGGGTTAGGTTTAGATTTGGACTAGATTTGGGTTAGGTTTAGATTCAAACTAGATTTGGGTTAGTCTTAGATTCAGACTACATTTGAGTTAGGTTTAGATTCGAACTAGATTTAAGTTAGGCTTAGATTCAAACTAGATTTGGGTTAGGCTTAGGTTCGAGCTAGATTTGGGTTAGGTTTGGGTTCCGACTAGATTTAAGTTAGGCTTAGATTCAAACTAGATTTGGGTTAGGTTTAGGTTCAAACCACATTTGAGTTAGGTTTAGATTCGGACTAGATTTGGGTTAGGTTTAGGTTCGAACCAGATTTGGGTTAGGTTCAGGTTTCAACTGAATTTGGGTTAGGTTTAAGTTCAGACTATATTTAGATTAGTCTTGGATTCGGACTAGATTTGGGTTAGGTTCAGGTTCCGACTAAATTTCGGTTAGGTTCAGGTTCCGATTAAATTTGGGTTAGGTTTATAGTCATACTACATTTGGGTAAGTCTTAGATTCGGACAAGATTTGAGTTAGGTTCAGATTCAAACTAGATTTAAGTTAGGCTTAGGTTCAAACTACATTCGGGTTACTCTATTAACAATTAGCAAAAGTTAGCAGCGAAAAGTCGATTAATAGGATTTCGGTCAACGAACGGTGGCACAGAAAAGCCCACTAACAGCTTACCGGTCGCTCAAGTGTTAAGATATGTTTTCCAAAATGTTTATGCATCGCGGTACACGTGTTCAACAACTATAAAACAGTTAATGGGGTTTACGCTGATGCGTGTTATACTGGCGGGGCAAATGATATACGGCCGAGTTTCTACGTGAAGGAAAAATTGTTCACAACAGGTTTTAGTCGCGAGCGCATCGTTAACGCGAGCCTCGGCCAACTTCGATTAATTATGATTAATCTGCTCGCACCAATTCGCTCGCTGCCAGCTCGGCGGAACGTTTCGAATAATCCTTGCTTTTAGGCGATTTTCCGGCGAAACGCTTGATTTTTCCCCAAGCCGATAAATAAACCCTTGACGTACAATAAGTAGTCACACACGTGACAGGAATTATGATATTGGTTCAATGAAAAGAAATTCTACTTGCGACAACGTTCAATTTTAACGCAATCTTTTTTAGTTTCGATTTATACGATCAAAGATTGCTAATTAAATGTTGCGTATAAAATTATATTTTATTTACTTATATATATTTTTTAAATATATTAAATATACTTATATATTAAATATACTTTATATATTATAAAGTTATATATTATATTTAAAATTGTAGTTTATTTATTTATGTATTATAGATAATATACTTTATATATTATAAAGTTATATTTTATATTCAAAATTATATTTTATTTATTTATATATATATTTTAAATATATTAAATATACTTATATATTAAATATACTTTATATATTATAAAGTTATATATTATATTCAAAATTATAGTTTATTTATTTATGTATTATAGATAATATACTTTATATATTATAAAGTTATACTTTATATTTAAAATTGTATTTTATTTATTTGTATATTATTTTTAATATACTTTATATATTATAAAGTTATACTTTATATTCAAAATTATAGTTTATTTATTTATGTATTATATATAATATACTTTATATATTATAAAGTTATACTTTATATTCAAAATTATAGTTTATTTATTTATGTATTATATATAATATACTTTATATATTATAAAGTATTATAATTAGAATAGTTTGCGTGTGATAATGTATAAAGCTAATGAATAACTTACGCGACTTGCATCGTAAAAAAAAGAAATGCTGTGGCAAGAGGTTAATTGTTAAATGCATGACGATTTTTGTGTTTTGATCTTGGAGTTTTAATTAATATTGTTCGTCTGAAATTTGTAGATTTCTACTTGTTTTAGGTGTGCACGTTTTCAAGGTTTATGGTTTTGGAGTAAGTTTGGGTTTGGTTTTAATTAGGTTGCAATAAATACATGTTAGGTATAGAGTATGTTTAGGGTAGGTTTGGATTAGATTTGACAGAGTTTGGGTTAGGTTTGGGTGGGATTAAGTTTCTATTCGGTTAGGTTTGGGTTGAGTTACGTTTAAATTATGGTAGGTTTGGGTTTGGGTCAAGTTTGGGTTAGGTTTAGGTTTGGACTAGATTTGAGTTAGGCTTAGGTTCACACTACATTTGGGTTCGGTTTAGATTTGGACTAGATTTAAGTTAGGCTTAGGTTCGAACTAGATTTGGGTTAGGTCTGGGTTCAGACTACATTTGGGTTAGGTTTAGATTCGGACTAGATTTGGGTTAGGCTTAGGTTTAGACTACATTTGGGTTAGTCTTAGGTGCGGACTATATTTGCGTTACGTTTAGGTTTGGACTACATTTGCGTTACGTTTAGGTTTGGACTACATTTGGGTTAGTCTTAGATTCGGACTAGATTTGGGTTAGCTTTAAGTTCGGACTAGATTTGGGTTAGTCTTAGATTCGGACTAGATTTGTGTTAGGTTTGGGTTCAGACTAAATTTGGGTTAGATTTAGGTTCGGACTACATTTAGATTAGGTTTAGATTCGGACTAGATTTGGGTTAGGCTTAGGTTCGAACTAGATTTGGGTTAGGTTTGGGTTCAGACTACTTTTGGGTTAGGTTTAGATTCGGACTAGATTTGGGTTAGGCTTAGGTTCAGACTACATTTGGGTTAGTCTTAGGTGCGGACTATATTTGCGTTACGTTTAGGTTTGGACTACATTTGCGTTACGTTTAGGTTTGGATTACATTTGGGTTAGTCTTAGATTCGGACTAGATTTGGGTTAGCTTTAAGTTCGGACTAGATTTGGGTTAGTCTTAGATTCGGACTAGATTTGTGTTAGGTTTGGGTTCAGACTACATTTGGGTTAGATTTAGGTTCGGACTACATTTAGATTAGGTTTAGATTCGGACTTGATTTGGGTTAGGCTTAGGTTCGAACTAGATTTGGGTTAGGTTTGGGTTCAGACTACTTTTGGGTTAGTCTTAGGTTCGCACTAGATTTGGGTTATGTTTAGGTTGGGACTAAATTTGGGTTAGGTTTAGGTTCAGACTATATTTGAGTTAGGTGTAGATTCGGACTAGATTTAAGTTAGGCTTCGGTTCGAACTAGATTTGGGTTAGGTTTGGGTTCAGACTATATTTGAGTTAGGTGTAGATTCGGACTAGATTTAAGTTAGGCTTCGGTTCGAACTAGATTTGGGTTAGGTTTGGGTTCAGACTAAATTTGGGTTAGGTTTAGGTTCCAATTACATTTGGGTTAGGTTTAGATTCGGACTAGATGTGAGTTAGGCTTAGGTTCGGATTAGATTTGGGTTAGGTTTAGGTTGAGACTAGATTTGAGTTAGGTTTTGGTTCAGACTACTTTTGGGTTAGGTTTAGATTCGGACTAGATGTGGGTTAGTCTTAGATTCGGACTAGATTTGGGTTAGTCTTAGATTCGGACTATATTTGGGTTAGTCTTAAATTCGGACTAGATTTGAGTTAGATTTAGATTCGGACTAGATTTGGGTTATCTTTAAATTCGCACTAGATTTGTGTTACGCTTAGCTTCCAACTACATTTGTCTTACATTTAGGTTCGGACTAGATTTGGATTAAATTTATACTTTTCTGTACTTACACATACAACCCAATAATCAAACTAAAATAACAATAATATGGACACAGACAGTAATTGTTACATCTACCCTATTTACCTCGCGTCCAACGGAAGTTAACAAGATTCGTACCGTAAAAAATAAACTACTCACGTTTGTAGATAGCTGACTGGTCAACGAGTGCACCTTTTCTTGAGCGTCCACCAATTCCCGGCGTAACTTCCGCAACTCGTGGGCCTGTTTCTCCTCCGCGGAACTGTACAAACTGCTCGCGGTCGATACTAGAGACACGGAAGATCCGTGAACTGAAAGCAGAACGTGATACAATTTACTAACCACAGTATAAACTACTCATTCGTGGGAAACTTTGTTGATCATCCAGAAACAGTTTCAATTTCTAACGTATATCCGCTCAAATCCTCGAAATATTAATATTATTATTCATTAATCGAAATTATACAATGTTGCATTTATTTTACGTAGCCACGTTATACACACTTACTAACAAAAATTTCAGAAACAAACTGTACTCACTTACGAGTCGTTTTGTATGTTTGCGAATTTATTTTGACGAAACGAACGAAGCTACAACAACAACGTTTCACAGAAATATTAAGCGATATTATATCTACCTACCTGTATTTTTTCAATTTAATTTCCAAGCTTTGCAAAACTATTATAGTACATGTTAACAAAGTTGCAAGTGCGACAACTGTACCACGTTCTTCCTTTGCGTTACGCGATAAGCTAGTAATTGAATTTAATAATAAACTAGTAATTGAATTTAATGGTAAGCCAGTAATTGAATTTAATGGTAACCTACTAATTGTAATTAAATCCAAAGTGATTAATAATAAGAAATATTAAGCTTACTATCGTCGTCTTTGTGCACGTGTTGATAAAGATTAGGCGGTTGCCGCGAAGCATGCGTGGGAGTTGGCGAAGTTGGCTGGGACCAATGTTGCCCGGTGCACCCGGTTGATCCAACCGGAACGCTGTAGTAAGGCTCCACCCCCACTCCCATCCCTATCCCGACTCCAACTTCCTCGCCGACGGAAGACGAAGCGCCGCTGCCCCTCGCCAACATCGACGGATACATTTTCTCGCTCTTCGTCGACCTGCGAAAACACCACCGTTTCAAACGCGTCCCGCGAAACTACGGAACGATATCGGGCCGCGAACAACGCGAAAACGGCGATTATACGCTGCACGAATTCGGTATTTTACTCGTAAACGTGGGGATGATTTATGAAACGTGACAGCGTTTCGTTTTAATTAAATCACGTCTATAAAATTGCTCTTTTACCTCGGCGATTTATTTTTATTTTGATTTCCTTTCTCGGTAGGATACGGAAAGGTATGGATCACGGGTGATCCATAGAGCAAGCTTGGAATCAGGAACGAGTTGCTAAGCGGCAGGCATGCGTTTTAGTAAGCTTCGAGTCGCGGCGATGATAGCGACAATGAATAATAGTAATGTGAAAGTCACAAATTCGCCATGCGATTGAAATCCTCCACTCAACCCAAGCATAAATAAAGAATTACGAATCATCAATGTTCCAACGATTAATGCAGTATATGTGTTAAAATTCGCAACGAGACGTACAGTCAATGAACTTATGAATTTTATTAAAACGTTTCGATAAACGATACGCGAATCTTTAATACTTAGACATTTTGATTCATTTTCCATCGTCGAGAAAAATATTCGTTTCCCTTTTTTTTCCCTGGCTGAATTTCGTAGCTTTGAAAAACATTGTTGCTATAAAAACAACTTGTTATTCTTTATTCGTATTTAAGTAATCGTTAATAATTAACTGTAATCAAATAATTGTTCAATTACATTAACATTAATTACATTAACATTAATTACATTAACATTAATTACATTAACATTAATTACATTAACATTAATTACATTAACATTCGTCGCGTTACGTTAATTAAATACGTGTAATTGTTTTTAATCAACGTAACATTTAATCGAATTAACGTAATGGAATTGAACAATTATTAAAGAATTAATTAAGTAATATATGTTTATATTTATGTAAGTATATAATAGTTAATGACTGTACGTAACTCGCGTGTTTCCGGTGCAAATGCGATTGTTTGTGAACATAATTATCGTCACTCGTGTTCGTGTGGCTGTTGAAACGTGTGGAAGTGAGTTTTCGCACGAAAATCTTCGAGTAATTACACTTATAAGGTAAATGTACCGATTACTGCTACTTCGTTGTTCGTGGTGCGTTGTTCAGAGAGAGATGGCATCCGCGAAAGCCACTATAGTGGCGCGTCGTGATATAAGATGACATCCGCAAAGGCCACTATAGTGGCGCATCGTAATATGACATCCGCGAAAGCCACTATAGTGGCGCGTCGTGATATAAGATGACATCCGCAAAGGCCACTATAGTGGCGCGTTGTGATATAAGACGACATCCGCGAAAGCCACTATAGTGGTGCGTCGTACAGAAAGATGACATCCGCGAAAGCCACTATAGTGGCGCGTCGTGATATAAGACGACATCCGCAAAGGCCACTATAGTGGCGCATCGTAATATGACATCCGCGAAAGCCACTATAGTGGCGCGTCGTGATATAAGATGACATCCGCGAAAGCCGCTATTGTGGTACGTTGTTCAGAGAGAGATGGCATCCGCGAAAGCCACTATAGTGGTGCGTTGTCCAGAGAGAGATGGCATCCGCGAAAGCCACTATAGCGGTGCGTTGTTCAGTGATAGATGGCATCCGCGAAAGCCACTATAGTGGCGCAGCGTACTATAAAATGACATCCGCGAAAGCCACTATAGTGGCGCGTCGTAATATGACATCCGCGAAAGCCACTATAGTGGTGCGTTGTTCAGAGAGAGATGGCATCCGCGAAAGCCACTATAGTGGCGCGTCGTACTATAATATGACATCCGCGAAAGCCACTATAGTGGCGCGTCGTGATATAAGACGACATCCGCAAAGGCCACTATAGTGGCGCATCGTAATATGACATCCGCGAAAGCCACTATAGTGGCGCATCGTTCCCAAGAGGTTAATCGCGACGATGAAAATTGTCGTGCGATAAATAAACGATTAATCAGTATTAATTACAGGGATAGAATGAACAACTTGAAAAAAATGGCGATTGCAGATATATTCGAATAGTAATCGGTACATTTTCCCTAGGCGACGTAAGAAACAGATGAAAACGTGAAAAAATGAAGAAAAGAAGAAATGAAGAAAAAACACAGAGAGGCTCGAAAAAAACGAATTGTGTGCGCGTGTGCGTGTTTGTGTGTTTGTGTTCGTTAATTCTATACTTGTTTTTTTTTTTGTTGCTTTTTTTTTCGCACTACCTTGGGAAAGTCCTGTCCCGCAGATGGCTAGAATGGGTATCAAATTCACTGCGTTATTTCAAACCAAAACACGAACGGTTATATTGTACGTATATGATTGGCTGTCGCGAGAGCAGTTGTACGATTCAACAACGAAGAAGTAAACGAAGTAAACGAAGTAAAGGAAAGCTGCTGCAAAAGTATCGTAACGCAACCGCGTTGCGATATAATTCGGTAATGAAACGAAAAGAAACGAGAAAAGAAGAAGAAGACAAAATGCATCGGTGAGAGAGAAATGTTTGCATCCTCTAAAAAGCATGCAACTATGAACATATCATCTATATTATTGTAGATTATCTATTATAGAATATCCAGATCATCTATAACGCGCCCATAATTGTGAAAGATGATCTAATCATTAACTCTAACCCAAAATTTCAATTAAAATATTCCATTCATTTTATTAGATTTCTCTTCATTAATCGCGATTTTGTCCTTCGTTAATTTTAATCAATTTAGATTAATTAAATTGCGAATTAAAATGTTGCACGTAATAATAAATAGAAGAATATTTTTGCATAATTCATTGGAATTGAATCGTTTATAATAAATGTATTACGAGTTAGAACAGTTTCGTAATTATTGGCACATATTCGTAACTATTTATCGTAATAACAATAATAATAATAGTGAAGAGGTTATTATTATTATTATTATTGTAATATTCGTATGGAATATTTCAACGAAGAATTTTCCTCTTCTATTTTTTTGGGGGCTTATTTTTGGTGTTTGTATGAATTGAACGAAGGGAAAAAGAAAAGAAAGGGGATGAATAGAATTACCTGATGGAATTGCTTCGATTTAATCTTGGTGGCGCTGGAGAACCGGTGGAATCGCGTTGATGGATTAATAGACGGGCGTGGGTTAGGCTAGCTCTGTGGGAACCCAACGATTCCACGCTGTCAGCTTCGCATAAACCCATTCCTGTAACGATGAAAATTAAAAACAACTTTTATAACGATAGAATGAATGAATGAATGAATTAATTCATTAAATTGATTAATGAAAACGACGAGAATTAAAAACGATTTTTAAAACGATGAAATTAATTAATTGATTGATTAAATTGATTAATGAAACGACGAGAATTAAAAACGATTTTTAAAACGATGAAATTAGTGAATGAATGAATTAAATTGATTAATGAAACGACGAGAATTTAAAACGATGAAATTAATGAATGAATTAATTGATTAAATTGATTAATGAAACGACGAGAATTAAAAACGATTTTTAAAACGATGAAATTAATTAATTGATTGATTAAATTGATTAATGAAACGACGAGAATTTAAAACGATTTTTAAAACGATGAAATTAATTAATTGATTGATTAAATTGATTAATGAAACGACGAGAATTAAGAACGATTTTTAAAACGATGAAATTAATTAATTGATTGATTAAATTGATTAATGAAACGACGAGAATTAAAAACGATTTTTAAAACGATGAAATTAATTAATTGATTGATTAAATTGATTAATGAAACGACGAGAATTAAAAACGATTTTTAAAACGATGAAATTAATGAATGAGTTAATTAATTAAATTGATTAATGGAAATGAGAGTTGAAAACGATTTTTAAAACGATAAAAGAAATGAATTAATTATATTAATTATTAATAGTTTAAATGAAACAATAGTTTAACGAAATTATTAGCTTAGGTAAGCTGATAGTTTAAGTGAATTAAAGTAATAGTTTAAGTAAATTAAAGTAATAGTTGAAGTAAATTAAACTAATGGTTTAATTAAATTAAACTAATAGTTTAACTAAATTAAACTAATAGTTTAATTAAATGGAACTAATAGCTTCATTAAACTGAACTAATATTTTAGCTAAATTAAACCAATAGTTTAACTAAATTAAACTAATAGTTTAACTAAATTAAACTAATAATTTAGCTAAATTAAACTAATGGTTTAAGTAAATTAAACTAATAGTTTAACTAAATTAAACTAATGGTTTAACTAAATTAAACTAATAATTTAACTAAACTAAACTAATAGTTTAACTAAATTAAACTAATAGTTTAACTAAATTAAACTAATAGCATAACTAAATTAAACTAATAATTTAACTAAATTGAACTAATAGTTTAACTGAATTAAACTAATGGTTTAACTAAATTAAACTAATACCTTAACTAAATTAAACTAATAGTTTAACTAAATTAAACTAATAATTTCACTAAACTGAACTAATAGTTTAACTAAACTAAACTAATAGTTTAACTAAACTAAACTAATAGTTTAACTAAACTAAACTAATAGTTTAACTAAACTAAACTAATAGTTTAATTAAACCAATAGTTTAACGAAATTATTAGCTTAACTAAGCTAATAGTTTAACTAAATTAAACTAATAGTTTTACTAAACTAAACTAATAGTTTAACTAAATTAAACTAATGGTTTAACTAAATTAAACTAATACCTTAACTAAATTAAACTAATAGTTTAACTAAATTAAACTAATAATTTCACTAAACTGAACTAATAGTTTAACTAAACTAAACTAATAGTTTAACTAAACTAAACTAATAGTTTAACTAAACTAAACTAATAGTTTAACTAAACTAAACTAATAGTTTAATTAAACCAATAGTTTAACGAAATTATTAGCTTAACTAAGCTAATAGTTTAACTAAATTAAACTAATAGTTTTACTAAACTAAACTAATAGTTTAACTGAATTAAACTAATAGTTTAACTAAACTAAACTAATAGTTTAACTAAACTAAACTAATTGTTTAACTGAATTAAATTAATAGTTTAACTAAACTAGTAGTTCAACTAAACTGAATTAATGGTTTAACTAAACTAAACTAATAGTTTAACTAAACTAAGCTAATAGTTTAACTAAACTAAACTAATAGTTTTACTAAACTAATAGTTTAACTAAACTAAACTAATAGTTCAACTAAACTAAACTAATAGTTTAACTAAACTAATAGTTTAACGAAGCTAAACAAACAGTTTAACGAAGCAAAACTAATAGTTTAACGAAACTAAACTAACCGAATGGTTGAACTAAATCAATCTAAAATAATAGTTCAACCAAATTTAACTAAACCAATAGTTTAACTAAATTAATCTGAAATAACAGTTTCACTAAACTAAACCAATAGTTTATCTGAAATAAACTAAACTATTAATTTATCTAAAGTAAATTAGTAGTTTAATTAAACTAAACTAATACTTTAACATAACTAGACTAAACTGATAATATAACCAAACTAAACAAAACCAATACTTTAACCAAATGTAACTAAACTAACACTTTAACTAAAGAAAACTAAATGAACTAGTTCAATTGAACAAACCTAATACATTAACCAAACCAAACCAAACCAAACCAAACCAAACCAAACCACTGCTTCAACTAAACCAAAACCAAACCAAATCACGCTACTAATTAATTTACATACAGTCTACTCATTCAACGAAACTCCGCAACCGCTTGAATCGAAAGAAAACCATAGACACTTGCCTTGCGAGCGTCCGCTAGGTGTGTAAGTGTTGCTGTGTCTCATCCACGAGGTGGTGTAAGGGCTGTTAGGCGTGTAATAGCCTTGCAGATCGGGCGCGGCGTAATTGCTGCACGTGTCGCTGAGGCTTCCATCGGAAGGTTTCAATACTCTAGGTGAAAACGAAGCTGTGGTGGGTCCAGCGCCTGATCCTCTTTCGCGGTGATGCGCAGACGCGAACAACGCGGTGAATTCCGGGCTGCCGGGTTTCGGTAGGCTCTGAGAGCCGAGCATCAGACGATCGCGAACCGATTGGGATAGTTGGCTAGCGCTCGGACCTGTTAGACTGTAACTCTTGTAGTGGTGACCTTGGCTGGAGGATGATGAGTTCGCTTGCAGCTCCGTTGTGCACGTTTGCGTTCCGCCGGATACTTTCACCTGGAATCGAGAGATTAGGGCGAATATAGGACACTGTTTTGACTTCTGGTTGTTTAGCTTCATTTGGTTGTTTAGGTTTATTTGGTTGTTTAGCTTTGTTTGGTTGTTTAGCTTCGTTTGGTTGATTAGCTTCGTTTAGTTTAGTTCAATTTAGGTGAAGTATCAGTTTAGTTTAGTTTAGTTTGACTATTAGCTTTGTTTCGTTCTGTTTAGATAAACTGTTAGTTGGTTTAGTTTAGTTCAATTGTTAGTTTAGTTTAATTTAGTTGAACTATTAGTTCTGCTTAGTTCGATGTTAGTTTAGTTTAATTTAGTGAAAGTATTAGTTTAGTTTAGTTAAACTAATAGTTTAGTTTAGTTTAGTTTAGTTTAGTTTAGTTAAACTATTAGTTTAGTTTAGTTTAGTTTAGTTAAACTATTAGTTTAGTTTACTTTAGTTTAGTTAAACTATTAGTTTAGTGTAGTCAAACTAATAGTTCGATTTAGTTTAGTTAAAATTATAGTTTAGTTTAGTTCAGTATAACTGTTAGTTTAGCTTCATTTAGTTAAAGCATTAGTTTAGTCTAGTTAAACTAATGGTTTAGTACAGTGTAGTTAAACTAATTGGTTTAAATTAGTTAAATTATTAGTTTAATTTAGTTTAGTTCAACAATTGCTTTAGTTTAATTTAGTTAAACTATTAGTTTAGCTTAGTTAAACTATTAGTTTAGCTTAGTTAAACTATTAGTTTAGCTTAGTTAAACTATTAGTTTAATTAGTGCAGCTCCGTTGTGCACGTTTGCCTTCCGCCGGATACTTTTACCTGGAATAGGGAGATTAGGGCGAATGTAGGACGCTGTTTTGACTTTTGGTAAGTTGGTTGCTTTGCTTCGTTTAGTTTAGTTTAGTTTTGTTTAGTTTAGTTAAACAATTAGGTAGTTTTGTTTAGTTTAGTTTAGTTGAACTGTTAGTTTAGTTTAGTTTAGTTTAGTTGAACTGTTAGTTTAGTTTAGTTTAGTTTAGTTGGACTGTTAGTTTAGTTTAGTTTAGTTGAACTGTTAGTTTAGTTTAGTTTAGTTTAGTTCGACTGTCAGTTTAGTTTAGTTCGACTGTTAGTTTAGTTTAGTTCGACTGTTAGTTTAGTTTAGTTCGACTGCTAGTTTAGCTTAATTTAGTTAAAGTATTAGTTTTGTTTAGTTAAACTAAGGGTTTAGTTTAGTTAAACTAGCAGTTTAGTTTAGTTAAATTAATAGTTTAGTTTAGTTTAGTTAAACTATCAGTTTAATTTAGTTTAGTTAAACTATCAGGTTAGTTTAGTTTAGCTAAACTATTGGTTTAGCTTAGTTAAAGGATTACTTTGGTTTAGTTTGCTTAAACTAATAGTTTAGTTACGTTCAGTAAAACAATTAATTTAATTTAGTTTAGTTAAACTATTATTTTAGTTTAGTTAAACTAATAGTTTGGTTTAGTTAAACTATTATTTTAGTTTAGTTAAACTAATAGTTTGGTTTAGTTAAACTATTAGCTTAGTTTATTTAAATTAATAGTTTAGTCAGTGCAACTCCGTGGTGCACGTTTGCGTTCCGCCGGATACTTTCACTTGTAATGGAGAGATTAGGGCGAATGTAGGACGCTGTTTTGACTTCTAGTTGTTTAGCTTCGTTTGGTTGTTTAGCTTCGTTTAGTTTAGTTTAATTCAGGTGAAGTATCAGTTTAGTTTAGTTTAGTTAAACTATTAGTTTAGCTTAGTTAAACTATTAGTTTAGCTTAGTTAAACTATTAGTTTAGCTTAGTTAAACTAATAGTTTGATTTAGTTTAGTTAAACTTATAGTTTAGTTTAGTTTAGTTCAGTTCAACTGTTAGTTTAGTTTCATTTAGTTAAAGCATTGGTTTAGTTTAGTTAAACTAATAGTTTAGTTTAGTTTAGTTTAGTTAAACTATTAGTTTAGTTTAGTTTAGTTTAGTTAAACTATTAGTTTAGTTTACTTTAGTTTAGTTAAACTATTAGTTTAGTTTAGTTAAACTAATAGTTCGATTTAGTTTAGTTAAAATTATAGTTTAGTTTAGTTCAGTATAACTGTTAGTTTAGTTTCATTTAGTTAAAGCATTAGTTTAATTTAGTGAAACTAATGGTTTAGTATAGTGTAGTTAAACTATTAGTTAAACTATTAGTTAAACTATCAGTGTAGTTTAGCTTAGTTAAACTATTAGTTCAGCTCACTTAAACTATTAGTTTAATTTTGTGAAACGATTATTTTAATCTACTTAGACAATTAGTTTAGTTTAATTTAGTTAAACTACCAGTTTAGTTTATCGTAGTTGAACTATTAGTTTAGCTTACTTAAATTATTAGTTTCATTTAGTTGAACGATTAATTTAGCTTAGTGAAACAATTAGTTTAGTTTCATTTAGTTAAGCTATTAGTTTAGTTAAACCATTATCTTAGTCTAGTTAAACTATTAGTTTAGTTTAGTTAAACTATTGGTTTAGCTTACTTAAACTATTAGTTTAATTTAGTTAAACTATTAAATTAATTTAGTTAAACGATTATTTTAATTTAGCTAAACGATTAGTTTACTTGAATTAAACAATTAGTTTAGCTAAACCATTAGTTTAGTTTAGTTAAACTATTAGTTTAGCTTTCTTAAACTATCAGTTTAATTTAGTTAAACTACTAGTTTAATTTAGTTAAACTACTAGTTTAATTTAGTTAAACGATTAGTTTAACTTAGTTAAACAATTAGTTTATTTAATCCATTCGTTCAATTTAGTTAAACTATTAGTTTTGTTTAATTAAACAATTAGTTTAGTAAAACCATTAATTTAATTTAGTTAAACAATTAGTTCAGTTAACCATTAATTTAGTTTAATTAAACTATTAATTTAACTCACTTGAACTATTCATTTAATTTAGTTAAACGATTAGTTTAGCTTAGTTAAACAATTAGTTTATTTAATCCATTCGTTCAATTTAGTTAAACTATTAGTTTTGTTTAATTAAACAATTAGTTTAGTAAAACCATTAATTTAATTTAGTTAAACAATTAGTTCAGTTAACCATTAATTTAGTTTAATTAAACTATTAATTTAACTCACTTGAACTATTCATTTAATTTAGTTAAACGATTAGTTTAGCTTAGTTAAACAATTAGTTTATTTAATCCATTCGTTCAATTTAGTTAAACTATTAGTTTACTTTAATTAAACAATTAGTTTAGTAAAACCATTAATTTAATTTAGTTAAACAATTAGTTCAGTTAACCATTAATTTAGTTTAATTAAACTATTAATTTAACCCACTTCAACTATTAATTTAATTTAGTTAAACGATTACTTTATTTTATTTAAACTATTAGTTTAGCTTAAATAAACTATTAGTTTAATTTAATTAAACGATCAGTTTAGTTTAGTTAATTAATTAGTTTAGTTAAAGCATTAGTTTAATTTAGTTAAACCATTACTTTAATTTAATTTAGTTAAACTATTAGTTTAATTTAATTTAGTTAAACCATTACTTTAATTTAATTTAGTTAAACTATTAGTTTAATTTAATTTAGTTAAACCATTACTTTAATTTAATTTAGTTAAACTATTAGTTTAATTTAATTTAGTTAAACCATTACTTTAATTTAATTTAGTTGAACTATTACTTTACTTTAATGAAACGCATAGCTTAGTATTCTAGAGTCCAACAAAATCCTTCTACTAGTCAAGTTCAAATCCCGCACGTGATAATATATTTTTCCTCCTTCAATAAGATTTTTCCACCACAAAAATGTATTTTATTTATCTTTCGATTAATACTACTTATACTTCGCATTGATTTCAATATTAAACTGTAATATATTTGCATTACACTCCTGCAAATTTCCTAATTAACGCGACGAACAACGTTACATCAATTTTATCCCGATTCTAAATAGTTTAATCGTTAAAATCGACGCGAAATACAATTAACGTTAATCGAAAAATAAATAAAATACAATTTTACCTAAAAAAAAATCTTATCAAAGGAAAAAAAATATATCGTCGTATAGAGGATTTGAACTCGCGTCTGCAGTATTTTTCTCGTATTCTACCGCATCTACTTAACCCAAAAATAACCCGAAATACTTCGTAATAATATTCAAAATATAATAGAATTACCACGTGAAAAAAAGCATTAAATCAACACATCTAAAAGACCGAAGGCTTTGTCTATTTAATATATACATACATATGTAGTATATGTAACAAGTATAGTATGTATATATAAGTAGTATATTTCCAGAAACCAATCGAATTACGCACGAATCGTCCGTAGATCGATTTCCATCGAAGTCGAGAGAGAAAGCTCACCTTCGTTCGAGGTACAGCGCTGACTTGAGCAGTCCTTGTGGAATCTTTGCCATTCTGCACGCCGTTCGGACT
The DNA here is from genome assembly GCA_028830335.1 of Eucera pruinosa. NCBI lineage: Eukaryota > Metazoa > Arthropoda > Insecta > Hymenoptera > Apidae > Eucera > Eucera pruinosa. The sequence continues at coordinate 2,932,693 of JAMYCR010000021.1, forward strand.
CGGGCTTGTCCCGGCGCTGTGCCTCTTCACGTAGCCGAAACTCTGAGGCACGCCTCTGACTTTACTGCTGCCGCTTGTCGACGTACCCGACGAAAGTTTCTGCGGCTTCTCACCGTTCGCATACTCGGCCATGGCCTGTTTCCGGTGTTTCTCCTGCCGGATAAATTCGAAAGCATTGTTATTATTAATCGTCGAAGCGAAACATTTCGCTGTAACGCGTAGAAAACTGCACGTCTCGAAATATTGGCAGAAGCGAGTTCTGTTAGAGCTTGACCATGGAACGTCGGCTAATTAGGGTTTGGGGATGCCTAACACCCCAGGTATGAATGTAGAAACTGTCGCCACGTTTTGTAGCCAGTTCCAACCGTGCGCCCGTCTTATAAACATCAGCGATACTTTTACCACCGTATTCAATAGAATTATTTACCAACTCTATTCCACACCAGTCGATTATTTCATATAATCCCTTCTACAATTATTAATCGTTGCCATCTTGAAACTTGTACTTAACCCATTGCTTCGCTTATAACTACTTGTGTCTACTTCTGTTGTTAATAGACGATATATTATGATTATTGTAGTCCACGCATGATTTGTATTTTAACGATGCTTGAAGCTAGGATGATAAAAGTGTGACACGGATTATTTTATATTGGTGTGCAACTTTTGTTGTTGTTGATTCAAGACACGGAAATTGTTTAGCAGGTTTGTGTATTGTATTAAAGTTGATATTGAATTAGTGATCGTTGATCTTGGAGGCAATATTTGTTAACTGTTACAAGGATGTTACAATAGTTTTATTATTGTTGCGAGTTTCACTGGTTGTTGATTTGTAAGGGGTTAAGGTTCATTGTTAAGTGGTGGATGATTAATTCTAATACCAAGGCTTGACCAAGGCTTAATCAAACCTAACCCAAGCATTATACAAACCTAACCCAAGCCTTATCCAAGCCTAACCAAAATATAAACCAAGTATAAGTCGAGCTACATTTTTTAACGCGAGGAAATCTTGGGTAAAACCTCATGGTGGCCATCTCTCGCGTTATGGGGAAGTACTGGAACTCTATAGAAAAACTCTGGTACTCCCACAAACCTAACCCAAGCCTTAGCCAAGCCTAACCCAAGCCTTATCCAAGCCTAACCAAAATATAAACTAAGTATAAGTCGAGCTACATTTCTTAACGCGAGGAAATCTCAGGTAAAACCTCATGGTGGTCATCTCTCGCGTTATGGGAAAGTACTGGGACTCTATAGAAAAACTCTAGCACTCCCACAAACCTAACCCAAGCCTTAGCCAAGCCTTAGCCAAGCCTAACCCAAGCCTAACCAAAATATAACCCAAGTATAAGTCGAGCTATGTTCCCTAACGCGAGGAAATCTTGGGTAAAACCTCATGGTGGCTATCTCTCGCGTTATGGGGAAGTACTGGGACTCTATGGAAAAACTCTGGTACTCCCACAAACCTAACCCAAGCCTTAGCCAAGCCTAACCAAAATATAAACCAAGTATAAGTCGAGCTACATTTCTTAACGCGAGGAAATCTCAGGTAAAACCTCATGGTGGCCATCTCTCGCGTTATGGGGAAGTACTGGGACTCTATGGAAAATCTCTGGCACTCCCACAAACCTAACCCAAGCCTTAGCCAAGCCTTAGCCAAGCCTTATCCAAGCCTAACCAAAATATAACCCAAGTATAAGTCGAGCTATGTTTCCTAACGCGAGGAAATCTTGGGTAAAACCTCATGGTGGCTATCTCTCGCGTTATGGGGGAGTACTGGGACTCTATAGAAAAACTCTGGTACTCCCACAAACCTAACCCAAGCCTTAGCCAAGCCTTAGCCAAGCCTAACCCAAGCCTAACCAAAATATAACCCAAGTATAAGTAGAGCTATGTTCCCTAACGCGAGGAAATCTTGGGTAAAACCTTATGGTGGCCATCTCTCGCGTTATGGGAAAGTACTGGGACTCTATAGAAAATCTCTGGCACTCCCACAAACCTAACCCAATGAGCCTGACCCAAAATCTGCAGGGCGCTGTTGCGAGAACAAAAGACAGGAAAAAGCAATGGTGTGCGTTTCCTAGTGGACTCATTGACAAGGGCACCAATTAATATTGAAAAACAGGTTAAAGGCGGTGTACATATGAACATAGGTAGTTGGAAGTGAACACTATGGAGAAAGTCCTGTTTCGTTCGCCTCAGTGGCGGCAGTTAGAAGAGGGAAGCCGCAAAGCGAAACGAAAGCCCAAATATTCCGCGTGAAGACGAGTAAGGTGGCCTGGAGTTTACCTGAGATCTTCTGGAGGGACTAGGACTCGGAGGAGCCCCCTCCTTGTCTCTGTCCCGATCCCTCGCTGCTCCCGCCTCGATGTACTTCTTCCATTGCTGGCTGTTCGAGCTGCCGCTGCTACTCGAGCTGGTGGAAGTCGAGTGCGGCTGTTGCTGCTTGAACGCCGAATAATCCGTCTGCTGGGAGCTGTCCGATTTCTTCACGTGCGGATGATGGCCGCCCGGATGCCTGGAGCTTACCACTCGATAGACAAGGTTGCTGCCCTGCTGTGCGCCTTGGGGGGTGGCCGAATTACCGCCACCCCCCACAATCACGCCTCCACCACCCGGCACCCTCTGTTGGAGAACGGAAAACAAAGCAACGGTTACTTATTAAGCCCTTTCGAAAATTGTATAATCAGAGTATAGCATAATATGGGATAGTAGAGGTTTAGTACAGTTTTAGTACAGTAAAGTACTAGTATAGTACAGTAAAGTACTAGTATAGTACAGTAAAGTACTAGTATAGTACAGTAAAGTACTAGTATAGTACAGTAAAGTACTAGTATAGTACAGTAAAGTATTAGTGTCGTAGGGTATAGTATTGGTACAGTATAGTATTGGTATAGTATAGTATTAGTACAGTATTAGTGTAGTATTAGTACAGTATTAGTGTAGTCTTAGCACAGTATTAGTATAGTACAGTGTTAGTACAGTATAGTATTATTACAGCATAGTATTATTACAACACAGTATTAGTACAGTGCACTATTAATACAGGACAGTATTAATACAGTACAGTATTATTACAGCGCAGCATTATTAGTACAGTACAGTATTAGTACAGTACACTATTAGTACAGCACAGTATTAGTACAGCATGGTATTAGTACAATGCACTATTAATACAGTACAGTATTAATACAGTACAGTATTAGTACAGTACATCATTAGTACAGCGTAGTATTAGTACAGTACAGTATTAGTACAGCACAGTATTAGTACAGAACACTATTAATGCAGTACAGTATTAGTACAGCACAGTATTAGTACAGCACAGTAATAGTACAGTGCACTGTTAATACAGTACAGCCTTAGTACAGTACAGTATTAGCAGAGTACATTATTATAAGCACAGTGCACTATTAATACAGTACAGTATTAGCACAGTACAGTATTAGTACAGTGCACTATTAATACAGTACAGTATTAGTACAGTACAGTATTAGTACAGTACAGTATTAGCAGAGTACAGTATTATAAGCACAGTACACTATTAATACAGTACAGTATTAGCACAGTACAGTATTAGTACAGTGCACTATTAATACAGTACAGTATTAGTACAGTACAGTATTAGTACAGTACAGTATTAGCACAGTACAGTATTAGTATAATACAGTATTAGCACAGTACAGTATTAGTACAGCACAGTATTAGTACAGTACAGTATTAATACAGCACAGCATTAGTACAGTACAGTATTAGTACAGTGCACTATTAATACAGTACAGTATTAATACAGTACAGTACTAATGCAGCACAGTATTAGTACAGCACAGTATTAGTACAGTACAGTAACAGTACAGTACAGTAATAGTACAGCACAGTATTAGAACAGTACAGTATTGGTACAGCACAGTATTAGTACAGCACATTACTAAGGCAGTACAGTATTAGTACAGCACAGTATTAGTACACATCACTATTAATACAGCACAGTATTAATACTGTACAGTACCAGTACAGTACAGCATTATTACAGTACAGTAGTAGCACAGTACAGTATTAGTACAGTACAGTAATAGTACAGCACAGTATTAGTACAGCACAGTATTAGTACAGTGGACTATTAATACAGTACAGTATTAATACAGTACAGTAATAGTACAGTACAGTATTAGTACAGCACAGTATTAGTACAGTGGACTATTAATACAGTACAGTATTAATACAGTACAGTAATAGTACAGTACAGTATTAGTACAGCACAGTATTAGTACAGTACAGTATTAATACAGCACAGCATTAGTACAGTACAGTATCAGTACAGTGCTCTATTAATACAGTACAGTATTAGTACAGTGCAGTATTAGTACAGTACAGTATCAGCACAGTATAGCATTAGTACAGTGCACTATTAATACAGTACAGTATTAGTACAGTACAGTATTAGTACAGTGCACTATTAATACAGTACAGTATTAATACAGTACAGTACTAATGCAGCACAGTATTAGTACAGCACAGCATTAGTACACAGCACCATTAATACAGTACAGCATTATTACAGTACAGTAGTAGCACAATACAGTATTAGTACAGTACAGTAATAGTACAGTACAGTATTAGTACAGCACAGTATTAGTACAGTGGACTATTAATACAGTACAGTATTAATACAGTACAGTATTAGTACAACACAGTATTAGCACAGCACAGTATTAGTACAGTACAGTATTAACACAGTACAGTATTAGCACAGTACAGCATTAGTACAGTACAGTATTAGCACAGCACAGTATTAGTACAGCACAGAATTGATACAGTTCAGTATTAGTACAGTGCACTATTAATACAGTACAGTATTAGCACAGTACAGTATTAGTACAGTACAGTAATAGTACAGTACAGTATTAGTACAGCACAGTATTAGTACAGTGGACTATTAATACAGTACAGTATTAATACAGTACAGTATTAGTACAACACTGTATTAGCACAGCACAGTATTAGTACAGTACAGTATTAACACAGTACAGTATTAGCACAGTACAGCATCAGTACAGTACAGTATTAGCACAGTACAGTATTAGTACAGCACAGAATTAATACAGTACAGTATTAGTACAGTGCACTATTAATACAGTACAGTATTAGTACAGTACAGTATTAGTACAGTGCACTATTAATACAGTACAGTATTAGCACAGCAGAGTATTAGCACAGTACAGTATTAGTACAGCACAGAATTAATACAGTACAGTATAAGTACAGTGCATAACGATGGATAGTGTATCATATACTTGGTCAATGGCGTAACCATAGATCGCAGATGCGCAACAGAGGCGAGACACCCTCGTTCCAGTGTTAGGTGACGTTAATGGATGATTATATACGCCACCTTAGGGATACCGGCTTTCATTTGCAGCTTGCTCGGCTAATTACACACAGTAATCCAACGCAAACGCATGAAAATTTTAGCCCCCCCATTTAGAATTCCATTGTGCAGCGTCACTTAAAGCGGCGCTTCTATAATGAACTTCGAAATAGGCTTAGAATTCTCCCTATCTTTACACAGTTTTTCCACCCTTTCGAAGCGAAAGAAGATTAACGAAGGTCAGTTTCAGTGGCGAGTCGTGGGAAAATTGAGAATGATAGGCTACTTAAATTGCCAAAGAATTATTTTAATCATATTAACAGAATCGAATACTAAGTAACACCGCTTAGTAATACTAAGTAAAACTAAAACCTAAGTAAAATTGCCGTGATCAAATAAAATTCCCCACGCTTAGAATTGCCGAATACATACTTTGAGCTGCCTAAGCTTATTCGCCTACTACTTTCAGCTCTCAAAGCCTCGAATTCTCGAAGTTTCGAACATCTCCGTTGCGGTTTCAGTGGCTAAAGCTTCGAATCGCCGGTGCGTCGAATTTTTAAACCGAAAGGCGGCACAAATTGCCGAATGTACAAATGGGTAGCGGAGTATGGTGCAGTTAGTCAATGGTTACACTTCGTTCCGCGGTTTCGGCTCGCCTGGAGGGGGGCGGATAGCGAATGGGAGGGGAAATGGTGGGGGAGAAAGAGAACGGTTATTATTTCAGCGAGCAGATATCGATTCCATTCGACGACCTGCCGTGACCCGTCTGTATAACTCACGGCGACGCGTATCATAATCTTTCTCCTTCTTACCGCTCCGTACTGCTGCATGAACGCGTCACTATTTCGTATTAACATTTCAGCGTTACATTATTAGACGTCGTTGGTTTCAAGTAGAGTGAAACAGTGCAGCAGCGTTCTTAACACAATGGTGTTAGCCTTGGCTTAGGTTCGCTTTGGATTAGGTTAGCCTTAGTTTAGGATTGCCTTAAATTCGGTTAACCTTAGTTTAGGTTTGTCTTGGATCAGGATTGGATAGGGTTTGTCTTGGGTTAGGTTTGCCTTGGATTAGGTTAGTCTTGGATTAGGTTTGCCTTGAATTAGGTTAGCCTTAGTTTAGGTTTGCTTTGGATCAGGATTGGGTTAGGTTTGCCTTAGATTAGGTTAGTCTTGGATTAGGTTAGCCTTGGCTTTGGTTTGCCTTGAATTAGGTTAGCCTTAGTTTAGGTTTGCCTTCGATTAAGTATGGCTTAGGTTTGCCTTGGATTTGGTTAGCCATAGTTTTGGTTTGCCTTGGATTAGGTTAGCCTTAGTTTAGGTTTGCCTTGAATTAAGTATGGCTTAGGTTTGCCATGGATTAGGTTACCCTTGGATTAGGTTAGTCTTGGCTTAGGTTTGCCTTGGATTAGCTTAGCCTTGGCTTTGGTTTGCCTTGGATTAGCTTAGCCTTGGCTTTGGTTTGCCTTGGATTAGCTTAGTCTTGGCTTTGGTTTGCCTTGGATTAACTTAGCCTTGGCTTGAGTTTGCCTTGAATTAGGTTAGCCTTTGTTTAGGTTTCCCTTGGGTTAAGTTTGACTTATTTTTGCATTGGATTAGGTTAGCCTTGTCTTAGATTTGCCATGGATTAGGTTAGCCTTTCTTTAGGTTTGCCTTGGATTAAGTTTGGATTGGGTTTGCCTTGGATTAGGTCAGCGTAGTCTTTGGTTTGCCTTGAATTAGATTAGCCTTAGTTTAGGTTTGCCTTCGATTAAGTATGGCTTAGGTTTGCCTTGGATTTGGTTAGCCATAGTTTTGGTTTGCCTTGGATTAAGTTTGGCTTAGGTTTGCCTTGTGTTAGGATTGCCTTGTGTTAGGTTTGTCTTGGGTTAGGGTTGTCTTGGATTAGGTTAACCTTGGCTTAGGTTTGCCTTGGATTAGCTTAACCTTGGTTTTGGTTTGTCTTGAATTAGGTTTGCCTTGGATTAGCTTAGCCTTGGCTTTGGTTTGCCTTGAATTAGGTTAGCCTTAGTTTAGGTTTGCCTTCGATTAAGTATGGCTTAGGTTTGCCTTGGATTTGGTTAGCCATAGTTTTGGTTTGCCTTGGATTAGGTTAGCCTTAGTTTAGGTTTGCCTTGAATTAAGTATGGCTTAGGTTTGCCATGGATTAGGTTACCCTTGGATTAGGTTAGTCTTGGCTTAGGTTTGCCTTGGATTAGCTTAGCCTTGGCTTTGGTTTGCCTTGGATTAGCTTAGTCTTGGCTTTGGTTTGCCTTGGATTAACTTAGCCTTGGCTTGAGTTTGCCTTGAATTAGGTTAGCCTTTGTTTAGGTTTCCCTTGGGTTAAGTTTGACTTATTTTTGCATTGGATTAGGTTAGCCTTGTCTTAGATTTGCCATGGATTAGGTTAGCCTTTGTTTAGGTTTGCCGTGGATTAAGTTTGGATTGGGTTTGCCTTGGATTAGGTCAGCCTCGTCTTTGGTTTGCCTTGAATTAGATTAGCCTTAGTTTAGGTTTGCCTTCGATTAACTTTGGCTTAGGTTTGCCTTGGCTTAGGTTTACTTTGGATTACGTTAGCCATAGTTCTGGTTTGCCTTGGATTAAGTTTGGATTGGGTTTGCCTAGGGTTTAGGTTTGCCTTGGGTTAGGTTTGCCTTGAATTAGGTTAGCCTTAGTTTAGGTTTGCCTTGAATTAGGTTAGCCTTAGTTTAGGTTTACCTTGGATTAAGTATGGCTTACGTTTGCCTTGGATTTGGTTAACAATAGTTTGGGTTTGCCTTGGATTAGATTAGGCTTAGTTTAGGTTTGCCTTGGATTAAGTATGGCTTAGGTTTGCCATGGATTAGGTTACCCTTGGATTAGGTTAGTCTTGGCATAGGTTTGCCTTGGATTAGCTTAGCCTTGGCTTTCGTTTGCCTTGGATTAGGTTAGCCTTTGTTTAGCTTTGGTTTGGATTAAGTTTGGCTTAGTTTTGCCTTGGATTAGGTTAGCCTGTGTTTAGGTCTGCTTTGGATTAAGTTTCGATTGGGTTTGCCTCGGGTTTATGTTTGCCTCGGGTTAGGTTTGCCTTGGATTATGTTAGCCTTAGTTTAGGTTTGCCTTGGATTAAATTTGGATTGGGTTTGCTTTGGATTAGGTTAGTCTTGGCTTAGGTTTGCTTTGGATTAGGTTAGCCTTGGCTTAGATTAGCCTTGGCTTAGGTTTGCCTTGAATTAGGTTAGCCTTAGTTTAGGTTTGCCTTGGATTAACTTTGGCTTAGTTTTGCCTTGGATTAGGTTAGCCTTGTCTTAGGTTTGCCTTGGATTGAGTTAGCCTTAGTTTTGGTTTGCCTTGGATTAAGTTTGGACTGGGTTTGCCTTGGATTAAGTTAGTTTTTGCTTAGGTTTGCCTTGGATTAGGTTGGCCTTGTCTTAGGTTTGCCTTGGATTAGGTGAGCCTTTGTTTAGGTTTGCTTTGGATTAAATTTGGATTGGGTTTGCCTTGAGATTAGGTTTGCGTTGGATTAAGTTAGCCTTGGCTTAGGTTTGCCATGGATTAGCTTAGCCTTGACTTTAGTCAGCCTTGAATTAGGTTAGCCTTTGTTTAGCTTTGCCTTGGATTAACTTTGGCTTAGTTTTGCCTTGGATTAGGTTAGCCTTGTCTTAGGTTTGCCTTGGATTGAGTTAGCCTTAGTTTTGGTTTGCCTTGGATTAAGTTTCGACTGGGTTTGCCTTGGATTAGGTTAGTTTTTGCTTAGGTTTGCATTGGATTAGGTTGGCCTTGTCTTAGGTTTGCCTTGGATTAGGTGAGCCTTTGTTTAGGTTTGCTTTGGATTAAATTTGGATTGGGTTTGCCTTGAGATTAGGTTTGCGTTGGATTAAGTTAGTCTTGGCTTAGGTTTGCCATGGATTAGCTTAGCCTTGACTTTAGTCAGCCTTGAATTAGGTTAGCCTTTGTTTATCTTTGCTTTGGATTAACTTTGGCTTAGTTTTGCCTTGGATTAGGTTAGCCTTGTCTTAGGTTTGCCTTGGATTGAGTTAGCCTTAGTTTTGGTTTGCCTTGGATTAAGTTTCGACTGGGTTTGCCTTGGATTAGGTTAGTTTTTGCTTAGGTTTGCATTGGATTAGGTTGGCCTTGTCTTAGGTTTGCCTTGGATTAGGTGAGCCTTTGTTTAGGTTTGCTTTGGATTAAATTTGGATTGGGTTTGCCTTGAGATTAGGTTTGCGTTGGATTAAGTTAGCCTTGGCTTAGGTTTGCCATGGATTAGCTTAGCCTTGACTTTAGTTAGCCTTGAATTAGGTTAGCCTTTGTTTAGCTTTGCTTTGGATTAACTTTGGCTTAGTTTTGCCTTGAATTAGGTTAGCCTTGTCTTAGGTTTGCCTTGGATTATATTAGTCTTTGTTTAGCTTTGCTTTGGATTAAGTTTGTATTGGGTTTGGTACGGGGTTAGCTTTGCCTTGGCTTAGGTTTGCCTTGGATTAAGTTAGCCTTGTCTTAGGTTTGCCTTGTATTTGGTTAGCCTTTGTTTAGGTTTGCCTTGGATTAAGTTTGGCTTAGTTTTGCCTTAGATTAGGTTAGCCTTGTCTTTGGTTTGCCTTGGATTAAGTTAGCCTTAGTTTAGGTTAGCCTTGGATTAAGTTAGCCTTGGCTTAGGTTTGCCTTGGATTAGGTTATCCTTGGCTTAGGTTTGCCTTGAATTAAGTTAGCCTTAGTTTAGGTTTGCCGTTGATTATGTTTGGCTTAGGTTTGTCTTGGATTAGGTCAGCCTTGTCTTAGGTTTGCCTTGGATGAGGTTATCCTTAGTTTAGGTTTGCCTTGAATTAAGTTTCGCTTACGTTTACCTTGGATTAAGTTGGCCTTATCTTAGGTTTGTCTTGGATTAGGTCAGCCTTGTCTTAGGATTGCCTCGGATTAGGTTATCCTTACCTTAGGTTTGCCTTGAATTAAGTTTGGCTTAGGTTTGCCTTGTCTTAGGCTTGTCTTAGATTAGGTTAGCCTTGCTTTAGCTTTGCCTTGCGTTAATTTTGCATTAGTCTTGGCTTGTCTTAAGTTTCGCTTCGACCAAGTCTATCTTGAATCATCTTTCTCTCAAATCACCTATGTCTTCCATTATCTTCCAGCTAAGTTTACCACTTCGTCGTATTCGTATCTCCACATAATCCCCATTATAACAACCATTCTAAATCGAACCTAAACACCCGCCTGCAGCGAAACCACCCCATTTTTCACGCGATCCGAATTTCACTTTGAAATTGATTTCAGCCTCCCTCGTAAATGGATCTCTGCTCTATCCTGTGCTTAGTCGATGATACGTCCCTGCACGATGCAGCAGGGCAATGCACACACGTGGAAGAAAAGGGAGGAGACCGTGAGTGAGTGAGCGAGCGAGTGAATGGGGCTATTAGGGAAAAGAGGGTCAAATGCGGCCAAGCTTGCTGCAACATCACAGTTGCAACGGTGTACACTGTGCTATATCAAGGGGGGGATGGCATCAAAGGGGCGAAAATAAACGTGAAAGAGTGGAGGAGGGGGGAGGCCATAAGGCAAAATGAAAGAGGTATGAGATAACAGTTTTTTTTCTCTCCTTTCATTTTTCATGGGTTTGATTCGATTCGAAGCGAAGAGAATGACGGCGGAGATTTGAATTAAAATTTTGTACATTCTTCTCCGTCGTTCGACGTGATTCGAAAAGGTTTTTGACGAGGTAACGGAGGATTTATTCATATTTAACGATTTGTTGAGATGATTCAGGTGTTAGTAAAATGAACGAGTAACTGCGAACATATTGGAATGGCGATAACTTGTGCAATATTGTTAATTGGTCATTGAAAAAATTCGTATAGATAGGTATAGTATCATTAAATATGTCTACTAAATGACATTGCTATAGCTGTATTCGTTTCATCAAAATAAATTCCCTAACATCTGCAAAGTTTTATTCGTCAAGATTCTAAAACACGAATTATTGGGGTTCTGACAACTTTTGAACTATTGTGAATTGGCCACTGAAAAAATCCATATAGATAGGTATGATATCACTAAATATGACTACTAAACGTCATTATTATAGCTTCATTCGTTTCATTAAAATAATTTTCCAAATATGCTAACGCAAATTCTTCACAATCGTTACTCTAGACTGGGATGCAAAAATCAATAATAAATAATAACTTTTGCAATATTGTTAATAGCCAATTGAAAAAATTCACGTAGATAGCTACAATGTCACTAAATATATCTCCCCAAACAATATTGCTATAGCTTCATTCGTTTCATCAAAATAAATTGGTAAAAATCCTAACACAAATTCTTTACAATTATTACTCTAGACTAGGATGCAAAAATCAATAATAAATAATAACTTTTGCAATATTGTTAATAGCCAATTGAAAAAATTCACGTAGCTAGCTATACTGTCACTAAATATATCTCCCAAACAATATTGCTATAGCTCCATTCATTTGATCAAAATAAATTCCCAAACATCTCCAAAATTATAGTCGTCGAGATTCCAAAACACGGATTATGGGATTGCTGACTACTTTTGAAGTATTGCTAATTAGCCATTAAGAAAATTCACGTAGGTAGACATAATATCACTATACATGACTACTAAATGTCATTGCTATAGCTTTATTCGTATCATCAAAATAAATTCCCAAACATCTTCATACTTTTATTGGTCAAGATTCTAAAGCACGATTTATGGGACTGCTGACAACTTTTGAAGTATTGTTAATTGGCCATTGAAAAAATTCACATAGATAGGTATTACATCACTAAACATGTCTACTAAACGACATTGCTATAGCTTCATTCGTTTCACAAAAATAAATTCCCAAAGATCCTAACACAAATTCTTCACAATCGTTACTCTAGACTGGGATGCAAAAATCAATAATAAATAATAACTTTTGCAATATTGTTAATAGCCAATTGAAAAAATTCACGTAGATAGCTATAATGTCACTAAATATATCTCCCAAACAATATTGCTATAGCTTCATTCGTTTCACCAAAATAAATTCCCAAAGACGACCCTAAAACTGTCCACATGTAACAGTGCACCTATTTAGCAGTTAAATTAAGTCGCATTCGCAAGGTAGCGACTATTTTCAAGCGAAAATTCGTCGAGTTTCATTATACATACGCCGTTCCACGAGGATTTAAATAGGGACACCCGGTACACGGCAGCTGCACGATGATCTAACAGCTGACGCAGAAATGCACACACGAGTCAGACCCTTTGTAATTTCACTGTTTGCAATTCGACTTGGTGGCAAGCGTCGGGCAACGCGTAGTTTTCGGCGTACTGTTGAATAATTAGTGAACGGGACACCGGGATTCGCCTCTGGTTATTATTCTACGCGCGTCGGTTGGGAAAGTCTGCTAACCGTTTCGCCAAAATAATAATAACGTCGCTTTTCAGTGGCAGTTTAAATTTCGGCAAACAATTCCAAGCGTTTCAAGAATTAATTCATTCAATTATGAGAATTATTAAGCGTTGTATACTGTATTAATGGTGTGCCGTGCCAATACTGTGCTGTATTAATACTATGCTTTAGTAATACTGTATTGGACTAATACTATGCTGTACTAATACTGTGCTGTATTAATACTGTACTGTGGTAATAGCGTATTGTGCTAATAATGTACTGTAGCAATATTGTACTGTACTAATGCTGTGATGTACTAATAGTGTGCGGTAGTAATACTGTGTTGTACTAATGCTGTACTGTACTAATAGTGTAAGGTACTAATACTGTGCTCTACTAATACTGTACTGTGTTAACACTGTGCTGTAGTAATATTGAGCTGTATTAATACTGTATTGGACTAATGCTGTGCTGTACTAATACTGTGCTGTACTAATACTGTACTGTGCTAATACTGTGCTGTGCTAATACTGTACTGTACTAATACTGTGCTGTATTAATACTGTGCTGTGTTAATACTGTACTGGACTAATACTGTGCTGTACTAATACTGTACTGTACTAATACTGTGCTGTATTAATACTGTGCTGTGTTAATACTGTACTGTACTAATACTGTGCTGTACTAATACTGTACTGTGCTAATACTGTGCTGTGCTAATACTGTACTGTACTAATACTGTGCTGTATTAATACTGTGCTGTGTTAATACTGTACTGTACTAATACTGTACCGTGCTAATACTGTACTGTGCTAATACTGTACTGTGCTAATACTGTGCTGCACTAATACTGTACTCTACTAATACTGTGCTGTACTAATAATGTACTGTGCTAATACTGTGTTGTGCTAATACTGTACTGTACTAATACTGTGCTGTATTAATACTGCACTGGACTAATACTGTACTGTAGTAATAGTGTACTGTGTTAATACTGTGCTGTGCTAATACTGTACTGTGTTAATACTGTACTGTACTAATACTGTGCTGTACCAATGCTGTATTGTACTAAAGCTGTGCTGTACTAATACTGTGCTGTATTAACAGTATACTGTATTAATACTGTACTATACTAATACTGTACTGTACTAATATTGTTCTGTAATAATACTGTACTGTGCTAATACTGTCCTGTACTAATATTGTGCCGTACTAATATTGTACTGTGCTAATACTGTGCTGTACTAATACTGTGCTGTACTAATACTGTACTGTAGCAATAGTGTATCGTGCTAATACTGTACTGTACTAATACTGTACTGTACTAATACTGCACTGTACTAATACTGCACTGTACTAATACTGTGCTATGCTAGTACTGTACTGTGCTAATACTGTATTGTGCTAATACTGAACTGTACTAATATTGTACTGTGCTAATACTGTACTGGGCTAATATTGTACTGTACTATTACTGTACTGTGCTAATACTGTGCTGTATTAATGCTGTACTGTACTAATCGTTTACTGTACTAATAGTGTATTGTACTAATAGTGTACTGTGTTAATACTGTACTGTGCTAATATTGTACTGTGCTAATACTGTGCTGTACTAATGCTGTACTGTACTAATAGTGTAAGGTACTAATACTGTGCTGTACTAATACTGTACTATATCAACACTGTGCTGTAGTAATACTGTGCTGTACTAATACTGTATTGGACTAATATTGTGCTGTACTAATACTGTGCTGTACTAATGCTGTACTGTAAGAATCATGTGCTGTGCTAAATAGTGTACTGTGCTAATACTGTCCTGTATTAATACTGTGCTGTATTAATACTGTACTGTACTAATACTGTGCTGTGTTAATAATGTACTGTGCTAATACTGTGCTGTACTAATGCTGTACTGTATTAATAGTGTACTGTATTAATAGTGTACTGTGCTAATACTGTCCTGTGCTAATATTGTACTGTACTAATACTGTACTGTGCTAATACTGTGCTGTATTAATACTGTACTGTACTAATACTGTGCTGTATTAATTCTGTGCTGTACTAGTACTGTACTGTACTAATAGTGTACTGTACTAATACTGTCCTGTATTAATACTGTACTATACTAATCGTGTACTGTACTAAAATTGTATTGTACTAATAGTGTACTGTGTTAATACTGTACTATACTAATATTATACTGTACTCTACTAATATTATACTGTACTAATACTGTTCTGTACTAATACTGTGCTATGCTAATACTGTACTGTACTAATACTATATTGTACTAATCCTGTGCTGTGTTAATAATGTACTGCACTAATACTGTACTGTACTAATACTGTACTATACCAATACCGTACTATACTAATACTGTGCTATGCTAATACTGTACTGTACTAATACTATACTGTACTAATCCTGTGCTGTGTTAATAATGTACTGCACTAATACTGTACTGTACTAATACTGTACTATACCAATACCGTACTATACTAATACTGTACTGTACTAATACTGTACTATACTAATACTGTACTGTACTAATACTCTACTGCACTAATACTCTACTGTATTAATACTGTGCTCCACTAATACCGTACCGTACTAATACCGTGTGAAAGAATGAAGGGAGCGGGTAAAATATCGATCGAATAGTAAAGTTCGCTGACCTTGTGATGAGAGGAATGGCCCGTGTGATTGGCGGAGGTGTGATTTCCGGCGGGAATAGATGCCAGGTCCTCGATGGTTAACTCGGCTAAGGCGTCGTTTCCACCGCTGCAGCCGCCTAGCAAACCGCCGCCGCCGCCGCCTCCGCCGCCGTTTCCCGGGCTCGAACCGATGCAACCTCCATCCGACCTTACCACGCTCGCCGAGGGCCTCTTTTGCACCCTCCTCGAGGTCACCAGTTCCTTAACCCCTGACAACTCTCGCCTCGAGCCGCCCACGTACCTGGAAAATTGCACGCGGCGACACACGGACGCTCTTTGTTGTTACTACGTTCCCACAGTGTACCACGACGTTTCGAAATTTTCTTTCGCTATTCACGAACACGTCAAGCTTCGTCTACCCCATTATTGCCATTTTAAGGTTGTCAGTTTAAGTATAATACATAAGTTTATCTTTTAAATACTTCGGAAAGCGTTCGATACGACGATTCGGTACAAGTTTCAATTAATCGCGTTTATTTTGGAACTGTTATTATATATCGTATTTTTGAGGCAACAGAGTTTATTTGGGAATGATTATTATATATCGTTTTTTAGAGGCAACAGAGTTTATTTTGGAACGATTATTATATATCATATTTTTGAGGCAACAGAGTTTATTTTGGAACGATTATTATATATCGTTTTTTAGAGGCAACAGAGTTTATTTTGGAATGATTATTTAATATCGTATTTTACATGCAACACGGTTTTATTTAGAACAGTTTTTTCCTCGTACTGTGACTATTAATTTCGATCTACTTTGAATATTGGACTTTGCTTTGTTAACATTTTAAACAGAGTCACTTGTTAATGCATCATATTTAATACTATTTAAAGAAATAATCGTTACAATGTTTGCGCTCTCCAAATCATTCCCAAATTTTAATATCAAATACTAAATATAAAATAGTTAAATAAAGTTAACAATTAATAAAAATCAATTATGGAACTATTAAAAAATTAATAAAAATAATTACTAATAAAAATGAATAGTAAAAATGAATAAAAATGAATACTAATAAAAATGAATAGTAAAAATGAATAAAAATGAATACTAATAGAAATTAATAGTAAAAATGAATAAAAATAATTACTAATAAAAATTAATACTAATAAAAATTAATACTAAAAATGAATACAAATTAATACTAGTAAAAATTAATACTAAAAATTAATGAAAATAATTACTAATAAAAATTAATACCAAAAATTAATGAAAATTAATTACTAAATTATTAAACATTAATAGTAAAAATTAATGAAAATAATTACTAATAAAAATGAATGCTAAAAATTAATGAAAATAATTACTAATAGAAATTAATACTAAAAATGAATAAAAATAATTACTAATAAAAATTAATACTAAAAATGAATAAAAATTAATAGTAAAAATGAATAAAAATTAATACTAATAGAAATGAATACTAAAAATGAATAAAAATAATTACTAATAAAAATGAATACTAAAAATTAATGAAAATAATTACTAATAAGAATTAATATTAAAAATGAATAAAAATTAATAGTAAAAATGAATAAAAATTAATACTAAAAATTAATAAATACAATTACTAATAAAAATTAATACTAAAAATTAATAAAA
Source organism: Eucera pruinosa (assembly GCA_028830335.1). Taxonomy (NCBI): domain Eukaryota; kingdom Metazoa; phylum Arthropoda; class Insecta; order Hymenoptera; family Apidae; genus Eucera; species Eucera pruinosa. The sequence continues at coordinate 2,949,708 of JAMYCR010000021.1, forward strand.
ATTAATACTAATAGAAATTAATAGTAAAAATGAATAAAAATAATTACTAATAGAAATTAATAGTAAAAATGAATACAAATTAATAGTAAAAATGAATAAAAATTAATACTAATAAAAATTAATACTAAAAATGAATAAAAATAATTACTAATAAAAATGAATACTAAAAATTAATGAAAATAATTACTAATAAGAATTAATATTAAAAATGAATAAAAATTGATAGTAAAAATGAATAAAAATTAATACTAAAAATTAATAAATACAATTACTAATAAAAATTAATACTAAAAATTAATAAAAATTAATACTAATAGAAATTAATAGTAAAAATGAATAAAAATAATTACTAATAGAAATTAATAGTAAAAATGAATACAAATTAATAGTAAAAATGAATAAAAATTAATACTAATAAAAATTAATAGTAAAAATGAATAAAAATAATTACTAATAAAAATTAATAGTAAAAGTGAATAAAAATTAATACTAAAAATGAATAAAAATAATTACTAATAAAAATCAATACTAAAAATGAATAAAAATGAATAATAATAAAAATTAATACTAAAAATGAATAAAAATTAATACTAATAGAAATGAATACTAAAAATGAATAAAAACAATTACTAATAAAATTTAATACTAAACCTTAAAGTGGCATTAATTGTTGCTAAACATTTACCGCAATTTTCAACACACTTTCAACCCTTTGCAACGCTATAACTGAAATAATAATAATATAACTGAAATTTCGCGTTAGAATCGATGTTAAACTTTGCACTCTTATAATCGTGTCCATAATTACTGAAGTGGTCCAATATATCTCGGGCCACTTTCGTAATGATCGTCGCCCAATTACCGAGAAGCGTTCGAGAAAAATGTGGATGGTAAAATGGCGAAGGAAAAGAAACGTCGAGTTATTAAAAAAAAAGAAGGAAAGAAAGCATTAAGCAGTTAATCGAATTTAGCTAGTAGCAAAGTCTCTTGCAGCTGCGCCGCGTCGCGTAAGCGACGTAATCCTAATCCCTGGCGCGTGATTCGTGAATTATTAAACGCGCGATGCAACGGCGGAAGACTTCCTAGGATTTGCGTCGGCGAATTTCTACGAGGACTCGCTTAAACGCAACGCGAACGCGATCGTCGGCTTCGTATCGTGGAATATTCATTCTTATATATGTAGAATCATTTGTTTAACGTTTTGGGGTCGCGTGCGTCATTGGATGAATAAAATCACAGCGTTATTTGCAGCACAGGAGAGCGTTCGTTGTGTATTTTTAATGAATTGGTAAATAATTCATTAAAGTCGTGTAAGGACGTGTTAGGGACATGTTTATTAATATAAGAGACGCGTCGATGTTTGATAAGGAATCAAATGAACGTGAAATATAGTGTATTAAATAGTAGTTTAATTAATGGATAGTAGAACGTTAACGAAACATGTAAAATAGTCTGTATTAAATAGTAGTTTAATTAATTGATCGTAGAACGTAAACGAAACATGTAAAATAGTGTGTATTAAATAGTAGATTAGTAATGGATAGTAGAACGTTAACGAAACATGTAAAATAGTGTGTATTAAATAGTAGTTTAATAATGGATGGTAGAACGTTAACGAAACATGTAAAATAGTCTGTATTAAATAGTAGTTTAATAATGGATAGTAGAACGTTAACGAAACATATAAAATAGTTTGTATTAAATAGTAGTTTAATTAATTGATAGTAGAACGTAAACGAAACATGTAAAATAGTGTGTATTAAATAGTAGATTAATAATGGATGGTAGAACGTAAACGAAACATGTAAAATAGTGTGTATTAAATAGTAGTTTAATAATGGATAGTAGAACGTTAACGAAACATGTAAAATAGTCTGTATTAAATAGTAGTTTAATAATGGATGGTAGAACGTTAACGAAACATGTAAAATAGTTTCTATTAAATAGTAGTTTAATTAATTGATAGTAGAACGTAAACGAAACATGTAAAATAGTCTGTATTAAATAGTAGTTTAATAATGGATAGTAGAACGTTAACGAAACATATAAAATAGTTTGTATTAAATAGTAGTTTAATTAATTGATAGTAGAACGTAAACGAAACATGTAAAATAGTCTGTATTAAATAGTAGTTTAATAATGGATAGTAGAACGTTAACGAAACATGTAAAATAGTGTGTATTAAATAGTAGTTTAATAATGGATGGTAGAACGTAAACGAAACATATAAGATAGTCTGAATTGAATAATAGCTTAATGGTAATAAATAATATAATATAAACCAAGAATAATTCAAACATATAAAATACTATGTATTGAATAATAATTTAATAGTAGTAAATAATGTAATCTAACCCAAGGCTAATCCAAATATAAAATACTTTGTATTGAATAATAGTTTAATAGTAATAAATAATATTATATAAGCCAAGCCTAATTCCAACATATAAAATACTCTGTATTGAATAATAGTTGAATAATAATAGATAATGTAACTTAATTCAAACATATAAAATACCCTGTATTAAATAATAATTTAATAGTAGTAAATAATGTAATCTAACCCAAGACTAATCCAAATATAAAATACTTTGTATTGAATAATAGTTTAATAATAGTAAATAATGTAGTCGAACTCAAGCCTAATACAAACATAAAATACCCTGTATTGAATAATAATAGTTTAATAACACAACACAAACATGTAAAAAACTCTGTATTAAATAATAGTTTAATAATAATAAATAATGTAAGCTAACCCAAACCTAACCGAAACCTAATCCAAGCAGAAAATATCCTGTATTAAACAATAGTATAATAATAATAAATAACTTAACCTACCCCAAACCTAACTCAAGCACATAAAGTACCCTGTATTGAATAATAGTTTAATCACTCAACACAAACACGTAAAAAACTCTGTATTAAATAATAGTTTAATAATAAAGAATAATGTAATCTAACCCAAGCGTAACCCAAACACATAAAGTACTCTGTATTAAACAATAGAATAATAATAATAAATAATATAACCTAACGCAAACCTAATCCAAACACAAGATATCTTGTATTAAATAATACTTTAATAGTAATGAATAATGTAACTTAAACCAAACCTAACCCAAGCCTACCCCAAACACATAAACTACTCTGTATTGAATAATAGTTTAATAATAATAAATATTGTAACCTAACGCAAATCTAACTTAAACACAAGATATCCTGTATTAAATAATAGTTCGATAATAACAAATAATGTAACCTAACTCAAACTTAATCCAAACACAAAATATCCTGTACTAAACAATAGTATAATAATAATAAATAACGTAACTTAACCCAAACCTAACCCAAGCCTAATCCAAACACATAAAATACCCTGTATTGAATAATAGTTTAACAGCCCAACCCAAGCACGTAAAAAACTCTGTATTAAATAATAGTTTAATAATAATAAATAACGTAAGCTAACCCAAACCTAACCGAAACCTAATCCAAATATAAAATATCCTCTACTAAACAATACTTTAATAATAACAAATAATGTAATCTAACCCAAACTTAATCCAAACACAAAATATCCTGTACTAAACAATACTTTAATAATAATAAATTACGTAACCTAACCCAAACCTAACCCAAGCTTAACCCAAGCATATAAAATGCCCTGTACTGAATAATAGTTTGACAACCCAACCCAAGCACTTAAAAAAACTCTGTATTAAACAATAGAATAATAATAATAATAAATAATGTAATCTAACCCAAGCCTAACTCAAACACAAAATATCCTCTACTAAACAATACTTTAATACTAACAAATAATGTAATCTAACCCAAGCCTAACCCAAACACAAAATATCCTTTATTAAACAATATTTTAATAGTAACAAATAATGTAATCTAACCCAAACCTAATCCAAACACAAAATATCCTCTACTAAACAATACTTTAATAATAACAAATAATGTAATCTAACCCAAACTTAACCCAAACACAAAGTATCCTTTATTAAACAATATTTTAATAGTAACAAATAATGTAATCTAACCCAAGCCTAACCCAAACACAAAATATCCTTTATTAAACAATACTTTAATAATAACAAATAATGTAATCTAACCCAAACCTAACCCAAGCCAAATCCAAACCCCTAAAACACCCTGTACTGAATAATACTTTAATAACGATTGTCCTCCCGGCCGATTATTATTGGAAACATTCCTTTGTCATTCTTGCCTTTATAAACGATTCCTCGCCGAGCAGGCGAGCTTTGTTCGAAAAGATGGACGGGAAATCTAGGTGACGCGTAAAATCTATTCCCCTCGCTCGCGGCGAGCGATGAGTATGAAAAGTATGACACCGTTTTCGAATCGGCTTCGAAGGGAATTATTCTACGCCGCGGGCCGCAAAACTATCGACGTTTAACTTCCTCCTTCAAGAACAGCGTATTCTTCAAACAAAAACCATTTATAAACGTCTCGATTAGCGTCCTAACATCGACGCTTTATTTGTTTTTATTCGACCACGAAATAAACGTAAATAAACCCAAAATTTTGCGTAACGACGCGTAGAAAACATTGTATTATTATTCGTTTACACTCAATAAGTTAAATATTAAGTAATTAATTAGATTCATTAAATAGTTAGTTATTCAAATTAAATAGTTAAATAAAGTTACGCTTAAATCCCCCCTCATTTGCAATATAAAAACAATTTATTTACCAGGTGCCTAAACTTTATATATTTCTCAATTTTATTTAATAATTTACACCGAAATAAAGTTAACTCTTTCGCTAATTTTCGTGACTTCGTATTTAAAAGATTCTCGAGCCTTAAACTAATTTAGTTTCCTATTAACGTGAGCCGAAATATTGCAACGAATTTGCATCGTTGCACTTTAATCTACATAATGTACGCGTAATTTTCTTTATTTACAATTGCTGTCGTTTCAAAAACGCTCTCGCTTTATTTTAATAATGGGGCTGATAATAATTTCACGTAAGAATGGATAAATAATCGAATGCTTCGTCAATAATTATATCGAATCGACGGATTGCAAAAAATCCAGCGTTAAAATAGGCATTGGAAAACGGGGCGTAACGAAACTTTGTTGCTTTCTTTAACGCGACCATAATTTCACTTTACGCGACGTTTCCCATAAATCAACGTTCCATAACGTGTGCTTAAGTCGATGCTGTTTAACCCTTTGCACTTCGTTGACTCTGTTACAATAACAGTTTCAAGTTTCGTATACTTTCGACATAAGCAAAGCCAGAAGCCTTCCAAAAATTAATAACGAAATTAACCATTAACACCAGAAATATCAACGATCAAAGTACACCAAATTGCAGCGAAGAAACTTGGCGGATATTTACGAAGCGCGTACGATCGAGGAACGATAATAAATTTCCCACTGTAACATTGCAGCGAAAATGCACTTTGTTGCTGGTTAAATACAATATTGCACGAGCGAACTGGTAACCGAATTCTCGATGCTTGCAGCTAATCCATAAAAGCTAAGTCCACTCGTAGTATCCGTTGCAACTAAAAAGAGAAAAATAAGTTCTAACCACTGAAAGCCCGTCGTAGACGTCGAGACGCGTACGTTCCTTTCGTCCTCGAGTCCGCATCGAGAGTGCAAAGGGTTTAAACGGCGAATCGAAACGGAATTACCGTGAGAACTCGTTGGGCCGTTCCTCTCCGCACTTCGCGAATCGCGCGTCCCGCACACGCTTCGAAATTCGCCTCTGTTTCGCGTCGAACGCGACAACGCGCGGTAAAATAAGTAAATAAGTAAAAAAGGAAGAAACACGGGGAAAAGGAGAAATACGCGATTTCGTCGCCTGACGACGACGACGACGACGAAAACGCGTAGAGTTTCGACGGTTCGTTGGTTTTCGTGAACGTACGCCCGCCGCCGTCGACGCACGATTCGCCAGTTCGTTTCGGTCGACAGACGCACACAGCCGCGAAACGATTCCTCCCACCCCCTTTTTAGAGCGAAGCCACGGCGACCCCTGAGAGAAACGAGAACCTCCCTTCGGTGGCGCCTTAAAGCCGCCCTGGCCAAGGTTACGAAACGTCGCCGCCAGATTGCGCTGTTCACGCGAAGCCGGCGATCGATCCGAGTGACGTCATCGAACGTTCAAGCTGCCAAAGCGAAACACGCAAGCGTGCCGGGGACTACTAACGCCATTGACTGCGACCCGGGATCACGTTCATCGCGTCCGGTAACAATAAGCACAGGGTAGACTTAGAGTTGTTCTTATTCTTATTCTTAATCTTGGAGGCATTTCATTAGAGCGTGATGATTATTGGTACACTTATTCTTCTCTGGTTTGTATTCGTTGTTTGGAGTCGGGTTACGTATGGAGAATGTTGCATTATATAGAAGATGTTATTGAATTGGTGCGTTCGGAGGATTAAGCAGAGGGTAGACTATTTAATAGGGAGTAGTGGAAGATTCTGTTGATAAGTGGGTAATTATTAGTCCACTTCTTTTCTCTGGTTGGTATCAATTATTTGGATTCGAATTACATATGAACAATGTTGCACTATATAGAGATGTTATTCAATTAGTGCATCGTAGGATTAAGTATAGGATAGACTATTTATTTCATAGAGAACAGTATAAGCTTCTGTTGATAAGGGGGTGATTATTAGTCCACCATTTTTCGGTTTGGGATTATTATTTCTGTTCGGTATTAATTATTTGGATTCGAGTTACATATGAACAATGTTGCACTATACAGAGATGTTATTCAATTAGTGCATCGTAGGATTAAGTATAGGATAGACTATTTATTTAATAAGGAACAGTTTAAGCTTCTGTTGATAAGTGGGTGATTATTAATCCACCTCTTTTCGATTTGGGATTATTATTTCTGTTTGGTATTAATTATTTGGATTCGGGTTACGTATGAACAATGTTGCACTATACAGAGATGTTATTCAATTAGTGCATCGTAGGATTAAGTATAGGATAGACTATTTATTTAATAGAGAACAGTATAAGCTTCTGTTGATAAGGGGGTGATTATTAGTCCACCTCTATTCTGTTTGGAATTATTATTTCTGTTTGGTATTAATTATTTGGATTCGGGTTACATATGAACAATGTTGCACTATATAGAGATGTTATTCAATTAGTGCGTCGTAGGATTGATTAAGTATAGAATAGACTATTTAATAGGGAACAGTATAAGCTTCTGTTGATAAATAGGTGATTATTGGCCCACCCCTTTTCTATGGTTGGTACTAATTATTTGGATTCCAATTAAATAGCGAATGTTGCATTATATACAGATGTTATTGAATTGATGCGTTCGTAGGATTAAGCAGAGGGTAGACTATTTAATAGGGAATAGTGGAAGATTCTGTTGATAAGTGGGTGATTATTAGTCCACCACTTTTTGGCTAGGGATTATTATTTCTGTTCGGTATTAATTATTTGGATTCGGGTTACATATGAACAATGTTGCACTATATACAGGTGTTATTGAATTAGGGCGTCGTAGGATTGATTAAGTATAGGATAGACTACTTAATAGGGAACAATATAAGCTTCTGTTGATAAATAGGTGATTATTAGTCTAATTCTTTTCTCTGTTTTGTATTAATTATTTGGATCCGAATTAAATAGAGAATGTTGCATTATATACAGACATTATTGAATTAGTGCGTCAAAGGATTGATTAAGTATAGGATAGACTATTTAATAGGGAACAATATAAAGCTTCTGTTGATAAATAGGCGATTATTATTCCACCTCATTTTTCTGTTTTGTATTAACTATTTGGATTCGAATTAAATAGAGAATGTTGCACTATATAGTATACAAGTGTTATTCAATTAGTGCGTCGTAGTACTGATTAAGTATAGAATAGACTATTTTTAACAGGGAACAGTATAAGTTTCTCTTAATAAATAGACGATTATTATTCCACCTCTTTTACCCGCTTTCTATTAATTATTTAAATTCGAATTAAATAAAGAACGTTCCACTACACCCAGCCATTATTGAATTAACGCATCGTATGATTGTTCAACGTACAAAACGCACTATTTACTCAATAAGAAACAGTAACGTACAGGATACAAATATCTGTCAACAACCTTAAACACGTGACTAATTGCTGAAACAATTAATAAAGTAGACGAAGGCAAGAACAAAGAACGGAATCGCAACTAAAAATTCGCGCGACCGTAGAATAAATAAATTCACCGCGCAACGCTCGAAGAAGGAAAAAATTAGGATAGTAGATTGCAGTTGGAGGGGGGAAAAAAAAGGGAGAAATGGGTCAGCAGTGATCATCTCGATTAGATTCACCGCATTGAATTTGGATTGCTTCTCGGTCCACTAGACCCTTTAGTAGTTCGTTGAAGCGAGGGTGCAGAGCTTCGTTCGACTATTCGATCTTCATTTGATTTTCCTCGAACGTGTCGCCCATTTAAAGTGTATTGGACCAACGACAATAATTTCTTACCCTCCCCTCCTCCCCCAATTTTGCCAAAGCTTTTATACACGCGCACAGAGTGGTACAGTAATCGTACGACGCAATCAGTTGAAAAAGTAGAGTAGATGTTCATTCAACACCGACGCTTTAATTATTTTATTCAATAGCAGTGAATCATACTATTATAAACAAACTTCGATACTTAATTTGGACTTTGTTGCACATTAATTATATATATAAGAAAAATGTTTATATATAAAACTTGTATTGAACTAAAACTTGCTATGCATTGTTCTGTTTTATTTTTTCTTTTCAAATTTACACTGGAATCGAAGAAAAAGCCATTATTAATTTGAAATAATTCTGTACTCAAGAGTGAGTCAAAATTAATTTGAAGTAATTGTGAATTCAAGATTAAGGCAAAATTAATTTGAAGTAATTGTGAACTCAAGAGTAAGGCAAAATTAATTTGAAGTAATTGTGAATTCCAGAGTAAGGCAAAATTAATTTGAATTAATTGTGAACTCAAGAGTAAGGCAAAATTAATTTGAATTAATTGTGAACTCAAGAGTAAGGCAAAATTAATTTGAAGTAATTGTGAACTCAAGAGTAAGCCAAAATTAATTTCAATTCATTTGGAACCCAAGATTAAGCCAAAATTAAGCCACAATTAATTTCAATCCATTCCAAAGCCAAGATTAAACCAAAATTTATTTTTAATTCAATCCGAACCCAAGATTAAGCCAAAATTAATTTGAAATAATGCTGAACTCAAGAGTAAGCCAAAATTAATTTCAATCCATTCCGAACCCAAGATTAAGCCAAAATTAAGGCAAAATTAATTTCAATGCATTCCGAACCCAAGATTAAGCCAAAATTAATTCCAATCCATTCGGAATCCGAGAGTAAGCCAAAATTAATTTGAAATAATTGTGAACTCAAGATTAACCCAAAATTAATTTGAAATAATTCTGAACCCAAGATTAAGCCAAAATTAATTTGAAATAATTGTGAACCCAAGAGTTAGCCAAAATTAATTTCAATCCATTCGGAATCCAAGATTAAGCTAAAATTAATTTGAAACGATTCCGAACCCAAGATTAAGCCAAAATTAATTTCAATTCATTCCGAACCCAAGATTAAGCCAAAATTAAGACACAATTAATTTCAATCTATTCCGAATCCAAGATTAAGCCAAAATTAAGCCAAAATTAATTTGAAACGATTCCGAACCCAAGATTAAGCCAAAATTAAGCCAAAATTAATTTGAAATGATTCCGAACCCAAGATTAAGCCAAAATTAAGCCAAAATTAATTTCAATCCATTCCGAACCCAAGATTAAGCCAAAATTAATTTCAATTCAATCCGAACCCAAGATTAAGCCAAAATTAATCAGAAATAATTCTGAACCCAAGATTAAGCCAAAATTAATTTGAAATAATGCTGAACTCAAGAGTAAGCCAAAATTAATTTCATTCCATTCCGAATCCAAGATTAAGCCAAAATTAATTTGAAATAATGCTGAACCCAAGATTAAGCCAAAATTAATTTCAATCCATTCCGAACCCAAGATTATGCCAAAATTAAGCCAAAATTAATTTCAATCCATTCCGAACCCAAGATTAAGCCAAAATTAATTTCAATCCATTCGAAATCCAAGAGTAAGTCAAAATTAATCAGAAATAATTCTGAACCCAAGAATAAGCCAAAATTAATTTCAATCCATTCCGAAACCAAGATTAAGCCAAAATTAATTTGAAATAATTCCGAACCCAAGATTAACCCAAAATTAATTTCAATCCATTCCAAATATCGAATTACTCATTAATCCATCGCGTTGAACAACATTGCGCCGCACTACTTGACGCAATCGTATCCAAACCAATGAAAGTATCAGTGATCTTCTTCAGAAACATCTACCCGAAAAACACATTATTCCAACCTTACCTTTCGTGTTCGTGGCCGTAAGCCGGGTTGATCCTGCGCGCGTACAACGAGGCGCCGCCCTCAGACATGTACCCGTCGCACAAGTCGGACAGGGTTCTGCTCCCGACCGTCACGCCGCCTCTTAACACTTCGCCGTCGCTCAGATAACCGGATGCCACGTCTATGTCCGCGTAATCGTGGCCGACGTGGTGATGCGACGACGAATGAAGGATCGTGTACTGCCGCGCCGTAGTTCGGCTCGGCAACGTTTGCAGGGCCCTGGCGCCAGGCGTGTAACCGCGCAAAAGGGGCTGCATAGGTTTCACCGTCATCTCGGCTTCGTCGTCCGCCGCGGTACCGCCGCACGTCGAACTCTCCGAGAGCACCTGCGCGTCACACGCGTACATTTCGTTAACGGCAACTTGCAACCATTTATTATAAGTGCACGCGTTTTAAGCGATGGTAAATGGGAAAACGGACACGGTTTGGGACCTCGTTAGTCCACGATTCGAGTGACAAGGGAAAGCATTGGAACAAGAGATCAATTCTGTTCCTTGTCTATGACGCGAAGTCTTGTAATACGATTCATAGCAAATATCCATAGTCTGCGTCGTTAGAATTGTGATGGGAAATAGTAGCTCTTTCGAAAGTAAGTCTTCAACTACCTAGACCATGTATATTTGTAATATTCTTCCATGTAAAGAAGACACAGCGTGTTTATATTCTTACTGTTCTTGCAGTCCTACGATTGGTCCACGAACACAGGCAACGATCGCTATTAAATGAACACGATGCAAGAATGTAGACACGCTGTGCCTTCTTCCCGTGGAAGAATAATGTATACGGTGTTGCGTTGGATATTTGACCGACGCTTGACATCGAGTTTGGCCAAAGTTGAAGGTAAGTAGATCTTCCTCCTTTTTGAATACAGAGCGAGTGAAACAGAGATGCAGAGAGCACGGTTTATCGACGTTTCGCGGTAGATTTAAAAACGTAGACGCATATGGATGCGTATGTTAAGTGGATATGGTCGGAGGCTCATTCCGCGAAGCCTGTTCGAGAAACTGGTTTGGATAGCGACTGACTAATGTCCGTGGCAAAATTCTGGATAATATCCAAGGCCAAATCCTGGTTAATATACAAGGCAAAATCGCGGTCAATATTCAAGGCCAGATCCTGGTTAATATACAAGGCCAAATCCTGGTCAATATTCAAGGCCAAATCCTGGTCAATATTCAAGGCCAAATCCTGGTTAATATACAAGACAAAATCGCGGTCAATATTCAAGGCCAAATCCTGGCCAATATTCAAGGCCAAATCCTGGTTAATATCCAAGACAAATTCGCGGTCAATATTCAAGACAAAATCGCGGTCAATATTCAAGGCCAAATCCTGGTTAATATACAAGGCCAAATCCTGGTCAATATTCAAGGCCAAATCCTGGTCAATATACAAGGCAAAATCCTGGCCAATATTCAAGGCCAAATCCTAGTTAATATCCAAAACAAAATCGCGGTCAATATTCAAGACAAAATCGCGGTCAATATGCAAGACAAAATCGCGGTCAATATTCAAAGCCAAATCCTGGTCACTATTCAAGGCCAAATCCTGGTTAATATCCAAGACAAATTCGCGGTCAATATTCAAGGCCAAATCCTGGCCAATATTCAAGGCCAAATCCTGGTTAATATACAAGGCAAAATCGCGGTCAATATTCAAGGCCAAATCCTGGCCAATATTCAAGGCCAAATCCTGGTCACTATTCAAGGCCAAATCCTGGTTAATATCCAAGACAAAATCGCGGTCAATATTCAAGGCCAAATCCTGGCCAATATTCAAGGCCAAATCCTGGTCACTATTCAAGGCCAAATCCTGGTTAATATCCAAAACAAAATCGCGGTCAATATCCAAGGCCAAATCCTGGCCAATATCCAAGACGAAATCGCGGTCAATATTTAAGGAAAAATCCCCGCCAAATATCCAAGACAATACTGTACTGCCTTTAACTTTAATCATCCAATGTCCCAACGTCTAAGACAGGTCCTAAGCTAGGTAACCTTACTAACGAGAAGTTATTGTCTTATCTGAACGTTTCGAAGCTTGAAGTGTCCGTACTCTGCGTTATAAAAGCTTATAGCTTATACAGGTCGATGTAAAGAGCGTTTAACCACTGCAAAGAGATGTAAAGACCACTGCAAAGAGATGTGAAGACAACTGCAAAGAGATGTAAAGACCACTGCAAAGAGATGTAAAGACCACTGCAAAGAGATGTAAAGACCACTGCAAAGAGATGTAAAGACCACTGCAAAGAGATGTAAAGACCACTGCAAAGAGATGTAAAGACCACTGCAAAGAGATGTAAAGACCACTGCAAAGAGATGTAAAGACCACTGCAAAGAGATGTAAAGACCACTGCAAAGAGATGTAAAGACCACTGCAAAGAGACACTCGTAGATGTGATCGATGAGCTAGGAAAAGCTCCTACCTATTGAGGACGTCACCCAAATGGTAACTTCACGATCACTGGAAAACTGATGAGGTCCAGTGGAAAACGCAACAAATTTCCTTCCCTTTTCCCATTTTAATCCCTTCTAATCACAGCGACGCGCAATTGATCCCCTGTTTAACCAAATACCAACCTTCTCCATCTGTTCGAACGTGGTCTCGATCTTCCTGTTAGGAATAGTCTTGATCTCGCTGCCGCTCTCGCTGCTGGGCCTGTATATCACGCTGCTGTCGCTGGAGTTGCTCTGCCCGGTGCTGTTCGAATTGCTGTGCGAGCTTTCCGACATCAGATCGGAGATACTGGGCATAGGGGACACCATGGCCACTGTATTAGGGTCCAATTTCCTGTGCAAACCGTCCGCCTTTATCTTGTTCGCCGTTGCAGCGACCGCCATGTTGTTTTCCTTCGGCGGTTTAGAGGTGCCTTTGACCAACGCAGTGGGCTTCGGAATACTCGATCCTGGGCCAAGATTCCCCATCGCCGGCGAATTGTTCAACATCGGAGGCTTGTTACTCGACGCGAAGTTGATTCCACCGGACAGTTGACCTTGTGGACATGGATTAGGGTTCGTAGGAGGCGTGGAAGACGTAATATCGTCCGCGTTCGGTACGACAGCTTCGGGACTGTGCCTGGGAGACACCGGCGCGGTTTTCTTCGCGTTCAACTGCGACGTATCAATCTCCTGCGGTCTCGGCAAGTTTATCACGCTCGCCTGTCTATCCACGCGATTCGCCTCAGTTGGGATCTTCTGATCGGTTAAATTCGGCGTTTCAGCGATGGCGAAATTATGCTCGAAGCAAACGTCCTCGTGATTGCGGATAACGAGCTCCTCGTGATCGGCCTGTTTAACGATTATACCGTTCGCGTGATTCAGCAGACCTTTCTGGGCCAGCACGTCCTTGTTCAAACCGTTCGGGGGAACTTTGATGATCGTTTGAACGTGCATCTTCGCCTCGGTGATCTTCGCCGGCAGCTCCATCTTCGGCCTCGATTGCTTCGCGTTTCTGCACTCCTGCTGCGTCGGTAAGTTAGGAATCTGTTGTTGTTGTTGTTGCTGTTTACCCGGCCCCAAATTCGGCTTCGGGCTCGAAGGTTGCTTCAACAACTCGTGCAAATTCGTCGACTTTTTGTCCACAACCTTCGCTCCCACGCCACCGATTTTACTGCCGCATTTGACCACATCTTCCACCGGATTGTAAGGCTTCTCCGCTGCGCCCTTTCGCGCTATCTTGCTCTGATTTTTGCACTGTTGCTCCTTTCGAACCGTTTTAGGGCTCGCCTGTTTCGCCGGCTTCGTCGACTGCAATTTCGACTTCAACGCGCGGCTCTTGGGGGATTCGACCGTTTGAAGCTTGCTCTGGTCGCACAGCGACGCGGAACTGTCCGAGTGCTCGGATCTCGCGGACGAGAAACCGGACGAGCTCGATGTGCGCTTCGATACGCCCGACGACGATTTGCCCCGCTCTTGGCTCTTCTCTTTGTTGTTGAACAGCTTGAACTTGTCTAGAACCGAGGAATTCTTGTTCTGCTGCGCAGTCGATGATCCGATCGTCGTCGACGCGGCGTACGGCGACGATTGCGATCGTAAACTGTTCGGTTTACCCACCGTCGATGCTCGGGGACTGAAATCAGAAATTTGTTCGATTGGGATTCATTTCGACGCACGATTATCGATGGTTTAATTCGGGTTTTACCCTTTCGCGAACGAGGTATTGGAAATGATGTTATGTATCTCAGATTTTTGTAAGTAATGTATTATTTATTTATGTGTTTCAGATTTTTGTAAGTTATGTATTATTTATTCATGTATTTCAGATTTTTATAAGTAATGTATTTCAGATTTTTGTAAGTAACGTATTATTTATTAATGTATTTCAGATTTTATAAGTAATGTATTATTTGTTAATGTATTTCAGATTTTTGTAAGTAATGTATTATTTATTCATGTATTTCAAATTTTTATAAGTAATGTATTTCAGATTTTTATAAGTAATGTATAATTTATTCATGTTTTTCAGATTTTTGTAAGTAATGTATTATTTATTAAAGTATTTTATATTTTTATAAGTAATGTATTTCATATTTTTGTAAGTAATGTATTATTTATTAATGTATTTCAGATTTTTGTAAGTAATGTATTATTTATTAATGTATTTCAGATTTTTGTAAGTAATGTATTATTTATTAATGTGCTTCAGATTTGTGTAAGTAATGTATTATTTATTAATGTGTTCCATATTTTGGTAATATTGAGAAAGCGAATGAGTCACGAAATTATGCGACGTTGTAGAAAAAAACAGGTATGCTTGCATTTTTTTTTAGAAATGCTGGAACAATTCTTGGATAGTATAAATTGAAACGCTATATTGTTATACTGAAACTTCATTGTATAAATTGAAACGCTATATTGTTATACTAATACATTATAGTATAAATTAAAACGCTATATTGTTATACTAATACTATATAGTATAAATTATAACTGTATACTTTTATACTGATAGTTTATGGTGCAAATCAAAACAGTATATTTTCATACTGATTATTTATAGTTAAATTTAAACGCTATATTGTTATACTAATACTATATGCTATAAATCGAAACGGTATATTTTTATACCGAAACTTTATTGTATAAATTGAAACGCTATATTGTTATACTGAAACTTTATTGTATAAATTGAAACGCTATATTGTTATACTGAAACTTTATTGTATAAATTGAAACGCTATATTGTTATACTAATACTTTATAATATAAATTGAAACGCTATATTGTTATACTAATACTTTACAGTATAAATTATAACTCTATACTTTTATACTAATACCATATCGTATAAATTTAAACGCTATATTGTTATACTAATACTATATGGTATAAATTAAAACTCTATACTTTTATACTAACACTTTACGATACAAATCAAAACAGTATATAGTCATACCAATAATTTACAGTACAAATTAAAACTCTATAATTTTATACTAATACTATATGGTATAAATTTAAGCGCTATATTTTTATACTGATACTTTATTGTACAAATTAAAACCTCTACATTTTTATACTGATATTTTATTGAACAAATTAAAAGACTACACTTTTATACTAATATTATATTGTACAAATTAAAACGCTATATTTTTATACTAACACTTTGCGATACAAATCAAAACAGTATATTTTCATACCAATAATTTACAGTACAAATTAAAACTCTATAATTTTATACTAATACTATATGGTATAAATTTAAACGCTATATTTTTATACTGATACTTTATTGTACAAATTAAAGCCTCTACATTTTTATACTGATATTTTATTGTACAAATTACAACGGTACATTGTTATACTGAAACTTTATGGAATAAATTTAACCGGAATATTTTTATACTCATAGTTTATACGGTATACATAAATGTAAAAAAAAGAATCGTGAAACTCACCTAGGCGTAGTAGCCACTGGCTGCCTATTCGTCGAATTTTGATTTCTCGGCTGCGGAATGAATGAAAGTCCGCTTTGAGGCGATTGTTGTTGACTTGGACTAGTGCTCCTCGAACTACTCGCACTTCCTATTCCACCGTTCCCGTGTTTCAACCCTGCGACAGATCAAAGAAAACCGCGTTCCTTAATCCCACGTTGCGATTCCCGTGTCCTTGTAAGCGTGGCAATTTGCAAGCGTTGCAATTTGCAAGCATTGCAATTTGCAAATATTGCAATTTTCAAGCTTTGCAATTTGTAAATAGTGTGATTTGCAAGCGTTGCAATTTGTAAATATTGCAATTTCCAAGCGTTGCAATTTGCAAGCGTTGCAATTTGTAAATATTGTAATTTGCAGGCGTTACAATCTATAAACATTGCAATTTGCAAGCTTTGCAATTTGTAAATATTGTGATTTCCAAGCGTTGCAATTTGTAAATATTACAATTTGCAAGCCTTGCAATTTGTAAATATTGCAATTTGTAAGTGTTGCAATTTGCAAGCGTTGCAATTTGCAAGCGTTGCAATTTGCAAGCGTTGCAATTTGCAAGCGTTGCAATTTGTAAATATTGTAATTTGCAGGCGTTACAATCTATAAACATTGCAATTTGCAAGCTTTGCAATTTGTAAATATTGTGATTTCCAAACGTTGCAATTTGTAAATATTACAATTTGCAAGCGTTGCAATTTGTAAATATTGCAATTTGTAAGTGTTGCAATTTGCAAGCGTTGCAACTTGTAAACATTGTCATTTAAAAGGGTTGCAATTTGCAAGTATTGCAATTTGTAAATATTGTAATTTGCAGGCGTTCCAAACTTTAAACATTGCAATTTGCAAATGTTGTATTTTGTAAATATTGCAATTTGCAAGCGTTGCAATTTGTAAATATTGCAATTTGTAAGTGTTGCAATTTGCAAGCGTTGCAATTTGCAAGCGTTGCAATTTGTAAATATTGTAATTTGCAGGCGTTACAATCTATAAACATTGCAATTTGCAAGCTTTGCAATTTGTAAATATTGTGATTTCCAAGCGTTGCAATTTGTAAATATTACAATTTGCAAGCGTTGCAATTTGTAAATATTGCAATTTGTAAGTGTTGCAATTTTGCAAGCGTTGCAACTTGTAAATATTGTCATTTAAAAGGGTTGCAATTTGCAAGTATTGCAATTTGTAAATATTGTAATTTGCAGGCGTTCCAAACTTTAAACATTGCAATTTGCAAATGTTGTATTTTGTAAATATTGCAATTTGCAAGCGTTACAATTTGTAAATATTGCAATTTGTAAGTGTTGCAATTTGCAAGCGTTGCAATTTGCAAGTATTGCAATTTGTAAATATTGTAATTTGCAAGCAAATATTTCAATTTGCAAACGTTGCAATTTGTAAGTATTGCAATTTTCAAGCGTTGCAATTTGCAAGTATTGCTATTTGTAAATGTTGTAATTTACAGGCCTTACAATCTGTAAACATTGCAATTTGTAAGCGTCGCCATTTGTAAACACTGCAATTTGCAAGTATTGCAATTTGTGAATATTGTAATTCGCAAGCGTTGCAATTTGCAAGCTTTGCAATTTGTAAACACTGCAATTTGCAAGTATTGCCATTCGTAAATATTGCAATTTTCAAGCGTTGCAATTTGTAAATATTACAATTTGCAAGTATTGTAATTTGCAAGTGTTGCAATTTGTAAATGTTGCAATTTCCAAGCTTTGCAATTTGTAAATATTGCAATTTGCAAGCGTTGCAATTTGTAAATATTGTAATTTGTAAGTGTTGGAATTTGGAAGCGTTGCAACTTGTAAATATTGTAATTTGCAAGCGTTGCAATTTGCTAGTATTGCAATTTGTAAATATTGTAATTTGCAAGCAAATATTGCGATTTGCAAGCGTTGCAATTTGTAAGTATTGCAATTTGTAGGTGTTGCAATTTGCAAGCGTTACACTGTGTAAATATTGTCATTTGCAAGCGTTGCAATTTGCAAGTATTGCTATTTGTAAATGTTGTAATTTGCAGGCCTTACAATCTGTAAACATTGCAATTTGCAAGCGTCGCAATTTGTAAATATTGTAACTTGCAACCGTTGCAATTTACAAGCGTTGCAGTTTGTAAACACTGCAATTTGCAAGTATTGCCATTCGTAAATATTGCAATTTTCAAGCGTTGCAATTTGTAAATATTACAATTTGCAAGTATTGTAATTTGCAAGTGTTGCAATTTGTAAATGTTGCAATTTCCAAGCTTTGCAATTTGTAAATATTGCAATTTGCAAGCGTTGCAATTTGTAAATATTGTAATTCGCAAGCGTTGCAATTTGCAAGCGTTGCAATTTGTAAATACTGCAATTTGCAAGTATTGCAATTTGTAAATATTACAATTTGCAAGTATTGTAATTTGCAAATATTGCAATGTGTTAATATTGTAATTTGTAAATATTGTAATTTGCAAGTATTGCAATTTGCAATCGTTGCAATTCACAAGTAATGCAATTCATAAGCGTTGACAATTTGCAATTATTGCAATTTACAAATATTGCAATGTGTAAAATTTGTAATTTGCAAGCGTTGCAATTTGTAAACATTGCAATGTGCAAGTATTACAATTCGTAAATATTGCAATTTCCAAGCGCTTCAATGTGTAAATATTGTAATTTACAAGCGTTGCAATTTGCAAGTATTGCAATTCGTAAATATTGCAAATTGCAAGCGTTGCCATTTGCAAGTATCGTAATTTGCAAGTGTTGCAATTTGTAAACACTGCATTTGCAAGTATTGCAATTAGTAAATATTGCGATTTGCAAACGATGGAATTTGTAAATATTACAATTTGCAAGTATTGTAATTTGCAAGTACTGCAATTGGTAAATACTGCAATTTGCAAGTATTGCAATTAGTAAATATTGCGATTTGCAAGCGTTGCAATTTGTAAATATTGTAATTTGTAAGTGTTGGAATTTGGAAGCGTTGCAACTTGTAAATATTGTAATTTGCAAGCGTTGCAATTTGCTAGTATTGCAATTTGTAAATATTGTAATTTGCAAGCAAATATTGCGATTTGCAAGCGTTGCAATTTGTAAGTATTGCAATTTGTAGGTGTTGCAATTTGCAAGCGTTACAGTGTGTAAATATTGTCATTTGCAAGCGTTGCAATTTGCAAGTATTGCTATTTGTAAATGTTGTAATTTGCAGGCCTTACAATCTGTAAACATTGCAATTTGCAAGCGTCGCAATTTGTAAATATTGTAACTTGCAACCGTTGCAATTTACAAGCGTTGCAGTTTGTAAACACTGCAATTTGCAAGTATTGCCATTCGTAAATATTGCAATTTTCAAGCGTTGCAATTTGTAAATATTACAATTTGCAAGTATTGTAATTTGCAAGTGTTGCAATTTGTAAATGTTGCAATTTCCAAGCTTTGCAATTTGTAAATATTGCAATTTGCAAGCGTTGCAATTTGTAAATATTGTAATTCGCAAGCGTTGCAATTTGCAAGCGTTGCAATTTGTAAATACTGCAATTAGCAAGTATTGCAATTTGTAAATATTACAATTTGCAAGTATTGTAATTTGCAAATATTGCAATGTGTTAATATTGTAATTTGTAAATATTGTAATTTGCAAGTATTGCAATTTGCAATCGTTGCAATTCACAAGTAATGCAATTCATAAGCGTTGACAATTTGCAATTATTGCAATTTACAAATATTGCAATGTGTAAATATTGTAATTTGCAAGCGTTGCAATTTGTAAACATTGCAATGTGCAAGTATTGCAATTCGTAAATATTGCAATTTGCAAGCGTTGCAATTTGCAAGCGCTGCAATTTGTAAACATTGCGATTTGCAAGTATTGTAATTTGCAAGTATTGCAATTCGTAAATATTGCAATTTCCAAGCGCTTCAATGTGTAAATATTGTAATTTACAAGCGTTGCAATTTGCAAGTATTGCAATTCGTAAATATTGCAAATTGCAAGCGTTGCCATTTGCAAGTATCGTAATTTGCAAGTATTGCAATTAGTAAATATTGTAATTTGCAAACGATGGAATTTGTAAATATTGCAATTTGCAAGTATTGTAATTTGCAAGTACTGCAATTGGTAAATACTGCAATTTGCAAGCGTTTCAATTCGTAAATATTGCAATTCGCAAGCGTTGCAATTTGCAAGCGTGGCAATTTGTAAACACTGCAATTTGCAAGTATTGCAATTGGTAAATATTGCAATTTGCAAGCGTTGCAATTTGTAAATATTGTAATTTGTAAATATTGCAATTTCCAAGCTTTGCAATTTGTAAATATTGCAATTTGCAAGCATTGCAATTCGTAAATATTGCAATTTGCAAGTGTTTCAATTTGTAAATATTGGAATGTACAAGCGTTGCATTTTGCAAGCGTTGCAATTTGTAAATATTGCAATTTGCAACTATTGCAATTCGTAAATATTGCAATTCGCAAGCGTTGCAATTTGCAAGCGTGGCAATTTGTAAACACTGCAATTTGCAAATATTGCAATTGGTAAATATTGCAATTTGCAAGCGTTTCAATTTGTAAATATTGTAATTCCCAAGCGTTGCAATTTGCAAGCGTTGCAACTTGTAAACACTGCAATTTGCAAGCGTACCAATTTGCAAGCTTTGCAATTTGTAAATATTGCAATTTGCAAGCGTACCAATTTGCAAGCTTTGCAATTGTAAATATTGTAATTTGCAAGCAAATATTGCAAATTGCAAGCGTTGCAATTTGCAAATATTGCAATTTTATCATCTCGATTTCAATTACGCTTGTAATTCGATCCGTCGAAGGTCCTTTTCGCAACGTCGAGACGCGATTGAACTTGCGGCTCGATAAAACGACGATTCGACGGCTGGTTAGCCGAGCACAGTTCCGATACTGTGCCACCAAGAGGCGTTCAACTCGCGAAAGCGTGCTTGCACACGTAATAAACATCGGCGAGGTTTATTGTACGCTGGAAGCTCGATTATTATCGGCGATTAATTGGCAATCGATTGGTAAATGGATCAGTTCACGTTTATAAACAAATGATTCGTGAATCTGGATTAATTTAGAGCCAAGCATAAATCGAAATTAATTCGAACGTTGGTGTTTGTTGTACATTTTCAATGAATCAGTAATTAATTTGGTACATTTGATGTGTGAGAAAAATGTTCTTAAGTTGTAATTGTAATAGTAATTGAACGATAGTATGCTTCGAATTGGAGTTGAAGAATAACTGAGTATTCGTTTGAAATCATTGGTAAATAGAATTGAAGAATAAAGGAAGATTAATTTAAACCTATTAAGAAGTTAAATGAAGAATAAGGTAACATTTATTTCAACCCATTTTCGATATTGGACTTTGTTATATATTTCTAATGAATTAGTAATTAATTTATTATATTCAACATATAACAAAAATGTAACATTAATTTTCGAACTATTCTGAATTGAATTCAAGTATAACACAGTATTAATTTGAAATGAGTCGTGAATCTAACCCAAGAATAAACCAAATTAATTTAAACCTATTTAGAAGCTAACCCAAGAATAAAACAAAATTAATTTCAACCCATTCTGAATATTGGACTTTGTTATATATTGCCAATGAATTAATAGTTAATTCATTACATTCAACAGGTAACAAAAATGTAATATATTAATTTTGCAACCATTCCGAATTGAATTCAAGTATAACCCAGTATTAATTTGAAATTATTTATGAATCAAACCCAAGAATAATCCAAATTAATTTAAACCTATTTAGAAGCTAACCCAAGAATAAAACAAAATTAATTTCAACCCATTCTGAACATTGAACTTTGTTATATATTTCCAATGAATTAGTAGTTAATTCATTACATTCAACATGTAACAAAAATGTAACATATGAATTTTGCAACTATTTCGAATTGAATTCAAGTATAACACAGTATTAATTTGAAATCAGTCGTGAATCTAACCCAATAATACACCAAAATTAATTTCAACCTATTTTGAAGCTAACCCAAGAATAAACCAATATTAATTTCAAGCCATTCTGAATATTGAACTTTGTTATATATTTCCAATGAATTAGTAGTTAATTCGTTACATTCAACACGTAACAAAAATGTAACATATTAATTTTGCAACTATTTCGAATTGAATTCAAGTATAAGCCAGTATTAATTTGAAATCAGTCGTGAATCTAACCCAAGAATAAACCAAATTAATTTAAACCTATTTAGAAGCTAACCCAAGAATAAACCAAAATTAATTGAAACCTACTTTGAAGCTAACCCAAGAATAAACCAAGATTAATTTCAACCCATTCTGAATATTGGATTTTGTTATATATTTCCAATGAATTAGTACTTAATTCATTATATTCAACATGTAACAAAAATGTAACATATGAATTTTGCAACCATTCCGAATTGAATTCAAGTATAACCCAGTATTAATTTGAAATGAGTAGTGAATCTAACCCAAGAATAAACCAAAATTAATTGAAATCTATTTTGAAGCTAACCCAAGTATAAACCAAAATTAATTTCAACCTATTTTGAATATTGGACTTTGTTATATATTTCCAATGAATTAGTAATTAATTTATTATATTCAACATGTAACAGAAATGTAACATATTAATTTTGCAACTATTTCGAATTGAATTCAAGTATAAGCCAGTATTAATTTGACATGAGTCGTGAATCTAACCCAAGAATAATCCAAATTAATTTAAACCTATTTAGAAGCTAACCCAAGTATAAACCAAAATTAATTTCAACCCATTCTGAATATTGGACTTTGTCATATATTGCCAATGAATTAATAGTTAATTCATTATATTCAACAGGTAACAAAAATGTAATATATTAATTTTGAAACCATTCATAATTGAATTCAAGTATAACACAGTATTAATTTGAAATCAGTCGTGAATCTAACCCACGAATAATCCAAATTAATTTAAACCTATTTAGAAGCTAACCCAAGAATAAACCAAAATTAATTTCAAACCATTCTGAATATTGAACTTTGTTATATATATCTAATTAATTAGTAGTTAATTCGTTACATTCAACACATAACAAAAATGTAGCATATTAATTTTGCAACCATTTCGAATTGAATTCAAGTATAAGCCAGTATTAATTTGAAATGAGTCGTAAATCTAACCCAAGAATAAACCAAATTAATTTAAACCTATTTAGAAGCTAACCCAAGAATAAACCAATATTAATTTCAACCCATTCTGAACATTGAACTTTGTTATATATTTCCAAAGAATTAGTAGTTAATTCATTATATTCAACATGTAACAGAAATGTAACATATTAATTTTGCAACTACTTCGAATTGAATTCAAGTATAACTCAGTATTAATTTGACATGAGTCGTAAATCTAACCCAAGAATAAACCAAAATTAATTTCAACCCATTCTGAACAATGGACTTCATTCTATATTATCAACAAATTAGTTATTAACACATCGTATTTAATAGTCAAAAGAAACAAATCCAAGAATAATCCAAAATTAATTTAAACCTATTCCAAAGCTAACCCAAGAATAGACCAAAATTAATTTCAACCCATTTCGAAGCTAACCCAAGAATACACCAAAATTAATTGTAACACATTCCAAAGCTAACCCAAGAATAAACCAAATTTAAATTAATTTCAACCCATTCTAAACATTGGACTCCGTTCTACATTTTCAACTAATTAGTTATTAATTCGCAAACAACATCATCGTAAATAATGAAAAAAATAGACGTGAATTAATCTGTTGCGCTTCGAAACTGGAACTGGATTATTAAAATTGAATACATTCTAAAACAATTGCGAATAAAGTTACGCTTAATGTGGCAGTAGCTGGGACACCTAACCTATTGCATGCGTCGCGGATGCGTTATTCTGCTTATGTTTCAGTCCGTCTAACCGTCCACCGCTATTCTCGATCGACAATCGCGACAACGATTAGCATAGCAATAAGCTGAGTTGCTTTTGATTAGGGTACAGTATGCGGCCTGCAGAATAATTCATTGGAAAATGTACGACAAAGTTCAACGTTCTGAATGAATTGAAATTAATTTAAATTTGGTTTATACTTGGGTTAGCTTTGGAACAGGTTTAAATTAATTTTGGATTATTCTTGGGTTTGTTTCTTTTGACTATTAAATACGATGTGTTAATAACTAATTTGTTGATAATATAGAACGAAGTCCAATATCCAAAATAGGTTGAAATTAATTTTGGTTTATACTTGGGTTAGCTTCTAAATAGGTTTCAATTAATTTTGGTTTATTCTTAGGTTAGATTTACGACTTATTTCAAATTAATACTGTGTTATACTTGAATTCAATTCGAAATGGTTGCAAAATTAATATGTTACATTTTTGTTACGTGTTGAATGTAATGAATTAACTACTAATTCATTGGAAATATATAACAAAGTTCAATGTTCAGAATGGGTTGAAATTAATTTTGTTTTATTCTTGGGTTAGCTTCTAAATAGGTTTAAATTAATTTGGATTATTCTTGGGTTAGATTCACGACTCATTTCAAATTAATACTGTGTTATACTTGAATTCAATTCGAAATGGTTGCAAAATTAATATGTTACATTTTTCTTACGTGTTGAATGTAATGAATTAACTACTAATTCATTGGAAATATATAACAAAGTCCAATATTCAAAATAGGTTGAAATTAATTTTGGTTTATACTTGGGTTAGCTTTGAAATAGGTTTAAATTAATTTTGGTTTATTCTTGGGTTAGATTCACGACTGATTTTAAATTAATACTGTGTTATACTTGAATTCAATTCAGAATAGTTCCAAAATTAATATGTTACATTTTTGTTATATGTTGAATGTAATGAATTAACTACTAATTCAATGGAAATATATAACAAAGTCCAATATCCAAAATGGGTTGAAATAAATGTTACTTAATTCTTCAGTTATCTTCTTAATAGGTTTCAATTAATCTTCCTTTATTCTTCAATTACATTTACCAATGATTTCAAACGAATACTCAGTTATTCTTCAACTCCAATTCGAAGCATACTATCGTTCAATTACTATTACAATTACAACTTACGAACATTTTTCTCACACATCAAATGTACCAAATTAATTACTGCTTCATCGTAAATATACAACAAAATTCATTATTCAATAAATAATGAATAATTTCCTTTTCCTTGTTTATACGCAACATTTTACATAACATTCCTCCTTAATATTTCAAACAAAGTTGCTCGCAGTCTCAATGATCGCACAAGTGTCGCCACTTACGTGTTTCGTCTCTCTATTCACGTTTTATCTCTCGTTCGATACGATTCGCGTCACGTCCACGTCGCAACAATTTACAACTCAGAACGAACGAGCGCTCTTCAACCGTAAGGAAAATTAGGCGCTGTTATCGCGGACATTTTGTTGCTACAATTTTATACAGTATCTCAACTTTTTATTAAAATACCGATAACCTAAAAATTCACGCTTCTTCAAAGAACATCTTTCCCGTTTTATTATCCGACAAAGAACGTTTCTAAAAGCTTCCAAAGTATTTTAATATACAAACAATAAGATGAAACGAAAAGGTTGCACATTGTAGACGAGTTAAATAACTAAACTTAACTAACTAAATAACTATTTTAACTAAAGTTAAAAATGAAAACGGTTTTGGGTGGCTAAATGAGTCCCAAATCCGTGTGACGATGGAAATTATTGGATTAAGTGGTCTATCCTGTCCTTATTAACAATAAGGATTATTGTTACTCTATTTCTCCGTCTCTTCGTCGGTATTGCAGGTGTCTTCAACCCTTTCGCTGCTAATGGAACAATGTTCAATAATAACGCATACATACGAATGACAGTGGAAACAATATACCAAAAGATGGACTAATCTTAGCCCTGTCCTTAGTTAAACCTTTGTCCCACGATTATTTTATCACGTAGTTACGTTAGCGTTAGTTGACCACTATTTTTACATCACGTCGCGTAGAAATCATTCGAATATTACAGCTAATCCTTGTTCAATAACTTCCGAGCTTATAATACAAAACTAACGTTAGAGTTTAAGTTAAATTTCATTCGGAATAATAAGACGTTTTTGGTGAATCTGTGGTGTAATTCGTAGAACGAGTAGTGACTCGTTATTTTAGGGCAAAATGTTAATGGTAGCATTGATTAAGAACAGGATAGACCACTTATCCAATGCTTTTCTTTGTCACCCGGAATTTGGGGCTCAGTTTTCATTTTTACCTTTTCGATTGTCTAAAATGTATAACTTTCGCGTTCGCTCTTACATTTTGTATATTAAAATACTTTACAAGTGTTTACATTCTTCGTCGGCTAATAAAACAAGCGAAAGAAAGATATTCTTCCAAAAAGTGTGCATTTTTAGGTTATCGGTATTTCAGAGCGCGTAATGCGAAGTCCCATAAGATAATCGGTTTATCCCGTACCAAAGTCTGTGATGGTAGTACCTACGACGATTTTTTCCCATTCGATAGACTTAGTATAGTGTTATCCAAAGTAGACTATAGGAACAGCTTCTAAACTACCTTCACACCTTTCTTTTTTCTCTTATCCCTTTCCAATTTCCTTTAACCTTTTCCTGATCTGCCTTTTGTTTATTTCGTTATGTCAATTTTTATCTCTTCTCGCGTTTATTTGATTAACAAACGCGACGTTTCACAGGTGTTCTCGTTTAAAGTCCTAAAGGTACTTGCGTGGCTCCATGAGACCCAAATCTGTTTGACGAAGAAAAGCATTGGATTAAGTGGTTTATCCTGCCCTTAGTCAATGCTTGCTATTACCATTCACTAAGGACAGGATAGACCACTTATCCACTGCTTTCCTTTGTCTTCAACTTTGGGTTTCATCAGCCACCCAAATCCGTTTTCATATTTTTAACGTTTTCTATCGGAATCGAATTATTATTGCGGGAGGTGTTGTTATTCGTTGAACGTGACGTTTACTATTATCATCGAAGCGGACGATTTCACCATTGACTAAAGACAGGATAGACTACTTATCCACTGCTTTTCTTTGTCTTCAACTTTGGGTCTCATTAGCCGCCCAAATCCGTTTCCATTTTTACCTTTTCGATTGTCTAAAATGTATAACTTTCGCGTTCGCTCTTACAATTTGTATATTAAAATACGTTAGAAGTGTTTACATTCTTCGTCGGCTAATAAAACAAGCGAAAGAAAGATGTTCCTCCAAAAAGTGTGCATTTTTAGGTTATCGGTATTTCAGAGCGCGCGACGCGAAGTCCCATAAGATGATCCATCTATGATGGTCTATCCTGTTCTCAGTCAATGCTTGCTATTACGACGAATCACTGTTCAGCGTCGCTGTCAATGAAGAACAACGATCGCCTGCTGTCATGATTATCGTAACGAGCGACGATCGAACGTGAGAACGACAAGGAAAATTAATTTGCAAACCCGCGCGAAAAATTCGAAAGCTTCTTTCTTTATACTATTCGTTCGACTATTTCCCTCGCATCTTTGAATTATATTAGGACTGTTAGATACTCAATCCCACGTGCCGACAATCTCGTCCCTTTTCTTCCCTTTTTACCCCATTGTCCACTGATTCCAATTTTCTCTTCTGCCTTATATCACTCAAACACGCGTCCCTTAACATTTCCGTTAGCCTCAAAATTATATTTACGTGCAACGAATATATTGGATTATATATGTATGAAAAAAAGAAAAGGAAACGATTGCTTTGAAAGCTTTGGAACCTTAAGAACCCTTAGCATAATTAGTACAGTTTGTACGTGTGTATACAAAGTTTGGAATAAGTTGCGAGTGTAACGATGAACTTACGCGGCGTCTTGACGATGTTTGAACAAAAAATACGGCAAAGAGTTGTATGAGAATCATTCGATACGCGATTCGAACGCGCGTTTCAGACGGAAACGGTTGCAACGGTCGCTTAACACTGCGTGCGACGCGCACGATCGTTCTAACGTAAACTCGGGCTAACGTGGTACTGGCAATTGGTACGAATGCGTATTGCTGCGCGGCTCCAACTGTTCTGCACTCTACTCTCTCCCTCTATCCCCCCCCACTCTTTTCGCGTCTTTTGTTTGACGGGTGAGGCGGTGGCGAGAGTGCACCGATGCGCACAGAAGGGAACAGTGGTTGCATTAGCCGGCCGGGGTACTTTAATGGTGTGTGCACGCGCTTCGCCTTTGCCGTTATCGTTGCGAGCATGAGTGATATTTCTAAGGTTCGTTATTCGTAAATATTGCAATTCGCAATTATTGGAAGTTGCAAGCGTTGTTAATTTGCAAGTATAGCAATTTGCAAGCGTTGTTAATTTGAAAGTATAGCAATTTGTTAGCATTGTAAGTTGCGAGTGTAGCAATTTGCAAATATTGCAATTTGCAAGCGTTGTTAATTTGGAAGTATAGCAATTTGTAAGCGTTGCAATTTGCAATTGTTGCGATTTGCAAGCGTTGCAATTTGCAAGCGTTGTTAATTTGCAAGTATAACAATTT
Organism: Eucera pruinosa; assembly: GCA_028830335.1. Taxonomy (NCBI): domain Eukaryota; kingdom Metazoa; phylum Arthropoda; class Insecta; order Hymenoptera; family Apidae; genus Eucera; species Eucera pruinosa. The sequence goes on from JAMYCR010000021.1 coordinate 2,978,592, forward strand.
GCAAGCGTTGCAATTTGCAAATATTGCAATTTGTTAGCATTGCAATTTGCAAGCATTGCAATTTACAAGTGTTGCAATTTGCAAGTATTGCAATTTGTAAGCGTTGTTAATTCGCGAGCGTTGCAATTTGCAAGCGTTGTTAATTTGCAAGTATTGTATTTTGCAAGCGTTGTTAATTTACAAGTATTGCAATTTGCAAGCGTTGTTAATTTGCAAATATGGCTTTTTGTAAGCATTGTAATTTGCGAGTATAGCAATTTGCAAATATTGCAATTTGCAAGCGTTGTTAACTTGCAAGTATAGCAATTTGCAAGCGTTGTTAATTTGAAAGTATAGCAATTTGTAAGCGTTGCAATTTGCAATTGTTGCGATTTGCAAGCGTTGCGATTTGCAAGCGTTGTTCATTTGCAAGTATAACAATTTGCAAGCGTTGCAATTTGCAATTAATGCAACTTGCAAGCGTTGTTAACTTGCAAGTATAGCAATTTGTAAGCGTTGTTAATTTGCAATTATTGCAATTTGCAATCATTGCAATTTGCAAGCATTGTTAATTTGCAAGTATACCAATCTGTAAGCGTTGTTAATTCGCAGGTACAGCAATTTGTAAGCGTTGCAATTTGCAAGTATTGCAATTTGCAAGCGTTACAAATTGCAAGCGTTGTAATTTGCAAGTATTGCAATTTGCAAGCGTTACAAATTGCAAGCGTTGATAACATGCAAGTATAGCACTTTGCAAGCGTTGCAATTTGCAATCATTGCAACTTGCAAGCGTTGTTAACTTACAAGTATAGCAATTTGCAAGCGTTGCAATTTGCAATTATTGCAACTTGCAAGCGTTGTTAACTTGCAAGTATACCAATTTGTAAGCGTTGCAATTTGCAATTATTGCAATTTGCAATCATTGCAATTTGCAAGCGTTGTTAATTTGCAAGTATACCAATTTGTAAGCGTTGTTAATTCGCAGGTACAGCAATTTGTAAGCGTTGCAATTTGCAATTATTGCAATTTGCAAGCGTTACAAATTGCAAGCGTTGATAACATGCAAGTATAGCACTTTGCAAGCGTTGCAATTTGCAATCATTGCAACTTGCAAGCGTTGTTAACTTGCAAGTATAGCAATTTGCAAGCGTTGCAATTTGCAATTAATGCAACTTGCAAGCGTTGTTAATTTGCAAGTATACCAATTTGTAAGCGTTGCAATTTGCAATTATTGCGATTTGCAAGCGTTGCGATTTGCAAGCGTTGTTCATTTGCAAGTATAACAATTTGCAAGCGTTGCAATTTGCAATTAATGCAACTTGCAAGCGTTGTTAATTTGCAAGTATAGCAATTTGTAAGCGTTGTTAATTTGCAAATATTGCAATTTGTTAGCATTGCAATTTGCAAGCATTGCAATTTACAAGTGTTGCAATTTGCAAGTACTGCAATTTGTAAGCGTTGTTAATTCGCGAGCGTTGCAATTTGCAAGCGTTGTTAACTTGCAAGTATTGTATTTTGCAAGCGTTGTTAACTTGCAAGTATAGCAATTTGTAAGCGTTGTTAATTTGCAAATATTGCAATTTGTTAGCATTGTAATTTGCGAGTATAGCAATTTGCAAATATTGCAATTTGCAAGCGTTGTTAACTTGCAAGTATAGCAATTTGTAAGCGTTGTTAATTTGCAAGCATAGCAATTTGTAAGGGTTGCAATCTACAACTATTGCAATTTGCAAGCATAGCAATTTGTAAGCGTTCCAATTTACAATTATTGCAATTTGCAAGCGTTACAAATTGCAAGCATTGTAATTTGCAAGTATTGCAAATTGCAAGCGTTGATAACATGCAAGTATAGCACTTTGCAAGCATTGAAATGTGCAATTATTGCAATTTGCAAGCGTTGTTAACTTACAAGTATAGCAATTTGCAACCGTTGCAATTTGCAATTATTGCAACTTGCAAGCGTTGTTAACTTGCAAGTATACCAATTTGTAAGCGTTGCAATTTGCAATTATTGCGATTTGCAAGCGTTGCAACTTGCAAGCGTTGTTAACTTGCAAGTATAGCAATTTGCAACCGTTGCAATTTGCAATTATTGCAACTTGCAAGCGTTGTTAATTTGCAATTATAGCAATGTGCAAGCGTTGTTAATTTGCAATTATTGCAATTTGCAATCATTGCAATTTGCAAGCGTTGTTAATTTGCAAGTATACCAATTTGTAAGCGTCGTTAATTCGCAAGTACAGCAATTTGTAAGCGTTGCAATTTGCAATTATTGCAATTTGCAAGCGTTACAAATTGCAAGCGTTGTAATTTGCAAGTATTGCAAATTGCAAGCGTTGATAACATGCAAGTATAGCACTTTGCAAGCATTGAAATGTGCAATTATTGCAACTTGCAAGCGTTGTTAACTTGCAAGTATAGCAATTTGCAACCGTTGCAATTTGCAATTATTGCAACTTGCAAGCGTTGTTAACTTGCAAGTATACCAATTTGTAAGCGTTGCAATTTGCAATTATTGCGATTTGCAAGCGTTGCAATTTGCAAGCGTTGTTAATTTGCAAGTATACCAATTTGTAAGCGTTGCAATTTGCAATTAATGCAACTTGCAAGCGTTGTTAACTTGCAAGTATAGCAATGTGCAAGCGTTGTTAATTTGCAATTATTGCAATTTGCAATCATTGCAATTTGCAAGCGTTGTTAATTTGCAAGTATACCAATTTGTAAGCGTTGTTAATTCGCAAGTACAGCAATTTGTAAGCGTTGCAATTTGCAATTATTGCAATTTGCAAGCGTTACAAATTGCAAGCGTTGTAATTTGCAAGTATTGCAATTTGCAAGCGTTACAAATTGCAAGCGTTGATAACATGCAAGTATAGCACTTTGCAAGCGTTGCAATTTGCAATCATTGCAACTTGCAAGCGTTGTTAACTTGCAAGTATAGCAATTTGCAAGCGTTGCAATTTGCAAGTATAGCAATGTGCAAGCGTTGTTAATTTGCAAGTATACCAATTTGTAAGCGTTGTTAATTCGCAAGTACAGCAATTTGTAAGCGTTGCAATTTGCAATTATTGCAATTTGCAAGCGTTACAAATTGCAAGCGTTGTAATTTGCAAGTATTGCAACTTGCAAGCGTTGTTAACTTGCAAGTATAGCAATTTGCAAGCGTTGCAATTTGCAATCATTGCAACTTGCAAGCGTTGTTAACTTGCAAGTATAGCAATGTGCAAGCGTTGTTAATGTGCAATCATTGCAATTTGCAAGAGTTGTTAATTTGCAAGTATACCAATCTGTAAGCGTTGTTAATTCGCAGGTACAGCAATTTGTAAGCGTTGCAATTTGCAATTATTGCAATTTGCAAGCGTTACAAATTGCAAGCGTTGTAATTTGCAAGTATTGCAACTTGCAAGCGTTGTTAACTTGCAAGTATAGCAATTTGCAAGCGTTGCAATTTGCAATCATTGCAACTTGCAAGCGATACAATTTGCAAGCATAGCAATTTGTAAGCGTTGCAATTTACAATTATTGCAATTTGCAAGCGTTGTAATTTTCAAGTATTGCAATTTGCAGACGTTATTAATTTACAAGTATACCAATTTGTAAGCGTTGCAATTTACAATTACTGCAACTTGCAAGCGTTGTTAATTTGCAAGTATAAGAATTTGTAATCGTTGCAATTTACAATTAATGCAATTTGCAAGCGTTGTTAACTTGCAAGTATAGCAATTTGTAAGCGTTGCAATTTGCAATTATTGCAATTTGCAAGCGTTATTAACTTGCAAGTATAGCAATTTGTAAGCGTTGCAACTTTCCACCCTCAGTTTCTGTTATTTATTATTGAATTTTCCCTGTTCAGTTTCCATTATTTATTATCTTATTCTCATTCTTCAATTCCCACTAATTATTGAATAATTTTTCACCTTCAATTTTCATGAATTATTACTGAATTTTTCCTAATCAGTTTCCATTATTTGTTATCCAATTTGCCTACTTGAATTCCCATTAATTATTGTCGAATTTTCCACCTTAAATTTTCGTGAATTATTACTGAATTTTTCCTAATCAGTTTCCATTATTTATTATCCAATTTGCCTACTTGGATTCTCATTAATTATTGTCTAATTATCCACCCCCAATTTTCACGAATTATTATTCAATTTTTCTTCTTCAATTTCCATTAATTATTATCTAATTTTCCACCCTGAATTTCTATGAATTATTATGTAATTTTCCCTATTCAATTTCCATTATTTATTATGCAATTTCCTTCTTCGTTTCCCATTAATTATTCTCTAATTATCCACGTACAATTTTCATGAATTATTATTCAATTTTTCTTCTTCAATTCCCATTAATTATTATCTAATTTTCCACCCTCAATTTCTATGAATTATTATGTAATTTTCCCTATTCAATTTCCATTATTTATTATGCAATTTCCTTCTTCGTTTCCCATTAATTATTGTCTAATTATCCACGTACAATTTTCATGAATTATTATTCAATTTTTCTTCTTCAATTCCCATTAATTATAAACCAATTTTCTACCTCCAATTTCCATGAATTATTCTGTAATTTTCCCTATTCAATTTCCATTATTTATTATGCAATTTCCTTCTTCGTTTCCCATTAATTATTCTCTAATTATCCACGTACAATTTTCATGAATTATTATTCAATTTTTCTTCTTCAATTCCCATTAATTATAAACCAATTTTCTACCTCCAATTTCCATGAATTATTCTGTAATTTTCCCTATCCAATTTCCATTATTTATTATGCAATTTCCTTCATCGTTTCCCATTAATTATTGTCTAATTATCCACGTACAATTTTCATGAATTATTATTCAATTTTTCTTCTTCAATTCCCATTAATTATAAACCAATTTTCTACCTCCAATTTCCATGAATTATTCTGTAATTTTCCCTATCCAATTTCCATTATTTATTATGCAATTTCCTTCTTCGTTTCCCATTAATTATTCTCTAATTATCCACGTACAATTCTCATGAATTATTATTCAATTTTTCTTCTTCAATTCCCATTAATTATTATCTAATTTTCCACCCTCAATTTCTATGAATTATTATGTAATTTTCCCTATTCAATTTCCATTATTTATTATGCAATTTTCCTTCATCGTTTCCCATTAATTATTGTCTAATTATCCACGTACAATTTTCATGAATTATTATTCAATTTTTCTTCTTCAATTCCCATTAATTATAAACCAATTTTCAACCTCCAATTTCCATGAATTATTCTGTAATTTTCCCTATTCAATTTCCATTATTTATTATGCAATTTCCTTCTTCGTTTCCCATTAATTATTCTGTAATTATCCACGTACAATTCTCATGAATTATTATTCAATTTTTCTTCTTCAATTCCCATTAATTATAAACCAATTTTCTACCTCCAATTTCCATGAATTATTCTGTAATTTTCCCTATCCAATTTCCATTATTTATTATGCAATTTCCTTCATCGTTTCCCATTAATTATTGTCTAATTATCCACCTTCAATTTCCATAAATTGAAATCAATGTAACTAAAATTAATTAGTTATTCAGTTATTTACTTATTCAGTGTGGTTTGGATTCCATACCTTTAAATTTCAAACCTCCGCATCTGAAATCTAAATAACCAAATAACCGTACAATTAAATAACTAAAGAAACTAAAGTGATAAATATTGACGTGTTTATGCTTTGACTGCTAGCCAAACGCATTACATCATTGCAAGCATAACTGTGACGCGATACAAATAAGATTTTCCCCCACCGAAAAAACGCTCGACGCGCCTAAAGAAGTTTTCGCTTCGAAAAAGAAGCGAATCGCGCACGAGTAGCGGCGAAACGCTCCAGCTCTGCTGCGCGTATGTTAAAGGCTATAGAAATTGTGCGTAAAGGTGCGACGCGCGTTTCAAAAGGAAACGAGAGGAGAACGAGCTCGCGCTTCGCGTTGCTACGCGCTGCGAAAAATCCATAACGCGGTGTCGAATGCGTTGACACTCGAACGCATTGAATTATGCGTTTACGCATCGCGCGAAGGTGAAATCGATTTCGAACGGGAAATTTGCAGAAGGAGAAAGAGTAGAGGTTTAGATGAGTACCTTTTTGGATGTTGCAGTGGTGAACGTGAGTTCAGAGAAGTATAATACTGAGTTAATGAGAAAATAGGTTGAAATGAAGATAAGATGCAGTTCATTGTAAGACAGGTTAAAATTAATCTAAGACAAAATTAGTGCAGGACAAGTGCAAGCCAAAGCAAAGTTAATCCAAGTTAAAATTAAACTAAAGTAAACTTAGTGCAGGTCAAACTTAATCCAAACTAAAGTTAATCCAAGTTAAAATTAATCCAAGTCGAACTTAATGCAGGTCAAACTTAATCCAAGTCGAATTTAATGCAGGTCAAACTTAATCCAAGTGAAAATTAATCCGAGTCGAATTTAATGCAGGTCAAACTTAATCCAAGTGAAAATTAATCCGAGTCGAATTTAATGCAGGTCAAACTTAATCCAAGTGAAAATTAATCCGAGTCGAATTTAATGCAGGTCAAACTTAATCCAAGTGAAAATTAATCCAAGTCGAATTTAATGCAGGTCAAATTTAATCCAAACTAAAGTTAATCTAGGTTAAAATTAATCCAAGACAAAATTAGTGCAAGACAAATGCAAGCCAAAGCAAAGTTAATCCAAGTTAAAATTAAACTAAAGTAAACTTAGTGCAGGTCAAACTTAATCCAAAGCAAAGTTAATCCAAGTTAAAGTTAATCCAAACCAAACTTAATGCAGGTCAAACTTAATTCAAACTAAAGTTAATCCAAGTTAAAATTAATCCAAACCAAACTTAACCCTAGCCAAAGTTATTCCAACTGATACTTAACCAAGCCCAAACTTAACTCAAAGCTAACCCAAACCTAACCTAACCCAATTCAAATATAAACCTAGCTAAATCTAACCCAAACCAAACTTAACCCAATCCAAAGTTAACCCTAGCCAAATCTAATCCAACTCATACTTAATCCAACCTAAACCTAACCCAAACCTAACTCAAACCAAAACTAACCCAATCCAAAGTTAACCCTACCCAAATCTAATCCAACTCATACATAATACAGCCCAAACCTAACCCAAACCTAACTTAAACCAAAAGTAACCCAATCCAAAGTCAACCTTACCCAAATCGAACCAAAGCCAAACCTAATCCAGTCTAAACCTAACTCGAACCTAATACAGCCCAAAACATAGCCCAAGCCTAACTCAAACCAAAACTAATCCATTCCAAATATAACCCAAATCAAACCTAACCCAGCTTAAACATAACCCAAACCCAATTCGAACTTATTCCCGTACAAAACCTAACCCAAACCTAACTGAAACCAAAAGTAACTCAATCCAAAGTCAACCTTACCCAAATCTAACCAAAGCCAAACCTAATTCAGCCTAAACCTAACCCAAACGTAACTCAAACCAAAACTAACCCAATCCTAAGTTAACCCTAGCCAAATCTAATCCAACTCATACCTAATCTAGCCCAAACCTAACCCAAACCTAATTCAAATCTAATCCAGCCCAAAACTTAACCCAAACCTAACTCAAACCAAAAATAAATCAATCAAAAGTCAACCTTACACAAATTTAACCAAAGCCAAACCTAATCCAGCCCAAACCTCACCCAAACGTAATTCGAACCTATTCCAGTACAAAACCTAACCCAAACCTAACTCAGATCAAAAGTAACCCAATCCAAACTTAAACCTACCCAAATCTAATCCAACTCACACTTAATCCAGCCCAAACTTAACCCAAACCTAACCCAAACCAAAAGTAACCTAATCCAAAGTCAACCTTACCCAAATCTAATCCAACTCATACCTAATCTACCCCAAAACTAACCCAAATCTAACTCGAACCTAATCCAGCCCAAAATATAACCCAACCCTAACTCAAACCAAAACTAATCCATTCCAAATCTATGTCAACTCAAACCTAATCCAGCCTAAACGTAACCCAAACCCAATTCGAACCTAATCCAGTACAAAACCTAACCCAAACCTAACTCAGATCAAAACTAACCCAATTCAAAGTTAACCCTATCCAAATCTAATCCAACTCATACATAATCCAGCCCACACTTAACCCAAACCTAACTGAAACCAAATCTAACCCAATCCAAAGTTAACTCTACCCAAATCTAATCCAACTCATACATAATCCAGCCCAAACGTAACCCAAACCTAATTCAAACCTAATCCAGTCCAAAAGGTAAGCCAAACCTTACTCAAAACCAAAAGTAACCCAATCCAAAGTTAACCCTACCCAAATCTAACCAAAACCAAACCTAATGCAGCCCAAACCTCACCCAAACGTAATTCGAACCTAATCCAGCCCAAAATATAACCCAAACCGAACTAAAACCAAAACAAACGCAATCCAAAGTTAACTCTACCCAAATCTAATCCAACTCATACATAATCCAGCCCAAACGTAACCCAAACCTAATTCAAACCTAATCCAGTCCAAAACTTAAGCCAAACCTTACTCAAAACCAAAAGTAACCCAATCCAAAGTTAACCCTACCAAAATCTAATCCAACTCATACATAATACAGCCCTAACGTAACCCAAACCTAATCCAGTCCAAAACTTAAGCCAAACCTTACTCAAAACCAAAAGTAACCCAATCCAAAGTTAACCCTACCCAAATCTAACCAAAACCAAACCTAATGCAGCCCAAACCTCACCCAAACGTAATTCGAACCTAATCCAGCCCAAAATATAACCCAAACCGAACTAAAACCAAAACAAACGCAATCCAAAGTTAACTCTACCCAAATCTAATCCAACTCATACATAATCCAGCCCAAACGTAACCCAAACCTAATTCAAACCTAATCCAGTCCAAAACTTAAGCCAAACCTTACTCAAAACCAAAAGTAACCCAATCCAAAGTTAACCCTACCAAAATCTAATCCAACTCATACATAATACAGCCCTAACGTAACCCAAACCTAATCCAGTCCAAAACTTAAGCCAAACCTTACTCAAAACCAAAAGTAACCCAATCCAAAGTTAACCCTACCCAAATCTAACCAAAACCAAACCTAATGCAGCCCAAACCTCACCCAAACGTAATTCGAACCTAATCCAGTACAAAACCTAACCCAAACCTAACTCAGACCAAAACTAACCCAATCCAAAGTTCACCCTACTCAAATCTAATCCAACTCATACATAATCCAGCCCAAACTTAACCCAAACCTAAGCCAAAGCTAACAACTGAAACCTGAAAGGATGATTCTATATATCAGAATGGACAGTGCATCCTGTGGGAAAGTCGATGCAATATTACCTAGTTGTACGGCGCGTTTGGCAGGGATACGTAGCCCGCTACGCGATGGGGTGGCACCCCATAGTTTATACTTTGCTCTCAACTGGCACGTTCTCGCAGGGCGACCAGATGTGCACGCCGATTTGCAGCGATTCTCAGCCTCCGAATTAACCACGTTTCCGTATACAATGCTAGTTCAATATATTCTCTGTTCGACATCATTATGAATGTAGATTAATTTAAACCAAAGAATAAAGTAAAATTAATTTAAACCTATTTTGAAGCTAAACCCAAGAATAAATCAATACTAATTTTAACCCATTTTGAATATTGAACTTTGGTATATATTTCCAATGAATTAGTAGTTAATTCATTACATTCAACACGTAACAAAAATGTAACATATTAATTTTGCAACCATTTCGAATTGAATTCAAGAATAACCCATTATTAATTTGAAATTATTCGTGAATGTAACCCAAGAATAAACCAAAATTAATTTAAACCTATTTAGAAGCTAACCCAAGTATAAACCAAAATTAATTTCAACCCATTCTGAATATTGGACTTTGTTATCTATTTCCAATGAATTAGTAGTTAATTCATTACATTCAACACGTAACAAAAACGTAATATTAATTTTGGAACCATTTCGAATTGAATTCAAGTATAACTCAGTATTAATTCGAAATGAGTCGTTAATCTAACCCAAGAATAAACCAAAATTAATTTCAACCTATTTAGAAGCTATCCCAAGTATAAACCAAAATTAATTTCAAACCATTCTGAATATTGGACTTTGTTATCTATTTCCAATGAATTAGTAGTTAATTCATTACATTCAACACATAACAAATATGTAACATTAATTTTGGAACCATTTCGAATTGAATTCAAGTATAACTCAGTGTTAATTTGAAATGAGTCGTGAATCTAACCCAAGAATAAACCAAAATTAATTTCAACCTATTTCTTAGCTATCCCAAGTATAAACCAAAATTAATTTCAACCCATTCTGAGCACTGGACTTCGTTCTATATTATCAACAAATTAGTTAATAACACAACGTAGTTAATAGTCAAAAGAAACAAACCCAAGAATAACCCAAAATTAATTTCAACCCATTCTGAACATTGAACTTCGTTCTATATTATTAACAAATTAGTTAATAACACAACGTATTTAATAGTCAAAAGAAACAAACCCAAGAATAATCCAAAATTAATTTAAACCTATTCCAATGCTAACCCAAGACTAAACCACAGTTAATTTCAACCCATTTCAAAGCTAACCCAAGAATAAACCAAAATTAATTTCAACCCATTCTGAACAATGGACATCGTTCTATATTATCATCAAATTAGTTAATAACACAACGTATTTAATAGTCAAAAGAAACAAACCCAAGAATAATCCAAAATTAATTTAAACCTATTCCAAAGCTAACCCAAGAATAAACCAAAATTAATTTCAACCTATTGCAAAGCTAACCCAAGAATAAACCAAAATTAATTTCAACCTATTGCAAAGCTAACCCAAGATTAAACCAAAATTAATTTCAACCCATTCTGAGCACTGGACTTCGTTCTATATTATCAACAAATTAGTTATTATCACAACGTATTTAATAGTCAAAAGAAACAAACCCAAGAATAATCCAAAATTAATTTCAACCTATTGCAAAGCTAACCCAAGAATAAACCAAAATTAATTTCAACCTATTGCAAAGCTAACCCAAGAATAAACCAAAATTAATGTCAACCCATTCTAAACATTGAACATTATTGTACATATCCAATGAATCAGTGATTAATTCGTTACATTCGACGTACAACAAAAGTGTTCATAAATGATTCCTATATTACATATTGACCAATACTACAAACAATTTTTAGGAACTGCTTTTTGCCCAGCTTCGATTGAGAAGCACTGCGTGCGTTAGGTTCGAGAGGGATGCAGAGTTGGCTCATATATTTGGTGGCTGTATCAAAGGCGGCGCGTGTAGCGAGCGGCTGGATACAGAATGTCTTTTTTCGCTTCGAAATAGACTTCGACCGTCCTGTAATCGCTCGTGCGCGTGTTCCGTGTTCATCATATTTCGGTGGTTGTCGCGCAAAGTAATGCTCGTCACGCGTTATACTTAATGTTTCATTATATCCGACGCTTGCATCCGAATGTGGGTTAGTTTTGTGATTGTTACTTTTATAAGTATACGAATGAACGAATGATGTTAACCTTTGGAACCTAAACTTAATTTGAGTTAAACTTAAATCTACTCCAAACCAAATCCAAATCCAGCTCAAATTGAACTCAAAGTTGAAGGTAAATAAACTTTGGAATCTAAACTTAATTTAAGTTAAATTTAAATCTATTCCAAACCAAATCCAAATCCAGCTCAAATTGAACTCAAAGTTGAAGGTAAATAAACTTTGGAATCTAAACTTAATTTGAGTTAAGCTCAAATCTATTCCAAACCAAATCCAAATCCACCTCAAATTGAACTCCAAGTTAAAGATAAATAAACTTTGGAATCTAAACTTAATTTGAGTTAAGCTCAAATCTATTCCAAACCAAATCCAAATCCACCTCAAATTGAACTCAAAGTTAAAGGTAAATAAACTTTGGAATCTAAACTTAATTTGAGTTAAGCTCAAATCTATTCCAAACCAAATACAAATCCACCTCAAATTGAACTGAAAGTTGAAGTTAAATAAGCTTCAAAATCTAAACCAAATCCTCGATCTAAATGAATGAAATCGAAAGGATTGCGTAAAACAACGAAGCGACGAGAACAAAGTAGAATGGCGGAAATAAATTGTAATAGAACAAGCGAGACTATTTTATCGCGTCGCGTCGCGCGTGTTAACAAGTGCCTGGAATCGCTAATAATCCTCGTAACGCGTTCGCTAATTAAAGCAAACACTACAACACGCGTTGCACGCGAATCAGATGCGTGTACGCGCTCGGAGAAGTGAGTAATCCGTTGGGCATACATCGCGTGCGCGCGCATCGTCTACGTTTACGCTAACGCTTCCTTAAAACGCGACGACGACGTAGACGAAGCAAAGTGTGGCGGCTCTCCTGCACCCGCCACTAGATGGACATATAAAATAGGACTTTCTCGAAAGTAGTCGCTTCAACTACTTCGTCCATATATATACCGCCTTTAACCATCCTTCCAATATTCCAACGTTTAAGGCAGGACCTGTTAGGTAGCTTTACTGATGAATCCATTAACAGACAAGTGCAGGATAAAACGCAACACCCTTCCTTTTTCCCATTCTATCCCCCCTCCACAGCTCCACGTATCATTGGCAATTTTTACTCAACCTTCTTTCTAATATTCCAACGTTTAAGGTAGGACCTGTTAGGTAGCTTTACTGATGAATCCATTAACATAGACAAGTGCAGGATAAAACGCAACACCCTTCCTTTTTCCCATTCTATCCCCCCTCCACAACTCCACGTATCGTTGGCAATTTTTACTTAACCTTCCTTCCAATATTCCAACGTTTAAGGTAGGACCTGTTAGGTAGCTTTACTGATGAATCCATTAACAGACAAGTGCAGGATAAAACGCAACACACTTCCTCTTTTCCCATTTTATCCCCCCTCCACAGCTCCACGTATCGTTGGCAATTTTTACTTAACCTTCCTTCCAATATTCCAACGTTTAAGGTAGGACCTGTTAGGTAATCTTACTGATGAATCCATTAACAGACAAGTGCAGGATAAAACGCAACACACTTCCTTTTTCACATTCTATCCCCCCTCCACAGCTCCACGTATCGTTGGCAATTTTTACTTAACCTTCCTTCCAATATTCCAACGTTTAAGGTAGGACCTGTTAGGTAGCTTTACTGATGAATCCATTAACATAGACAAGTCCAGGATAAAACGCTACACCCTTCCTTTTCCCCATTCTATCCCCCCTCCAAAGCTCCACAAAAGTATAAAGAGTCTTATGCCATTCTTACGCGAAACGATCGACGAAATTTGGATTTCAGACTTGGATTTCGGAAGATTGGATAGTTACTACTGAATCCAAAAGACCAGAGAGCTTCACTGAACACATCAGTAGTCTACGAAGTAGCATAATCTTGCGTAAAAGTGTACACATCGGAGAAACCGATGTGATTAGAGTAAAATGTTTCTCTGTACATCAGAGAAAACACGCAAAGAACATAAAAAATGAACAAGATTGAAAAATATCACCTGGTCAGCTCAAGCAGAACGCCAATTAATTACAGGACACAAAATAGATCTTGAGAAGACCAGACTGCTAACAAAATCAAAAGACTGCTAACAAAATCAAAAGACTACTACTGTAGAAAATACAGAGAAGGAGTTGGGAATTTTAAAGAGTGGAAGAAACCTTAACAGAGACACAAATGATGTAATATCAATGCATAATAATTATTTGCACCATTTTAGTGTCATGTGCAATGTTATTAGGTTGAAGTACGATAAAAGAATTGGAATTTGGACTTCGGAATGAAATTCTAACCCCCCTTCTTCCCAATTTTGTTAGTCGATTGGCATAAACTTACCGAGTTGCGATTGATGGTGGGTTGGAGTGGGAGCCGGCCTGACTTTGTCCGGTGGACACCTCCTGGTCGCGGCTACGGTGGCGGGTAATGGAATACTCGTTGCTCCGGGACCACCGCCAGCGCAGACTGCCGATTGTTTGTTGTACGGGGAGGGCAATCTGGAACAAAGAGATGAATTTAATGGAGGGGGGCAAAAATTCGATAAAGGAAACGTTATTAGTGGCGTGTCACGCAGTGGACTACTATAATACGATATAAAAAGGAACGTAGTACATTATGGTACGATACAGTAGCACGCAGTGGAGTGTAATACATTATAGTACAACATAGTGGATTATAGGAAATTGAAGTAGAATATAATGCCATGTAATGAATTATTGTGTAGTATAGAATAGCATGGGATCATATAGTGGATTACAGTAGGGTATAATACAAGATAGTGCATTATAATAAAATATAGTACCATGTAGTGGAGTATAATACACTCTAGTGCAAGATAGTACATTATACTACAATATAGTACCACGTAGTGGACTATAATACACTGTAGTGGACTATAATACACTGTAGTGTAACATAGTACACTATAGTGCAACATAGTACACTGTACTACAATATAGTACCACGTAGTGCAACATAGCACACTATACTACAATATAGTACCAAATAGTGGACTATAATACACTGCAATGCAACATAGTGCTATATACTACAACATAGTACCAAATAATGGACTATAATACACTGCAGTGCAACATAGTACACTATACTGCAACATAGTACACTGTACTACAACATACTACCAAATAGTGGACTATAATACACTCTAGTACAACATAGTGTATTATACTACAATATAATACCAAATAGAGGACTATAATTCACTGTAGTGTAACATAGTACACTGTACTACAACATAGTACCAAATAGTGGAGTATAATACACTCTAGTACAACATAGTGTATTATACTACAATATAATACCAAATTGTGGTCTATAATACACTGTAGTGCAACATAGTGCACTGTACTACAATATAGTACCAAATAGTGGGCCATAATACACTGTAGTGCAACATAGTGCACTATACTGCAACATAGTACACTCTACTACAATACAGTACCAAATAGTGGAGTATAATACACTGTAGTGCAACATAGTATACTATACTACAATACAGTACCAAATAGTGGACTATAATACACTGTAGTGCAACATAATACACTATACTACAATATAGTACCAAATAGTGAACTATAATACACTGCAGTGCAACATAGTACACTATACCACAATATAACACCAAATAGTGGACTAGAGTACACTGTAGTGCAACATAGTGGACTATACTACAATATAGTACCAAATAGTGGACTATAATACACTGTAGTGCAACATAGTACACTGTACTGCAATATAATACCAAATAGTGGAGTATATTACACTATAGTGCAACATAGTACACTATACTGTAACATAGTACACTCTACTACAATATAGTACCAAATAGTTGACTATAATACACTGGAGTGCAACATAATACACTATACTACAATACAGTATCACGTAGTGGACTATAGTACACTGTAGTGCAACATAGTGCACTGTACTGCAATATAATACCAACTAGTGGACCATAATACAATATACTGCAACATAGTACACTATACTACAATATAGTACCAAATAGTGGACCATAATACACTGTAGTGCAATATAATACACTATACTACAATATAGTACCAAATAGTGGACTATAATACACTGTAGTGCAACATAGTGCTATATACTACAACATAGTACCAAATAGTGGACTATAATACACTGCAGTGCAACATAGTACACTATACTGCAACATAGTACACTGTACTACAATATACTACCAAATAGTGGAGTATAATACACTGTAGTGCAACATAGTATACTATACTACAATACAGTACCAAATAGTGGACTATAATACGCTGCAGTGCAACATAGTGCACTATACTACGATATAGTACCAAATAGTGGACTATAATACACTGCAATGCAACATAGTGCTATATACTACAACATAGTACCAAATAATGGACTATAATACACTGCAGTACAACATAGTACACTATACTGCAGCATAGTACACTGTACTACAATATAATACCAAATAGTGAACTTTAATACACTGCAATGCAACATAGTGCTATATACTACAATATAGTACCAAATAGTGGACCATAATACACTGTAGTGCAACATAGTACACTATACTGCAGCATAGTACACTGTACTACAATATAGTACCAAATAGTGGAGTATAATACACTGTAGTGCAACATAATATACTATACTACAATACAGTACCAAATAGTGGACTATAATACACTGTAGTGCAACATAGTACACTATACTACAATATAGTACCACGTAGTGGACTATAGTACACTGTACTGCAACATAGTACCACATATTGGACTATAATACACTGCAGTGCAACATAGTACATTATACTACAAAATGGTACCACATAGTAGACCATAGGCCCATCGAAATTCTTCTTGGCATTCGCCATTCGCCTCGCCAGCGAGGCACAATAGGTGAAATCGTAACGCAAGCCCAGAGAGACTGGAAAGCACGGCAATTAGCTGCGGTATCGGTCCACGGGATCGCTCAGGCGAACTTATCCGCGCGAACGTGCAGCAAATGGTCGCGCAACGAATCCTTCGAGGTGGGAGTGTTTATAACGGCATTTTCTGTTTAAGCCCGCTTAGTTAAGGTTAGGTTAGCAGTTGGCCAGGTGGGTAAATGTCGCGGGTATCGATGCCACGCGGCAACCGGCGACATTCCTTCTAATTGCTTCGAAACTATAGCTATCCGCGACTGAGCGCCATTTTTTTTTTGCTATACGAAGCGACCAAGTAGATACGGCCGCGATGATACGAAACTGTTGCGGTGTTCAATCGGCGCACCAGAGAACGTGGAGTTTTTGAAGGCGAGTATTTTATGTTCTCAGGTTGCGCGAATGTATTATATTGTATTATACTATATTATACTTTATTATATTATATTGTATTATATTATATTGTATTCTATTACATTGTATTATATTATATTGTATTAGTTTAGCATCTACTTAAATTGTTTCGCGTAGGATAGTGTAGTAGGATAGTTAATGGATATTGAAGGTGGAAAATTCGACGAGAATTAAGGAAAATTAGGTAATAGTTCATGGATATTGAAGGTGGAAAAGTAGACAAGAAATGAGGAAAATTGGGTAATGAGTAATGGAAATTGAAGGTGGAAAATTAGACAAGAAATGAGGAAAATTGGGTAAGAGTTCATGGAAATTGAAGGTGGAAAATTGGACGATAATTCATGGGAATTGAATAAGGAAAATTGGACAATAATTAATGGGAATTCAAGAAGGAAAATTGGACGATAATTAATGGGAATTCAAGAAGGAAAATTGGACAATAAATAATGGAAAGTGAATAATGAAAATTGAGTAATAATTCATGGAAATTGAAGGTGGAAAATTAGACAAGAGTTAAGGAAAATTGGGTAATAATTCATAGAAACTGAAGGTGGAAAATTGGACAATAATCAATGGGAATTGAAGAAGGAAAATTGGACAATAATTAAGGGGAATTGAAGAAGGAAAATTGGACGATAATTAATGGGAATTGAAGAAGGAAAATTAGACGATAATTAATGGGAATTGAAGAAGGAAAATTGGACAATAATTAAGGGGAATTTAAGAAGGAAAATTCCACAATAATAATGGGAATTTAAGAAGGAAAATTCGACAATAGTTAAGGGGAATTGAACAAGGAAAATTGGACAATAATTAATGGGAATTCAAGAAGGAAAATTAGACGATAATTCATGTTAATTGAAGAAGGAAAATTGGACGATAATTAATGGGAATTGAAGAAGGAAAATTGGACGATAATTAATGGGAATTGAAGAAGGAAAATTGAACAATAATCAATGGGAATTGAAGAAGGAAAATTAGACGATAATTAATGGGAATTGAAGAAGGAAAATTGGACAATAATTAATGGGAATTTAAGAAGGAAAATTCCACAATAATAATGGGAATTTAAGAAGGAAAATTCGACAATAGTTAAGGGGAATTGAACAAGGAAAATTGGACAATAATTAATGGGAATTCAAGAAGGAAAATTAGACGATAATTCATGTTAATTGAAGAAGGAAAATTGGACAATAATTAATGGGAATTGAACAAAGAAAATTGGCTAATAATTCGTGGGAATTGAACAAGGAAAATTGGACAATAATTAATGGGAATTGAAGAAGGAAAATTGAACAATAATCAATGGGAATTGAAGAAGGAAAATTGGATAATAATCCATGGAAATTGAAGGTGTAAAATTGAATAATAAATCGTGGAAAATGAAGGTGGAATATTGAACAATAATTAATAGGAATCCAAGTAGGCAAATTGAATAATAAATAATGGAAACTGATTAAGAAAAATCGAATAATAATTCACAAAAATTAAAGGTGGAGAATTCGACAATAATTACTAGGAATTCAAGACGTAAAATTGGGCAATAAATAATGGAAACTAATTAAGAAAAATCGAATAATAATTCACGAAAATCAAAGGTGGAAAATTCCACAATAATCAATGGGAATTAAACAAGGAAACTATAAAATCATACAATAACATGCCAATAAAATAAAATCCAACAACGTTAAACACATAAATAACCGTGTTAACTTTCGCAACATTGTCGTGGATTTCACATTTTCCTCCAATCCTTCGAATAACCATTCCAAAATCGTGAAGAAAACACAGAAACCTCTTTTCAAAATTGTTTTCAGTTTCCCACAAATAAATAAATGCATGGTCTATCCTATGCACGGTGAATAATGTAAAGATTCACGATTCTAAACGGATACTTTCTCTTTCTTCTTCCCCATTCCTCTTCCTCTTCTCCTCTTTTTTGTTCACCCCAAGGGCAAGTCGCGAGACTCGGTTTGATTTATCGCCAGCGACTCGCGCGCGATTATTTCACTCTCTCCTCTTCTTCTTCTTCTTCTTCTTCGGACGAAATCCTCTTTATTTAGCGAACCTCGCGAGGAGTTCAAAGACATCCGAGCGTATGAGTCAATGTTTTCGATTGCGAATGTGCCGCAGGAATAGAACGCGCCCGCGTTTTGCTTTTCTCCGTCGCAATATTCCACCCGCAAACTTCTTCAACATTTATCGATTAACAGTCGTGTGCCTTTAATATGTTGAACGGGAATATCCGCGAAACGCCACGTTTGTCGGTGAAACAGAGGCGAGGGGAATAAGAATTGAAAACGCGAACGAACGAAGATAATGGAACTAAACAAGAAACGGGATTGGAACATTTTGGGTAAAGCGTAAACATGAAAAGGAAAAAATGTTGATAACTCTGTATACTGCAATTAACTGGGACCTGGACTACTTGGGACCGAAAGCCCTTTTAAGAAGTGAGAATAATCAAATTTACATGAAACTTTACTTAAAAGTATGAACCACGATGCGTTGATTTTCCGTATAAATGCGTTTTCACTATTATCTGCTGGTTAGTTTGGCACCAGAATGTTTCACAATGCGCAACATTTTCATGCGACACGCTGTCGATCTTTGCCAATCGTTTTTCGGCCAATAACGAGCAACGCCTGGAATAGTAGGCGTAGTAATCTAGACTGCGTCTAGAGTAGGCATGTAAACACGCCGTGACTTCTTGTGACGAATGTTACAAGTAGCCACACATTACACACCTCCCCCCTCTCAATAATATCTCGACAAATACAAACAAAGCTTCCAATATCCCACTATCTAAGACACTGTGTGTGTGTGTGTGCGTGTTTCTCTTTTTTTACTAATTATTATATTAAGGCACTGCTTTTGTTTAAGCACACTTTTACTGTTTCTTTGTTAGGTAAAATCCTTACCATTGAGTCCATTAACAGGTCCAAGACGAAACGCAACGCAATTTCCTTTCTTGTTCCTACTTTTCCCCCCCTACGTAGCTTAAAACTAGTTTGGATAATCGATCATAGAAAAAGGCAAATAATTGTAATGATGAATGAAGCTTGGGGAAAAGAAAGCCTCGAATATTTCGCGTTGAAGCGAAAACGAAACGAACGCACTGCGTTTCACGGATGCACAGGCTGGTCATTTGTTTCGGCCGCGGGGATAAATTTAGGTATGTACCAGGAAGAAGGCCGAGAGCACTGCAACACACTTTCTGTTACACGGTGCCGCGGGAACGTATTATTGTCGCTGGTAAATTTACGCACGGAGTTTATTATTGCTACATTTTCACGGTTATAGTGAGAGGCTCTATTAACGCGATTTTTTGGTTTTGACGCGTGGATCGAATCCACGTGGTAAAGTTTTATTGTCGAGTCAATCGGGGAACGATTGCGTTTATCTTATTCCACGAATCGCGGTTATACGATTGACTTTTTGTTCACTTTTTGTTTTAGAGAATTTTCGCGAATTTTTTAAGTAACTTTTTGCGAATTTTAGGCACTTTTTGTTTTAGAGAATTCTTGCGAATTTTAGTAACTTTTTGCGGATTTTAGTCACTTTTTGTTTTAGAGAATTTTTGCGAATTTTATTCACTTTCTGTTCTCGCGAATTCTTGTAAATTTTAGAGAATTTTTGCGGATTTTATTAACTTTCTGTTTTAGAGAATTCTTGCGAATTTTATTCACTTTCTGTTTTAGAGAATTCTTGCGAATTTTATTAACTTTTTGTTTTAGAGAATTCTTGCGAATTTTAGTAACTTTTTGCCAATTTTAGTCACTTTCTGTTTTAGAGAATTCTTGCGAATTTTAGTAACTTTTTGCGGATTTTAGTCACTTTCTGTTTTAGAGAATTCTTGTGAATTTTATTCACTTTCTGTTTTAGAGAATTCTTGCAAATTTTAGTAACTTTTTGCGGATTTTATTAACTTTCTGTTTTAGAGAATTTTTGCGAATTTTATTAACTATTTGTTCTCACGAATTCTTGCAAATTTTATTCACTTGTTGCGAATTTTATTAACTTTCTGTTCTCGCGAATTTTTGCGAATTTTATTAACTATTTGTTTTCGCGAATTCTTGCGAATTTTATTAACTATTTGTTTTCGCGAATTTTCGCGAATTTTATTAACTTTTTGCTAATTTTATTAACTTTCTGTTTTCGCGAATTCTTGCGAATTTAATTAACGTTTTGTTCTCGCGAAATCTTGCAAATTTTATTCACTTGTTGCGAATTTTATTAACTTTCTGTTTTCGCGAATTTTTGCGAATTTTATTCACTTTTTGTTCTCGCGAATTCTTGCGAATTTTATTAACTATTTGTTTTCGCGAATTTTCGCGAATTTTATTAACTATTTGTTTTCGCCAATTTTTGCGAATTTTATTCACTTTTTGTTCTCGCGAATTCTTGCATATTTTATTCACTTTTTGCGAATTTTATTAACTTTCTGTTTTCGCGAATTTTCGCGAATTTTATTAACTTTTAGTTTTCGCGAATTCTTGCGAATTTTATTAACTGCTGTTTCCGCGAATTCTTGCGAATTTTATTAACTGCTGTTTTCGCGAATTTTTGCGAATTTTATTAACTATTTGTTCTCGCGAATTTATGCGAATTTTATTGTAAAGTAAAATAAACACTTAATAGACGGAAACTTTAGTTTCAGTTTCAGTTTCAATTTGAAATGATTTCAAAATTAACATTGCTTCATTCTTGACTTTGTTTCGCAAATAATTACTAATTAATTCACGCTTATTCTTCGACGTCTCTTTAACATTCACTAGAAAACTTCTCACTTAAATAGAAACACATTTCTTCCATATTTCAAATATAAACATAACAGCTACAAAAATGACCAAATTACTCCCATCCAAATATTTTTCAATTACACCGATTAACAATTTCAACGTTCAATAGTAGCACATTATTTTTTACTCGCACAATAACAGTGTAAACTCTTGCGTGGCGTATTTCTTTCAATTTCAATTTAACACCACTTTCTATTAATTATTAAATTATTAAATTACGTTCGCCAAACGAGAATTTAAATATTACCTACTTTATAAATTGGAGATGATAAAATCGCCTTCGATCGATTTCCGTTTGTAAACAAACCTCGAAAACGTTAAGAGGAAAAAAATACTTTCGGTGCGAAATTCGACGCTTGCCGCGACAGCAGCGCGAAGTGTTAATAGAAACTTGCAATTCGAATCGGCGCGAGACGGACGGAAATCGTGTCGATCCGCGTGGACGCGAAGTTTATTGGAAAGGCGTGCTTTAAGCAGTGCCGTGATCGAATCTAGCAACGCTGATCGCCCCTACTCTTAACCCAATCTTGCTCTTGTAATGATAATAATAATAGAATCGAATAAAAGAAGAGTATTCTTCGAATGAAATTTCATTGCAAATGAAAACGCTGAAAATTCAAGAATTCTAACTCTAATTTTCCAAATGAAAACGCTGGAAATTCAAGAATTCTAACTGTAATTCTTCGAATGAAATTTCATTGCAAATAAAAACGCTGAAAATTCAAGAATTCTAACTCTAATTTTCCAAATGAAAACGCTGAGAATTCAAGAATTCTAACTCTAATTTGCCAAATGAAAACGCTGAGAATTTAAGAATTGTAACTCTAATTTTTCAAATGAAAACGCTGCGAATTCAGGAATTCTAAGTCTAATTCTTCGAATGGAATTTCATTGCAAATGAAAACGCTGGGAATTCAAGAATTCTAAGTCTAATTCTTCAAATGAAAACGCTGAGAATTCAAGAATTGTAACTCTAATTCTGCAAATGAAAACGCTGAGAATTCAGGAATTCTAAGTCTAATTCTTCGAATGAAATTTCATTGCAAATAAAAACGCTGAAAATTCAAGAATTCTAACTCTAATTTTCCAAATGAAAACGCTGGAAATTCAAGAATTCTAACTGTAATTCTTCGAATGAAATTTCATTGCAAATGAAAACGCTGAAAATTTAATAATTGTAACTCTAATTCTTCGAATGAAATTTCATTGCAAATGAAAACGCTGGGAATTCAAGAATTCTAAGTCTAATTCTTCGAATGAAAATGCTGATAATTCAAGAATTCTAACTCTAATTCTCCAAATGAAATTTCATTGGAAATGAAAACGCTGCGAATTCAAGAATTCTAACTCTAATTTTCCAAATGAAAACGCTGAAAATTCAAGAATTCTAACTCTAACACTTCGAATGAAATTTCATTGCAAATGAAAACGCTGCGAATTCAAGAATTCTAAGTCTAATTCTTCGAATGAAAATGCTGATAATTCAAGAATTCTAACTCTAATTCTCCAAATGAAATTTCATTGGAAATGAAAACGCTGCGAATTCAAGAATTCTAACTCTAATTTTCCAAATGAAAACGCTGAAAATTCAAGAATTCTAACTCTAACACTTCGAATGAAATTTCATTGCAAATGAAAACGCTGCGAATTCAAGAATTCTAACTCTAATACTTCGAATGGAATTTCATTGCAAATGAAAACGCTGAGAATTCAACAATTCTAATTCTAATTCTTCGAATGAAATTTCATTGCAAATGAAAACGCTGAGAATTCAAGAATTCTAACTCTAATTCTCCAAATGAAAACGCTGAGAATTCAAGAATTCTAACTCTAATTCTTCGAATGAAATTTCATTGCAAGTGAAAACGCTGAGAATTCAAGAATTCTAACTCTAATTCTTCGAATGAAATTTCATTGCAAGTGAAAACGCTGAGAATTCAAGAATTCTAACTCTAATTCTCCAAATGAAAACGCTGAGAATTCAAGAATTCAAACTCTAGAACAGAAAACAGGAGAATTCTCCTGTTATATTTCGTCGCGAAGCGTGTATTTTGTATTTTATTGTTTACCTACCGATGAACGAATAGACAAACGAAATATGAGCCACTTTCGATAACTCTCGAATTTTAATTAAAATATTGACGAGCGTGGTCAAATAGTCGCCTAATCATTTTTTCGCTTTCCGAACCCGTGTCGACTATTAAAGCGCGAAACTTAACGCGACGAATACTTAAACGTAATAATAAACATTTGAAATGGTTGGAAATGAAATGGTTTCGACCTGAAAAGCGTGCAAAAACTCAAAAGTCGTGGAATTAAAAAATAAAGTACCCTCGCAAGTGTTTATTACTTCTCGTCCGCAAATGGTTAATCCTTTGCGGGACGAGGGAAAATAATACGCAACAAATTTCCACTCGATCGCAAATCCATCCGCGGACATATTTAATAACGTTGAACGAATTTTCGCCGAATTATTATCGAAAGTGCATATTAGCGTCGCTAATCGAAATTTGCCGCTTCGAAAAGCGACGGTTTACTAATGGAATCGAACAAGTCGTGGATTTAAAAGATAAAGTACTCTCGCAAGTGTTACTACTTCTCGTCCGCAAAAAAAGGGTTAAGTATTAAAAAAAATGGGAACGAGTTTGAGGAGCGTTTGGAGCCCGTGAAAGAAGAGTTTAGAGACGGCCCTGGATATAAGACCGGTTCTCCCACGGAACCGCGGCCGGCACTTCGTTCGCGACGAGGAGAATTTCGCAAAAGCGATTTTTCATTCGCCACTGCGTTCGCGCAGACACCAGGACGAATTCTAACGTTTGGAATATTCGCATGCGGCAAAAATACGCTCTGCAAATTAATAAATGATTCATTTACATCTGTGATAAAAGTTCCAATTATCGTCAACGTATTTATAACACCGATGCTTTAATTGTTTCATTCGATCGCAACGCAATTGTACGAATAAACGAAGAAAGAAATTCGAACGTGTTACGGTTTATGTAACAATACGTGGACATATCGTAGACTGGTTTATACTTGATATTTTTAAGTAAATACTGCGAGGTAACTGTGCTCTGATGAACGTTGAAACTCGACCAATGTTATTAAAAATAGTAATTATAATATGTAATATGGGACGTGTTATAATTCAGTGTTAGATGTCGTATCTGTTGCACGGAACTGACAAGATTCGTTTTGTTTAAATGAGAATGCTTTCGAGTGATAGTACGAACGACAATTGGACTTTGTTGTGTACATTTTCAATTATGTAGTAATGAATGTGTATTATAATGAACTTAGGAAACTAGGAAACAAATTAAAAAGCAACTCTCTTCCTCTGTTCAAAATACGAAATAATATTTTACATTCTCACAAGAGTCAGAAATATACATTAAAATTACCAATGGATTATATTATTAAGATAATTTTGGAGAGCAATGAGTTAAAGAAACTGAAATAATTAACCCTTTGCGGACGAGCGTCGGCAAATAGTCGCCTAATCATTTTTTTCGCTTTCCGAACCCGTGTCGACAATTAAAGCACAAAACTTAACGCAACGAATACTTGAACGTAATAATAAACATTTGAAATGGTTAGAAATGAAATGGTTTCGAACTGAAAAGCGTGAAAAAACTCAAAGTCGTGGAATTAAAAATTAAAGTACTCTCACAAGTGTTGCTACTTCTCGTCCGCGAAGGGTTAAATAATGTACGATGATGCATTTAGCCAATTCCCTTTCGCTCTTTAAAAGGAAACTTCTGCGTTTTCGATCGATGCCAGGTGCGTAGGATTTGGTTAGGGTCCCCCCCCCCCTCTTTTCTACCGCCGCGGTAAAATTGTTTAGAAGGGCTTCCCCCTAGTACGGTTCATCCTAATTCCACCCTAAGCTTCGAAACGCCTGAATTCTGCTCTCGCCGACGAGAAAGCGTTCCCCAATATTTCGAACAATGCCAGCCGAAACACGTTCGCCGATTCTCCATGAGCTGTATTTCGGTACGAGTATAATATCGTACTTCTCTTCTTTTTGTATTAGATTTCAGCGTGTATTTGCATTGGTACTATTGGCGGAGTTAAAATTCGTTGAAGTTGAAGTTGAAGTTTCATTTTTGGAATAGGTTCAAGTTCATTTAAATTTCGGGTTTGTTGGTGGGGTAGATAAGAAATGGGTTGAAATTAATTTTGGATTATTCTTGGGTTAGCTAAGGAATAGATTGAAATTCATTTAAATTTGGGGTTTATTGGTGGGGTAGATAAGAAATGGGTTGAAATTAATTTTGGATTATTCTTGGGTTAGCTAAGGAATAGATTGAAATTCATTTAAATTTCGGGTTTGTTGGTGGGTTAGATAAGAAATGGGTTGAAATTAATTTTGGATTATTCTTGGGTTAGCTAAGGAATAGATTGAAATTCATTTAAATTTGGGGTTTATTGTTGGGGTAGATAAGAAATGGGTTGAAGTTAATTTTGGTTTAATCTTGGGTTAGCTAAGAAATAGGTTGAAATTAATTTTGGATTATTCTTGGGTTAGATTAACGACTCATTTCAAATTAATACTGGCTTATACTCGAATTCAATTCGAAATGGTTCCAAAATTAATGTTACATTTTTGTTACGTTTTGAATGTAATGAATTAACTACTAATTCATTGCAAATATATAACAAAGTTCAATATTCAGAATAGGTTTAAATTAATTTTGGTTTATTCTTGGGTTAGATAAGGAGTAGGTTGACATTAATTTTGGTTGATTCTTGGGTTAGATAAGGAATAGGTTGAAATTAATTTGGTTTATTCTTGGGTTAGATAAGAAATGGGTTGAAATTAATTTTGGATTATTCTTGGGTTAGCTAAGGAATAGATTGAAATTCATTTAAATTTGGGGTTTATTGTTGGGTTAGATATGAAATGGGTTGAAATTAATTTTGGTTTATTCTTGGGTTAGATTCCAGTATTAATTCATATTAATGTTGGGTTATTCTTCGATTTGATTTGGAATGGATTCAAAATTAATGTTGGTTTATTATTGGGTTTGTTTCCTTTTGTGTATTAAATATGATGTATTAATAAATAAGTTGTTGAAAATATAGAACGAAGTTCAATGTTTAGAATGGGTTGAAATTAATTTTGGTTTATACTTGGGTTAGCTTCTAAATAGGTTTCAATTAATCTTGGTTTATACTTGGATTAGCTTCAAAATAGGTTTAAATTAATTTTGGTTTATTCTTGGGTTAGATTCACGACTCATTTGAAATTAATACTGGGTTATACTTGAATTCAATTTGAAATGACTTCAAAATTAATATGTTACATTTTTGTTATGTGTTGAATGTAATGAATTAACTACTAATTCATTGGTAATATATAACAAAGTCCAATATTCAGAATGGGTTCAAATTAATTTTGGTTTATACTTGGGATAGCTTCTAAATAGGTTTAAATTAATTTTGGTTTATTCTTGGGTTAGATTCACGAATAAGTTCAAATTAATATTGGGTTATACTTGAATTCAATTTGAAATGACTGCAAAATTAATATGTTACATTTTTGTTATGTGTTGAATGTAATGAATTAACTACTAATTCATTGGTAATATATAACAAAGTCCAATATTCAGAATGGGTTGAAATCAATTTTGGTTTATACTTGGGATAGCTTCTAAATAGGTTTAAATTAATTTTGGTTTATTCTTGGGTTAGATTCACGACTAATTTCAAATTAATACTGGGTTATACTTGAATTCAATTCGAAATGGTTCCAAAATTAATATGTTACATATTTGTTATGTATTGAATGTAATGAATTAACTACTAATTCATTGCAAATATATACCAAAGTTCAATATTCAGAATGGGTTGAAATTAACGTTGCTTTATTCTTGGCTTAGCTTCGTAATAGGTTTAAATTAATATTGCTTTATACTTCACTTAGCTTCAAAATAAGTTTCAATTAATTTTCGCTTATTCTTATTTCTTCACCTAACAAGTGTCCGCTAAATTTCGCGAGTAACTGTACATACCTACGCTGTTATACGTTGGCCCTATAAAATTAGCCTCCTTTACAATCGTAAATTAAGTTCATTACTTCATCGTACGTTAAGAATTTCTCAGTTGAAGCGTGAATAAAGCAGCGGCGTATAATTGCGCGAACGCGGACGAATAAGACGCGCTGCACTCGGCCAGGATCTATATCGAGAGAGGAAAAATACGAAAACCAGATCCCCCGCTCTGTGTTCCGAGTGGCCGTCGAAGGACCGGTTAGACCTTGACTGCGGGTCGCACCTTCGACACCTTCCGCGCTCTCCGACACCTCGTACGAGTTTTCGACCTCAGAAACGTTTCAACGCAAGAAAATGCGCGGTATAAGGTTATCGAAGATAGACTATAGGAACATCTACCACCTTCACTTTTATTTTCCTTCCCCTTACGATTTAACACCTTTTGCAAACTGTTTCACGTTTCTATTAAATTCGTGGAAGGGTTATAGTCTTGGGTTAGATTGAGGAATGATTTCAAATTGATACTGGGTTATACTTGAATTCGATTTGGAGTGGTGGCAAAATTAATGTTGCTTTATTCTTGGGTTTCTTTCTTTTGTGTATTAAATATGATGTATTAATTACTAATTTGTTGACAATATAGAACGATGTTTATTGTTCAGAATGGGTTGAAGTTAATTTTGGTTTATTCTTGGGTTAGTTAAGAAATAGGTTTTAATTAATTTTGATTTATACTTGGGTTAGCTAAGAAATAGGTTGAAATTAATTTTGGTTTATTCTTGGGTTAACTTTGGAATAGGTTTAAATTAATTTTGGATTATTCTTGGGTTTGTTTCTTTTGTGCATTAAATACGATGTGTTATTAACTAATTTGTTGAAAATATAGAACGAAGTTTATTGTTCAGAATGGGTTGAAATTAACTTTGATTTATTCTTGGGTTAGCTTCGAAATAGGTTTTAATTAATATTGGTTTATTCTTGGGTTAGATTCACGAATAATTTCAAATTAATACTGAGTTATACTTGAATTCAATTAGGAATGGTTGCAAAATTAATATATTACATTTTTGTTACGTGTTGAATGCAATGAATTAACTACTAATTCATTGGAAATATATAACAAAGTTTAATATTCAGAATGGGTTGAAATTAATAATGGTTTATTCTTGGGTTAGCTTCAAAATAGGTTTCAATTAATTTTGGTTTATTCTTGGGTTAGTTAAGAAATAGGATTAAATTAGTTTTGGTTAATTCTTGGGTTAGATTCACGACTCATTTCAAATTAATACTGAGTTATACTTGAATTCAATTCCTAATGGCTTCAAAATTAATGTTACATTTTTGTTACGTGTTGAATGCATTGAAATAACTACTAGTTCATTGGAAATATATAACAAAGTCCAATGTTTAAAATGGGTTGAAATTAATATTGGTTTATTCTTGGGTTAGCTAAAAAATAGGTTTGAATTAATTTTGATTTATTCTTGGGTTAGATTCAGGAATGATTCCAAATTAATACTAGATTATTCTTGAATACAATTTGAAAAAGTTGCAAAATTAATATATTACATTTTTGTTATGTGTTGAATGTAATGAATTAACTACTAATTCATTGGAAATATATAACAAAGTCCAATATTCAGAATGGGTTGAAATTAATATTGGCTTAATCTTGGGTTAGCTAAGAAATAGGTTTAAATTAATTTTGGTTTATGCTTGGGTTAACTTTGGAATAGGTTTCAATTAATTTTCGTTTATTCTTGGGTTAGATTCACGACTCATTTCAAATTAATACTGGGTTATACTTGAATTCAATTAGGAATGGTTGCAAAATTAATATATTACATTTTTGTTACGTGTTGAATGTAATGAATTAACTACTAATTCATTGGAAATATATAACAAAGTCCAATGTTTAAAATGGGTTGAAATTAATTTTGGTTCATTCTTGGGTTAGATTCACGAATGATTTCAAATTAATACTGAGTTATACTTGAATTCAATTCAGAAAGGTTCCAAAATTAATATGTTACATTTTTGTTGTGTTGAATGCAATGAATTAACTACTAATTCATTGGTAATATATAACAAAGTCCAATATTCAGAATGGGTTGAAGTTAATTTTGGTTTATTCTTGGGTTAGTTTCGAAATAGGTTTTAATTAATATTGGTTTATTCTTGGGTTACATTCACGAATAATTTCAAATTAATACTGGATTATACTTGAATTCAATTCCTAATGGCTTCAAAATTAATGTTACATTTTTGTTACGTGTTGAATGCAATGAATTAACTATTAACTCATTTGAAATATATAACAAAGTCCAATATTCAGAATGGGTTGAAATTAATTTAAACTTCGTTTATTCTTGGGTTAGCTTTCGAATAAGTTAGTAAATTAATAATAGATGGTTCATTTCATGCTTCGTCAATGCCAATACATACTAAAATATTACAAATCCAGCTACTATAGATCCATTATACAAAAACCAATTAATTACCACAGCATTTATTCACAATTCCCCATTCTTGTAAAAAACGCTACTGTTCTATTTTATTTTATTAAGGATTCCACAGATGATTTCATATAATAATTGACAGTCTATTCTATGCTTCGTCAATGCCAATACATTTAAAAATAATACAAATCTAGCTACTATAAATGAATTAGATCAAAAACAATTAATTACCACAGCATTTATTCACAATTCCCCATTCTTGTAAAAAACGCTGCTATTTTATTCTATTTTATTAAGGCTTCCACAGATAATTTAATATAATAATGGACAGTCTATTCTATGCTTCGTCAATGCCAATACATTTAAAGATAATACAAATCTAGCTACTATAGATGAATTATATCGAAAACAATTAATTACCACTGCATTTATTCACAATTCCCCATTCTTGTAAAAAACGCTACTGTTATATTTTATTTTATTAAGGATTCCACAGATGATTTCATATAATAATGGACAGTCTATTCTATGCTTCGTCAATGCCAATACATTTAAAAATAATACAAATCTAGGTACTATAAATGAATTAGATCAAAAACAATTAATTACCACAGCAATTATTCACAATTCCCCATTCTTGTAAAAAACGCTACTGTTCTATTTTATTTTATTAAGGGTTCCACAGATGATTTCATATAATAATTGACAGTCTATTCTATGCTTCATCAATGCCAATACACATAAATATATTACAAATCCAGCTACTATAGATCGATTATACAAAAACCAATTAATTACCACAGACATTAGACCACTTTTATTAGGCCGCATAATCGTAGGTGAAGGAATGAAACGTTCACACGCGGTCGACACAAAAAGAGAAGAAGAAAAAGAGAAGGGGGATACCTGTGAGCTTCCGGCGAATTTGGCAAGCTGCGCGCCTTCCTGCTGCCCCCACCGCTGCTTCCGCTGTTTCCCATTTTTCCGTTACACGCGAGTTACTCTCCGCCGCGTATCTCAGTAACGAAGTCAGCGAAATTAGCAAACGAACTTCTCCTGTTCGCGCGGTTGCAACCGACGCTTCTGACGGTCGAAAGTGTCCCGATGAATCAACCGGTTTAGACGCGGCGTAAACAAACAAATAGGCGGGAAAAACTTGAACGTTTTCAACTACGCCGCTTCTCTATCTCACTCTCCCTCTGGCCTCGTCATCGAGGCGCGGTAAAATTCGACCCTAAATGATTCATCCTATTCAACGCCACGCGGTTCAACCGTAGGTTCACGGAACTCCGTCTCACGTTCACGCGTTTCGGATTTCGTGGCTAAAATTGTAGAAATATTATTTGCATTTGCAAACGGGACAATATAATATTAATCTAATATTTTCGTTGAATTGTTAACCATTTGAGAAAAGGGATTTAATACATTTTTTGTCAAATTATTAACAGCAGCGTCTTTGAAATGATGTTAAGGTAAATTTGCCGCGCTAAAAATTGACGCTATGTCGAAGGAATGAAAGAAAGTTGGGCGACTATTTGAGACAATCGTTCGCAAAGGGTTAGTAGTAGATTATAGTAAATACATAATAAATATTACATAAGAATGTTAGTAGTATTTTGCAACGCTTTATTTTAGGGTAACTTTGATTGATATTATATTGGATATTACGGTTTTAATTAAATAAAGTAAGATAATTCGAGTTACTGATGTTGAAATTAGTTGGAAATTAGTGGAAAATTAGTAATTGGTTTCGTTAACTTTTTAGGGAACGAATTTGTTGAAGTATGGTTTGAAATGGTGTGATAAATGCTTTGGAAAATTGCAGTGAAACTTAATTCAAATCTTATCCAAATTTAATGCAAATCTAACGCAAATCTAATCCAAATCTAACGCAAATTTAACGCAAATCTAATCCAAATCTAACGCAAATTTAACGCAAATCTAATATTTCTTTTTTAATACACGAAATATAAACACGCATTTTTGTTGATACTTAAAAATCAAGGCCAAGTTTAGTATTAATAGTTTCATCTTCATAATGAAATAAAGTAAAATAATTCGAGTTACAGATGTTGAAATTACTTGAAAATTAGTGGAATTGGTTTACATTAACTTTTCGAAGAACAAACTTTTAAATTCCAATTTGAAGTGATTTAATAATTGCATTTAAACCTAACCCAAAGCTAATCCAAATCAAACCCAAAGCTAACCCAAATCAAACCCAAAATTAAACCCATGCTTAATCCAAATCAAACCCAAAGCTAATCCAAATCAAACCCAAAGCTAATCCAAATCAAACCCAAAGCTAATTCAAATCTAACCCAAAGCTAATCCAAATCAAACCCAAAGCTAATCCAAATCAAACCCAAAGCTAATCCAAAGCTAATCCAAAATCAAACCCAAACTTAATCCAAATCAAACCCAAAGCTAATTCAAATCTAACCCAAAGCTAATTCAAATCTAACCCAAAGCTAATCCAAATCAAACCGAAACCTAATCCAAATCAAACCAAAACCATTAAAATTCGACTTCACTTACTTAAAAAAATTCCGCATGAACAAAGAAAAACACTAAATACAATAAATAACAATATTTTCAAATACCGTTTAATTTATTTTCTCGCTGGAGAAAAAGTTTAGTATTAATATTTCAATCTTCATAATGAAATAAAGTAAAATAATTCGAGTGACAATTATACGTCAAAATTACCAGAAAATTACTATAATTGTTTAACATTAACTTCTAAATTCCAATTTGCAGTGATTTAATAATTGCATTTAAACCTAACCCAAATCTAACCCAAAGCTAATCCAAATCAAACCCAAAGCTAATCCAAAGCTAATCCAAAGCTAATCCAAATCAAACCCAAAGCTAATCCAAAGCTAATCCAAAATCAAACCCAAACTTAATCCAAATCAAACCCAAAGCTAACCCAAATCAAACCCAAAGCTAATCCAAAATTAAACCCAAAGCTAATCCAAATCTAACCCAAACTTAATTCAAATCAAACCCAAGGCTAACCCAAATCAAACCCAAAGCTAATCCAAAATTAAACCCAAAGCTAATCCAAATCAAACCCAAAGCTAATCCAAATCAAACCCAAAGCTAATTCAAATCTAACCCAAAGCTAATCCAAATCAAACCCAAAGCTAATCCAAATCAAACCCAAAGCTAATTCAAATCTAACCCAAAGCTAATCCAAATCAAACCCAAAGCTAATCCAAATCAAACCCAAAGCTAATCCAAAGCTAATCCAAAATCAAACCCAAACTTAATCCAAATCAAACCCAAAGCTAATTCAAATCTAACCCAAAGCTAATTCAAATCTAACCCAAAGCTAATCCAAATCAAACCGAAACCTAATCCAAATCAAACCAAAACCATTAAAATTCGACTTCACTTACTTAAAAAAATTCCGCATGAACAAAGAAAAACACTAAATACAATAAATAACAATATTTTCAAATACCGTTTAATTTATTTTCTCGCTGGAGAAAAAGTTTAGTATTAATATTTCAATCTTCATAATGAAATAAAGTAAAATAATTCGAGTGACAATTATACGTCAAAATTACCAGAAAATTACTATAATTGTTTAACATTAACTTCTAAATTCCAATTTGCAGTGATTTAATAATTGCATTTAAACCTAACCCAAATCTAACCCAAAGCTAATCCAAATCAAACCCAAAGCTAATCCAAAGCTAATCCAAAGCTAATCCAAATCAAACCCAAAGCTAATCCAAAGCTAATCCAAAATCAAACCCAAACTTAATCCAAATCAAACCCAAAGCTAACCCAAATCAAACCCAAAGCTAATCCAAAATTAAACCCAAAGCTAATCCAAATCTAACCCAAACTTAATTCAAATCAAACCCAAGGCTAACCCAAATCAAACCCAAAGCTAATCCAAAATTAAACCCAAAGCTAATCCAAATCAAACCCAAAGCTAATCCAAATCAAACCCAAAGCTAATTCAAATCTAACCCAAAGCTAATCCAAATCAAACCCAAAGCTAATCCAAATCAAACCCAAAGCTAATTCAAATCTAACCCAAAGCTAATCCAAATCAAACCCAAAGCTAATCCAAATCAAACCCAAAGCTAATTCA
Organism: Eucera pruinosa; assembly: GCA_028830335.1. Classification (NCBI taxonomy): domain Eukaryota; kingdom Metazoa; phylum Arthropoda; class Insecta; order Hymenoptera; family Apidae; genus Eucera; species Eucera pruinosa. The sequence goes on from JAMYCR010000021.1 coordinate 3,012,832, forward strand.
AATCTAACCCAAAGCTAATCCAAATCTAATTCAAACCTAACGTAAACCTAACCCAAATCTAATATTTCTTTTTAAATACACGAAATATAAATATGCTTTTTTGTTGTTACTTAAAAATCAAGGCCAAGTTTAGTATTAATATTTCAATCTTCATAATGAAATAAAGTAAAATAATTCAAGTGACAATTATATATCAAAATTACCAGAAAATTACTATAATTGTTTAACATTAACTTTTAAATTCCAATTTGCAGTGATTTAATAATTGCATTTAAACCTAACCCAAATCTAACCCAAAGCTAATCCAAATCAAACCCAAAGCTAATCCAAAGCTAATCCAAAGCTAATCCAAATCAAACCCAAAGCTAATCCAAATCAAACCCAAAGCTAATCCAAATCAAACCCAAAGCTAATCCAAATCAAACCCAAAACTAATCCAAATCAAACCCAAAGCTAATCCAAAGCTAATCCAAAATCAAACCCAAACTTAATCCAAATCAAACCCAAAGCTAATCCAAATCAAACCCAAAGCTAATTCAAATCTAACCCAAAGCTAATGCAAATCGAACCGAAACCTAATCCAAATCAAACCAAAACCATTAAAATTCGACTTCACTTACTTAAAAAAATTCCGCATGAACAAAGAAAAACACTGAATACAATAAATAAAACTATTTTCAAATACCGTTTAATTTATTTCCTCGCCGGAGAAGAAGAAGAAGACGTTGCAGTGTTTCGTACTTGTCGCGCGATTCGATTCGAAGCAGAAAACCGAACGTTACTGAGTCATAGAAAAAAGTGCATCTAGAGATTCGTCGAATATTCGCTGTTTCTCATTCCGCGCCAAGACGACGAACGATTCGCATAATTTTCAAGCAACGAAAGAAGAATAATGCTTTTAACAGCTGCGTTGGGTTCGTATGAGTCGAGTTAAACGCGAGGAACGAAGATAAAAGGAAAGGTAATAAACAAAATTTACATTTGTTTATGATTTTTGTTACTTGATGCGTGCGAATTTTCACGTTTTTTCCACTGTACATAACCTAATTGTCTATCGCCCGTTTCGAGCTGTTTTTCGCATCGAAATGAAACTGAAATACGCGAGATACTTTTAATACTATTTATACTTATAAACGCGTTTGTTAAATTAATGTTAAAAAGACAGTTTTAACATATTTTTAACGTTATCGTTAAAAAGATGAAAGAAGTTTTATTAAATTTGAGTTCGATTAAAATATTTCACGAGTGAAGGAAAAAACATAACCTGTTGTAAAAGTGGGCGAAAAAGGTAATATTTTAACTGGAAATAAAGTATCGAAGTAAAGTAGTTTAATTCTTGTTTAGTTTAAATCTTGTGACTAATTTGTAATTGATTAATTTAATTTTCAATTCAACGCGTTCAAATCTTTGAATCTTCGATTTGAAAACGAGTTTTTGTTAAGTAGAGACAAAAAAGAAGAAATTCAAAGGGTTTGAAATCGAAGATTTTCAAGTATTCTCGCGATTTCAATTCAACGCGTCCAAATCTTCGATTTGAAAGCGAATTCTTGTTAAGTAGACACAAAAATGAAGCAATGCAAAGGGTTTGAAATCGAAGATTTTCAAGAATTCTCGCGATTTCAAGTTTCGTTTCGTTTCGTTTCGTTTCGTTTCGTTCGAAATAAAATTAAAAGCAACTAAGAGATTTATTTAAATTCTCACGAAAGACAAAAGAAACTTTGTTAAGTAGAGAGAAAAATGAAGAAATGCAAAGGGTTTGAAATCGAAGATTTTCAAGTATGCTCGCGATTTCAATTCAACGCGTCCAAATCTTGGAATCTTCGATTTGAAAACGAGTTTTTGTTAAGTAGAGACAAAAATGAAGAAATGCAAAGGGTTAAAAATTGTAGATTTTCAAGTATTCTCGCGATTTCAATTCAACGCGTCCAAATCTTTGAATCTTCGATTTGAAAACGAATTCTTGTTAAGTAGACACAAAAATGAAGCAATGCAAAGGGTTTGAAATCGAAGATTTTCAAGTATTCTCGCGATTTCAAGTTTCGTTTTGTTTCGTTTCGTTTCGTTCGAAACGAAATTAAAAGCAACTAAGAGATTTATTTAAATTCTCACGAAAGACAAAAGAAACGCGTTGCAAGTTAATTATTATTACGATATCGTTAATAAAGCTTTGCAATTTAATAGTTAATTAGTTGATTACTGTATTAACTAATACAAATGTTATTAATGATTATTGGTTGATTAGTGAAGTGGTTGAAATTAAATTTGTGGTTAAAATTAAAGATTGAGGTAAGTAAACATTGTTGATTTATTAGTGTTAAGCTGCGCTTTATTAAATATTTGTTTTAGTTACTTTAATAATGTTATTAAATAAATTGTTTTATGGAATAAAATATTAGATATATTTTAGTTATTTTAATATTGTTATTAAGTAAATTGTTTTATGAAATAAAATAATCAATAAAATATTAAATATATTTTAGTTACTTTAATAATGTTATTAAATAAAATATTCAATAAAATATTAAATATTTATTTTAGTTACTTTAATAATGTTATTAAGTAAATTGTTTTATGGAATAAAATATTCAATAAAATATTAGATATATTTTAGTTACTTTAATAATGTTATTAAATAAAATATTCAATAAAATATTAGATATATATTTTAGTTACTTTAATAATGTTATTAAATAAATTGTTTTATGGAATAAAGTATTCAATAAAATATTAGATATATTTTAGTTACTTTAATAATGTTATTAAATAAATTGTTTTATGGAATAAAATATTCAATAAAATATTAAATATATTTTAGTTACTTTAATAATGTTATTAAATAAAATATTCAATAAAATATTAAATATTTATTTTAGTTACTTTAATAATGTTATTAAGTAAATTGTTTTATGGAATAAAATATTCAATAAAATATTAGATATATTTTAGTTACTTTAATAATGTTATTAAATAAAATATTCAATAAAATATTAGATATATATTTTAGTTACTTTAATAATGTTATTAAATAAATTGTTTTATGGAATAAAGTATTCAATAAAATATTAGATATATTTTAGTTACTTTAATAATGTTATTAAATAAATTGTTTTATAGAATAAAATATTAGATATATTTTAGTTACTTTAATAATGTTATTAAATAAATTGTTTTATGGAATAAAATATTCAATAAAATATTAAATATATTTTAGTTACTTTAATAATGTTATTAAATAAAATATTCAATAAAATATTAAATATTTATTTTAGTTACTTTAATAATGTTATTAAGTAAATTGTTTTATGGAATAAAATATTCAATAAAATATTAAATATTTATTTTAGTTACTTTAATAATGTTATTAAATAAATTGTTTTATAGAATAAAATATTAGATATATTTTAGTTATTTTAATATTGTTATTAAATAAATTGTTTTATGGAATAAAATATTCAATAAAATATTAAATATATTTTAGTTACTTTAATAATGTTATTAAATAAAATATTCAATAAAATATTAAATATTTATTTTAGTTATTTTAATAATGTTATTAAATAAATTGTTTTATGGAATAAAATATTCAATAAAATATTAAATATTTATTTTAGTTACTTTAATAATGTTATTAAATAAATTGTTGTATGGAATAAAATATTCTATAAAATATTCGATATATTTTAGTTATTTTAATAATGTTATTAAATAAAATATTCAATAAAATATTAGATATATATTAGTTATTTTAATAATGTTATTAAATAAATTGTTTTATGGAATAAAATATTCAATATATTTTAGTTATTTTAATAATGTTATTAAATAAATTGTTTTATGGAATAAAGTATTCAATAAAATATTAAATATATATTATATTAAATTTATTGTATTAAATGTATTATATTAAATTTATTATATTAAATGTATTATATGAAATTTATTATATTAAATGTATTATATTAGATGTATTATATTAAATTTATTATATTAAATGTATTATATTAGATTTATTATATTAAATGTATTATATTAGATTTATTATATTAAATATGTAATGTTGAATAAAATATTGTCGAATAAAATACGAATTTAATTTTTGATTACAATCGATCACAAGTGAAAATAAAAACATTGCATTGAAAAATGTGAGCGAAAAAAAAACAACGAGAAATATAAAAATGCAAATGTTACAGAATATTAAAAAGTGTGCTTTTAAAAAAATGAAACTCGGAAAAATATGCGAGTAAAACTGAAGAAAATTAGAATATAAGTATCTAATAACAATGAAGCAAACGAAAAATTGTTGCAAATTCGATTGAAAGGCGAAGGAATTAACAAAAAGCAAAGATTGCAGATTATTATATTAAATGTGTTAAAAATTGATGTGTTAAAATATGTAAGCATTATTTAGATTTAAGTAATAGGAAAGCTTGTTTTATTGGCCAATATTACGAAAGATTCTTCGTGAAATAAAGTGCAATAATAATAATAATAAAAATAAACTTCGTCGCTATTCGCATCTATTGATAAATCGACGCAATTTTCAAGTTATACTTCAGAATTTTTTTTAAGGAAACGAGTAGCGCTAGCAAAATTCCACTTGGTACACAAATTTACTATCTTCGTAGCTATCTACTCGATTTTTTTCAACCAGCTACTAACGATACTGTTGAAGTTATTGCTCCTCGCGTTTATTCAACCCCAAAGTTTAGAGATACGATTTCGTGATCACTTTTGAGAATTTTTTCGTAGAAAACGAATACCTGCGTTCTTTTAATAAACGTTGCTGTTTTATTTTATTATGGGTTCCACAGATGAGTTCATATAATAATGGAGAATCTATTGTATGCTTTGTTAATGTCAATACATTTGAAGATATTATAAATTTAGTTAATATAGATGGATTATATTAAAACCAATTAATTATCATTTAGTAGCATTTATTCACAATTCCAATTTATTGATTCTAGTTTAAAGTAATAACATTGCACGCGATAGTAAAATAGTAAAAGGATGATTCTATATAATAATGGATTGTTTATTTTATGCTTTGTTAATGTCAACACATGTAAATATATTAAAAATCTAGCTACTATAAATCGATTATATTAAAAACAATTAATTACCACAGCATTTATTCACAATTCTCCATTATTTTAAAAAATGTTCTTGTCTTATTTTATTTTATTAAGGGATCCACAGATAATTTAATATAATAATTGACAGTCTATTCTATGCTTCGACAATGCCAACACATAGAAATATATTATAAATCTAGCTACTATAGATCCATTATATTAAAAACAATTAATTACCACAGCATTTATTTACAATGCCCCATTCTTGTAAAAAACGCTATTATTTTATTTTATTTAACTAAGGCTTCCACAGATGATTTCATATAATAATGCATACTCTATTTTATGCTTCATCAATGCCAATACATTGAAAGATAATACAAATCTAGCTACTATAAATGAATTAGATCAAAAACAATTAATTACCACTGCATTTATTCACAATTCCCCATTATTTTAAAAAACGCTATTGCTTTGTTTTATTTAACTTTATTAAGGCTTCCACAGACAATTTCCCACAATAATATCTAATCTATTCTATGCTTTGATAATGCCAATATATATAAAGATAATATAAATCTAGCTACTATAAATGAATTATATCAAAACCAATTAATTATCAAACCATTTATTCACAATTCCTCATTCTTGTAAAAAACGTTATTGTTCTATTTTATTTTATTTTATTTTATTAAGGGTTCCACAGACAATTTCCCACAACAATATCCAATCTATTCCACACCTATGTTCAACGAAACCAATTCCCTACAAGCAACTTCCTCGTCGTTTCTTAAAAAACAACTGTTCAAGAAAACAGTTTCTCCGCTCCGTTACCATAATAATAATTACAACCATCCGTCGAACGATCGTTCTCGCGATTCCCTTCAACGCGCCATGGCATCTTTTCACTGCGCCCGCCTACAACGCGTGCAACAACACCACACACACACACACTAAAACACTAAAACACACAGGTTACGATTATTATTCCCCGATGAACCGTTCGCTAACGGACCGGCCACGCACAATGGAGAAGATTCTCTTCCCGTCCAGCAGCCGGAATATCTCACGCGTCGTTGCGCACGCGTCCATCCGTTCCGCACTTGTCAAACTTCTCCTCATCGCGGCGAGGAGAGTAAAGAAACGAATATAATACTCTTTAACCACTCGAATCGTATAAATCATCCGATACTCGCGACTATTTCTTCGTTTGCTTATGCGTGTATCTCAACGTCACTGATTTCACGTTAACGCTTTTATTGGCATTAAAAGGTTCACGGAAAGACAGACGGCGACGAGGCGAGGATAACGAGGGAAGCACGAGTTTATGGGAGCGGCGATGATGCCTTATGGCGAGCAGTTGCAACGTAGTCGCGGCTCTCTCGCCATGGTGTCCAGGCATCGTTCCAATGGCCCGTTTCAAACTGAGGCCCGCCGCGGACCATTCGCCGCGTTCCCATGGCTCCGCTATAGCACGTGGCCTCCCTCGCAACCCCCTCCATTTGCCCCCCTCCCCACAATCGGCTATCGTTCACAGCTCCCTCTTCGAAAGCCTGCTACGATCCCCCCCCATGCGCGACGCAGCTTCCCTTTACTCTCGCAGCAACGCCGCTTGCAACATTTCATCTCTCTGCTCTCTTTGTGTATTTGTGTGTGTGTGTTTGTGTATGCTTGTGTATGCTTGTGTGTATGCTTGTGTATGCTTGTGTATGCTTGTGTATGCTTGTGTATTTGTGTTTGTGTTAAAGGTGGACGCATGTGTATGGGAGTTTATTATGTATGCGTTGACGAAGCGTGGAATAGATTATTCTTGCTTGAGATAAAGTAACAGCGGGTTTTGAAAATGATGGGGGTTAATGGTTGAGAGATACGATTGGAGGATTTGTAGAAGGGTTAAGATTTTAGTTTTGGGAATGTTAGGGGTTCATGGTGGTGGGATTCGTTTTTGAGGGATTATAGTAGTGGAATTTAGTTTTGAGGGATTAGTAGTACTCGACTTCATGTTTGGGGGATTAACAATAAAAGAATTCATTTTTGAGGGATTAATAGTTATGGAATTGATTTTTGAAGGATTAATAGTAATGGAGTTCATTTTTGAGGGATTAATAATAGTGTGGAATTAATTTGTGAGGGATTAATAGTAATGGAATTCATTTTTGAGGGATGAATAGTAGTGGAATTAATTTTTAAGGGATTAATAGTAATGGACATAATTCGTGAGGGATTAATAATAATGAAATAAATTTGTGAGGAATTAATTGTAATGGAATTCATTTTTGAGCGATTAATAGTAATGGAATTAATTCGTTTTTGAGGGATTAGTAGTAGTTGAATTCATTTGTGAGGGATTAATAGTAGTGGAATTCATTTTTGAGGGATTAATAGTAATGGCATTAATTTTTGAGGGATTAATAGTAATGGAATTAATTTTTGAGGGATTAATAGTAATGGCATTAATTTTTGAAGGATTAACAGTAATGGAATTCATCTTTGAGGGATTAATAGTAGTGGAATTAATTTTTGAGGGATTAATAGTAGTGGAATTAATTTTTGAGGGATTAATAGTAATGGACATAATTTTTGAGGGATTAATAGTAGTGGAATTAATTTTTGAGGGATTAATAGTAATGGACATAATTCGTGAGGGATTAATAGTAATGGAATTCACTTTTGAGTGATTAACAGTAGTGGAATTAATTTGTGAGGGATTAACAGTAATAGAATTAATTCGTTTTTGAAGGATTAATAGTAGTTGAATTCATTTGTGAGGGATTAATAGTAGTGGAATTCATTTTTGAGGGGTTAATAGTAGTGGAATTAATTTGTGAGGGATTAATAGTAATGGACATAATTTTTGAGGGATTAATAGTAGTGGAATTAATTTTTGAGGGATTAATAGTAATGGACATAATTCGTGAGGGATTAATAGTAATGGAATTCACTTTTGAGTGATTAACAGTAGTGGAATTAATTTGTGAGGGATTAATAGTAATGGACTTAAGTTTTTAGGGATTAATAGTAATGGAATTCATTTTTGAGGGATTAACAGTAATGGAATTAATTTGTGAGGGATTAATAGTAATGGAATTAATTTTATAGAATTCATTTTTGAGGGATTAATACTAGTTGAATTTATTTTTGATGGATTAACAGTAATGGAATTAATTTGTGAGGGATGAGTAGTAATGGAATCCATTTTCGAGGGATTAATAATAGTGGAATTAGTTTTTGAGGGATTAATAGTAGTGGAATTAATTTTTAAGGGATTAATAGTAATGGACATAATTCGTGAGGGATTATTAATAGTAATGGAATTAATTTGTGAGGGATTAATAGTAATGGAATTCATTTTTGAGGGATTAATAATAATGGAATTAATTTGTGAGGGATTAATTGTAATGGAATTCATTTTTGAGCGATTAATAGTAATGGAATTAATTCGTTTTTGAGGGATTAGTAGTAGTTGAATTCATTTGTGAGGGATTAATAGTAGTCGAATTCATTTTTGAGGGATTAATAGTAACGGAATTAATTCGTTTTTGAGGGATTAGTAGTAGTTGAATTCATTTGTGAGGGATTAATAGGAATGGAATTAATTTGTGAGGGATTAATAGTAATGAACATAATTTTTTAGTGATTAATAGTAATGGAATTAATTTTATGGAATTAATTTTTCAGGGATTAATAGTAACGGAATTCATTCTTGATGGATTAATAGTAATGGAATTAATTGTTGAGGGATTAACAGTAATGGAATTCATTTTTAGGGATTAATAGTAATGGAATTAATTTTTGAGGGATTAATAGTAATTGAATTCATTTGTGAGGGATTAATAGTAATGGAATTCATTTTTAAGGGATTAAGAGTAATGGAATTCATTTTTGAGGGATTAATAGTAATGGAATTCCATTACTATTAATCCCTCACAAATTAATTCAACTACTATTAATCCCTCAAAATTGAATTCGATAAAATTAATTCCATTACTATTAATCCCTCACAAATTAATTCCATTACTATTAATTCCTCAAAAATGAATTCCATTACTATTAATCCCTCTCAAATTAATTCCACTACTATTAATCCCTCAAAAATGAATTCCATTACTATTAATCCCTCAAAAGTGAATTCCATTACTATTAATCCCTGACAGATTAATTCCACTACTGGTAATCCTTCAAGAATGAATTCCATTACTATTAATCCCTCACAGATTAATTCCACTACTGGTAATCCCCCAAGAATGAGTTCCATTACTATTAATCCCTCACAAATTAATTCCATTGCTATTAATTCCTCAAACATGAATTCCATTACTCTTAATCCCTTAAAAATGAATTCCATTACTATTAATCCCTCACAAATTAATTCAACTACTATTAATCCCTCAAAAATGAATTCAATAAAATTAATTCCATTACTATTAATCCCTCACAAATTAATTCCACTACTATTAATCCCTCAAAAGTGAATTCCATTACTATTAATCCCTCTCAAATTAATTCCATTACTATTAATCCCTCAAAAATGAATTCCATTACTCTTAATCCCTTAAAAATGAATTCCATTACTATTAATCCCTCACAAATTAATTCAACTACTATTAATCCCTCAAAAATGAATTCAATAAAATTAATTCCATTACTATTAATCCCTCACAAATTAATTCCACTACTATTAATCCCTCAAGAATGAATTATATTACTATTAATCCCTCGCGAATTAATTACATTACTATTAATCCCTGAAAAATTAATTCAACTACTATTAATCCCTCAAAAATGAATTCCACTACTATTATATATATATGATAAATATGGAAATGAAAGATTACTTTGCGTTTCTCAACTTTTTCGTCGGTAACCGTATACAACTCCCATGGGAAACGTAGAATGGTGTAACGATTCCACGTATCGATGCTGGAGAAACGTGTAAAGCCCGTGGTCGGCGGTTTTAGGAACGGCTCTTCGACATTAACATATTAACAATGCCCCATTATGCCCACGACTGAGCAGCACACCGTCGTGGACCGCTTGCCGCGCGATATAACCACGCTTACTTACTCTACGCGCGCGCGCGTGTCTGCACACAACGAGAACAGTGTGTTGCACGATGCAGGGAAACCAGTCGAAGCGATACCGTGGGCGTATTACTGGCTCGGTGTTCCGTGGAAAGCGAAAGTACAACGGGTGACCCGGGCGAATTATTTCACTGTAATAGTTTTTATCCCGCCTTCTCTTCCGCCTTCTCAACCTTCGTATTCCGCTCGAAATCGGTTCGAAGGAATACGGTTGATGTACCAATTGTTGCCATTATTAAATGTGTAGAAGGTATTGTTTTAGGTTGAAGCACTACAGATCGCGGTTAACAATCGAGGTTTATTCAGGATGATTTTGTTAGCGTGTTAATAAGTAGTGGATCGATGTACGGTGTTAAGGATGGGTTGGAATTAAGTTTGGGTTATTCTTGGGTTTGAATTAATGTAGTATGGCGGCTCTCCTGCACCAACCACTAGAGGGACATACGAAATAGGACTTTCTCGAAAGCACTCGCTCCAACTACCTCGTTTATATATATACCGCCTTTAACCTTCCTTCCAATATCCCAACGTCTAAGGCAGGACCTGTTAGGTAGCTTTACTGATGAGTCCATTAACAGACAAGTCCAGGATAAAACGCAATACACTTCCTTTTTCCCATTCTATCCCCCCTCCACAGCTCCACGTATCATTGCCAATTTTTGCTTAACCTTCCTTCCAATATTCCAACGTTTAAGGTAGGACCTGTTAGGTAGCTTTACTGATGAATCCATTAACAGACAAGTCCAGGATAAAACGCAACACCCTTCCTTTTTCCCATTCTATCCCCCCTCCACAGCTCCACATATCGTTGGCAATTTTTACTTAACCTTCCTTCCAATATTCCAACGTTTAAGGTAGGACCTGTTAGGTAGCTTTACTGATGAATCCATTAGCAGACAAGTCCAGGATAAAACGCAACACCCTTCCTTTTTCCCATTCTATCCCCCCTCCACAGCTCCACGTATCATTGGCAATTTTTACTTAACCTTCCTTCCAATATTCCAACGTTTAAGGTAGGACCTGTTAGGTAGCTTTACTGATGAATCCATTAACAGACAAGTCCAGGATAAAACGCAACACACTTCCTTTTTCCCATTCTATCCCCCCTCCACAGCTCCACGTATCGTTGGCAATTTTTACTTAACCTTCCTTCCAATATTCCAACGTTTAAGGCAGGGCCTGCTAGGTAGCCTTACTGATGAGTCCACTAGCAGGCCCAGGACGAAACGCAACACCCTTCCTTTTTCCTATCATATCCCCTCTCTACAGCTCCACAGTAGATTTACGAATGATTTGATATTAATAGTGGGTTATGCTTCGATTCAATTAAATTTGTTGAAGGGTTATATTGTTGGGTTAGATTGAGGAATGAGTTCAAATTAATACTGGGTTATACTTGAATTCAATTCGGAATGGTTGCAAAATTAATATGTTACATTTTTGTTATGCTTTGAATGTAATGAATTAATTACTAATTCATTGGAAATATGTAACAAAGTTCAACGTTCAGAATGGGTTGAAATTAATTTAAATTTGATTTATTCTTGGGTTAGCTTTGAAATAGGTTTCAATTAATTTTGGTTTATTCTTGGGTTAGATTCACGAATTAGATCAAATTAATACTGGGTTATTCTTGAATTCAATTCAGAATAGGTCCAAAGTTAATAATGGTTTATTCTTGGGTTTGTTACTTTTGTGTATTAAATATGATGTATTAATAACTAATTAATTGGAAATATAGAATGAAGTCCATTGTTCATAATGGGTTGGAATTAATTTTGGTTTATTCTTGGGTTAGCTTCTAAATAGGTTTCAATTAATTTTGGTTTATTCTTGGGTTAGCTATAGAATAGGTTTCAATTAATTTTGGTTTATTCTTGGGTTAGATTCACGAATTAGATCAAATTAATACTGGGTTATACTTGAATTCAATTCAGAATGGTTACAAAGTTAATATGTTACATTTTTGTTACGTGCTGAATGTAATGAATTAATTACTGATTCATTGGAAATATATAACAAAGTCCAATGTTCAGAATGGGTTGAAATTAATTTTGGTTTATTCTTGGGTTAGCTTCTAAATAGGTTTCAATTAATTTTGGTTTATTCTTGGGTTAGATTCACGACTCATTTCAAATTAATACTGAGTTATACTTGAATTCAATTCAGAATAGTTGCAAAATTAATATGTTACATTTTTGTTATGCGTTGAATGTAATGAATTAATTACTGATTCATTGGAAATATATAACAAATTCCAATATTCAGAATGGGTTGGAATTAATTTTGGTTTATTCTTCGGTTAGCTTCGTAATAGGTTGAAATTAATTTTGGTTTATTCTTGGGTTAGATTCACGACTCATTTCAAATTAATACTGAGTTATACTTGAATTCAATTCAGAATAGTTGCAAAATTAATATGTTACATTTTTGTTATGCGTTGAATGTAATGAATTAATTACTAATTCATTGGAAATATGTAACAAAGTTCAACGTTCAGAATGGGTTGAAATTAAGTTTGGTTTATACTTGGGTTAGCTTTGAAATAGGTTTAAATTAATTTTGGTTTATACTTGGGTTAGCTTTGAAATAGGTTTAAATTAATTTTGGTTTATACTTGGGTTAACTTTGGAATAGGTTTAAATTAATTTTGGATTATTCTTGGGTTTGTTTCTTTTGTGCATTAAATACGATGTGTTAATAACTAATTTGTTGAAAATATAATATGAAGTCTATTATTCAGAATGAGTTGGAATTAATTTTGGTTTATTCTTGGGTTTCAATTAGTCTAGATTCACGAATGATTTCAAATGAATACTCGGTTATTCTTCAATTCCAGTTTGCAACATAGTATTGTGTGTGTGCAACATTCTCACCGTGGACACGAGCTTCGCGTCTATATTGTTGCATACAAACGTGTCACACTGGTATTATTGCCTTCGTGTGTATACGTTCAATACATGTATGTATACAGGCGAACATTCTCACCATGGACACGAGATTTGCGTCTATATTGTTGCATACAAACGCGTCACACTGGTATTATTGCCTTCGTGTGTATACGTTCAATACGTGTATGCAACATTGTCACCGTTGACACGAGCTTCGCGTCTATATTGTTGCATACAAACGCGTCACACTGGCATTGTTGCGCGCGCGTGTATATGTTCAATACGTGTATATGTGTACAGGCGAACATTCTCAAAGTCGACACGAGATTTGCGTTTTTATCGCCGCACACGAACGCGTCACATCGGTATTGTTACGCGTTTCTCGGTTACAATACTCGCACGTGCTACGGCTGCGCCACAGGAGCATTAGCATTAGCATAAAAATCATTTAAAAATGATGCCCCCTTCGTCGACTCGGAGTCAGGGGATTCATCGGTTCCTAGGGAAACAGGCGACTGCGATTGGTCCAGTCTTGGCGAGGGGAATAAAGAGAGGGACGAAGATAACCGGAGACGAACGAAGTATAGAATAGACTGTACTTACTCGTTCTTATGCGAAATTATCGGGGCATTACTTGGACACGTTACTGAAATAGTTGCGTGCTTTTGAAACGATCGGAATTGGGAATTAATGGTTGATGAATTGATTGGTTTTTTGATATAATCGATCTATAGTAGATAGATTTAAATGTATTGGCATTGATGAAGCATAAAATAGACTGTTCATTATTGTATGAAATTATCTGTGGAAGCCTTAGTAAAATAAAACAGCAGCGTGCTTTTGAAACGATGGAAATTGGGAATTAATAGTGGATGAATTAATTGGTTTTGATATAATCGATCTATAGTAGCTAGATTTATAATATCTTGGTATCTACTAGCATTGATGAAGCATAAAATAGACTGTTCATTATTGTATGAAATCATCTGTGGAAGCCATAGTAAAATAAAACAGCAACGTGCTTTTGAAACGATGGAAATTAGGAATTAATAGTGGACGAATTAATTGGTTTTGATATAATCGATCTATAGTAGCTAGATTTATAATATCTTGGTATCTACTAGCATTGATGAAGCATAAGATAGACTGTTCATTATTGTATCAAATCATCTGTGGAAGCCATAGTAAAATAAAACAGCAGCGTGCTTTTGAAACGATGGAAATTGGGAATTAATAGTGGATTAATTAATTGGTTTTGATATAATCGATCTATAGTAGCTAGATTTATACTATCTTCGTATCTACTAGCATTGATGAAGCATAAGATAGACTGTTCATTATTGTATCAAATCATCTGGAAGCCATAGTAAAAAAAAAGTAGCGTTTTTTTAAAAGATGGGGAATTGTAAATAAATAGCGTGGTAATTAATTGATTTTTGATATAATCGATCTATAGTAGCTGGATTTAGAATATCTTCGTATGTATTGGCATTGACGAAGCATAAAATAAACCATCCATTATTAAATAGAATCATCCTTTTACTATTTTAGTGTCACGTGCAATGTTATTACTTTAAACTAGGATAAAACAAGGAATTGTGAATAAATGCTGTGGTAATTAATTGGCTTTTATATAATCGATCTACAGTAGCTAGATTTATATTATCTTTAAATGTATTGGCATTGACGAAGCATAGAATAGATTGTCAATTATTATATTAAATCATCTGTGGATCCCTTAATAAAATAAAATAAAACAAGAACATTTTTTAAAATAATGGGAAATTGTGAATAAATGCTGTGGTAATTAATTGTTTTTAATATCATCGATCTATAGTAGCTAGATTTGTAATATATTTACATGTGCTGGCATTGACGAAGCATAGAATAGATTGTCAATTATTATATGAAATTATCTGTGGAACCATTAATAAAATAAAAGAAAATAATAGCGTTTTTTAAAGAAAGGGAAATTGTGAATAATTGCTGTGGTAATTAATTGTTTTTGATATAATGGATCTATAGTAGCTAGATTTATAATATATTTCTATGTGTTGGCATTGACGAAGCATAAAATAAACCATCCATTATTAAATAGAATCATCCTTTTACTATTTTAGTGTCACGTGCAATGTTATTACTTTAAACTAGGATAAAACAAGGAATTGTGAATAAATGCTGTGGTAATTAATTGGCTTTTATATACTCCATCTACAGTAGCTAGACTTATATTATCTTCATATGTATTAGCATTGACGAAGCATAAAATAAACCATCCATTACTATTAGTTTGGCCAATAGGTCATTTCGTTGTTTCCCAATAGATGTCAATAAAGTATTTGCAATGAAACTGACTTCATGTTAAACGGAAAATTCGCTGTATTATTAAATTAAGAAAAATGCCATGAACTAAATTAAAGTGTCTCTTATAATAACATTAACATTGACATTAATTAGAACACCTATCCTATTCTATCCCAAGCTTCGTCCAAACACCATATCGTTCTAAATAAAGAAAAATGCCATGAACTAAATTAAAGTGTCTCTTACAATAACATTAACATTAACATTAATTAGAACATCTAATCCTATTCTATCCCAAGCTTCGTCAAAATGAAGAAAAATGTCAAGAATCGAATTAAACTGTCTCTTGCAATAACATTAACATTAATAAGAACGCCTAATCCTATTCTATCCCGATCTTCGTCAAAACTCAGTATCGCTGTAAATTAAGAAAAATGCCAAGAATCGTTATAATACTTTCTTAATTATTCGCGAGCAGGGGTGACGGAGGAGACGTGAAATGTTCGCCGTAGTAATTAAAATATTTCAAGCTCCCCTTCTCCTGTACGCGGTTGCATCGCTGCGTAACCGAACGCGTGCCACGTGCAGGAGAATCGCATACCGCTGCGCTGCGAATATTCGACGGTGCGAGCGCGCGTACGGCTTGATTAACGCGGACGTTAATGAGTCCGCCAGGCAAGGGTTTTGCCGGCTGTATCGATTGCAACGGGACCGAGCGAAGGATGTAAAACTATACGTAGCAACGATGTCGATGCACCGATTACCGCCACGTCAACTAAACTCCTTTTAACTATTTCAAAACGTGTCCAAAGTAAACGTCTTAAATATCTCCGAAACGCTTTAATCGCGAAATCGTGCTTTGGAAATTGCAGCATAATTTTCTCAGGTTTTATCCTTATACGCTAAATTAATCCAATGTTAATTTACGATCATGATTACTCCGCGATAGTAGTAAATCGAAACATTGATAAAAAGACACCAATTTCATTTATACAGACGCAATTTTCGCAATCCATTAAGAAAGAAAATAGTGATTGAAGCGATAACAAAATTCTTCTTTCAATCCTTTAATCAAGGCCAAATCGAAATTCAACGGAAATGTTAACAAAAGAGCGAATTGCAATCACGTTATAATCCACTAAATTCCCCAAACCCAATATTCAACCTTTGATATTATACTTTGTTACTTATTTACGTTTAGTTCTGCGCACGTTACTTAGCTACTAAATAAACCGAATGGAAGTAGCAGTTACAGGGGAAGAGTGACAGTAATCGTCGCATATATCCTGGATGCGATTACTGTTGCAAGAACGCAACCCTTCCTACTTTATTTTCCATCGATACTTCGACGTCGATTCGGACTCGAACCAATTTCCCAAGCTCCTTTAAGCGTCCACTTTATCCGCTATTGATCGCAAGTGTTTCTGCTTTACCGACGTCGATAATAAAGGCAGCTGCGAGTTGGAATTCAACACGTCGGGTTGGAGGAGGGGGGAAACTTACCTGGGCATGTCTTGAAGCTGTTTGGCTCTCTGCTTGTATCGCGAGAGGGCGAAAAGAAGGGCAAGGACCGGCCAAAGGGTTGATCCAGCGGCCAGCTCGCTCGGATTCACCGAGCCCACGTCCGCTCCGAGTGCTCGGAGCGCTCCCACGCACAGGCTCACGTTCTCGACCTGCGCAACACAAGGAAAAGCTTCCGTCATCGATCACGCTCTGCTACGTATACGCCGCTGTGAATCATTGGGCGAGCGCAGAGGATTAGAGGGGATCCATTTCTAGGAAGCTGATAGGAATTTCGAAACCGAATCGGGATTATACTTACGAATAGATAGAGGTTTCAGTTTACGGCTATTTAGGGTTTCGGTTCGAATCGGTGTTGTTAGAAGACGCGGATGAGAACTTGATTAAATAGAAGTGGTTAAGTTGGTAGGAACCTAATTTTGATTTAATGCAAATGTGGTGGGTTTAACTTAATCGATAACATATCGCATCCTACTCTGAATTAAGTCAAATCAGAGGTAACTTATGTTGAATTTAATGTTATTCGAAGTTAGATTGAATGAAAGGTGACGAGAGTTGAGTGTTAACTAATGTAAAAGTTGTTCTATTCAAGGCTAGTCCAAATTGAAGACAAATAGTAAGCAAAGCCTAATGTGATGTAACTCAAACATGGCCTGAATGAAACTTAATATAAGTCGAACGTAACTCAATGCAAAACTCATCTTACTCAAACCTAGCTCCAACATAATTCAAACCTAATCCAAGCCAAATAGTCAGCAAAGCCAAAGCTAATGTAAGTCAAACCTAGCCTAAATGAAACGTTACCAAAGTCAAACGTAACCGAATGCAAAACTCATCCCACTGAAACCTAATCCAAACCTAATCCAAGTCAAATAGTAACCAAAGCCAAATTTAATGTAACTAAAACCTAGCCCAAAGGAAGCCTAACTCAAGTCAAACGTAACCCAATGCAAAACTCATCCTGCTGAAACCTAACCCAAACCTAACCCAAGCCAAACCTAATGTAACTCAAACCAAGCCCAAACAAAACGTAAGCAAAGTCAAACGTAACTCAATCCAAAAGTCATCCTACTCAAACCTAACCCAAACCTAATCCAAGCCAAAGCTAATGTAACTCAAATCTAGCCCAAACGAAACGTAACCAAAGTCGAACGTAACCCAATGCAAAACTCATCCTACTGAAACCTAACCCAAACCTAACCAAAACCTAACCCAAATTGAAGATAATGTAACTCAAGCCTAGTCCAAACGAAACGTAACTCAATGCAAAACTCATCCTACTGAAACCTAACCCAAACCTAACCCAAATCAAAGCTAATGTAACTCAAATCTAGCCCAAACGAAACGTAACCAAAGTCGAACGTAACCCAATGTAAAACTCATCTTACTCAAATGTAATCGAAATCTAATCCAAGGCAAATAGTAAGCAAAGCCAAATTTAATGTAACTCAAACATGGCCTGAACGAAGCCTAACTCAAGTGAAACGTAACCCAATGCAAAACTCATCTTACTCAAACCTAGCACAAACATAATTTAAACCTAATCCAAGCCAAATAGTAAGCAAAGCCAAAACTAATGTAACTCAAGCCTAGCCCAAAGGAAGCCTAACTCAAGTCGAACGTAACCCAATGGAAAACTTATCTTACTCAAACCTAGCTCAAACATAATCCAAACCTAATCCAAGTCAAATAGTAAGCAAAGTGGAAGCTAATGTAACACAACCCTAGCCCAAACGAAGCCTAACCCAATCCAAAACTCATCCTACACAAACCTAACCCAAAATTTAACCGAAATTAAAGCTAACCCAAGCCAAACCTAATGTAATTCAAGCTTTGCCCAAACGAAACTTAACTCAAGTCAAACGTAACCCAATCGAAATCTCATACTACTCAAACCTAACCCAAACATAATCCAAGTCAAAGCTAATGTAACTCAAACCTAGCCCAAACGAAACGTAACTCAATGCAAAACTCATCCTACTCAAACCTAACGCAAAACTTAACCGAAATTAAAGCTAACCCAAACCAAACCTAATGTAACTCAAGATTTGCCCAAACGAAGCTTAACTCAAGTCAAACGTAACCCAATCAAAATCTCATACTACTCAAACGTAACTCAAACCTAACCCAAGTCAAATCTAATGTAACTCAAACCTAGCCCAAACGAAACGTAGACAAAGTCAAACGTAACCTAATGCAAAACTCGTCCTACTGAAACCTAATCCAAACCTAATTCAAGTCAAATAGTAAGCAAAGCCAAACCTAATGTAACACAAGCCTAGCCCAAACGAAACTTAATCTAAGTTAAACCTAACCCAATCGAAATCTCATACTCAAACCTAACCCAAACTTAATCCAAGCCAAACCTAATGTAACTCAAGCTTTGTCCAAACGAAGCTTAACTCAAGTCAAACGTAACCCAATCAAAATCTCATACTACTCAAACCTAACCCAAGTCAAATCTAATGTAACTCAAACCTACCCCAAACAAAACGTAACCAAAGTCAAACGTAACCCAATGCAAAAGTCATCCTACTGAAACCTAACCCAAAGCTAATCCAAGTAAAAGCTAATGTAACTCAAACTTAGCCCAAACAAAACGTAATCAAAGTCAAACGTAACCCAATGCAAAACTCATCTTACTCAAACCTAGCTCAAACATAATCCATACCTAATCCAAGCCAAATAGTAACCAAAGCCAAATCTAATGTAACTCAAATTTAGCCCAAACGAAACCTAACCCAATCCAAAACTCATCCTACTCAAACGTAACCCAAAACTGAACCGAAATTAAAGCTAACCCAAGCCAAACCTAATGTTTTTCAAGCCTAGCTTAAACGAAACGTAACCAAAGTCAAACGTAATCCAATGCAAAACTCATCATACTCAAATCTAACCCAAACCTAATTCAAGCCAAATAGAAACCAAAGCCAAACCTAATGTAAGTCGAACCTAGCCCAAACGAACCCTAACCCAAGTTAAACCTAACCCAATCGACATCTCATACTCAAACCTAACCCAAACTTAATCCAAGCCAAACCTAATGTAACTCAAGCTTTGTCCAAACGAAGCTTAACTCAAGTCAAACGTAACCCAATCAAAATCTCATACTACTCAAACCTAACCCAAGTCAAATCTAATGTAACTCAAACCTACCCCAAACAAAACGTAACCAAAGTCAAACGTAACCCAATGCAAAAGTCATCCTACTGAAACCTAACCCAAAGCTAATCCAAGGCAAAGCTAATGTAACTCAAACTTAGCCCAAACAAAACGTAATCAAAGTCAAACGTAACCCAATGCAAAACTCATCTTAATCAAACCTAGCTCAAACATAATCCATACCTAATCCAAGCCAAATAGTAACCAAAGCCAAATCTAATGTAACTCAAATTTAGCCCAAACGAAACCTAACCCAATCCAAAACTCATCCTACTCAAACGTAACCCAAAACTTAACCGAAATTAAAGCTAACCCAAGCCAAACCTAATGTTTTTCAAGCCTAGCTTAAACGAAACGTAACCAAAGTCAAACGTAATCCAATGCAAAACTCATCATACTCAAATCTAACCCAAACCTAATTCAAGCCAAATAGAAACCAAAGCCAAACCTAATGTAAGTCAAACCTAGCCCAAACGAACCCTAACCCAATTGAAATCTCATACTCAAACCTAACCCAAACCTAACCCAAATCAAAGCTAATGTAACTCAAGCCTAGCCTGAGCAAAACGTAACCAAAGTCAAACGTATCCCAATGCAAAACTCATCTTACTCAAATCTAACCCAAACCTAATCCAAACCTAATCCAAGCCAAATAATAACCAAAGCCAAACCTAATGTAACTCAAGCCTAACCCAAACGAAACTTAATCTAAGTTAAACCTAACCCAATCGAAATCTCATACTCACACCTAACTCAAACCTAATCCAAGCCAAAGCTAATGTAACTCAAACTTAGCCCGAACAAAACTTAATACAAGTCAATCGTAACCCAATGCAAAACTCATCCTACTGAAACCTAACCCAAATCAAAGTTAATGTAACTCAAACCTAGCCCAAACAAAACGTAACCAAAGTGAAACGTAACACAACGCAAAATTCATTTTACTCAAACTTAACCAAACCCAAACTTAATCCATCCCAAACCTTAATTCCACGCAAACCTAACCGAAACGTATCTCAGCCCAAACCTAACCAAAGCCAAACCTAATGCCACCAAAATCGACCCCCAAATCTATGTGTCAAGCAATACCTAAGCTAACGTAGATTTCCCTCTAAATTCTACGTTTCGCGAGCGAAATAAAGGAAACGGAATTGGCTTGAATATGTCCGCAATTTCCATCCGCGGAATTAAAGAGAAAACGCGTTTAAACAAACAAACAAACGCCATATGTGTCTTTAATTAACACCATCGTTTGAAAAACGCTGCTGCCCTGTTTTATTCTACTTCGAAAGCAGCAACGCGTAATAATCGTGACAGTAGAACGTGCAAAATGGGGTCAGACGATTCTACGCGAGAATGGACAGTCTGCCGTGTGCTTGGCCGCTGTAATGTACGTATACGCGACGCAACATTCCGCGAAATGTGACCGAGCCGGTGGCCATGGCTACCTTGTGCTAAGCACGCGTGCCAGCGTGCCTCTTTTGTTTCCATTGTTCTTTAGAGGCACGGACGAGGCGCGCGGCTTTTACCCAGAAACCAAACCGTGCTGCGATGCTGCTTTTTCTTTTGCCAGCCATCGACCAAACTACAGGATAGACTAGACATTTTTACAAGCAACATCGTAACCAAATTTGTAGAGAAACATTGCTACTAAGTTCAGGGCAAATCGAATGCGTCAAGTAGTATAAAATAAAGGGGAGATCTACTCGTTATCAATAGAAAATTATCAATCATTAACAGAACATTAGTTATATATGTATTATTAGATGAATTAGTGAATCAATCGCGTTAAACGAATTATTAAATGAATTAAATTGTATAACAATTATGCAAATTATTAATTATTAACAGAAAATTAGTAATATACATATGTATTATTCGATGAATTATCGAGCGAATTATTAATCGAAATTAAACTGGATTAAGTAGATTATTAAATGAATTAGTCGAATAAATTTTTAGATGAGAGTAATATGAATTATTAAATGAATTAAACGATGCAATTGAATTGAGCGAATTATTAAATGAATTATTCGATGTATTCTTGGATGAATTATTGAATCAATTATTAAACGAATTATTAAATGAAATAATTGAGTTGAGCGAATTATTGAATGAATTATTCGATGCATTCTTAGATGAATTATTGAATCAATTATTAAACGAATTATTAAATGAAATAAATGAACCAACTGAGTTGAGTGAATTATTGAATGAATTATTCGATGTATTATTAAACGAATTATCGAATGAATTACTGAGTAAATTATTAATCGAATGAACTGATTTAATGATCGTATTATTAGATGAATTATATGAAACACCTGAATGAAATGACGTACGAAATAAATGAATAAATTACTAAACGAATGATCAAATGAACTATTAAATGAATAATCAAGTCAACCAATTGAATTGAATTATCGTGGACTATCGAATGAATTAATTCACTGGTCTTTAACGCGTTTTCGACTATTTTCCTACGCGCGCTAAACAATAGCAAAACGGAGCATCTGGATGAATAAAATTAAGAATCGCTGCTAAAACGAGGAACCAAAGGCGCGTGACGTCATTGTACACCGAGAGACTCGTTCTTTGGTCGAAGGAAATTCCTTGCTCGCCGCGTTATCGAGCCCTCCATTAACCGCGTGCCATTTCAAACGGAACGCGCCGCTTCGAAAAGTGAAGTGGAGGTAGGAAAAAAAGGTTGCGCGCGAGCTTTTGTTGAGAGTTCGCGTAAAACGGTGACGCGGAGCGTTGCAACTTTCTGCCGAGCACTCGAAAAAGGTTATCCGCACGGGGACGCGAGATGACAGCCGTAAATGGAGACGGTGCTTTTTAATGCGCCTCCGTGGACGCTGCGTGTGTCGCGCAGCTGTACAGCAAGCGAAATCGAATCTACTCGCGCTGAAAACGACTTTTAACGCTGGGCTTGCGGAACGCTGAATAGTTGCTGGGGAAAATTCCTTCTGGAGATTCGCTGCGAAACTTACTGGAGAAAGAAATTTGTAATGCTGTGCTGTACTAATACTGCACGGTAGTAATACTGTGCTGTGCTAATACTGTACTGTGCTGATAATGTACTGTGCTATACTGATACAGTGCTGTACTTATACTGTGCTATGCTAATATTGTGTTATATTTATACTGTGCTGTGCTAATACTTTACTGTGATAATTATGTACTGTGCTATACTGATACAGTGGTGTGCTAATACTGTACTGTGCTAATAATGTACTGTGCTATACTGATACAGTGGTGTGCTACTACTGTGCTGTGCTAATATTGTGTTATACTTATACTGTGCTGTGCTAATACTGTACTGTGCTAATAATGTACTGTGCTAATAATGTACTGTGCTATACTGATACAGTGGTGTGCTAATACTGTGCTGTGCTAATATTGTGTTGTACTAATGCTGTGCTATGCTAATATTGTGTTATACTTATACTGTGCTGTGCTAATACTGTACTGTGCTAATAATGTACTGTGCTATACTGATACAGTGGTGTGCTACTACTGTGCTGTGCTAATATTGTGTTATACTTATACTGTGCTGCGCTAATACTGTACTGTGCTAATAATGTACTGTGCTATACTGATACAGTGGTGTGCTACTACTGTGCTGTGCTAATATTGTGTTATACTTATACTGTGCTGCGCTAATACTGTACTGTGCTAATAATGTACTGTGCTATACTGATACAGTGGTGTGCTAATACTGTGCTGTGCTAATATTGTGTTGTACTAATGCTGTGCTATGCTAATATTGTGTTATACTTATACTGTGCTGTGCTCATACTGTACTGTGCTAATAATGTACTGTGCTATACTGATACAGTGGTGTGCTAATACTGTGCTGTGCTAATATTGTGTTATACTTATACTGTGCTGCGCTAATACTGTACTGTGCTAATAATGTACTGTGCTATACTGATACAGTGGTGTGCTACTACTGTGCTGTGCTAATATTGTGTTATACTTATACTGTGCTGCGCTAATACTGTACTGTGCTAATAATGTACTGTGCTATACTGATACAGTGGTGTGCTACTACTGTGCTGTGCTAATATTGTGTTATACTTATACTGTGCTGTGCTAATACTGTACTGTGCTAATAATGTACTGTGCTATACTGATACAGTGGTGTGCTACTACTGTGCTGTGCTAATATTGTGTTATACTTATACTGTGCTGTGCTAATACTGTACTGTGCTAATAATGTACTGTGCTATACTGATACAGTGGTGTGCTACTACTGTGCTGTGCTAATATTGTGTTATACTTATACTGTGCTGTGCTCATACTGTACTGTGCTAATAATGTACTGTGCTATACTGATACAGTGGTGTGCTACTACTGTGCTGTGCTAATATTGTGTTATACTTATACTGTGCTGTGCTAATACTGTACTGTGCTAATAATGTACTGTGCTATACTGATACAGTGGTGTGCTAATACTATGCTGTGCTAATATTGTGTTGTACTAATGCTGTGCTATGCTAATATTGTGTTATACTTATACTGTGCTGTGCTCATACTGTACTGTGCTAATAATGTACTGTGCTATACTGATACAGTGGTGTGCTAATACTGTGCTGTGCTAATATTGTGTTATACTTATACTGTGCTGCGCTAATACTGTACTGTGCTAATAATGTACTGTGCTATACTGATACAGTGGTGTGCTACTACTGTGCTGTGCTAATATTGTGTTATACTTATACTGTGCTGTGCTAATACTGTACTGTGCTAATAATGTACTGTGCTATACTGATACAGTGGTGTGCTACTACTGTGCTGTGCTAATATTGTGTTATACTTATACTGTGCTGTGCTCATACTGTACTGTGCTAATAATGTACTGTGCTATACTGATACAGTGGTGTGCTACTACTGTGCTGTGCTAATATTGTGTTATACTTATACTGTGCTGTGCTAATACTGTACTGTGCTAATAATGTACTGTGCTATACTGATACAGTGGTGTGCTACTACTGTGCTGTGCTAATATTGTGTTATACTTATACTGTGCTGTGCTAATACTGTACTGTGTTAATAATGTACTGTGCTATACTGATACAGTGGTGTGCTAATACTATGCTGTGCTAATATTGTGTTGTACTAATGCTGTGCTATGCTAATATTGTGTTATACTTATACTGTGCTGTGCTCATACTGTACTGTGCTAATAATGTACTGTGCTATACTGATACAGTGGTGTGCTACTACTGTGCTGTGCTAATATTGTGTTATACTTATACTGTGCTGCGCTAATACTGTACTGTGCTAATAATGTACTGTGCTATACTGATACAGTGGTGTGCTACTACTGTGCTGTGCTAATATTGTGTTATACTTATACTGTGCTGCGCTAATACTGTACTGTGCTAATAATGTACTGTGCTATACTGATACAGTGGTGTGCTACTACTGTGCTGTGCTAATATTGTGTTATAATTATACTGTGCTGTGCTAATACTGTACTGTGCTAATAATGTACTGTGCTATACTGATACAGTGGTGTGCTACTACTGTGCTGTGCTAATATTGTGTTATACTTATACTGTGCTGTGCTAATACTGTACTGTGCTAATAATGTACTGTGCTATACTGATACAGTGGTGTGCTACTACTGTGCTGTGCTAATATTGTGTTATACTTATACTGTGCTGTGCTAATACTGTACTGTGCTAATAATGTACTGTGCTATACTGATACAGTGGTGTGCTACTACTGTGCTGTGCTAATATTGTGTTATACTTATACTGTGCTGTGCTCATACTGTACTGTGCTAATAATGTACTGTGCTATACTGATACAGTGGTGTGCTACTACTGTGCTGTGCTAATATTGTGTTATACTTATACTGTGCTGTGCTAATACTGTACTGTGCTAATAATGTACTGTGCTATACTGATACAGTGGTGTGCTACTACTGTGCTGTGCTAATATTGTGTTATACTTATACTGTGCTGTGCTAATACTGTACTGTGTTAATAATGTACTGTGCTATACTGATACAGTGGTGTGCTAATACTATGCTGTGCTAATATTGTGTTGTACTAATGCTGTGCTATGCTAATATTGTGTTATACTTATACTGTGCTGTGCTCATACTGTACTGTGCTAATAATGTACTGTGCTATACTGATACAGTGGTGTGCTAATACTGTGCTGTGCTAATATTGTGTTATACTTATACTGTGCTGTGCTAATACTGTACTGTGCTAATAATGTACTGTGCTATACTGATACAGTGGTGTGCTAATACTGTGCTGTGCTAATATTGTGTTATACTTATACTGTGCTGCGCTAATACTGTACTGTGCTAATAATGTACTGTGCTATACTGATACAGTGGTGTGCTACTACTGTGCTGTGCTAATATTGTGTTATACTTATACTGTGCTGTGCTAATACTGTACTGTGCTAATAATGTACTGTGCTATACTGATACAGTGGTGTGCTACTACTGTGCTGTGCTAATATTGTGTTATACTTATACTGTGCTGTGCTCATACTGTACTGTGCTAATAATGTACTGTGCTATACTGATACAGTGGTGTGCTAATACTGTGCTGTGCTAATATTGTGTTATACTTATACTGTGCTGCGCTAATACTGTACTGTGCTAATAATGTACTGTGCTATACTGATACAGTGGTGTGCTACTACTGTGCTGTGCTAATATTGTGTTATACTTATACTGTGCTGTGCTAATACTGTACTGTGCTAATAATGTACTGTGCTATACTGATACAGTGGTGTGCTACTACTGTGCTGTGCTAATATTGTGTTATACTTATACTGTGCTGTGCTCATACTGTACTGTGCTAATAATGTACTGTGCTATACTGATACAGTGGTGTGCTACTACTGTGCTGTGCTAATATTGTGTTATACTTATACTGTGCTGTGCTAATACTGTACTGTGCTAATAATGTACTGTGCTATACTGATACAGTGGTGTGCTAATACTATGCTGTGCTAATATTGTGTTGTACTAATGCTGTGCTATGCTAATATTGTGTTATACTTATACTGTGCTGTGCTCATACTGTACTGTGCTAATAATGTACTGTGCTATACTGATACAGTGGTGTGCTAATACTGTGCTGTGCTAATATTGTGTTATACTTATACTGTGCTGTGCTAATACTGTACTGTGCTAATAATGTACTGTGCTATACTGATACAGTGGTGTGCTAATACTGTGCTGTGCTAATATTGTGTTATACTTATACTGTGCTGCGCTAATACTGTACTGTGCTAATAATGTACTGTGCTATACTGATACAGTGGTGTGCTACTACTGTGCTGTGCTAATATTGTGTTATACTTATACTGTGCTGCGCTAATACTGTACTGTGCTAATAATGTACTGTGCTATACTGATACAGTGGTGTGCTACTACTGTGCTGTGCTAATATTGTGTTATACTTATACTGTGCTGTGCTAATACTGTACTGTGTTAATAATGTACTGTGCTATACTGATACAGTGGTGTGCTAATACTATGCTGTGCTAATATTGTGTTGTACTAATGCTGTGCTATGCTAATATTGTGTTATACTTATACTGTGCTGTGCTCATACTGTACTGTGCTAATAATGTACTGTGCTATACTGATACAGTGGTGTGCTACTACTGTGCTGTGCTAATATTGTGTTATACTTATTCTGTGCTGTGCTAATACTGTACTGTGCTAATAATGTACTGTGCTATACTGATACAGTGGTGTGCTACTACTGTGCTGTGCTAATATTGTGTTATACTTATACTGTGCTGTGCTAATACTGTACTGTGTTAATAATGTACTGTGCTATACTGATACAGTGGTGTGCTAATACTATGCTGTGCTAATATTGTGTTGTACTAATGCTGTGCTATGCTAATATTGTGTTATACTTATACTGTGCTGTGCTCATACTGTACTGTGCTAATAATGTACTGTGCTATACTGATACAGTGGTGTGCTAATACTGTGCTGTGCTAATATTGTGTTATACTTATACTGTGCTGTGCTAATACTGTACTGTGCTAATAATGTACTGTGCTATACTGATACAGTGGTGTGCTAATACTGTGCTGTGCTAATATTGTGTTATACTTATACTGTGCTGCGCTAATACTGTACTGTGCTAATAATGTACTGTGCTATACTGATACAGTGGTGTGCTACTACTGTGCTGTGCTAATATTGTGTTATACTTATACTGTGCTGCGCTAATACTGTACTGTGCTAATAATGTACTGTGCTATACTGATACAGTGGTGTGCTACTACTGTGCTGTGCTAATATTGTGTTATACTTATACTGTGCTGTGCTAATACTGTACTGTGTTAATAATGTACTGTGCTATACTGATACAGTGGTGTGCTAATACTATGCTGTGCTAATATTGTGTTGTACTAATGCTGTGCTATGCTAATATTGTGTTATACTTATACTGTGCTGTGCTCATACTGTACTGTGCTAATAATGTACTGTGCTATACTGATACAGTGGTGTGCTACTACTGTGCTGTGCTAATATTGTGTTATACTTATTCTGTGCTGTGCTAATACTGTACTGTGCTAATAATGTACTGTGCTATACTGATACAGTGGTGTGCTACTACTGTGCTGTGCTAATATTGTGTTATACTTATACTGTGCTGTGCTAATACTGTACTGTGTTAATAATGTACTGTGCTATACTGATACAGTGGTGTGCTAATACTATGCTGTGCTAATATTGTGTTGTACTAATGCTGTGCTATGCTAATATTGTGTTATACTTATACTGTGCTGTGCTCATACTGTACTGTGCTAATAATGTACTGTGCTATACTGATACAGTGGTGTGCTACTACTGTGCTGTGCTAATATTGTGTTATACTTATTCTGTGCTGTGCTAATACTGTACTGTGCTAATAATGTACTGTGCTATACTGATACAGTGGTGTGCTACTACTGTGCTGTGCTAATATTGTGTTATACTTATACTGTGCTGTGCTAATACTGTACTGTGTTAATAATGTACTGTGCTATACTGATACAGTGGTGTGCTAATACTATGCTGTGCTAATATTGTGTTGTACTAATGCTGTGCTATGCTAATATTGTGTTATACTTATACTGTGCTGTGCTCATACTGTACTGTGCTAATAATGTACTGTGCTATACTGATACAGTGGTGTGCTACTACTGTGCTGTGCTAATATTGTGTTATACTTATACTGTGCTGTGCTAATACTGTACTGTGCTAATAATGTACTGTGCTATACTGATACAGTGGTGTGCTACTACTGTGCTGTGCTAATATTGTGTTATACTTATACTGTGCTGCGCTAATACTGTACTGTGCTAATAATGTACTGTGCTATACTGATACAGTGGTGTGCTACTACTGTGCTGTGCTAATATTGTGTTATACTTATACTGTGCTGTGCTAATACTGTACTGTGCTAATAATGTACTGTGCTATACTGATACAGTGGTGTGCTAATACTGTGCTGTGCTAATATTGTGTTATACTTATACTGTGCTGTGCTAATACTGTACTGTGCTAATGCTGTGCTGTGCTAATAGTTTACTGTGCTGTACTTTTATTGTGCTGTGCTAATACTGTGCTGTGCTGATACTGTACTGTACTAATATTGTGCTGTGCTAATACTGTGCTGTAGTAATAGTATACTGTATTAATAGTGTAATGTATTAATACCCTGCTGTACTAATGCTGTACTATGCTGATAGTGTCCTGTGATAATACTGTGCTGTAGTAGTAGTAGTATACTTTGTTAATAGTGTAATGTAGTAATACTGTGTTGTACTAATACTGTACTATGCTGATAGTGTACTGTGATAATACTGTGCTTTGCTAATATTGTGCTGTGCTATTATTGTGTGTACTAATACTGTGCTGTGCTAATACTGTACTGTGCTAATAATATACTCTGCTATACTAATACTGTGCTGCGCTAATGCTGTGTTATTCTAATACCATACTGTGATAAGGAGAGCACCGAAAATTTTGCCAAATTCGTAGGCCACCCAATCGGCGTACACACGGTTAAATGTTATCGACACGGATGAAAATTGTTTTACCCTGCGTCGCGTCGCGTTGCTAGTTTTGTTGCGAGCGCAGGTACATCGGATCAGGTTTTTAATTCAGAAACAGCGGCTCGTGGTAGGGGAACGGTTGCAGTACCATAGATGGCAAGAGATGTCTTCTTATGGTAACGTCCTCGCCTTCTCAGCGACGCAACGAAAGCAAAAAGGAGAATCCTCTCTTCGAAGCCTGTCTTTCTTCTACTTTCGATTTCTCTCGCGTGAAGCTTAATACAGGAATGGATCGATCTCTCAAGTGAAGATTCGCAATTGTTCTCGAAAGTTTCGCGCAGCTGGATTCAATGTTGCTTTGTTAGTTAGTTTTCGTTCAAATAATTCGAATTAGGTTCGACGTTGATTTTAATTTCCACTTGAATTTGGTTCGTTGTTAAGTTGGAAATCTTCGTAACTAAATTTGAGTTAAGTTCGGACTTCTATTAACTAAGTATAGTTGAGTACGAGATAAACTCGATATGGATTTCAACTAAATTTCGATTAAGTTAGGGTTAGACTCAAGCTTCACTCAAATTAGGTTCGAGTTAAGTTTCGTCTGTTATTAATTAAATTCGACTTCAATTCCATATGGATTTGAACTAAATTTGGGTTAAATTAAGTTTAAGTTGAAGTTAATCTTAAGTTTCGTTCAAATTAGGTTCGAGTTAAGTTTGGACTCTTATTAACTAACTTTGAGTTCAGTTTTATATGGATTTGAACTGCATTTGGATTAAGTTACGTTTAACTCAAGATTAAACTTAAGTTTCACTCGAATTAGGTTCGATTTAAGTTTCCTCTCTTCTTAACCAAATTTTCCCAAATTTCAAGCCAACAACGAGCAGTAAACAACTACTTAAAACGAGTGAATATATATTATCCGTAGCCGACGTATACTGAAACGTCCTAAATAACGTCTAAATTCGTTGCCTCGCGACGGCCACGCTTTTAACGCCCAGTTAACGCGATTAAATCGCTTAAACGCGACGAATCGTTGAACGAGAGAACGAAAAGGAACGAAAACGAAAGGAAATGCGTTGCACTGTTTATCGAGTCGACGGTAGAACTCGTACGTAGAAGTTAGTAGTCTAAATTTTGCATCTTTTCCTCCACCCTGAAAACTATCAATTAAAAAGACTAAAAAAAGTTCCACGCGATAATTTATCCATTCTTTCACGAAGATTGAATATTTACCGTAGCCTCGTAAATTTCTACGCAACGCTCTCGTAGTGGAAACGATTATTTTTAGAGATGGCTCGTGCCTTCGGGACTTTCCTCGGTGTTACAACAGTCATCGCATTTATCTGTCGAATATAGAGCGGCTTTTCTTGTCACGGGCCATCTGCTTTTTCCAGTCCTCCGTCGCGCACAGGCCTTGTTTCATAATTAACGCGAGGGATGCAGGGGAAGCAGGAAACGGGCAACGACGAATTATCGAATAGAACCACGAATTACACTTCCGTCATTATCGTTCGTGTTACGAACCAACTGCACTTTCCAATACGTGTACTAATTATAAGTAATCGCGATTATTGATTATTTAATTTACTGTTAATAATTGTTACGAACCAACTGCAATTCCCAAAACGCAGAGTAATTATAAGTAATCGCGATTATTGATTATACAATTTACTGTTAATGTTACGAATGAACTACTGCAATTCCCATCACGTGTATTAATTATAAGTAATCGCGATTATTGATTATACAATTTACTGTTAATGTTACGAAGCAACTACTGCAATTCCAAACACGTATACTAATTATAAGTAATCGCGATTATTGATTATAGAATGTATTGTTAATAATTGTTACGAAGCAACTGCAATTCCCAACACGTATACTAATTATAAGTAATCACGATTGCTGATTATACAATTTACTGTTAATAGTTGTTACCAACTACTGCAATTCCTAACACGTATACTAATTATAAGTAATCGCGATTATTGATTATACAATTTACTGTTAATGTTACGAAGCAACTACTGCAATTCCAAACACGTATACTAATTATAAGTAATCGTGATTATTGATTATAGAATGTATTGTTAGTAATTGTTACGAACTACTGCAATTCCCAACACGTATACTAATTATAAGTAATCGCGATTATTGATTATAGAATGTATTGTTAATAATTGTTACGAACTACTGCAATTCCCAAAACGCAGACTAATTATAAGTAATCGCGATTATTGATTATACAATTTACTGTTAATGTTACGAAGCAACTACTGCAATTCCAAACACGTATACTAATTATAAGTAATCGCGATTATTGATTATAGAATGTATTGTTAATAATTGTTACGAAGCAACTGCAATTCCCAACACGTATACTAATTATAAGTAATCACGATTGCTGATTATACAATTTACTGTTAATAGTTGTTACCAACTACTGCAATTCCTAACACGTATACTAATTATAAGTAATCGCGATTATTGATTATACAATTTACTGTTAATGTTACGAAGCAACTACTGCAATTCCAAACACGTATACTAATTATAAGTAATCGTGATTATTGATTATAGAATGTATTGTTAGTAATTGTTACGAACTACTGCAATTCCCAACACGTATACTAATTATAAGTAATCGCGATTATTGATTATAGAATGTATTGTTAATAATTGTTACGAACTACTGCAATTCCCAAAACGCAGACTAATTATAAGTAATCGCGATTATTGATTATACAATTTACTGTTAATGTTACGAAGCAACTACTGCAATTCCAAACACGTATACTAATTATAAGTAATCGCGATTATTGATTATAGAATGTATTGTTAATAATTGTTACGAAGCAACTGCAATTCCCAACACGTATACTAATTATAAGTAATCACGATTGCTGATTATACAATTTACTGTTAATAGTTGTTACCAACTACTGCAATTCCTAACACGTATACTAATTATAAGTAATCGCGATTATTGATTATACAATTTACTGTTAATGTTACGAAGCAACTACTGCAATTCCAAACACGTATACTAATTATAAGTAATCGTGATTATTGATTATAGAATGTATTGTTAGTAATTGTTACGAACTACTGCAATTCCCAACACGTATACTAATTATAAGTAATCGCGATTATTGATTATAGAATGTATTGTTAATAATTGTTACGAACTACTGCAATTCCCAAAACGCAGACTAATTATAAGTAATCGCGATTATTGATTATACAATTTACTGTTAATGTTACGAAGCAACTACTGCAATTCCAAACACGTATACTAATTATAAGTAATCGCGATTATTGATTATAGAATGTATTGTTAATAATTGTTACGAAGCAACTGCAATTCCCAACACGTATACTAATTATAAGTAATCACGATTGCTGATTATACAATTTACTGTTAATAGTTGTTACCAACTACTGCAATTCCTAACACGTATACTAATTATAAGTAATCGCGATTATTGATTATACAATTTACTGTTAATGTTACGAAGCAACTACTGCAATTCCAAACACGTATACTAATTATAAGTAATCGTGATTATTGATTATAGAATGTATTGTTAGTAATTGTTACGAACTACTGCAATTCCCAACACGTATACTAATTATAAGTAATCGCGATTATTGATTATAGAATGTATTGTTAATAATTGTTACGAACTACTGCAATTCCCAAAACGCAGACTAATTATAAGTAATCGCGATTATTGATTATACAATTTACTGTTAATGTTACGAAGCAACTACTGCAATTCCAAACACGTATACTAATTATAAGTAATCGCGATTATTGATTATAGAATGTATTGTTAATAATTGTTACGAAGCAACTGCAATTCCCAACACGTATACTAATTATAAGTAATCACGATTGCTGATTATACAATTTACTGTTAATAGTTGTTACCAACTACTGCAATTCCTAACACGTATACTAATTATAAGTAATCGCGATTATTGATTATACAATTTACTGTTAATGTTACGAAGCAACTACTGCAATTCCAAACACGTATACTAATTATAAGTAATCGTGATTATTGATTATAGAATGTATTGTTAGTAATTGTTACGAACTACTGCAATTCCCAACACGTATACTAATTATAAGTAATCGCGATTATTGATTATAGAATGTATTGTTAATAATTGTTACGAACTACTGCAATTCCCAAAACGCAGACTAATTATAAGTAATCGCGATTATTGATTATACAATTTACTGTTAATGTTACGAAGCAACTACTGCATTTCCCAAACCGCATACTAATTATAAGTAATCACGATTATTAACCCCTTGGCCAATTCATTTTTCAACTGCTGAGAAGTTTTGGGTTCGACGTTTGCTGCTTCGATACCTTATCGGATGTAAAACTGATCGATGTATTACACGTAATTTGCATATTTCGTAGACGTTAATCTTATAGTGTCGTAATATACTTAAAGTTGAAATTATAATGTATTGAAAATGCGACGTGCGTTTGTTGCATTTAAGTCGCAATCTATTTCACGAGCTACACTCGTCATTGTAAGGCAAGGGGTTAATTATATAATTGACTATTAATGATAAGTTATATTAATAAGTAACCCGACAGAAACACGAACACCCGCCACATGTAAAATGGGGGATCGAAGTTTGGGAAAAGCCACGAAGCGACGCTCGACTTCAGCTCCTTTTCCTGACCGCCGATTGATCGGAAACAAGCGACCAAAAACAGGTATGTATTCCCGCAACCCGCGAAAACTAGACAGAATGCAAAAGAAATGCCTAAAAATAGTAGTCAACGAACCAAGAGACTACAAAACCAAACGACTACACCGAGAAGCACGAATAGAAAACATTCGAGAATACGTTCACCAAGTACTAAGCAAAGCATATAATCAAAACCATAGAAACCTCCTTATAGGAGCAATAGGCAACTATAATCCACAAGAGATACCACTGAAAATTAGAAAGAAAACCCCAAAGAGGATAACCCCGATACAATAACATAGCCACTAATCAAGAAAGCGGGTTTTTGAAAGTTATTCCCGCGAATAAATGCAAAGTGATTAACTAATCAAATACATCGCTAGCATATAACCAAAAATACAGCGGGTTATAAGGGAAAAGTCCCTAGGCACCACGAAACCATCACACAAAGTAACCAACACACAAAAAAGAAACTAGACAGACGCGTTTTATACGCGAACCTGCAAAGAACTACGAGGACGTTTCGCTAAACGTTTCTCAAATAAAAGTAGCAATCTACTGTAATTAACGGGCAAATATATTTGCCCAAACCGGCGGAAGACAATCTCAACATTTATAACCCGTTCCGTAACATTGTTGCACCATTTTTATCCGCTATTTTCAATAGCAAGTGGAACGTTTAACGTAGTTAACTTTCTCATTTTTCTTTCTCTATTTCGTCGAATCACGAGTGGGAATAATTGTGTAAGGCAAAGGTTCAATACGTTCTCGAATCTTCGTTGGCGCGTGCTAACGTTAACAAGGTGCGAGAAAAAAGCTTGATACATGCACGTATGCAAACGCGTTCGCAGCGTAACGGAAAATTACGCAATCGAGCGTTGCGCGCGTGAATCATCGCGTATCGAATCGAATGCGTGCTCCGCGGCGGCGGGTTAAACTTTCACATTTCCCCTCGGCGAGAATCGAAGAAGAAAGAATTTCGTGTCGCGCACGATGCGTTCTCAAATAAAAGTAGCAATCTACGGTAATCAATGGGCAAATTTATTTGCCCAAACCGGCGGAAGACAATCTCAACAGTTGCAGTTGCAAGTAGAACGTTTAACGTGGGTTAACAGACTTTGTTAATCCTATCAATTTAAGTTCGAATCAAAATTCTGCATTCGATCATGATTCGAGTAATCTTCGATTAATTTCGGTGAAGTTCGCCACTTTTCGGGCCGCGAACGTAATGAAAATCCAATTTGGATTAGCTTCGAATTCTAATCGAATCCAAGTTGGATTAGCTTCGAATTCTAATCGAATACAATTTGGATTAGCTTCGAATTTTAATCGAATCCAATTTGGATTAGCTTCGAATTACAATCGAATCCAAGTTGGATTAGCTTCGAATTTTAATCGAATACAATTTGGATTAGCTTCGAATTTTAATCGAATCCAATTTGGATTAGCTTCGAATTACAATGGAATCCAATTTGGATTAGCTTTGAATTCTAATCGAATCCAATTTGGATTAGCTTCGAATTACAATGGAATCCAATTTGGATTAGCTTCGAATTCTAATCGAATCCAAGTTAGATTAGCTTCGAATTCTAATCGAATCCAATTTGGATTAGCTTCGAATTTTAATCGAATACAATTTGGATTAGCTTCGAATTACAATGGAATCCAATTTGGATTAGCTTCGAATTACAATGGAATCCAATTTGGATTAGCTTCGAATTTTAATCGAATCCAATTTGGATTAGCTTCGAATTTTAATCGAATCCAATTTGGATTAGCTTCGAATTCTAATCGAATCCAATTTGGATTAGCTTCGAATTTTAATCGAATCCAATTTGGATTAGCTTCGAATTTTAATCGAATCCAATTTGGATTAGCTTCGAATTCTAATCGAATCCAATTTGGATTAGCTTCGAATTTTAATCGAATCCAATTTGGATTAGCTTCGAATTTTAATCGAATCCAATTTGGATTAGCTTCGAATTCTAATCGAATCCAATTTGGATTAGCTTCGAATTCTAATCGAATCCAAGTTGGATTAGCTTCGAATTCTAATCGAATACAATTTGGATTAGCTTCGAATTACAATGGAATCCAATTTGGATTAGCTTCGAATTACAATGGAATCCAATTTGGATTAGCTTCGAATTTTAATCGAATCCAATTTGGATTAGCTTCGAATTTTAATCGAATCCAATTTGGATTAGCTTCGAATTCTAATCGAATCCAATTTGGATTAGCTTCGAATTTTAATCGAATCCAATTTGGATTAGCTTCGAATTTTAATCGAATCCAATTTGGATTAGCTTCGAATTCTAATCGAATCCAATTTGGATTAGCTTCGAATTTTAATCGAATCCAATTTGGATTAGCTTCGAATTTTAATCGAATCCAATTTGGATTAGCTTCGAATTCTAATCGAATCCAATTTGGATTAGCTTCGAATTCTAATCGAATCCAAGTTGGATTAGCTTCGAATTCTAATCGAATACAATTTGGATTAGCTTCGAATTACAATGGAATCCAATTTGGATTAGCTTCGAATTCTAATCGAATCCAATTTGGATTAGCTTCGAATTTTAATCGAATCCAATTTGCATTTGCTTCGAATTCTAATCGAATCCAATTTCGATTATCTTCGAATCAGGTTTAAACTACCAAAATCCTAAAAACAATTGTGCAAATCAACGCGCAGAATTCGTCTAATTTCGCCGCTTCTAGTATCGCGAACGCTTTCAAAACTTACTCGAGATCTTCGACTCGAGTTGCGATCAATGTCCGATAATTCGTCGAATTTCAATTTCGCCGTGACGCGTGCGATTCGCATCCGCGACGGGCGTGGCTTCGACGCGTCGACGGGGCGCGGTTTTCATTGAAATTCGTTTCGCCGGCTCGCGTAGGTTGGGAAATTTTTCGCGCCGCGGTTTAGTTGGAAGCTCTGGTAGAGGCGCAATTAGTCGTAGCAACGGCTCATCGACTCGCGCGTATTTTACAACGACGCAAAACGGTACGAGCAAACGCGTTCACCGATGCGTGATCGCTCGGAATTATCGCGTTCCGTTCTCTCCTCCCTCTTGTATTTTCAGCTCGCGGCTCTTTCGAATTAGTCGCTATCTCGTTAACGCAACTGCAACGCGTCACAGCAACAGTACAACGTTCAATCGAACAGTTTAGCTGCCAATTTTCCATCGAAACTTTTATTACGAAGTCGAACAATCGTCGCAAAAATATGTCGAATGATCCAACAAACGTCATATTTATTTTATCCCTAACGAATAAGGGATTATATTTTTTTTGACGACTTTATAGGGATTATACTTCAATTCCAAGGTTCGAAACATCGGTTTAGTCACTGGGATTGGGGGAGGAAAGTCAGAATACCCCCAAGAGAAACACAAATGTAAAATATTTACATTTTAGGCTTCGTAGTAAATAATAGGCGAAGAATTGCCAGCGCAAAGTGGTCAAAGTCCACTGTGCATTGTACTGTACTGTTACAAGTTTAAGAAGAAGCTTCTTAAACCGTGGCTGACGCGCGTAAAGCGTAAAAGGATACGCTGAAAAACGATACGCCGATGAATAGCTCGCTTTTGCCACATTGTCGCGCGATGCTTCGCGACGAGATGAACAACGCGTTCAACCCTTTCGTTGCGAAAGACGTACATGAACAGCTTGGAAAATTCTTCATCGAATGTGAAGCCTCGTTCACCATTCTTCATCGAATGTGAATCTTCGTTCACCATTCTTCATCGAATGTGAATCTTCGTTCACCGTTGTTCATCGAATGTGAATCTTCGTTCACCATTCTTCATCGAATCTAAAATTTGTTCACTTGTTGGCGCGTTGCGCTGCTGTTAAAATAAAGTAATTCGCTCGTCGGTGTTACTGGGACACTGACAGCAATTGGGATCTCTAGAGGAGAAGTTTAGTAAGTTCCTACGGGGCATCACGTGTTTATCCACACCGGCGCGAAAATATACTTGGGGGCGAGGAGGGAACTGTTACGGCATCCGTAGCAGCAACAGACCGCCACTCTCCGGCCATTACTCGATGATAGATGGAGGCCACGGATACAGCATCGCCAGGAGGCCAATCGTAACCTATTTCTTTTCTCTGTTTACATCGGCGGCCACTTCAGATTTGCCGATGACTACTATCGTATCGAGGAACCACAGAACAGAGTACGAATTACCTGTCCTCCTTAGTAAAACAACACAGCAGCGTGTTTTAAAATGGAACGAAAGGAATTGTGAATATTTGAATTGGTATTGGAATTATTACTGGAATTGTTCCCGATACGATGAATCTATAATAGGTAGTAGATTGGTAATAAGGCGCAGGGTGCGCGAGTGGTTCGATATTCGCCGGCTAAGTTTAGTTAATATATTAACGAATCTTCGACTGGCGACTACTACGAGGCGTTTTTCTTTCTCTTTCTTCGCGAGATTAAAGAATCGTTGAAAGGCGGATTGGTCGACTACGGTAACGCGTAGCGAAACGGGATGAGTCAGTTTCGAGAGCAAGTGGACTACACGCGTGAAATAGAAATAGATCGCGATGGACCGGCTCGGACGCTCGGAAATGCGACGCCGGACACCGATTCCAAGTTTCGTCGATCACACTTTTCGAGAAGCAACGCGCCTCGCAACCGTGACACGGACAACGTTGCGAAGGAAACGGAGAGTGGAAAAAAGGGGGAAGAGTAGCGGAGAGGTTTTGTGGAAAGAAACAAATCGAACCCTTTCCCCGTGTAAACATCCGAAAGCGACACGCTTGACAAACATTTCCCTCTGCCTTCCCCTTCGCCTCGCTTTGCTTTTCTAATTCGTAGACCCAAACCGCGGAGATAGTTCCCCTCCCTGTATAAACGCCGCCTTTTAAACGTTGCTCGCGGAGAAACACGCGCAAACGTAGAAGTGGTGAAAAATCATGGGACACTGTTTGCAGTTGTGCGTGCGTTTATAGTTGCTACGAAAATTATTTCGTTAGCTTTTAATCGCGGCGTTCAAGTTCGATTGCGACGTACGAAGGAACGTAATTCGATACTTTGCACGCAATTAATCGACGCAAGTGCGATCGACGATAATTGCGTTCGGAAGTTCGCAGCGTTAGGCGAGTTGAACGAGCTGCGATTCGCTTCCGAGTCGCGTGCAAATTGGAAGATGGATTTTTGTATGGAACAACGTTGCCTGTTACTGCGCGTTATTCTGTTCGATTGTAAATAGGGAAAACGTAAGCGTTGGATGACGAATCACGCAAATAGCAACAGTCTTGTCTAATGTAAACGTTTGGACTATCTACTCACCCTACTAATAGACGCGAAAAAGCCAAAAGAAGTTAATCACGCTCGTAACTTAGTCGCACAACTATACGCAGCTCACAAAAAATTAAATACCGTGAATGAACATGAGAA
Source organism: Eucera pruinosa (assembly GCA_028830335.1). NCBI lineage: Eukaryota > Metazoa > Arthropoda > Insecta > Hymenoptera > Apidae > Eucera > Eucera pruinosa. The sequence goes on from JAMYCR010000021.1 coordinate 3,053,049, forward strand.
GAAGAAGAATAAGGTAGATGCACCAATTCCTGGCAATTTAAGCGCAACATTGTTCAACTATTTTACAACGTAATCCAAAAATACGATTCCAATTTCGAGCGCAATATTCGTTGAACAGAATTCGAATTAAGTTTCGGAGATTAACTTGAAATTTAATTAGCATTAATTCTAATCAAGTTTGGATGTAGAATAGATGCACCAATTATTGCAACTTTAAGCGCAACATTGTTCAACTATTTTACAACGTAACCCAAAAATACGATTCCAATTTCGAGCACAATATTCGTTGAACAGAATTCGAATTAAGTTTCGGAGATTAACTTGAAATTTAATTAGCATTAATTCTAATCAAGTTTGGATGTAGAATAGATGCACCAATTATTGCAACTTTAAGCGCAGCCTTGTTCAACTATTTTACAACGTAATCCAAAAATACGATTCCAATTTCGAGCACAATATTCGTCGAACAGAATTCGAATTAAGTTTCGTAGATTAACTTGAAATTTAATTAGCATTAATTCTGGTCAAGTTTGGATGTAAAGTAGATGCACCAATTATTGCAACTTTAAGCGCAGCCTTGTTCAACTATTTTAGAACGTAACCCAAAAATACGATTCCAATTTCGAGCACAATATTCATTGAACATAATTCGAATTAAGTTTCGTAGATTAACTTGAAATTTAATTAGCATTAATTCTGGTCAAGTTTGGATGTAGAGTAAATGCACCAATTATTGCAACTTTAACCCTTTGTGGACGAGGAATAATAATACTTAAGGGATTATTTTGGTTTTGAACTCCAAGCTTTCAAATTCTAAGCCACCAAATTTCTATAACTTCGAAGCGTTTATCAACGATATTAATGTAAATTTGTTGCAGTAAAAATTAACGTGCGTCCAGAAAACTAAAAAATAATTAGGCGGCTGTTTGCCGACACTCGTCCGCAAAGGGTTAAGCGCAGCCTTATTCAACTATTTTAAAACGTAACCCAAAAATCCAGTTCCAATTTCGAGCACAATATTCGTTGAACAGAATTCGAATTAAGCTTCGTCGATTAATTTAAAATTTTCAAAGTGTTTTACTTCCAAATACTATTTACAGTAGCTACAATAATTACCAACGTAACATCAGCGATATCCATGCGTTGGACGAATAATCGTCGACTTATCCATCGTTCCACGAAAGCTTGAATATATTTAACTATTCGAATGATTGCCGGTAAATTTTCCGCTTAACGAAAAACGGCGGTAGTTTCGCGCGTTTCACGTGTCGAATGCTTGGAACCGCAAAACGTAGGGGCGCGCAAAGGGCGAGAGCAGAGACGTTAGCGTCATCGCGCGGTGCACCGGATCCGCTACTCGTGAGACACTGAAAAGCCCGAGTGTACGATGCGGAGAACGCGCGGCAAAACACGAGGTAGGAACCTCGTGGTGCAACGTGTGCAACAACCGCAATTGGTCGGCTTGCGCGAGACGCAACGGAGGAGCAGGAAAGAAAGAGAAGAGCGGATAAAAGTTGAGCAAAGTGGTGGGAAACGGAGGAGTGCAAGGTAGTGGGAGCGGAATAGTAATGTGGTGTACCTACGACGACGCACAGAACAGACAGCGATCATCTTATGGGACTTCGCGTTACCTGCTTTGAAATACCGATAAGATAAAAATGCACACTTTTCCGAAGAATATCTTTACTGTTTTATTAACCGACGAAGAATGGTGTTCGACTGTATTTTTGGGTTACGGTGTAAAATAGTTGAACAAGGCTGCGCTTAAAGTTGCAATAATTGGTGCATCTATTCTACATTCAAACTTGACTACAATTAATGCTAATTAAATTTCAAGTTAATCTACGAAACTTAATTCGAATTCTGTTCGACGAATATTGTGCTCGAAATTGGAACCGTATTTTTGGGTTACGTTGTAAAATAGTTGAACAAGGTTGCGCTTAAAATTGCAATAATTGGTGCATCTACTTTACATCCAAACTTGACCAGAATTAATGCTAATTAAATTTCAAATTAATCTACGAAACTTAATTCGAATTCTGTTCAACGAATATTGTGCTCGAAACTGGAACCGTATTTTTGGATTACGTTCTAAAATAGTTGAACAAGGTTGCGCTTAAAGTTGCAATAATTGGTGCATCTATTCTGCATTCAAACTTGACTACAATTAATGCTAATTAAATTTCAAGTTAATCTACGAAACTTAATTCGAATTCTGTTCAACGAATATTGCGCTCGAAACTGGAACCTTATTTTTGGATTACGTTCTAAAATAGTTGAATAAGGCTGCATTTAAAATTGCAATAATTGGTGCATCTATTCTACATTCAAACTTGACTACAATTAATGCTAATTAAATTTCAAGTTAATCTACGAAACTTAATTCGAATTCTGTTCGACGAATATTGTGCTCGAAACTGGAATCGTACTTTTGGATTACGTTCTAAAATAGTTGAACAAGGTTGCGCTTAAAATTGCAATAATTAGTGCATCTACTCTACATCCAAACTTGATTAGAATTAATGCTAATTAAATTTCAAGTTAATCTACGAAACTTAATTCGAATTCTGTTCAACGAATATTGTGCTCGAAACTGGAATCGTATTTTTGGATTACGTTCTAAAATAGTTGAACAATGTTGCGCTTAAATTGCCAGGAATTGGTGCATCTACCTTATTCTTCTTCTTCTCATGTTCATTCACGGTATTTAATTTTTTGTGAGCTGCGTATAGTTGTGCGACTAAGTGACGAGCGTGATTAACTTGTTTTGGCTTTTTCGCGTCTATTAGTAGGGTGAGTAGATAGTCCAAACGTTTACATTAGACAAGACTATTGCTATTTGCGTGATTCGTCATCCAACGCTTACGTTTTCCCAATTTACAATCGAACGGAATAACGCGCAGTAATAGGCAACGTTGTTCCATACAAAAATCCATCTTCCAATTTGCACGCGACTCGGAAGCGAATCGCAGCTCGTTCAACTCGCCTAACGCTGCGAACTTCCGAACGCAATTATCGTCGATCGCACTTGCGTCGATTTATTGCGCGCAAAGTATCGAATTACGTTCCTTCGTACGCCGCAATCGAACTTGAACGCCGCGATTAAAAGCTAACGAAATAATTTTCGTAGCAACTATAAACGCACGCACACCTGCAAACAGTGTCCCATGATTTTTCACCACTTCTACGTTTGCGTGTGTTTCTCCGCGAGCAACGTTTAAAAGGCAGCGTTTATACAGGGAGGGGAACTATCTCCGCGGTTTGGGTCTACGAATTAGAAAAGCAAAGCGAGGCGAAGGGGAAGGCAGAGGGAAATGTTTGTCAAGCGTGTCGCTTTCGGATGTTTACACGGGGAAAGGGTTCGATTTGTTTCTTTCCACAAAACCTCTCCGCTACTCTTCCCCCTTTTCTCCACCCTCCGTTTCCTTCGCAACGTTGTCCGTGTCACGGTTGCGAGGCGCGTTGCTTCTCGAAAAGTGTGATCGACGAAACTTGGAATCGGTGTCCGGCGTCGCATCTCCGAGCGTCCGAGCCGGTCCATCGCGATCTATTTCTATTTCACGCGTTGTAGTCCACTTGCTCTCGAAACTGACTCATCCCGTTTCGCTACGCGTTACCGTAGTCGACCAATCCGCCTTTCAACGATTCTTTAATCTCGCGAAGAAAGAGAAAGAAAGACGCCTCGTAGTAACCGCCATTCGAAGATTCGTTAATACATTAACTAAACTTAGCCGGCGAATATCGAACCACTCGCGCACCCTGCGCCTTATTACCAATCTACTACCTATTATAGATTCATCGTATCGGGAACAATTCCAGTAATAATTCCAATACCAATTCAAATATTCACAATTCCTTTCGTTCCATTTTAAAACACGCTCTTGTATTGTTTTACTAAGGAGGACAGGTAATTCGTACTCTGTTCTGTGGTTCCTCGATACGATAATAGTTAGCGACACGCTCTACGCGTCGTCGTGAACCTAACGTCAAATGCAAACGTCATAGATTCCTCGTATGTACGTAGATACGTAGATCTCTAGCCATAGATTCCACGTATGTGCACAGAGTAGATCTTTAGCCACAGGTTCCACGTATGTGCGTAGATACGTAGATCTCTAACCAAAGCCGTTCCTCGATTCTAATCTCGAAGGCGTGACAAAAGAATTAAAGAGGTACGGACACTGGTTTACGGATTCCGACCGCATCTCGTTGAAAACGAGCCGCGTCACATCCGGACGAATGGTTAACGACGTGTGTTACAATTCGCCCACCGTTTTGCATAATCTCGAGCGCGTAGATCCGCGGCGATAACATTTGCAACGTAAATGAACGCCTAGTTAGCGAGCTTCGTACGATTTCCCCTTCTAATTGGATTTATCGCCCACTTCGCGATTACAAATTAAGGTAAACGACCCACGATTACTGCCACCGTTCCCACAACCGACGCTTGAGAATTCGGTTTATTCAACGGCACAGTAATTCTACAAATCATCGTGAAATTCGACGTGCGTACAAAAGCAGACGTTTCGCTGCGCTTCTTGAAATTTGGAATGGTATTAAGTCGATAAAAACCTTCTATTCGTGTATTAAATATTTGTTCGTTTGATAAAAGTGAATGAAGTTAGGATTGAGGAAGATTAAATGAGAAAAGTCCACGTTAATACGAATCTAACTATTGTAGACTATTGATTATATTTTTCTTCGCAATTCCTATCGTTTTATTAAACGCTATCGTGCTTTATTTTAAACCAAGGCTTCCAGATGATTGCATATAATAATGGACAGTCTATTTTATGCTTCGTCAATAACGGCATTAAAACTTCGCTTCGGTCTACTACAATTTACCGAATTACTCGAAAGTCTTCGGTGACCTACTGAAACTCGCGGGAACAGTTGCTACTTAAACATCTTAAAAAGGAGGGAGGAAGTGTTTTAAGTACTCTTTCGCGAAGTTTCCCCATTATCGAAGAGAATTCTGATTCGAGTATCGATAAATGGCGTCACAGTTTTGGAATTATTAATAAAACATGAAACATTTGTTTGTAACAAACGAACCGCGTTGTTTAGCGGCATAAAACCTATCGGACATAGTAGCGGGAAGTCTTCTGTTTAATTTGAACCAAGGTTGATCCAAATCGGACGACTAGAAGCCGAGAAAGTAATATTCTTCTTGAGATACTTTTTAAGTAATCCACCACGGCGCTATATATTTGTTTATAACAAATGAACTGCAAGAGCTAATTGCAAAAGACTATAGTATAATATTCTTGGATGCGTCCTCTTTAATTTGAGCCGCGGTTTATCAAATTCGGACGCGAAGAAGCCGAGAAATTAATATTCTTCTTCAGATACTTTTTAAGTAGTCTACCACGACGCCATATATTTGTTTATAACAAATGAACTGCTAGGGCTAGTCGTAAAAAGCTATAGTATAATATTCTGGCGTCCTTCCCCTTTAATTTGAGCTGCGGTTTATCAAATTCGGACGAATAGAAGCCGAGAAATTAATATTCTTCTCGAGATACTTTCCAAGTAGTCTACCACGACGCTATATATTTGTTTATAACAAATGAACTGCAAGAGCTAATTGCAAAAGGCTATAGTATAATATTCTTGAGTCCTTCCTCTTTAATTTAAGCAACGGTTTATCAAATTCGGACGCGTAGAAGCCGAGATCTAAATAATTTGACACGTGGATGCGCGCGCATGCCACGACCAGGTCTCTCGTAATGGTCCGTCACTTTTCTAATAGCATTAAATAAGCAGTCTTTTTTAATCGTTTCACTTTTATCGATACTTCGCGCTCCAAAGAATTTATCGCAACCACAAGTACAATAATTCACACGTTTATTGATGGTATTCTAGTTCCTTTATTCTCTTTTATTAAAGCTTTACAATAACGCTGATTATAACGCGGTTTACAAAGTTGATCGCGTGCAAGATAATAATAAAATCGCAATCTTTGGGTACAAAACTCACCATTTGTTGCGCGTTCCTCGGCTTCCTGTTCACGTCGATCACCTTCTGGTTGGCTGCAACCATAAACGAGTATAAATTAACGAAAACACTTAATGACGAGACACGGAATAGATTATATGCTTATTAATTGTTTATTTTATTTTAAGCACATGGCCTGTTACAATCTTCGTTTACAGTTCGCACGGTTTTTAATTTATTATACTTGTTGTTAGCTTTTCAACTATATTTACGTTTCACTCGTATCATCGATCGTGGAATAAGTAAATATAATATAGTATTAATGATTAAGGTAACGCTGCTAGATGTGACAACGATAATAATAGAAATAACACTGAGATACTCTGGAAAATAATACTTTTTCATCCATTCTTATATGAAATGATCAAGGGACTTGGCTTATGTTTGGGTTAGGTTTAGGTTTGGGTTAGGTTTGAGTTAGGTTTAGATTCGGACTAGCTTTGGGTTAGATTTAAATTTGGGTTAGGTTTGAGTTAGGTTTACGTTTGGATTAAACTTAAGTTTGGACTAGGTTTGGATTCGCACTAGGTTTGAGTTTGATTTAGATTTGGGTTAGGTTTATGTTCGGACTAACTTTGAGTTAGGTTTGGGTTCGGACTAGATTTGGGTTAGGTTCAGATACAGACTAGCTTTGGGTTAGGTCTAGGTTCAGACTAGCTTTGGGTTAGGTTAAAGTTTGGACTAAGTTTGGGTTAGGTTTGGATTCGCACTAGGTTTGAGTTTGATTTAGATTTGGGTTAGGTTTAGGTTCGGACTAACTTTGGGTTAGGTTTAGGTTCAAACTAGATTTGGGTTAGGTTCAGGTGTAGACTAGCTTTGGGTTAGGTCTAGGTTCAGACTAAATTTGGGTTAGGTTTAGGTTTGGGTTAGATTTAAGCTCGGATTAGCTTTGCGTTAGATTTGAGTTAATCTAGATTCGGACTAGATTCGGACTAGATTTGGGTTAGGTTTGGGTTCGGACTAACTTTGAGTTAGGTTAGGTTCGGACTAGCTTTGGGTTAGGTTTAGGTTCAGACTAGTTTCGGGTTAGGTTAAAGTTTGGACTAAGTTTGGGTTAGGTTTGGGTTCGCACTAGGTTTGAGTTTGGTTTTGGGTTAGGTTTAGATTCGGACTAACTTTGGGTTAGGTTTAGGTTCAAACTAGATTTGGGTTAGGTTCAGGTGCAGACTAGCTTTGGGTTAGGTCTAGGTTCAGACTAGCTTTGGGTTAGGTTAAAGTTTGAACTAAGTTTGGGTTAGGTTTGGGTTCGCACTAAGTTTGAGTTTCATTTAGGTTTGGGTTAGGTTTAGGTTCGGACTAACTTTGAGTTAGGTCTAGCTTCAAACTAGATTTGGGTTAGGTTCAGGTGCAGACTAGCTTTGGGTTAGGTTTAGGTTCACACTAAATTTGGGTTAGGTTCAGATGCAGACTAGCTTTGGATTAGATTTAAATTAGGACTAGGTTTGGATAAGATTTGAGTTAATTTAAATTCGAACTAGGTTTGGGTTAGGTTTTAATTAAATTGAGATTTCAGTAAACGTTAGACTAATTTAAATTAGCGTATGCTAATGTACCATCTCGTATACTATTAGTTTGCGACGCGTCACAAATACAAGATTATAAAATACTATATCTAGTATTTATCTTATATAATATAATACTAAGATAAGAAGGACGGACATAATAAATAGATAAATGAACTACAGCAAATCTACTTACTGACTGCTTCCACCAAATCCGCCAGAAGTACCCCGTCGCAAAGATCCGATTGAAGATCCGCCACCCTTCTTTTGCAACCCCCTCGTTCCAAATAATAGTTCGCCCAATCGGTGTAAATCTGCAAGCATAAATTTTGATAGCCAAGCGTTAGATACTTCGACGTGTCCTTTAAACACTTTGCGCTGCGATGCATTCGATTTCGTTCGAAAGTATTTGGGCGAGCCTTTTAAAAATCACGTGTTTAACTTAATGCTAGATTTAAGGAAAATTTGATGGTATTTCAACGATTGGTTGAGTAGCATATTGAGACTATAAATATTATTGTGGGCCAGAATATTAAGACCATAGTATTCAGGCCATAAATATTATTATAGAGCATAGTATTAAGACCATAATTATTATTGTAGACCACAATATTAAGACCATAAATATTATTATAGACCACAATATTAAGACCATAATATTAAGACCATAATATTAGGACCACAAATATTATTATAGACCAGAATATTAAAACCATAAGTATTATTATAGACTATAATATTAAGACCATAAATATTATTATAGACCACAATATTAAGACCATAAGTATTATTATAGACTATACTATTAAGACCATAAATATTATTATAGACCCACAATATTAAGACCATAAATATTATTATAGACCACAATATTAAGACCATAAGTATTATTATAGACTATACTATTAAGACCATAAATATTATTATAGACCCACAATATTAAGACCATAAATATTATTATAGACCACAATGTTAAAACCATAAATACTAGGACCATAAATATTATTATAGACAACAATATTAAACCATGAATATTATTATAGACCACAATATTAAGACCATAATATTAAGACCATAAATATTATTAAGGGCCATAATATTAAGACAGTAAATATTATTATAGACCACAATATTAAAACCATGATTACTAGGACCATAAATATTATTATAGACCACAATATGAAGACCATAAATATTATTATAGACCACGATATTAAGACCATAATATTAAGACCACAAATATTATTATAGACCACAATATTAAAACCATAATAGTAAGACCATAAATATTATTATAGACCACAATATGAAAACCAGAAATATTATTATAGACCACAATATTAAGACCATAATATTAAGATCATAATATTAAGACGACAAATATTATTATAAGCCAGAATATTAAAACTATAAATATTATTATGGCCCATAATATTAAGACCATAAATATTATTATAGACCACAATATTAAGACCATAAACATTATTATAGATCATAATACTAAGACCATAAATACTAGGACCATAAATATAATTATAGGCCATAACTTTAAGACCATAAATATTATTATAGACCACAATATTAAGACCATAAACATTATTATAGATCATAATACTAAGACCATAAATACTAGGACCATAAATATAATTATAGACCATAACTTTAAGACCATAAACATTATTATAGACCATAATATTAAGATCATAATATTAAGACGACAAATATTATTATAAGCCAGAATATTAAAACTATAAATATTATTATGGCCCATAATATTAAGACCACAAATATTATTATAGACCACAATATTAAGACCATAAACATTATTATAGATCATAATACTAAGACCATAAATACTAGGACCATAAATATAATTATAGACCATAATATTAGGACCATAAATATTATTATAGACCACAATATTAAGACCATAATATTAAGACAGTGAATATTATTATAGACCACAATATTAAAACCATAAATACTAGGACCATAAACATTATTATAGACCACAATATTAAAACCATAAATACTAGGACCATAAATATTATTATAGACCCCATATTAAGACCATAATATTAAGACAGTAAATATTATTATAGACCAAAATATTAAGACAATAAATATTATTATAGGCCACAATATTAAGACCATAAATATTACCATAGACCAGAATATTAAGACCATAATATTAAGACCACAAATATTATTATAGACCACAATATTAAAACCATAAATACTAGGACCATAAATAATATTATAGACCCCAGATTAAGACCATAATATTACGACAGTAAATATTATTATAGGCCAGAATATTAAAACTATAAATATTATTATGGCCCATAATATTAAGACCATAAATATTATTATAGACCACAATATTAAGACCATAAACATTATTATAGATCATAATACTAAGACCATAAATACTAGGACCATAAATATATTTATAGACCACAATATTAAGACCATAACTATTATTATAGACCACAATATTAAGACCATAATAATAAGACAGTAAATATTATTATAGACCACAATATTAAAACCATAAATACTAGGACCATAAATATAATTATAGACCATAATATTAAGACTATAAACATTATTATAGACCACAATATTAAGACCATAAATACTAGGATCATAAATATTATTATAGACCACAATATTAAAACCATAAATACTAGGACCATAAACATTATTATAGACCACAATATTAAGACCATAAACATTATTATAGACCATAATACTGAGACCATAAATACTAGGACCATAAATATTATTATAGCCCACAATATTAAGACCATAATACTAAGACCATAAATATAATTATAGACCATAATATTAAGACCATAAACATTATTATAGCCCACAATATTAAGACCATAATACTAAGACCATAAATATAATTATAGACCACAATAATAAGACCATAAACATTATTATAGCCCACAATATTAAGACCATAACACTAAAACCATAAATATAATTATAGACCATAATATTAAGTCCAAAAATATTTTATTATAAACCACAATATAAAAACCATAATGCTAAGACCATAAATATAATTATAGACCATAGTATTAAGACCACAATATTAAAACCATAACTACTAGTACCACAAGTATTATTTTCCAATAACTTATAACGACTTTAATTAATGCGACGATACGAAAACCAAATTCAACTTCACATCCTTTCTCTTTCAATTTTATAATATTCTAATCTGAATATTAATACATAGTGTGTCTATTTTCCGTTGAACCCGTAGAATTATGCAACATCTTACTCTGTATTAATTAACTCTACGTTGATTGAGAGTTAATTGCTGGCCGCGATTGGGTTTAAACGTTAAGAATGAAACGAGCCGCTACTGTAAACGCGAAAACATTACGTTTAGGCGCGTTTTCATGCGTCTACGGTTCCACTGTGCATAGAGGCGACCGCGTTTGCTTTAATTATAGACCCGGAGCCCTTCTTTTCTTTCATCCGCCCTCGACGCACCGCGAAATTGGAAAACGTCTACGACGCGTCGCGTTCGTTTCGTTTGGCCATCGACGAAGCGTAGTGTAGAACTGTCCGTTCTTATGTAGAACGATTAGGGGACCACCTGGTCCCCTTAACATTTCAGCTTTAACTTAAGATTAAACTTAAGTTTCAGTTAGCTTTAACTTAGGGTTAGACTTAAGTTTCAGTTAGCTTTAACTTAGGGTTGGACTTAATTTTAACTCAAATTAGATTCAACTTAAGTTTGGACTCTTATTAACTAACTTTGAGTTATATTTGATATGGATTTAGACTAAATTTGGATAAAGTTAGGTTTAACTTAGGGTTAGACTTAAATGTTTAACTCAAATTAGATTCGAGTTAAGTTTCGACTATTGTTAACTTAATTTGAGTTCAATTTTATTTGGGTTTGGACTAAATTTGGATTAAGTTAGGTTTAACTTAGGGTTAGACTTAAATGTTTAACTCAAATTAGGTTCGAGTCAAGTTCCGACTCTTATTAACTTAATTTGAGTTCCATTTTACATGGATTTGGACTACATTTGGATTAAGTTAGGTTTAACTTAGGGTTAGACTTAAATGTTTAACTCAAATTAGGTTCGACTTAAGTTTCGACTATTATTAACTTAATTTGAGTTCAATTTTATATAGATTTGAACTCTATTTGAACTAACTTAGGTTTAAGTTAAAGTTAATCTTAACTTTAACTCAAATTAGGTTCGACTTAAGTTTCGACTATTATTAACTAAATTTGAGTTAAATTTGATATAGATCAGAACTAAATTTGGATTAAGTTAGGTTTAACTTAGGATTTGACTTAAGTTTCACTCAAATTAGGTTCGACTTAAGTTTCGACTCTTATTAACTAACTTTGAGTTAAATTTCATATAGATTTAAATTCAATTTGAACTAAGTTAGGTTTAACTTAGGGTTAGTCTTAAATTTCACTCAAATTAGGTTCGAGTTAAGTTTGGACTATTATTAACTTAATTTGAGTTCAATTTTATGTGGATTTGGACTAAAGTTGAACTAAGTTAGGTTTAACTTAGGGTTAGTCTTAAATTTCACTCAAATTAGGTTTGAGTCAAGTTTCGACACTTATTAACTAAATTTGAGTTCAATTTTATACAGATTTGAACTCAATTTGAACTAAGTTACGTTTAAGTTAAAGTTAATCATAACTTTAACTCAAATTATGTTCTACTTAAGTTTCAACTATTATTAACTAACTTTGACTTCAATTTTAAATAGATTTGAACTCAATTTGAACTAAGTTAGGTTTAACTTAAGATTAAACTTAACTTTAACTCAAATTAGGTTCCAATTAAGTTTCGACTATTATTAACTTAATTGAGTTCAATTTTATATGGTTCTTAACTAAATTTCAGTTCAATTTTATATGGTTCTTAACTAAATTCGAACTAACTTACGTTTAAGTTAGGATTAGACACGTTTCCCTTTAAAACAATGAAACTTCGAATGTTCATATTCACGGTGACCCGAAATTATGAAGGAAGTTCATCCAGTATTCTCTCTTTGCCCCCTTTGCGCTCAAAAATAGTACCGCTGTGTATCCCGACTGTCCCACACTTGAAACGTGTGCGTTGCATACGCATGCGCGTACGCGTACGCGAGACACATTTAAAGTGCGATTTATAAAGTTTCGCGCGCCTAGCCTAGATGTGTACCAATCACTGCCACTTTAACCGTAACCTTATTCAACTATTTTAAAGATTATTCAACCGAATAATGCAGCATAATATATTCTCCAACAAATCGACTATTTGTAAACGTTATTGTTGTACGTTGAATGTAATGAATTAACTACTAATTCATTGGAAATTTATAACAAAGTTTAATGTTTAGAATGGGTTGAAATTAATTTAAATTTGGTTTATTCTTGGGGTAGTTAAGAAATAGGATTAAATTAATTTTGGTTTATTCTTGGGTTAGTTAAGAAATAGGTTTCAATTAATTTTGGTTTATTCTTGGGTTAGATTCACGAATGATTTCAAATTAATACTGGGTTATACTTGAATTCAATTCGAAATTGTTGCAAAATTAATATGTTACATTTTTGTTACGTGTTGAATGTAATAAATTAACTACTAATTAATTGGAAATATATAACAAAGTCCAATATTCAGAATGGGTTGAAATTAATTTTGGTTTATTCTTGGGTTAGCTTCAAAATAGGTTTCAATTAATTTTGGTTTATTCTTGGGTTAGATTCACGAATGATTTCAAATTAATACTGGGTTATACTTGAATTCAATTTGGAATAGTTGCAAAATTAATATGTTACATTTTTGTTACGTGTTGAATGTAATGAATTAACTACTAATTCATTGGAAATTTATAACAAAGTTCAATATTCAGAATGGGTTGAAATTAATTTTGGTTTATTCTTGGGTTAGTTAAGAAATAGAATTAAATTAATTTTGGTTTATTCTTGGGTTAGATTCACGACTTAGTTCAAGTTAATACTGGGTTATACTTGAATTCAATTTGGAATAGTTGCATTTTTGTTACGTGTTGATGGTAATAAATGAACTACTAATTAATTGGAAATATATAACAAAGACCAAAGTTCAGAATAGGTTGAAATTAATTTTGGTTTAATCTTGGGTTAGTTAAGAAATAGGATTAAATTAATTTTGGTTTATTCTTGGGTTAGATTCACGAATGATTTCAAATTAATACTGGGTTATACTTGAATTCAATTTGGAATAGTTGCAAAATTAATATGCTACATTTTTGTTACGTGTTGAATGTAATAATTTAACTACTAATTCATTGGAAATATATAACAAAGTCCAATATTCAGAATGGGTTGAAATTAATTCTGGTTTATTCTTGGGTTAGTTAAGAAATAGAATTAAATTAATTTTGGTTTATTCTTGGGTTAGCTTTGAAATAGGTTGAAATTAATTTTGGTTTAGTCTTGGGTTAGCTTCGAAATAGGTTTAAATTAATCTTCGTTTATTCTTGAATTAAATTCACTAATGATTTCAAATTAATACTGTGTTATTCTTCAAGTATAGTTTGGATTAGGTTTGAGTTAGGTTTATGTTCGTTATAAATTTGAGTTAGGTCTATGTTCTGCCTAGATTTGAGTTAGGTCTATGTTCGGACTAGATTTGAGTTAGGTCTATGTTCTGCCTAGATTTGGGTTAGGTCTATGTTCGGACTAAGTTTGGGTTAGGTTTGAGTTAAGTTTATATTCTGCCTAGATTTAAGTTAGGTCTATGTTCTGACTAGATTTGGGTTAGGTCTATGTTCTGCCTAGATTTGAGTTAGGTCTATGTTCGGACTAAGTTTGAGTTAGGTTTATGTTCTGCCTAAATTTGAGTTAGGTCTATATTCGGACTAAGTTTGAGTTAGGTTTATGTTCTGCCTAAATTTGAGTTAGGTCTATATTCGGACTAAGTTTGAGTTAGGTTTATGTTCTGCCTAAATTTGAGTTAGGTCTATGTTCTGCCTAGATTTGGGTTAGGTCTATGTTCTGCCTACATTTGAGTTAGGTCTATATTCCGACTAAGTTTGGGTTAGGTCTATGTTCTGCCTAGATTTGAGTTAGGTTTATGTTCAGCCTAGATTTGAGTTAGGTCTATGTTCGGACTAGATTTGGGTTAGGTTTAGCTTCCGACTACGTTTCAGCTACGTTTGGGTTAGATTTACATACGGACCTAGTTTGAGATCTTCCAAAGACACGCTGTGCCTTCTTTCCGTGGAACAATAGTACACATATATATATATGTGTTCTAGGTACTATTCTTCCACGGAAAGAAGGCACAGCGTGTCTACATTCTTCCAGCCTGTTCAACCGCTAACCATCACTACTTGTGTTCATAAACCAATATGTGTTTGGGTCAGGTTTGGGTACTCATAAATTCATAGAACTGCGGCAACAGTGTCAATATAAACACACTGTGAACACCACGTGCCTATTTTCCGTGGAAGAATATCCAGTGACGTGTTGCAATACGATAAATACAATCTACCGGTAACGATTCTCGCAGTACCTGCACGACGTTCCGAGTGGAATCGGCCTTGATGTCGTCCGTCGATCCGCAAACGGATCTCGGTGCCCTGATACAAGCCATCGCTCGAATCACGCCAGCTGCCGTCGAACGTCATCCGAATCGCATCAATTCACAGTACGCGACGCGTCACCGGCCATGGCCGAACCGATTCGCCGTGCGGAATCGTTAATTATCGTTCCAAATTCGAACCGGCAACCGATCGTCGCTAATAATAATCGGTTGCATTAACGCGAAACGCGAAGCTATCGTTTTAGATTCGAAATATGGCCACGAATTAATTGTCGTTCGATCGTACGAAAGGAAATCGTTACGTGTTAACACTCTTATTATTAATTAGTACACTGTAGTACGTAATTAGTGTTTTTTTCTTTCTTTTTCTTTTATTTTATTCTCGTTTCTTTTGAACAGCAACAGATTGAAAGATTATCATTCGACGTTTGTTTAATCGTACGAAAGAAAATCGATGCGTGTTAACACTGTTATTATTAATCAGTACACCAACGAAGTTCGTAATTAATGTTTTTCTCTTTCTTTTCTTTTATTTTCGTTTCTTTTGAACAGCGACAGATTGGAAGATTATCATTCGACGTTTGTTTAATCGTACGAAAGAAAATCGATGCGTGTTAACACTGTTATTATTAATTAGTACACCAACGAAGTTCGTAATTAATGTTTTTCTCTTTCTTTTCTTTTATTTTCGTTTCTTTTGAACAGCAACAGATTGGAAAATTATCATTTGACGTTTGTTTAATCGTACGAAACGAAATCGTTACATGTTAACACTGTTATTATCATTATTATCATTATTATTATTATTATTGTATAATTAGTACATCGTGGTACATAATTATCGTTTCATTTTCATTTCTTTTTAAACAGCAACGCGTTGAAAAATTATCATCCACGTACGAAACGAAATTATTACGTATTAACGTTATTATTATTATTATTATTATTTATTGTTGGATAGGAAACAAGAAAACCACATAATTATTACACTGTGGTACTTAATTAGTATACTATACTCATTCTTAGTGTTTTTTCTATTATTTTCGTTCCTTTTTAAACAGCAACAAATTGAATGATTATCATTTGACGTACGTTTGATCGTACGAATGAAAATCGTTACATATTAACATTATTATTATTGTTATTATTGTGGTTCATCGTTGGAAAGGAAACATTATTGTCACTCTCTTAGTTCTTCTCTTTTTCTTTCGTTTTGAACAGCAACACATTCTAAAAGTCTGAATCCAGTTCGCGTAGAAATATAATTAATTTTGACTATTATTGGTTTTATTATTATTATATATATATATAATACTGTATTATTATTATTTATATATACATAATAATGTATTATTATTTATATATAATACTGTATTATTATTTATATATAATACTGTATTATTATTTATATATATAATAATGTATTATTATTTATATATACATAATAATGTATTATTATTTATATATAATACTGTATTATTATTTATATATATAATAATGTATTATTATTTATATATAATACTGTATTATTATTATTATTATATAATACTGTATTATTATTATTATATAATACTGTATTATTATTATTATATATATAAAACTATTATTATTATTATTATATAGTACTGTATGATTATTATTATTATTATTTTATAATACTGTATTACTATATATTATTATATTCAATACAGAATTATTATATTATTATCTGGCTGCATTGTATTTAATTACAATTAATCCACGACTTTTATACTTCGGAAATTACCAATGTTTACTATAATCCTTTGCTATCTTCATTATTATTGTCTCTTGGTATGTTTAGACTTCGATTTGTTTCCAAATTCGAATGAAACTCGTTGAAAACCTTCGTTTGCTTCTTTTAAAATCGATTACAATCCTTTGCACTTCGATTTGCCGCCAAATTTGAATAAAACTGCTTCAAAATCTTCGTTTGCTTCTTTTCAAATCGATTACAATCCTTTGCACTTCGATTTGCCGCCAAATTCGAATGAAACTCCTTCAAAATCAACGTTTGCTTCTTTTAAAATCGATTATAAACCTTTGCACTTCGATTTGCCGCCAAATTCAAATGAAACTCCTTCAAAATCATCGTTTGCTTCTTTTAAAATCGATTATAATTCTTTGCAATTGGATTTGTCGCCAAATTCAAACAAAACTACTTCAAAATCGATTATAAACCTTTGCACTTCGATTTGCCGCCAAATTCAAATGAAACTGCTTCAAAATCTTCGTTTGCTTCTTTTAAAATCAATTACAATCCTTTGCACTTCGATTTGCCGCCAAATTCAAACAAAACTACTTCAAAATCGATTATAAACCTTTGCACTTCGATTTGCCGCCAAATTCAAACAAAACTACTTCAAAATCTTCGTTTGCTTCTTCTAAAGTCGACTACAATCCTTTGCACTTCGATTTGCCGTCAAATTCGAATAAAACTCCTTCAAAATCTTCGTTTGCTTGTTTTAAAATCGATTACAAGCATTTGCACTTCGATTTGCCGCCAAATTTGAATAAAACTGCTTCAAAATCTTCGTTTGCTTCTTTTAAAATCAATTACAATCCTTTGCACTTCGATTTGCCGCCAAATTCGAATGCAACTCCTTCAAAATCTTCGTTTGCCTCTTTTAAAATCGATTACAATCCTTTGCACTTCGATTTGCTGCCAAATTCAAATGAAACTCCTTCAAAATCTTCGTTTGCTCCTTTTAAAACCGATTATAATCCTTTGCAATTCGATTTGCCGCCAAATTCAACTAAAACTTCTTCAAAATCGATTATAAACCTTTGCACTTCGATTTGCCGCCAAATTCAAATAAAACTCCTTCAAAATCTTCGTTTGCTTCTTCTAAAATCGATTACAATCCTTTGCACTTCGATTCGCCGCCAAATTCAACTAAAACTCGCAACGAAATATGAACCCTTCGCAATCGATAATCGATTCCAAGTCACCTAAACCAAATTACTTTCGAAGTTTCTCGAAAGATATCAAATTTCTGAACAAAACTCTTCTTATTTCTGCCGCAATTCGAAGATCGATCATTTCACTTCAAAACTCAATCTAATATCACGTATTTGCACGCGACGAGCAATTATCAGTCGTCTAAATGCACAAGCTTTCAAAGCTCTCCACTTCTCTTTCGCAAACGGTTAAAGGATCGTAAAAATAGCGACTAATTTAACGCAAGTAGATTGTAGAAGGAAATTCTTCTAATTACGTTAATTATTATATTATTATATTAATATAGAACGTGGACAACGAGTTTGAGATTAAGAATTCGTTGAGAAAGACACACAGAAACACAGAAACACAAAACCACACAAACTCACACGTGGAGATCGACGCGAAGGAAAGCAAAAACGCGGCGAAACGCGCGCGAAACGTGGAAACTCGTTACCGACGGAGGAACGCGTCTACACGTCGCGACGCACCGGACGTAACTGAATACAAGAGTCGCGCCCATTCCTCTCTACGCGATATACGTCCTCGCTTGCTTCTACCATCGCGTGGCTCGTCTCTCTCTCCTCTGTCACTTGTCGCTTCTCTTCCTTTTTCTCCTATTCTTTCCCTCCCCCCCCCTTTTCGCTTTTCGATTCTACAGGGTGTCCCGTAACCGGTGGCACAAGGCGAGTAGAGGGTGATTCTACGCGAAAAATTGAATGGAAAATTTGGAATACAATTTGTTCATACGACGCTTTATTTGAGAGAGAAATAAGGTTGAAAATTCGTCGAGTACGCGTGAAATTGGAGCAGCTTCAGAGAGACGGATTTCATCAGTGGATCGCATCGATTCTTGGTTGTGAAACTTGGAAATTGTAAAGCTTGGACATTGTAAAGCTTGGAAATTGTGAAGCTTGGAAATTGTAAAGCTTGGAAATTGCGAAGCTTGGAAATTGCAAAGCTCGGAAATTGCAAAGCTTGGAAATTGCAACGCGTAAAAATTGTGAAGCTTGGCAATTGTAAAGCATGGAAATTGCAAAGCATGGAAATTGCGAAGCTTGGAAATTGTAAAGCTTGGAAATTGTAAAGCTTGAATATTGCAAAGCTTGGAAGTTGCAACGCGTAAATGTTGCAAAGCTTGGAAATTGCGAAGCTTGGAAATTGTAAAGCTTGGAAATTGTGAAGCTTGGAAATTGTAAAGCTTGGAAATTGCAAAGCATGGAAATTGCGAAGCTTGAAAATTGCAAAGCTTGGAAATAGTAAAGCTTGGAAATTGTAAAGCTTGGAAATTGCGAAGCTTGAAACTTGTAAAGCTTGGAAATTGTAAAGCTTGGAAATTGTGAAGCTTGGAAATTGCAAAGCTTGGAAATTGTAAAGCTTGGAAATTGTAAAGCTTGGAAATTGCAAAGCATGGAAATTGCGAAGCTTGAAAATTGTAAAGCTTGGAAATTGCAACGCGTAAAAATTGTAAAGCTTGAAAATTGTAAAGCTTGGAAATTGTAAAGTAAATGTTGAATATTGAAGTGTTAGTAGATTGTTCGGTGGAAATGTAGAAGCAAGTACGATGTTTAGAATGGGTTGGAATTAATTTTGGTTTATTCTTGGGTGTGCTAACAAATAGGTTGATATTAATTTTGGTTTATTCTTGGTTTTGCTAACAAATAGGTTGAAATTAATTTTGGTTTATTATTTGATTAAATAAGGAATAAACTTAAATTAATTTTGGTTTATTCTTGGGTTTGCTAAGAAGTAGGTTTAATTAATTTTGGTTTATTCTTGGGTTTGCTAAGAAATAGGTTGATATTAATTTTGGTTTATTCTTGGGTTTGCTAAGAAATAGGTTTAAATTAATTTTGGTTTATTCTTGGGTTTGCTAAGAAATAGGTTTAAATTAATTTTGGTTTATGCTTGGGTTTGCTTCGAAATAGGTTTCAATTAATTTTGCTTTATTCTTGGGTTAGCTAAGTCCAATAAAAGAATCCTTTAAATATTATCTTCTTCCATCCTCAAATGATTGAAACACAAAATGCATCCCAAAATAAATAGTCTTAAATCCACAAATAAATAAATAAATAAATAAACAAACAAACAAATAAAGAAATAAAGAAATAAACCATCAAACAAATAAAGAAATAAAGAAATAAACAAACAAACAAATAAAGAAATAAAGAAATAAACAAACAAACAAATAAAGAAATAAAGAAATAAACCATCAAACAAATAAAGAAATAAAGAAATAAACCATCAAACAAATAAAGAAATAAAGAAATAAACAAACAAACAAATAAAGAAATAAAGAAATAAACTATCAAACAAATAAAGAAATAAAGAAATAAACCAGCAAACAAATAAAGAAATAAAGAAACAAACAAACAAACAAACAAACAAATAAAGAAATAAACAAACAAAGAAATAAACAAATAAACAAATAAACAAATAAAGAAGTAAATAAACAAATACATAAACAAATACATAAACAAATACATAAACAAATACATAAACAAATACATAAACAAATACATAAACAACCAAATAAATAAAGAAATGCAACAAAGTTGCAAAGGAAGGTCCTAATAATAATGGCAGGCAAAAAGCGATGCGACGAAAAAAGGGGCTCGCCGTAAACGGAAGGTAATAAAAAAAATTGCCGCGGGTGCGTTTGGCTGTTCCAAGAAGATAATATCTTTTCTGTACGGTCGAAAATAACGCGCCGGTGGCCGAGGGATGGAAATAGGAACGAAAGTGTCTAGAAAGAAACAGGGGAGAAGAAGGGATCTCGGGGACTTTTCGTTTGATTCGACTCGAGATAGATATAGAAGCGCGCGGCGATGAGTATACTGCGTTGCATCCCCGTTAACGTAATCGCAGGAACGCCGTAAATTCATCGATAAACCAATTCCGGCTCGTTTCAGTCGTAACGAACGGAAACAAACTTGTAATTCTCGGTCGTATCTTTAGTTCCGCGTTAAATGAACGCGTCAATTTAAATGGGTAGTTATTTAGTTACTTAGTTACTTAGCTACTTAACTACTTAGTTATTTAGTTACTTGGTTACTTAGTTGTTTAGTTGTTTAGTTGTTTATTTGTTTAGTTACTTAGTTATTTACTTGGTTAGTTGTTTAGTTGTGTAGTGGTTTAGTTGTTTAGTTAGTTGGTCACTTAGTTACTTAGTTGTTTAGTTCTTTAGTTGTGTAGTTGTTTAGTTGTTTAGTTAGTTGGTCACTTAGTTACTTAGTTGTTTAGTTGTTTAGTTGTGTAGTGGTTTAGTTGTTTAGTTCGTTGGTCACTTAGTTACATAGTTGTTTAGTTGTTTAGTTGTGTAGTTGCTTAGTTGTTTAGTTACTTAGTTATTTACTTGGTTAGTTGTTTAGTTGTGTAGTGGTTTAGTTGTTTAGTTAGTTGGTCACTTAGTTACTTAGTTGTTTAGTTCTTTAGTTGTGTAGTTGTTTAGTTGTTTAGTTAGTTGGTCACTTAGTTACTTAGTTGTTTAGTTCGTTGGTCACTTAGTTACATAGTTGTTTAGTTGTTTAGTTGTGTAGTTGCTTAGTTGTTTAGTTACTTAGTTATTTACTTGGTTAGTTGTTTAGTTGTGTAGTGGTATAGTTGTTATGTTGTTTAGTTAGTTGGTCACTTAGATACTTAGTTGTTTAGTTGTTTAATTGTGTAGTTGTTTAGTTGTTTAGTTACTCAGTTATTTACTTGTTTAGTTGTTTAGTTGTTTAGTTAGTTGGTCACTTAGTTACTTAGTTGTTTAGTTGTGTAGTTGTTTAGTTATGTAGTTGCTTAGTTGTTTAGTTGTGTAGTTGTTTAGCTGTTTAGTTACTTAGTTATTTACTTGTTTAGTTGTTTAGTTGTTTAGTTAGTTGGTCACTTAGTTACTTAGTTGTTTAGTTGTTTACTTGTTTACTTGTTTAGTTGTTTAGTTATTTACTTGGTTAGTTGTTTAGTTGTGTAGTGGTATAGTTGTTATGTTGTTTAGTTAGTTGGTCACTTAGATACTTAGTTGTTTAGTTGTTTACTTGTTTAGTTGTTTAGTTGTTTAGTTACTTAGTTATTTACTTGGTTAGTTGTTTAGTTGTGTAGTGGTATAGTTGTTATGTTGTTTAGTTAGTTGGTCACTTAGATACTTAGTTGTTTACTTGTTTAGTTGGTTAGTTGTTTAGTTACTTAGTTATTTACTTGGTTAGTTGTTTAGTTGTGTAGTGGTTTAGTTGTTTAGTTGTTTAGTTAGTTGGTCACTTAGTTACTTAGTTATTTAGTTGTTTAGTTGTGTAGTTGTTTAGTTGTTTAGTTGTTTAGTTAGTTGGTCACTTAGTTACTTAGTTGTTTAGTTGTTTAGTTGTGTAGTTGTTTAGTTGTTTAGTTAGTTGGTCACTTAGTTACTTAGTCGTTTACCAGTTTAGTTGCTAAGTTGTGTAGTGGTTTAGTTGTTCAGTTCGTTGGTCACTCAGTTACATAGTTGTTTAGTTGTTTAGTTAGTTGGTCACTTAGTTACTTAGTTGTTTAGTAGTTTACTTGTTTAGTTGTTTAGTTACTTAGTTGTTTACTTGTTTAGTTGTGTAGTGGTTTAGTTGTTTAGTTAGTTGTTCACTTAGTTACATAGTTGTTTAGTTGTTTAGTTAGTTGGTCACTTGGTTACTTAGTTGTTTAATAGTTTAGTTGTTCAGTTGTGTAGTTGTTTAGTTGTTTAGTTAGTTGGTCACTTAGTTACTTAGTTGTTTAGTTGTTTCCTTGTTGAGTTGTTTAGTTGTGTAGTGGTTTAGTTGTTTAGTTAGTTGGTCACTTAGTTACTTAGTTACTTAGTTATTTAGTTGTGTAGTTGTTTAGTTGTTTAGTTACTTGGTTACTTATTTAATTGGTTACATAATTATATAGTTGCTTAGTTACTTAGTTACTTAATTATTTAGTTACTTAGCTACTTAATTATTTAGTTACTTAACTCAGTTACTTAGCTACTTAGCTACTCAATTATTTAGTTACCTAATTATTTAGATACTTACTTAATTATTTAATTACTCAGTTACTTAATTATTTAGTTACTCAGTTACTCATTTACTTAATTAGTTAGTTACTCAGTTACTTAATTATTTAGTTACTCAGTTACTTAATTATGTAGCTACTTAATTACTCAGTTACTCAGTTACTTAATTCCTCTACTTCAATCCAAATCCCGTCCTAATATTAACAAAAAAAAAATCCAATTAAACTCAACCTTGCGAGCAACCGCGATCTCCGAAGGTAAAGAAAAAGAAACACGTGCATCGAGTAATTATTCAAAGGAGCCTGGGAACCGTCGCGCAACGACGCATAGACTGCTGATCGATATTCGACTTTGCGTCCGATTATCGTGCACAGCTTTGCCACGGCTTGCCGCGTTAAAAGGGGGACACGTTGGCCGGCATTACAATTAATGACGGCCGCGAATCCTTTAGAATAGCAATCGATACGCGGCGAGCACCTGTCAAGAATGCTCGCGCATATTTTCCGTGCCATTAGACGAAGCATAGGACAAAGAGACTGTCCATTGTTGGGTTGAACGATTGGGGGACTACAGTTGGACCTCTTAGCGATTTACTGTTACGCGAGAGGTTAGTAGGCTAACCTTTGGTTACGGTTGAGTCTAACCCTAACTTAATGCAAACTTAGTAGAAATTCATATAAAATTGAAGTCAAAGTTAGGTATTAATAGTCGAAACTTAAGTCGAATTTAATTTGAGTTAAAGTTAAGTTTAAGCCTAAGTTAAAATTAACTTAATGCAAATTTAGTTGAAATTCATATAAAATTGAAGTCAAAGTTAGTTATTAATAGTCGAAACTTAAGTCGAATTTAATTTGAGTTAAAGTTAAGTTTAAGCCTAAGTTAAAATTAACTTAATGCAAATTTAGTTGAAATTCAAATAAATATAATTGAACTGCAAGAGCTAGCAGCAAAAGGCTGTAGTATAATATTCTACGAACCTTCTGCTTTAATTTAAGCCACGGTGCATTTAAATTGTACATCTAGTAGTCGAGAAATTAATAAAACTATTATGCTTCTTCAGATACTGTCTGACTACTGAACCACGACGCGACATATTTGGTTATAACAAATGAACTGCAACAGCTAGCAGCAAAAGACTGTAGTATAATATTCTAGGGTCCTTCCACTTTAATCTAAGCCTAGGTGCATTTAAATTGTACATCTAGTAGTCGAGAAATTAATAAAACCATTGTGCTTCTTCAGATACTGTCTGACCACTGAACCACGACGCGACATATTTGGTTATAACAAATGAACTGCAACAGCTAGCAGCAAAAGACTGTAGTATAATATTCTAGGGACCCTCTGCTTTAATTTAAGCCTAGGTGCATTTAAATTGTACATCTAGTAGTCGAGAAATTGATAAAACTATTATGCTTCTTCAGATACTGTCTGACTACTGAACCACGACGCGACATATTTGGTTATAACAAATGAACTGCAATAGCTAGCAGCAAAAGACTGTAGTATTATATTCTAGGGACCCTCTGCTTTAATTTAAGCCTAGGTGCATTTAAATTGTACATCTAGTAGTCGAGAAATTAATAGAACTATTATGCTTCTTCAGATACTGTCTGACTAATCTACCACGACGCGATATATTTGGTTATAACAAATGAACTGCAACAGCTAGCAGCAAAAGACTGTAGTATAATATTCTAGGGACCTTCTGCTTTAATTTAAGCCTAGGTGCATTTAAATTGTACATCTAGTAGTCAAGAAATTAATAAAACTATTATGCTTCTTCAGATACTGTCTGACTAATCTACCACGACGCGATATATTTGGTTATAACAAATGAACTGCAACAGCTAGCAGCAAAAGACTGCAGTATAATATTCTAGGGACCTACTACTTTCATTTAAGCCTAGGTGCATTTAAATTGTACATCTAGTAGTCGAGAAATTAATAAAACTATTATGCTTCTTCAGATACTGTCTGACTAATCTACCACGACGCGATATATTTGGTTATAACAAATGAACTGCAACAGCTAGCAGCAATAGACTATATTATAATATTCTAGGGACCCTCTGCTTTAATTTAAGCCTAGGTGCATTTAAATTGTACATCTAGTAGTCGAGAAATTAATAAAACTATTATGCTTCTTCAGATACTCTCTGACGAATCTACCACGACGCGATATATTTGGTTATAACAAATGAACTGCAACAGCTAGCAGCAAAAGACTGCAGTATAATATTCTAGGGACCTTCTGCTTTAATTTAAGCCTAGGTGCATTTAAATTGTACATCTAGTAGTCGAGAAATTAATAAAACTATTATGCTTCTTCAGATACTGTCTGACTACTGAACCACGACGCGACATATTTGGTTATAACAAATGAACTGCAACAGCTAGCAGCAAAAGACTGTAGTATAATATTCTAGGGACCTTCTGCTTTAATTTAAGCCTAGGTGCATTTAAATTGTAAATCTAGTAGTCGAGAAATTAATAAAACTATTATGCTTCTTCAGATACTGTCTGACTACTGAACCACGACGCGACATATTTGGTTATAACAAATGAACTGCAACAGCTAGCAGCAAAAGACTGTAGTATAATATTCTAGGGACCTTCTGCTTTAATTTAAGCCTAGGTGCATTTAAATTGTACATCTAGTAGTCGAGAAATTAATAAAACTATTATGCTTCTTCAGATACTCTCTGACGAATCTACCACGACGCGATATATTTGGTTATAACAAATGAACTGGAACAGCTAGCAGCAAAAGACTGTAGTATAATATTCTAGGGACCTTCTGCTTTAATTTAAGCCTAGGTGCATTTAAATTGTACATCTAGTAGTCGAGAAATTAATAAAACTATTATGCTTCTTCAGATACTGTCTGACTAATCTACCACGACGCGATATATTTGGTTATAACAAATGAACTGCAACAGCTAGCAGCAAAAGACTGTAGTATAATATTCGAGGGACCTTCTGCTTTAATTTAAGCCTAGGTGCATTTAAATTGTACGTCTAGTAGTTGAGAAATTAATAAAACTATTATGCTTCTTCAGATACTGTCTGACTACTGAACCACGACGCGATATATTTGGTTATAACAAATGAACTGCAACAGCTAGCAGCAAAAGACTGTAGTATAATATTCTAGGGACCTTCTGCTTTAATTTAAGCCTAGGTGCATTTAAATTGTACATCTAGTAGTCGAGAAATTAATAAAACTATTATGCTTCTTCAGATACTGTCTGACTAATCTACCACGACGCGATATATTTGGTTATAACAAATGAACTGCAACAGCTAGCAGCAAAAGACTGTAGTATAATATTCTAGGGACCTTCTGCTTTAATTTAAGCCTAGGTGCATTTAAATTGTACATCTAGTAGTCGAGAAATTAATAAAACTATTATGCTTCTTCAGATACTGTCTGACTACTGAACCACGACGCGACATATTTGGTTATAACAACTGAACTGCAACAGCTAGCAGCAAAAGACTGTAGTATAATATTCTAGGGACCTTGTGCTTTAATTTAAGCCTAGGTGCATTTAAATTGTACATCTAGTAGTCGAGAAATTAATAAAACTATTATGCTTCTTCAGATACAGTCTGACTAATCTACCACGACGCGATATATTTGGTTATAACAAATGAACTGCAACAGCTAGCAGCAAAAGACTGTAGTATAATATTTTAGGGACCTTCTGCTTTAATTTAAGCCTAGGTGCATTTAAATTGTACATCTAGTAGTCGAGAAATTAATAAAACTATTATGCTTCTTCAGATACTGTCTGACTAATCTACCACGACGCGATATATTTGGTTATAACAAATGAACTGCAACAGCTAGCAGCAAAAGACTGTAGTATAATATTTTAGGGACCTTCTGCTTTAATTTAAGCCTAGGTGCATTTAAATTGTACATCTAGTAGTCGAGAAATTAATAAAACTATTATGGTTCTTCAGATACTGTCTGACCACTGAACCACGATGCGACATATTTGGTTATAACAAATGAACTGCAACAGCTAGCAGCAAAAGACTGTAGTATAATATTCTAGGGTCCTTCCACTTTAATCTAAGCCTAGGTGCATTTAAATTGTACATCTAGTAGTCGTGAAATTAATAAAACTATTATGCTTCTTCAGATACTGTCTGACTAATCTACCACGACGCGATATATTTGGTTATAACAAATGAACTGCAACAGCTAGCAGCAAAAGACTGCAGTATAATATTCTAGGGACCTTCTGCTTTAATTTAAGCCTAGGTGCATTTAAATTGTACATCTAGTAGTCGAGAAATTAATAAAACTATTATGCTTCTTCAGATACTGTCTGACTAATCTACCACGACGCGATATATTTGGTTATAACAAATGAACTGCAACAGCTAGCAGCAAAAGACTGTAGTATAATATTCTAGGGACCCTCTGCTTTAATTTAAGCCTAGGTGCATTTAAATTGTACATCTAGTAGTCGAGAAATTGATAAAACTATTATGCTTCTTCAGATACTGTCTGACTACTGAACCACGACGCGACATATTTGGTTATAACAAATGAACTGCAACAGCTAGCAGCAAAAGACTGTAGTATAATATTCTAGGGACCTTCTGCTTTAATTTAAGCCTAGGTGCATTTAAATTGTACATCTAGTAGTCGAGAAATTAATAAAACTATTATGCTTCTTCAGATACTGTCTGACTAATCTACCACGACGCGATATATTTGGTTATAACAAATGAACTGCAACAGCTAGCAGCAAAAGACTGCAGTATAATATTCTAGGGACCTTCTGCTTTAATTTAAGCCTAGGTGCATTTAAATTGTACATCTAGTAGTCGAGAAATTAATAAAACTATTATGCTTCTTCAGATACTGTCTGACTAATCTACCACGACGCGATATATTTGGTTATAACAAATGAACTGCAACAGCTAGCAGCAAAAGACTGTAGTATAATATTCTAGGGACCCTCTGCTTTAATTTAAGCCTAGGTGCATTTAAATTGTACATCTAGTAGTCGAGAAATTGATAAAACTATTATGCTTCTTCAGATACTGTCTGACTACTGAACCACGACGCGACATATTTGGTTATAACAAATGAACTGCAACAGCTAGCAGCAAAAGACTGTAGTATAATATTCTACGGACCTTCTGCTTTAATTTAAGCCTAGGTGCATTTAAATTGTACATCTAGTAGTCGAGAAATTAATAAAACTATTATGCTTCTTCAGATACTGTCTGACTAATCTACCACGACGCGATATATTTGGTTATAACAACTGAACTGCAATAGCTAGCAGCAAAAGACTGTAGTATAATATTCTAGGGACCTTCTGCTTTAATTTAAGCCTAGGTGCATTTAAATTGTACATCTAGTAGTCGAGAAATTGATAAAACTATTATGCTTCTTCAGATACTGTCTGACTACTGAACCACGACGCGACATATTTGGTTATAACAAATGAACTGCAACAGCTAGCAGCAAAAGACTGTAGTATAATATTCTACGGACCTTCTGCTTTAATTTAAGCCTAGGTGCATTTAAATTGTACATCTAGTAGTCGAGAAATTAATAAAACTATTATGCTTCTTCAGATACTGTCTGACTAATCTACCACGACGCGATATATTTGGTTATAACAACTGAACTGCAATAGCTAGCAGCAAAAGACTGTAGTATAATATTCTAGGGTCCTTCCACTTTAATCTAAGCCTAGGTGCATTTAAATTGTACATCTAGTAGTCGAGAAATTAATAAAACTATTATGCTTCTTCAGATACTGTCTGACTAATCAACCACGACGCGATATATTCGTTTAAATGATAACGTTAAAATTATAACGTTATTCTTAAACGTAATGCATTTCAATCGCTGACGAAACATACAATAGAACATATTATCCACTCTCACTAAAATAAAGCAATAGCGCGTTATCGAAAGGACAGGAATTATAAACACACGCGTAGTTTCTCGTTGTATACCATCGGTATCTCTATCCCCTCTACCGTAGTCGTGGTGGGGGAACGAATTCTGAAAATCGCGCGAAACGTCACGTCAAAAGTAAGTTGCTCTGAATCACCGACCGGTTTTCGCCTCGAAATCTCCATAAGGATTTTCGCAATAGCGCGAGAGACTCCTATTTCCCCCACCACGCTTCCAAGCTTCCACGGATGACGTAGCCCTCACCGAGACGCGAATATTTACCTACCAAGACCGCGTTTCGTCGCTGTACTTCGTATCCTTTAACTACTAGATAAGCTTGCATA
The DNA here is from genome assembly GCA_028830335.1 of Eucera pruinosa. Classification (NCBI taxonomy): domain Eukaryota; kingdom Metazoa; phylum Arthropoda; class Insecta; order Hymenoptera; family Apidae; genus Eucera; species Eucera pruinosa. Next base: position 3,082,341 of record JAMYCR010000021.1, read on the forward strand.
CGTACGCGCGAAACCCAAAACCCTAAAATTGCGAAGCTTAACAATTTAAAGCTGTTAAATTGCAACCCTTAATAATTCGAAGCTTCGAAACTTCGATCTTTAATTAATTAAACGCGTTGAAATTCGTAATCTTGAAAACGGAGAAACATTACAAATGCAAAACTGTAAAATTCCAAAGCTTAATAATTTAAAAGTGGCAAATTGCAACCCTTAATAATTCGAAGCTTGCAAACTTCGATCTTTAATAGTTAAACGCGTCGTCGAAATTCGTAATCTTGAAAAGGGAAAACATTGCAAATGCTAAAACTCTAAAATTGCAAAGCTTAATAATTTAAAGCTGGTAAATTGCAACCTTTAATAATTCGAAGCTTGCAAACTTCGATCTTTAATAGTTAAACGCGTTGAAATTCGTAATCTTGAATAGGGAAAACCTTGCAAATTTTAAAACTCTAAAATTGCAAAGCTTAATAATTTAATGCTGGCAAATTGCAACCTTTAATAATTCGAAGCTTGTAAACTTCGATCTTTAATAATCAAACGCGGCGTTGAAATTCGTAATCTTGAAAACGGAGAAACATTGCAAATGCAAATCTCTAAAATTCCAAATATTAATAATTTAAAGCTGGTAAATTGCAACCTTTAATAATTCGAAGCTTCCAAATTTACAGTATCTACTAAAGTATCTACCGCGTTGTAGAAGGCCCACCAAGTATTTCGACTGTTTTCCCCGTTTCGGATAAAAATGACGGAAATCTCCGTAGTTGAGTTGAGAGCCTCTGGGTAACCGAGTTATCGTCCCCCAAGATACGAAAGGAGGACGCGCCCTCTTCCCTCAGGACGAGTACGCGTCCTGCAGCGTGGCTCAAAGCGAACTCTCCCGAGATTCCACCGAATTAGTTGCCATGACTACGGAAATTTCCGCGCTTTAACGTAAACTGTTCGAGGTAATTGTGGAACTGTTGAAAACGAATTCGATCGATTCGACTTTTGCGCCCCATTTCATCTCCTTCTAGTCGACGTAAAATTTCCAAAAAATTCCTACGCATGCATCAAGCATGTCTCCATTGGCGCTTAAAATATTTTCCTCGTGACTGCTTTGACTGCTTCGTAATAAATTCCTAAAGAATGACCAAGCAAGATTCGTTCTTAGAAATCGACGTTTTATGAATTCTACTTATACGCCCCATTTCACCTCCTTCTGGTTGATGTAAAATTTCCAAAAAATTCCTACGCATGCATCAAGCATGTCTCCATTGACGCTTAAAATATTTTCCTCGTGACTGCTTTGACTGCTTCGTAATAAATTCCCAAAGAATGACCAAGCAAGATTCGTTCTTAGAAATAGACGTTTTATGAATTCTACTTATGCGCCCCATTTTAACCCCCTTTTAGTTGACACAAAAATTCCAAAAAATTCCTACGCATGCTCCAAGTATGTCTGTATTAATACGTAAAATATTTTCCCCGTGACTACTTTGACTGCTTCAAAATAAATTCCTAAAGAATGAGCAAGCAAAGTGCGCTCTTAGAAATCGACGCCTTATCAATTCTACTTATGCGCCACATTTCATCTCCTTCTAGTTGACACAAAAATTCCAAAAAATTCCCACGCATGCTCCAAGCATGTCTCCATCGATGCTTCAAATATTTTCCCCGTGACTGCTTCCGTTGCGTCAAAATAAATTCCGGAAGTAGTACCCAAGGAAGGCGGAGTTAATTTAGTCTTGGCCGGAGTTCCTTAAGGCTATCCTTAATTCCCGAAACAGAAGCGACTTTGGTCTCCTTTTGCCCGGCTGACGCGGCGCCGCATAATATGTTTTATGAATGAGTTACACCTACGGCGTCATTACGAATGCAGGCGCGAGCTAAATATACCTGGGATGGAAGGCTCGCGAGCTACGATGCAACCGAGCCCAACCCTCCTATTGTGAGTACACCGTGAACATCCTGTGGCGAGAACTAGCCCACACGTAGCAAACCTTAACGATCCTTAAGCCGCTTCACAATGCACGCGTGTGCGTGCGCGCCACGTGAAAACGACGCAACGACAATGCAACAACTTTCGCCCGTGGGATTCGATTCGTTTAAATCATTCCTCGTCGCCGTATATATATTCAAATATACATTTCTCTCCGGAGTACAAGAAATTTACGTTACCACAGTCTAAGATACATACATAGTCCAAGTGTAGACTACTACACTTGCGGTAGTAGTTAGTAAAGTAGTAAAGTAGTTAGTAATACTTAGTGATCTAAGTATACGTAAATGTAACGAAATAAATTAGAAATGATTGTGTTTACACAGGGTAGATTGGTTACCTATTACTGTCACTTTAATAGGACAAATATTTGCAATTTCATTGTTAACACTTTGGCTTATAATAATGATTCAGATTCGTGGTTTAACCTGTGGACGAATTACAGTCAAAATATACTTGTACTGTACTTTTTAATAAACTTCAGTTTGTTCTATTTTAATTTGTAATATCGCCAGATTGAGGATTACTAATTAAGAATCGCGTATAATGTTTTAGTGTTCTGCATTCCACATAGTGTTACATCCTAGGGAAAGTATGCAACCGTCTCGTTCAAGACTAGTTTAGTCACCAGAGGTACTAAAGGGTCACAGACATCCCCTCCTCGTCGAAAACCCTAATAGATATGTGACGGCTCTCCTGCACCCACCACTAGAGGGACATACGAAATAGGACTTTCTCGAAAGTAGTCGCTCTAACTACCTCGTCCGTATATATACCGCCTTTAACCTTCCTTCCAATATTCCAACGTTTAAGGTAGGACCTGTTAGGTAGCTTTGCTGATGAATCCATTAACAGACAGGTCCAGGATAAAACGCAACACCCTTCCTCTTTTCCCATTCTATCCCCCCTCCACAGCTCCACGTATCATTGGCAATTTTTAATTAACCTTCCTTCCAATATTCCAACGTTTAAGACAGGACCTATTAGGTAGCTTTACTGATGAATCCATTAACAGACAAGTCTAGGATGAAACGCAACACCCTTCCTTTTTCCCATTCTATCCCCCCTCCACAGCTCCACGTATCATTGGCAATTTTTAATTAACCTTCCTTCCAATATTCCAACGTTTAAGACAGGACCTATTAGGTAGCTTTACTGATGAATCCATTAACAGACAAGTCTAGGATGAAACGCAACACCCTTCCTTTTTCCCATTCTATCCCCCCTCCACAGCTCCACGTATCATTGGCAATTTTTAATTAAACTTCTTTCTAATATTCCAACATTTAAGGCAGGACTTGTTAGGTAGCTTTACTGATGAATCCATTAACAGACAGGTCCAGGATGAAACGCAACACCCTTCCTTTTTCCCATTCTATCCCCCCTCCACAGCTCCACGTATCATTGGCAATTTTTACTTAACCTTCCTTCCAATATTCCAACGTTTAAGGTAGGACCTGTTAGGTAGCTTTATTGATGAGTCCACTAGTAGACAGGATCAAGACGAAACGCAACACCCGTCCTTCTTCCCATTCTATCCCCCCTCCACAGCTCCACATATCATTGGCAATTTTTACTTAACCTTCCTTCCAATATTCAAACGTTTAAGGTAGGACTTGTTAGGTAACCTTACTGATGAATCCATTAACAGACAAGTCCAGGATAAAATGCAACACCCTTCCTTTTTCCCATTCTATCCCCCCTCCACAGCTCCACATATCGTTGGCAATTTTTACTTAACCTTCCTTCCAATATTGCAACGTTTAAGGCAGGGCCTGTTAGGTAGCCTTACCGATGAGTTCACTAGCAGGCCCAAGACGAAACGCAACAACCTTCCTTTTTCCCATTCTATCCCCCCTCCACAGATATATAATGACTAAGTACCCTTCGAGTAAACGCTATTTCTTTCGATCCTATTGCGCTAGTGGTCTGTCCGTAATCGTGCGTTTCCGCGTCGTTCGTCGTGTCCGGAGTTGTGTACAGTTCGAAACGCCCCGAAATATATATTTGCGATTGAACAAATCGAACTCCGCAACACTTAATTAACACGCGAAGCCATCTATAAGTATCGTCTTTCCTTCACAACTTATATATATATATAAATACTTAAGAATCGTACGCTAATTGGTTAATCGTGATTTCGTGATTTCGTAAATTCGTGAATTCGTTAATAAATGAATTTACGTAAATTCGTGAATTCGTTAATAAATAAATTTACGTAAATTTACGAATAAACAGATGATAAATTCACGTCGAGTCGAGGGGACAGAATTTAGACGTAGAACGCACATATACGCATACACATAAGAACGACGTTCGCGGAAGAGGATACGAAAGGCATTCGAAATTCTAGAAACGTGGCCGCACCGAAATTGCAATAATTCTTTCCTCTCACGTATCCGGCCCTATGCAAGAAGACAGCCACGCGTTCGCTTACTCCAAAAAGCTTTAACGAGCTCCGACGTTTGCCTAGGGTGCCCGCCGCGATTCGTGTTGTTTCGGCATTTCGTACCGTTGCACCATCCCCCCACCCCCTTTTTCTGCCCTCGGGATACTCGTGGAATGGCCAACCCTCCGCGATCACTGTTTCGAAACGTGGCTACGTCGAGTAACTCGACGATCCACTCGCAGGAAACCAGAGATATTCGTTTTAAACCGGAAAAGGAAAACGAAAGCTTGAAACAGATTTGTAAGTCGAACAACGTTATTGAACGTGTTATCTAATTTTGTATAGTAACTTACGATTAAGCACGAATTGCTCATCGAAGTGAAACTAATTTTAGTCGCGGTAGAGCAAATTCGATTGGATCAGAGGAAACGGTGAAATGCTTCCTCAAATGATAGTTTAAAGGGAAGAGTGGACGAACCGTTTCTACTCTCTATCTGTTGATTTCCAAATGTTTCGAGTTACAAGTCTTGTGCTTTCCAAGCTTTCGACTTCCAAGCATTCGACTTCCAAGCTTTCGACTTCCAAGCTTTCGACTTCCAAGCATTCGACTTCCAAGCTTTCAATTTCCAAATGTTCGAATTACAGTTCTTAGGCTTTCCAAGTGTTCGAATTCCAAGCTTTCGACTTCCAAATGTTCGAATTACAATTTTTACGCTTTCCAAGCTGTCGACTTCCAAGCGATCGACTTCCAAGCTTTCAACTTCCAAGCTTTCGATTTCCAAATGTTCGAATTACAGTTCTCAGGCTTTCCCAGCTTTCGACTTCCAAGTTTTCGACTTCCAAGCTTTCAACTTCCAAGCTTTCGATTTCCAAATGTTCGAATTACAGTTCTCAGGCTTTCCCAGCTTTCGACTTCCAAGTTTTCGACTTCCAAGCGTTCAACTTCCACGCTTTCAATTTCCAAATGTTCGAATTACAGTTCTTAGGCTTTCCAAGTGTTCGAATTCCAAGCTTTCGACTTCCAAATGTTCGAATTACAATTTTTACGCTTTCCAAGCTGTCGACTTCCAAGCTATCGACTTCCAAGCTTTCAACTTCCAAGCTTTCGACTTCCAAATGTTCGAATTACAATCCTTAGGCTTTCCACGCTTTCGACTTGCAAGCTTTCGACTTCCAAGCTTTCAACTTCCAAGCTTTCGATTTCCAAATGTTCGAATTACAGTTCTCAGGCTTTCCCAGCTTTCGACTTCCAAGTTTTCGACTTCCAAGCTTTCTATTTCCAAATTTTCGAATTACAATCCTTCCGCTTATCCAAGCTTTCCACTTCCAAATGTTCGAATTACAATCCTTACACTTTCCAAGCTTTCGATTTCTAAGCGTATTAGCGAATAGCAGCTGCGTTCGCAATATTCCACAATTTCCGAGATGAAATATCACGGAAATACGGAAACCTATCTAATACTCCTTTCCCCGTTTAGTCCCTTTGAAAATGCCGACCGATTTCTTTCGAAAAAAAGCAGCAGCTTCGAGTGAAGAGGGTGGATCGGTTAGGTTATCAAATATGCTGCTGGAGGGTGTGAAGGTACTTTGATCATCAACCCTACGAAGGCTGCGAACGCTACGTTTTCGATTAGCTCTCTCGAGGATGTTTACTTTAAGGGATACCAGCATCGCCTACCAGCATCTTTCATTGCCAACCAAGAAGTATCTTTCCCCTTGCTTAAGGGGACACCTAACCTAAACGTAACCCACGCGACTTCGTCTAGCCGTGTAAGGTAGATATGTACCACGTACTGTCACTGTTCCTATAACTGCCACTCGAATACGTTTCATTTAATAGCAATGCTAATGTATGAAGAAGCTTCGAAAGCCGAAAGATTGTAATTCAAACATTTGGAAGTCGAAAGCTTGGAAGTCGAAAGCTTGCAAAGCATAAGGATTGTAATTCAAACATTTCTAAGTGGAAAGCTTGGAAGTCGAAAGCTTGGAGAGCATAAGGATTGTCATTCGAACATTTGGAAGTCGAATGCTTGGAAGTTGAAAGCTTGGAAGTCGAAAGCGTGGAAGTCGAAAGCGTGGAAGTCGAAAGCTTGGAAGGCGTAAGGATTGTCATTCGAACATCTGGAAGTCGAAAGCTTCGAAGTAGAAAGCTTGGAAAGGCTAAGGTTTGTAATTCGAACATTTGGAAGCCAAAAGCTTGGAAGTTGAAAGCTTAGAAGTCGAAAGCTTGGAAGTAAAAAGCTTGGAAAGTCGAAGTATTGTAATTCGAACATTTGGAAGTCGAAAGCTTGGAAGTCGAAAGCATGGTAGTCGAAAGATAGAAGACAGTGAGGATTGTCATTCGAAAATTTGGAAGTTGAAAGCTTGGAAGTCGAAAGCTTGAAAGTCGAAAGCTTGGAGAGCATAAGGATTGTCATTCGAACATTTGGAAGTCGAAAACTTGGAAGTAGAAAGCTTGGAAAGGCTAAGAATTGTAATTCGAACATTTGAAAGTCGAAAGCTTGGAAGTTGAAAGCTTAGAAGTCGAAAGCTTGGAAGTCGAAAGCTTGGAAAGTCGAAGTATTGTAATTCGAACATTTGGAAGTCGAAAGCTTGGAAGTCGAAAGCTTGGTAGTCGAAAGATAGAAGACAGTGAGGATTGTCATTCGAAAATTTGGAAGTTGAAAGCTTGGAAGTCGAAAGCTTGAAAGTCGAAAGCTTGGAGAGCATAAGGATTGTCATTCGAACATTTGGAAGTCGAAAACTTGGAAGTAGAAAGCTTGGAAAGGCTAAGAATTGTAATTCGAACATTTGAAAGTCGAAAGCTTGGAAGTTGAAAGCTTAGAAGTCGAAAGCTTGGAAGTCGAAAGCTTGGAAAGTCGAAGTATTGTAATTCGAACACTTGGAAGTCGAAAGCTTGGAAGTCGAAAGCTTGGTAGTCGAAAGATAGAAGACAGTGAGGATTGTCATTCGAACATTTGGAAGTTGAAAGCTTGGAAGTCGAAAGCTTGAAAGTCGAAAGCTTGGAGAGCATAAGGATTGTCATTCGAACATTTGGAAGTCGAAAACTTGGAAGTAGAAAGCTTGGAAAGGCTAAGAATTGTAATTCGAACATTTGAAAGTCGAAAGCTTGGAAGTTGAAAGCTTAGAAGTCGAAAGCTTGGAAGTCGAAAGCTTGGAAAGTCGAAGTATTGTAATTCGAACACTTGGAAGTCGAAAGCTTGGAAGTCGAAAGCTTGGTAGTCGAAAGATAGAAGACAGTGAGGATTGTCATTCGAACATTTGGAAGTTGAAAGCTTGGAAGTCGAAAGCTTGAAAGTCGAAAGCTTGGAGAGCATAAGGATTGTCATTCGAACATTTGGAAGTCGAAAACTTGGAAGTAGAAAGCTTGGAAAGGCTAAGAATTGTAATTCGAACATTTGAAAGTCGAAAGCTTGGAAGTTGAAAGCTTAGAAGTCGAAAGCTTGGAAGTCGAAAGCTTGGAAAGTCGAAGTATTGTAATTCGAACATTTGGAAGTCGAAAGCTTGGAAGTCGAAAGCTTGGTAGTCGAAAGATAGAAGACAGTGAGGATTGTCATTCGAAAATTTGGAAGTTGAAAGCTTGGAAGTCGAAAGCTTGAAAGTCGAAAGCTTGGAGAGCATAAGGATTGTCATTCGAACATTTGGAAGTCGAAAACTTGGAAGTAGAAAGCTTGGAAAGGCTAAGAATTGTAATTCGAACATTTGAAAGTCGAAAGCTTGGAAGTTGAAAGCTTAGAAGTCGAAAGCTTGGAAGTCGAAAGCTTGGAAAGTCGAAGTATTGTAATTCGAACATTTGGAAGTCGAAAGCTTGGAAGTCGAAAGCTTGGTAGTCGAAAGATAGAAGACAGTGAGGATTGTCATTCGAAAATTTGGAAGTTGAAAGCTTGGAAGTCGAAAGCTTGAAAGTCGAAAGCTTGGAGAGCATAAGGATTGTCATTCGAACATTTGGAAGTCGAAAACTTGGAAGTAGAAAGCTTGGAAAGGCTAAGAATTGTAATTCGAACATTTGAAAGTCGAAAGCTTGGAAGTTGAAAGCTTAGAAGTCGAAAGCTTGGAAGTCGAAAGCTTGGAAAGTCGAAGTATTGTAATTCGAACACTTGGAAGTCGAAAGCTTGGAAGTCGAAAGCTTGGTAGTCGAAAGATAGAAGACAGTGAGGATTGTCATTCGAACATTTGGAAGTTGAAAGCTTGGAAGTCGAAAGCTTGAAAGTCGAAAGCTTGGAGAGCATAAGGATTGTCATTCGAACATTTGGAAGTCGAAAACTTGGAAGTAGAAAGCTTGGAAAGGCTAAGAATTGTAATTCGAACATTTGAAAGTCGAAAGCTTGGAAGTTGAAAGCTTAGAAGTCGAAAGCTTGGAAGTCGAAAGCTTGGAAAGTCGAAGTATTGTAATTCGAACACTTGGAAGTCGAAAGCTTGGAAGTCGAAAGCTTGGTAGTCGAAAGATAGAAGACAGTGAGGATTGTCATTCGAACATTTGGAAGTTGAAAGCTTGGAAGTCGAAAGCTTGAAAGTCGAAAGCTTGGAGAGCATAAGGATTGTCATTCGAACATTTGGAAGTCGAAAACTTGGAAGTAGAAAGCTTGGAAAGGCTAAGAATTGTAATTCGAACATTTGAAAGTCGAAAGCTTGGAAGTTGAAAGCTTAGAAGTCGAAAGCTTGGAAGTCGAAAGCTTGGAAAGTCGAAGTATTGTAATTCGAACATTTGGAAGTCGAAAGCTTGGAAGTCGAAAGCTTGGTAGTCGAAAGATAGAAGACAGTGAGGATTGTCATTCGAAAATTTGGAAGTTGAAAGCTTGGAAGTCGAAAGCTTGAAAGTCGAAAGCTTGGAGAGCATAAGGATTGTCATTCGAACATTTGGAAGTCGAAAACTTGGAAGTAGAAAGCTTGGAAAGGCTAAGAATTGTAATTCGAACATTTGAAAGTCGAAAGCTTGGAAGTTGAAAGCTTAGAAGTCGAAAGCTTGGAAGTCGAAAGCTTGGAAAGTCGAAGTATTGTAATTCGAACATTTGGAAGTCGAAAGCTTGGAAGTCGAAAGCTTGGTAGTCGAAAGATAGAAGACAGTGAGGATTGTCATTCGAAAATTTGGAAGTTGAAAGCTTGGAAGTCGAAAGCTTGAAAGTCGAAAGCTTGGAGAGCATAAGGATTGTCATTCGAACATTTGGAAGTCGAAAACTTGGAAGTAGAAAGCTTGGAAAGGCTAAGAATTGTAATTCGAACATTTGAAAGTCGAAAGCTTGGAAGTTGAAAGCTTAGAAGTCGAAAGCTTGGAAGTCGAAAGCTTGGAAAGTCGAAGTATTGTAATTCGAACACTTGGAAGTCGAAAGCTTGGAAGTCGAAAGCTTGGTAGTCGAAAGATAGAAGACAGTGAGGATTGTCATTCGAACATTTGGAAGTTGAAAGCTTGGAAGTCGAAAGCTTGAAAGTCGAAAGCTTGGAGAGCATAAGGATTGTCATTCGAACATCTGGAAGTTGAAAGCTTGGAAGTAGAAAGCTTGGAAAGGCTATGGTTTGTAATTCGATCATTTGTAAGCCAAAAGCTTGGAAGTTGCAAGCTTAGAAGTCGAAAGCTTGGAAGTCGAAAGCTTGGAAAGTCGAAGTATTGTAATTCGAACACTTGGAAGTCGAAAGCTTGGAAGTCGAAAGCTTGGTAGTCGAAAGATAGAAGACAGTGAGGATTGTCATTCGAACATTTGGAAGTTGAAAGCTTGGAAGTCGAAAGCTTGAAAGTCGAAAGCTTGGAGAGCATAAGGATTGTCATTCGAACATTTGGAAGTCGAAAACTTGGAAGTAGAAAGCTTGGAAAGGCTAAGAATTGTAATTCGAACATTTGAAAGTCGAAAGCTTGGAAGTTGAAAGCTTAGAAGTCGAAAGCTTGGAAGTCGAAAGCTTGGAAAGTCGAAGTATTGTAATTCGAACACTTGGAAGTCGAAAGCTTGGAAGTCGAAAGCTTGGTAGTCGAAAGATAGAAGACAGTGAGGATTGTCATTCGAACATTTGGAAGTTGAAAGCTTGGAAGTCGAAAGCTTGAAAGTCGAAAGCTTGGAGAGCATAAGGATTGTCATTCGAACATTTGGAAGTCGAAAACTTGGAAGTAGAAAGCTTGGAAAGGCTAAGAATTGTAATTCGAACATTTGAAAGTCGAAAGCTTGGAAGTTGAAAGCTTAGAAGTCGAAAGCTTGGAAGTCGAAAGCTTGGAAAGTCGAAGTATTGTAATTCGAACATTTGGAAGTCGAAAGCTTGGAAGTCGAAAGCTTGGTAGTCGAAAGATAGAAGACAGTGAGGATTGTCATTCGAAAATTTGGAAGTTGAAAGCTTGGAAGTCGAAAGCTTGAAAGTCGAAAGCTTGGAGAGCATAAGGATTGTCATTCGAACATTTGGAAGTCGAAAACTTGGAAGTAGAAAGCTTGGAAAGGCTAAGAATTGTAATTCGAACATTTGAAAGTCGAAAGCTTGGAAGTTGAAAGCTTAGAAGTCGAAAGCTTGGAAGTCGAAAGCTTGGAAAGTCGAAGTATTGTAATTCGAACACTTGGAAGTCGAAAGCTTGGAAGTCGAAAGCTTGGTAGTCGAAAGATAGAAGACAGTGAGGATTGTCATTCGAACATTTGGAAGTTGAAAGCTTGGAAGTCGAAAGCTTGAAAGTCGAAAGCTTGGAGAGCATAAGGATTGTCATTCGAACATCTGGAAGTTGAAAGCTTGGAAGTAGAAAGCTTGGAAAGGCTATGGTTTGTAATTCGATCATTTGTAAGCCAAAAGCTTGGAAGTTGCAAGCTTAGAAGTCGAAAGCTTGGAAGTCGAAAGCTTGGAAAGTCGAAGTATTGTAATTCGAACATTTGGAAGTCGAAAGCTTGGAAGTCGAAAGCTTGGTAGTCGAAAGATAGAAGACAGTGAGGATTGTCATTCGAACATTTGGAAGTTGAAAGCTTGGAAGTCGAAAGCTTGGAGAGCATAAGGATTGTCATTCGAACATTTGGAAGTAGAAAGCTTGAAAGTTGAAAGCTTAGAAGTCGAAAGCTTGGAGAGCATAAGGATTGTCATTCGAACATTTGGAAGTAGAAAGCTTGAAAGTTGAAAGCTTAGAAGTCGAAAGCTTGGAGAGCATAAGGATTGTCATTCGAACATTTGGAAGTCGAAAGCTTGGAAAGCGTAAGGATTGTAATTCGAACATTTCGAAGTCGAAAGCTTGAAACTTGAAAGCTTGGAATTCGAAAGCTTGGAAAGCGTAAGTAATGTACAATGAATCGTTAATTTGGATTCCGGTTCACGTAACAACGCGTTGTGTCACGTTTCAACGTCGATCAGTAGATTAACATCCCAATATTTATTTACAAATATCAAGCGCAAACGAATGTACGACGCCTGTATCGAATTAAAAACCTTAGTATCTTACGTAAAAACCAACGTCCAAATTTCTTCACTCACGATTCCTCGTGCATTACGTTGCTATAAAATAAAACGGATTGAAGTGGCAGTTATAGAAACGGTGACAGTAATTTGGACATCTACCCAATTGTGTCTACGCATCGAGGGCAAAATTGATGCGGTCAGCGGGATTCCCGAATTCCAAATGAGCTGTCAGAAGCACAGCCGTCGTCTGTCTCTTTGCCGCCTGTGCGTAGCTCTATATATATATATTGATACGCGAGACTCGCGCGTGTGTCGGCCGCGTTTCGAATTAATTGAAAAGCGGAAGCAATTTCGCCGAACTTTCCCATCGCCGCGAATACATTTAACCGTTCCACTGCCGCCCATTGGCGCCTGCTTTAGGCAGAAAAAGATTTCTCTGCACGGAACCGTAGAGAATCCGCTGTACTTGTGCCTTGATCTTGCCGAAAATGCGACACTCGAAAACGATTTTCAGCGCAGGTTATCGCGAATTTTACAGCATCCAACGTTCAAGATATAAGTTAAATTATTTTAAATATTTTTGTAAAAATTTATCCAACTACGTTTAATTTACCGTAATACTGTATTATATAGTTTTGTTTTTGTTGTAGTATTTTCTATTTGTACTTAATTAACACGTGAAGTTATCTATAATTATCGTCTTCTGTTTAGAAGTTATGTATAATACTTAAGAATCGTACACTAATTGGTTAATCACGTGAATTTATTAATAAATAAATAATAAATAAATAAATATTCAGGTCCTCGAATTTCCACGTCGTTGAATTTAACATTTTGTTCTTTATTTCAAGCGTCGTTCGATTGCCAAATTTTCGAATTACAAGTTTTATACTTTCCAAGCTTTCGATTTCCAAATTTTTTAATTACAATCTTTATACTTTCCAAGCTTTCAATTTCCAAATGTTTGAATTACAATCTTTATACTTTCCAAGCTTTCAATTTCCAAATGTTTGAATTACAATCTTTATACTTTCCAAGCTTTGGATTTCCAAATGTTTGAGTTACAATTTTTATACTTTCCATGCTTGCGATTACCAAACTTTTAAATTACAATCTTGATACTTTCAAAGCTTTCAATTTGCAAATTTTCCAATTACAAATTTTATACTTGCCAAGCTTTCGATTTCCAAATGTTTGAATTACAAGCCTTATACTTTCCAAGCTTTCTATTTGCAATTTTTCCAGTTACAAGCCTTACACTTTCCAAGCTTTCGATTTCCAAATGTTTGAGTTACAATCTTTATACTTTCCAAACATTCGATTTCCAAATGTTTCAATAACAATCTTTATACTTTCCAAGCTTTGGATTTCCAAATGTTTGAATTACAATCTTTATACTTTCCAAGCTTTCTATTTGCAAATTTTCCAATTACAACTTTTATACTCTCCAAGCTTTGGATTTCCAAATATTTGAGTTACAAGTCTTATACTTTCCAAGCATTCTATTTGCAAATTTTCCAATTACAAATTTTATACTTGCCAAGCTTTCGATTTCCAAATGTTTGAATTACAAGCCTTATACTTTCCAAGCTTTCTATTTGCAATTTTTCCAATTATAAGCCTTACACTTTCCAAGCTTTCGATTTCCAAATGTTTGAATAACAATCTTTATACTTTCCAAGCTATCGATTCCCAAATCTTCGAATTACAATTTTTATACTTCCCACACATTTTACTTGCAAATTTTCGAATTACAATCTTTCGGTTTTCCAATCTTCTTTATACATTACCTTTGCCATTAAATAAACCGAATTGAAGTGGCAATTACAATAAAAGTAACAGTATTTGAATCCCTTACCCCATTCATTGCTTCTTTTCACTCAAACATTGCATTACACTGTTCCTAATTTAGAAAGTTTCCTCGCTATCCTCTCCAATCATTAAGCAGAAATTTGATCCTAAAGAGTTACTCGAATCATATTAAAGCATCTCGATACGTTGAATTAAAGTATGACGCAAAAATAATAAGAAGAAGTAGAAGAATGGAAAACCGATAGATGGGGAAATGGAGGGTTGGATTTCCCGTCGACAGAACAATTTTGCGTGGGGCTGCAAATTGCCAATTGGACGATAAATGATTTAGATCGCACAAGCGCGCGTAGCTACGCGCACGTAAGTTTCGTTAGGGGGCGAAATTTCACCCCAAGGCAAAGGATGTCTTCCTTACCGACAAAGTGGACCTTTAATTCGATCACCGGCGAGTAGTCTCTCGAATCGAGGTGACTCACTCTCACCGTTCTTCACGCTGGTTGTTAATTGCCAATTTTAATGAAACATGCAGGAGGAGGAACAAAATCCCAGTCACACTCGTCTTCTTTATTTAAAAATTAAAAATTCATGCAAGTATGTTTGATTTACAGTAACACTGCACCATACATTTCTTTATTTCTTATTTTGGTTCTGGTATTTGCCGTTTGTTCTTAATTAACGTGCGAAGTCATCTATACGTATCGTCGAACATTTGGAAGTCGAAAGCTTGGAAAGCGGAAGGATTGTAATTGGACACATTTGGAAGTCGAAAGCTTGCAAAGTCGAAGGTTTGTAATTCGAACATATGGATGTGGAAAGCTTGGAAGTTGAAAGCTTGGAAGTCAAAAGCTTGGAGAGCATAAGGATTGTCATTTGAACATTTGGAAGTAGAAAGCGTGGAAGTCGAAAACTTGAAGAGCGTAAGAATTGTAATGCGAACATTTGGAAGTCGAAAGCTTGGAATTCGAACACTTGGGCAGCGTAAGGATTGTAATTCGAACATTTGGAAGTCGAAAGCATGGAAAGTCAAAGGATTGTAATTCGACACATTTGGAAATAGAAAGCTTGGAAAGTCGAAAGACTGTAATTCGAACATCTGGGAATGGAAAGCTTGGAAGTCGAAAACTTGGAAAGCATTAAAATTGTAATTCGAACATTAGGAAGTCGAAAGCTTGGAAGTTGAAAGCGTGGAAGTCGAAAGCTTGGAAGTCGAAAGCTTGGAGAGCATAAGGATTGTCATTTGAACATTTGGAAGTAGAAAGCTTGGAAGTAGAAAGCTTGGAAGTCGAAAACTTGAAGAGCGTGAGGATTGTCATTCGAAAATTTGGAAGTAGAAAGCTTGGAAAGCAGAAGGATTGTAATTCGAACATTTGGAAGTCGCAAGCTTGGAAAGTCAAAGGATTGTAATTCGACACATTTGGAAATAGAAAGCTTGGAAAGTCGAAAGACTGTAATTCGAACATCTGGGAATGGAAAGCTTGGAAGTCGAAAACTTGGAAAGCATTAAAATTGTAATTCGAACATTAGGAAGTCGAAAGCTTGGAAGTTGAAAGCGTGGAAGTCGAAAGCTTGGAAGTCGAAAGCTTGGAGAGCATAAGGATTGTCATTTGAACATTTGGAAGTAGAAAGCTTGGAAGTCGAAAACTTGAAGAGCGCAAGAATTGTAATGCGAACATTTGAAAGTCGAAAGCTTGGAATTCGAACACTTGGACAGCGTAAGGATTGTAATTCGAACATTTGGAAGTCGAAAGCATGGAAAGTCAAAGGATTGTAATTCGACACATTTGGAAATAGAAAGCTTGGAAAGTCGAAAGACTGTAATTCGAACATCTGGGAATGGAAAGCTTGGAGGTCGAAAACTTGGAAAGCATTAAAATTGTAATTCGAACATTAGGAAGTCGAAAGCTTAGAAGTTGAAAGCGTGGAAGTCGAAAGCTTGGAAGTCGAAAGCTTGGAGAGCATAAGGATTGTCATTTGAACATTTGGAAGTAGAAAGCTTGGAAGTAGAAAGCTTGGAAGTCGAAAACTTGAAGAGCGTGAGGATTGTCATTCGAAAATTTGGAAGTAGAAAGCTTGGAAAGCAGAAGGATTGTAATTCGACACATTTGGAAATAGAAAGCTTGGAAAGTCGAAGGATTGTAATTCGAACATCTGGGAATGGAAAGCTTGCAATTCGAAAACTTGGAAAGCATTAAAATTGTAATGTGAACATTAGGAAGTCGAAAGCTTGGAAGTCGATAGCTTGGAGAGCATAAGGATTGTCATTCGAACATTTGGAAGTGGAAACCGTGGAAGTCGAAAACTTGGAGGGCATAAGGATTGTAATTCGAACATTTGTTAGTCGAAAGCTTGGAATTCGAACGCTTGGAAAGGGTAAGGATTGTAATTTGAACGTTTGGAAGTCGAAAGCTTGGAAGTTGAAAGCTGAGAAGTCGAAAGCTTGGAAGTCGAAAGCTTGGAAAGAGTAAGGATTGTAATTCGAACATTTAGAAGTCGAAAGCTTGGAATTCGGAAGCTTTAATAGCGTAAAAATTGTAATTCGAACATTAGGAAGTAGAAAACATGGAAGTTGAAAGCTGGGAAGTCCAAAGCTTGGAAGTCGAAAGCTTGGAAAGCGGAAGGATTGTATTTCGAACGATTGGAAGTCCAAGGCTTGGAAGTCGAAAGCTTAGAAGACGAAAGCTTGGAAGTCGAAAGCTTGGAAGTTGAAAGCTGAGAAGTCGAAAGTTTAGAAGTCGAAAGCTTGGAATTCGAACGCTTGGAAAGAGTAAGAACTGTAATTCCAGCATTTGGAATTCGAAAGCTTGGAAAGTCACAGGATTGTAATTCGAACATTTGGAAGTCGGAAGCTTGGAAAGCGGAAGGATTGTAATTCGAACATTAGGAAATCGAAAGCATGGAAGTTGAAAGCTTAGAAGTCGAAAGCTTGGAAGTCGAAAGCTTGGAAAGAGTAAGGATTGTAATTCGAACATTTGGAAGTCGAAAGCTTGGAATTCGAACGCTTGGAAAGCGTAAGGATTGTAATTCGAACATTTGGAAGTCGAAAGCTTGGAAGTCGAAACCTTAGAAGTCGAAAGCTTGGAAGTCGAAAGCTTGGAAAGAGTAAGGATTGTAATTCGAACATTTAGAAGTCGAAAGCTTGGAATTCGGAAGCTTTAATAGCGTACAAATTGTAATTCGAACATTAGGAAGTAGAAAACATGGAAGTTGAAAGCTGGGAAGTCCAAGGCTTGGAAGTCGAAAGCTTAGAAGACGAAAGCTTGGAAGTCGAAAGCTTGGAAGTTGAAAGCTGAGAAGTCGAAAGTTTAGAAGTCGAAAGCTTGGAAAGAGTAAGAACTGTAATTCGAGCATTTGGAAGTCGAAAGCTAGGAATTCGAACGCTTGGAAAGCGTAAGGATTGTAATTCGAACATTTGGAAGTCGAAAGCTTGAAAGTCGAAAGCTTAGAAGTCGAAAGCTTGGAAAGAGTAAGAACTGTAATTCGAGCATTTGGAAGTCGAAAGCTTGGAATTCGAACGCTTGGAAAGCGTAAGGATTGTAATTCGAACATTTGGAAGTCGAAAGCTTGGAAGTTGAAAGCTTAGAAGTCGAAAGCTTGGAAGTCGAAAGCTTGGAAAGAGTAAGAACTGTAATTCGAGCATTTGGAATTCGAAAGCTTGGAAAGTCACAGGATTGTAATTCGAACATTCGGAAGTCGGAAGCTTGGAAAGCGGAAGGATTGTAATTCGAACATTTGGAAGTCGATAGCTTGGAAGTTGAAAGCTTGGAAGTCCAATGCTTGGAAGTTGAAAGCTTGTAAAGCGTAAGGCTTGTAATTCGAACATTTCTAAATCGAAAGCTTTGAAAGCGTAAGGATTGTAATTCGAACATTTCGAAGTCGAAAGCTTGAAATTCGAAAGCTTGGAAAGTATAAGACTTGTAATTCGAACATTTGAAAATCGAAAGCTTGGAAACCCGCAAAATTTACTAATACACAAATAATAAGTAGTAAAATAAGGGTGAACATATCTATAATAATAATAATAATAATAATACTAAATAGAACAAAATATCTAGAATATGAATAACCTGCTGCGTGGTTCTTCCGCGATGCTGCCACTGATACAAGTGCTCCAAATTAAGCGACCAACCAGGCGCGAAACTGAATCCTTCGCTCGGTGCTTGGAACGAAGATGTCTCCACAGTCGCCGCTATCTGATAAAACGGATCCGGTAGCTCCGTGTAAAGTCCCCGCCTGCCCAACCAACCTCCCAGAACGCGCTTCTCGTCCAACTGACCCAAATCCTTCTCCATCATCTCCCTCTCCATGGTGTACAACGATTCGAACTCTAAAAACGACATGGCGTTCTCACCGGCTCCCATCGTTGCTGTTTCCTCCTCGTCCAATAAATAATTCTCCCCCGGAAGCGAGACGTGTCGCCGTTTAGGCGAACCTTTTACTTTGCCGCAACATTCTTCCCGATCCTCTTGATAACAGTTGGTAGACCTTTTGAACGGCGAAAGCCGACGAGACGGCGAGGAAAGCGAGCTTTTAGACGAGATCGGCGACGACGCGTCCGGTTTCGAATGGTGAACGAGTTTCTTCGGGGAATTTGGTGCATTCGGCGCAGGCAACGGGAGCAGAATTTTTAAAGGCGAGCTCAGCTTGCAAGCTTTGCTTTTCGGCTTCGCGCCGTTGTTCGACGCTTTTGAGAGCAACGGAGTGGACATGCTGGCATTTTTTGGGGTGGGTCATTTGATGTGTCCTTTAACGGTGTTCTTACATTTGACATGGGTCTTGTAATGCGTTTCTTATGTAATGTAGTATTTATCCAGCTTCTGTTGTTGTCTATTTTTCGTTAATTTTCATTATTCTTCATTGTTTCTTTCCACTTTATTTTGCACACTTGTTTTGTAATACTTAAAGTGTATATTATATAATGTACTATTTATCCAATTTTAGTTGTCGTCAGTTTTCCATTAATTTCGATCATTATTCTTCACTGTTTCTTTGGAAATTATTTTGCACACCTGTTTTATAATACTTAAAGTGTCTATTATATAATGTACTATTTATCCAATTTTAGTTGTCGTCTATTTTCCATTAATTTCGATCATTATTCTTCACTGTTTCTGTGGAAATTATTTTGCACACTCGTTTTATAATACTTAAAGTGTCTATTATATAATGTACTATTTATCCAATTTTAGTTGTCGTCTATTTTCCATTAATTTCGATTATTATTCTTCACTGTTTCCTTGGAAATTATTTTGCACACTTGTTTTCTAATACTTAAAGTGTATATTATATAATGTACTATTTATCCAATTTTAGTTGTCGTCATTTTTCCATTAATTGCGATTATTATTCTTCACTGTTTCTTTGGAAATTATTTTGCACACCTGTTTTATAATACATAAATTGTCTATTATTTATCCACCAAAATTCATCGAATTAATCTTCTTGCAACTTTGTCACTTCACCACAAAATAATTCCCAAACTTTATCCCAACTATATTTTAATAAAACTGAATTTTAGATACATTTACAATAACTTAATAAACGGGGAAAAATGATTTAAAATATCACTGACAAAATTGCAACACTGCATTATTTCCAATCCATCGAATTTAATCATCTTGCAACTTTGTCACTGCACTTTAATTATTCCCAAACTTTATCCCAACTATATTTTAACAAAACTAATTTAATAATTTTAGATACATTTAAAATAACTTAATAAACTCGAAAAAATTATTTAAAATATCACTGACAAAATTGCAACGCCGAATTATTTCCAATCCATCGAATTTAATCATCTTGCAACTTTGTCACTTCACTTTAATTATTCCCAAACTTTATCCCAACTACATTTTAATAAAACTAATTTAATAATTTTCGATTCATTTACAATAACTTAACAAACTCGAAAAAATTATCTAAAATATCGCTGACAAAATTGCAACACTGCATTATTCCCAATCCATCGAATTTAATCATCTTGCAACTTTGTCACTTCACTTTAATTATTCCCAAACTATATCCCAACTATATTTGAATAAAACTAATTTAATAATTTTCGATTCATTTACAATAACTTAATAAACTCGAAAAAATGATTTAAAATATCACTGACAAAATTGCAACACTGCATTATTCCCAATCCATCGAATTTAATCATCTTGCAACTTTGTCACTTCACTTTAATTATTCCCAAACTTTATCCCAACTACATTTTAACAAAACTAATTTAATAATTTTAGATACATTTAAAATAACTTAATAAACTCGAAAAAATGATCTAAAATATCGCTGACAAAATTGCAACACTGCATTATTCCCAATCCATCGAATTTAATCATCTTGCAACTTTGTCACTTCACTTTAATTATTCCCAAACTTTATCCCAACTACATTTTAACAAAACTAATTTAATAATTTTAGATACATTTAAAATAACTTAATAAACTCGAAAAAATTATTTAAAATATCACTGACAAAATTGCAACACTGCATTATTCCCAATCCATCGAATTTAATCATCTTGCAACTTTGTCATTTCACTTTAATTATTCCCAAACTTTATCCCAACTACATTTTAATAAAACTAATTTAATAATTTTCGATTCATTTACAATAACTTAATAAACTCGAAAAAATTATCTAAAATATCACTGACAAAATTGCAACACTGCATTATTCCCAATCCATCGAATTTAATCATCTTGCAACTTTATTCACTTCACTACAAAATCATTATTGTTCAGAAAATTATTCCGAAACTTTATCCTCGCTACCATTTTTTCAAAAATCGTTCCACTTTGTTCGTTACTAATTCGTTGACTTGTAATAATTTGTAATTTCGTTGATTGTAACTAATCACCGGCAAAAACGCCGTGGAAATGAATTCGCGTTCCGTTCGAAGCGGAAATGTTTAAAAGAGGGAATCCTGTGGGAATACGAGCAGCCTGTACAGGATCAAACGCAGGACTGGCGATGCTTGAAAGCGTCCGATGCGCCGCAGGATCATCACGTAGCCATGGTGCAATTGTGCGCCCGCGCACCATAACTTCGCCCGACCATCGACTAAGTACGGAATAGGACAGATCCATTTATAGGAAACGTCATCAATTTCGAATTAAAATTCGAATTACGCGCAACCGCGGATCTCGCGATTTACTATTATACGAAAAAGTTGGGGAACTTGGTCTATTCGAGTGTTTAACGTTGTTGGTGTTTATCTCTTTCCTGTTTTTTGGTGAATAAGTAAGTAAGTAAGTGAGTAAGTAAGTGGCTGAGTAGCTGAGTAAATGAGTAAATGAGAAACTGAGTGGCTGAGGAAATGAATAAGTGAATAAGTGAATAACTGAATAACTGAGGAATTGAGGAATTGAGGAATTGAGGGACTGAATAAGTGAATAACTGAGTAAGTGTGTAACTGAGTAAGTGAATAACTGAGTAAGTGAGTAACTGAGTAAGTGAATAAGTGAATAAGTGAGTAAGTGAGTAACTGAGGAATTGAGGAACTGAATAAGTGAGTAAGTGAGTAACTGAGGAATTGAGGAACTGAATAAGTGAATAAGTGGGTAAGTGAGTAACTGAGGAATTGAGGAACTGAATAAGTGAATAACTGAGTGAGTAACTGAGTAAGTGAATAACTGAGTAAGTGAGTAACTGAGTAAGTGAGTAACTGAGTAAGTGAATAACTGAGTAAGTGAATAACTGAGTAACTAACTAACTGAGTAACTAAGTAACTAAGTAACTAGGTAACTAAGTAACTAAGTAACTAGGTAACTAAGTAACTAGGTAACTAAGTAACTAAGTAACTAGGTAACTAAGTAACTAGGTAACTAAGTAACTAGGTAACTAAGTAACTAGGTGACTAAGTAACTAAGTAACTAAGTAACTTAGTAACTAAATAACTAAGTAACTAAACAACTAAGTAACTATGTAACTAAACAACAAAACAACTAAGTAACTAAGTAACTAAACAACGAAACAACTAAGTAACTAAACAACTAAGTAACTAAGTAACTAAACAACGAAACAACTAAGTAACTAAACAACTAAGTAACTAAATAACTAAACAACTAAGTAACTAAATAACTAAGTAACTAAGTAACTAAACAACGAAACAACTAAGTAACTCAACAACTAAGTAACTAAATAACTAAGTAACTAAACAACTAAGTAACTAAGTAACTAAGTAACTAAACAACTAAGTAACTAAGTAACTAAACAACGAAACAACTAAACGACTAAGTAACTAAACAACTAAGTAACTATGTAACTAAACAACGAAATAACTAAGTAACTAAGTAACTAAACAACGAAACAACTAAGTAACTAAGTAACTAAACAACGAAACAACTAAGTAACTAAACAACTAAGTAACTAAGTAACTAAACAACGAAACAACTAAGTAACTAAACAACCAAGTAACTAAATAACTAAGTAACTAAACAACTAAGTAACTAAGTAACTAAACAACGAAACAACTAAGTAACTCAACAACTAAATAACTAAATAACTAAGTAACTAAACAACTAAGTAACTAAGTAACTAAGTAACTAATCAACTAAGTAACTAAGTAACTAAACAACGAAACAACTAAACGACTAAGTAACTAAGTAACTAAACAACTAACCAACTACACAACTAAACGACTAAGTAACTAAGTAACTAAACAACAAACCAACTACACAACTAAACAACTAAACTAGTAAACAACTAAACAACTAAACAACTAAGTAACTAAACAACTAAGCAACTAAGTAACTAAGCAACTAAATAACTAACCATCTAAACAACTAAACAACTAAGTAACTAAGCAACTAAACAACTAAATAACTAAATAACAAAGTAACTGAATAACTAAATAACCAAATAACTGTGAATTTGATGAGACGAAAGCGAGAGAGAAAGAGGTGGATACGAGGTCATTTCGCGTACAAAGAGGGGTTCACTTTCATGTGGAAAAAATGATTCGCAATAATCCCGAAGCCAGTGACACGGCAATAACGTTTCCCTCGGCGTAAGCCACCCTTTGCCTTTCCAGCAGAAATAGCAACCGCCAAAGTGGTTGTCAGCGGTCTTCTCTGCATTCCACAATTTTACCCATTACCGGACACCGAAGCTCTCCTCAAGAATAAATAATAAAACACGTGTTCAAATGAACCTATTTCGAACGAAGCATTATTAAAAGTTGAAATATAATACACGAAGCAACATTGGCGTACTATTACCCTCGATTAACCAGTTAAACTTTTGTTTAAAATCGTTAAACAGCTATTAGTTATCTTTATTATAGCACGCGACAAACGTTCGTCGTATGACTTATGAAAAATATGTTTTTTTTAATAGGAAACTTTTTTATTTCATTACAATTACTTTGTTATTAAAGGAAGTGGATTCTAGTAGCAGTTATAGGAATAGGAACAAGTATATTTGGCTAAAAGGGAAAATTAATGTTAGTATTTTAGAAATAATGGGCAGAAGTTAAATATAAGAAATGAGCTGCGATTCGCTAATAAATCGCGAAGGTTTCGATATTCGACATCGAAACGCTTGGAAATCGAGAGCTTGCAAAGTCGAAGGATTGTAATTCGAACATTTGGAAGTCGAAAGCTTGGAAGTCGAAACGTAGAAGTCTAAAGCTTGGAAGTCGAAAGCTTGGAAAGCGTAAGGATTGTAATTCGAACATTTGGAAGACGAGAGTTTGGAAGTTGAATGCTGAGAAGTCGAAAGCTTGGACGTCGAAAGCTTGGAAAGCCTAAGGATTGTAATTCGAACATTTGGAAGTCGAGAGATTGGAAGTTGGAAGCTTAGAAGTCGAAAGCTTGAAAGTCGAAGGCTTGGAAAGCCTAAGGATTGTAATTCGAACATTTGGAAGTCGAGAGTTTGGAAGTTGAATGCTGAGAAGTCGAAAGCTTGGAAAGCCTAAGGATTGTAATTGGAACATTTGGAAGTCGAAAGCTTGGAAGTTGGAAGCTTGGAAAGTCGAAGTATTGTAATTTGAACATTTGGAATTCGAAAGCTTGGAAAATCGAAGGACTGTAATTCGAACATTTGGAAGTCGAAAGCTTGGAAGTTGGAAGCTTGGAAGTTGGAAGCTTGAAAGTCGAAAGCTTGGAAATTCGAAGGATTGTAATTCGAACATTTCGAAGTCGAAAGCTTGGAAGTTGCAAGCTTGGAAAGTCGAAGTATTGTAATTCGAACATTAGGAATTCGAAAGCGTGGAAAGTCGAAGGATTGTAATTCGATCATTTGGAATTCGAAAGCTTGGAACATTAAAAGATTGTAATTCGAACATTTGGAAGTCGAAAGCTTGGAAGTTGAAAGCTTAGAAGTCGAAAGCTTGGAAGTTGAAAGCTTGGAAAACGCAAGGAATGTAATTCGAACATTTGGAAGTCGAAAGCTTGGAAAGTCTAAGGATTGTAATTCGAATATTTCGAAATCGAAAGCTTAGAAAGTGGAAGGATTCTAACTTGAACATTTGGAAGTCGAAAACTTGGAAGTCGAAAGCTTGGAGGTCATAAGGATTGTCAATCGAACATTTGGAAGTCGAAATCTTGGAAATTGAAAGTTTAGAAGTCGAAAGCTTGGAAGTAGAAAGCTTGGAAAGCGTAAGGATTGTAATTCGAACATTTGGAAGTCGAAAGCTTAGAAATCGAAAGCTTGGAAGTTGTAAGCTTGGAAAGCGTAAGGATTGTAATTCGAACATTTGGAATTCGAAAGCTTGGAAAGTGGAAGGATTGTAATTCGAACATTTGGAAGTCGAACATTTGGAAGTCGAAAGCTTGGAAGTCGAAAGCTTGGAAAGTCGAAGGATTGTAATTCGAACATTTGGAATTCGAAAGCTTGGAAAGTCGAAGGATTGTAATTCGAACATTTGGAAGTTGAAATCTTAGAAGTCGAAAGCTTGGAAGTTGGAAGCTTGAAAGTCGAAAGCTTGGAAAGTCGAAGGATTGTAATTCGAACATTTGGAAGTTGAAATCTTAGAAGTCGAAAGCTTGGAAGTTGGAAGCTTGAAAGTCGAAAGCTTGGAAAGTCGAAGGATTGTAATTCGAACATTTGGAAGTCGAAAGCTTGGAAGTTGGAAGCTTGAAAGTCAAAAGCTTGGAAAGTCGAAGTATTGTAATTCGAAGTATTGTAATTCGAAGTATTGTAATTCGAAAGCTTGGAAAGTCGAAGGATTGTAATCCGAACATTTGGAAGTCGAAAGCTTGAAAGTCGAAAGCTTGGAAAGTCGAAGTATTGTAATTCGAACATTTGTTAAATCTTTTCCATTCCATAAGAGGAACAGAAAACCGCGCCGTGTCTAAAATGTGAAAAACAAACGCGAATGATTCCCCTTTTATTTTCGAACTACAAAGAGTCGCTATCTTGCGGCGGAAGAGTGCAACGCTACTGCATTTATTCGTCGATGGCGAGCTTAAAGGGTACGGATAGAGGCTTATAACTTTATCAACTTTGATGTGCTTCTTGTTGAATATAATTCATAAACGAACCATTCTAAATCGCAAGAGGCGTAAGAATGTCTCTGCTTCTTTTACGCACGCCAAATTTCACTTTGAAGTTTGTGATGCTTCGTATAAATTGGATCCGGTCTATCCTGTGTTTAGTGAACGCCTGTACTTAGCGAATGGTTAACGAGAAACCGGTGGAAGGCAAAGCAAACGCCATCTCATGAATGAGAAGCACGCGGCGAATACGAACGCCGCCACGCCTTGCGGAGAAACTGCTGAAAAGGAGGGTGAACGTAATTCCTTTGCACCACGTGGTTGCACACCCACGGGACTAGCTTTAGCCCCATGAAAACGTGACTCACAAGATTTATAGCTTTCTCTCTGTACCGTATGTACCGCTATTAGACGGGGTTCGATCGTGTCTTAAGGTTCAATGGGACACCAGCTTTCGTTTGTTTGCGATAACAATGGTGTGCGGCTGTTAATAATTATGAGAAAAATCAGAGATACTCTAGTCAGTGGCGTACATCTCTCAGAATTTTTTCAGATTTTTCGAACGCAGCAGTAAATTTTGAAAAATCCTAACAGAGATAAATTTATATAAATCCAATTTCTGGATTCGTATAATAATATTTGGTACAAAATTAGGCTAAATACTGCATGGAAAATTATGAAAAAAATCAGAGGTACTCTAATCAATATGGTACATCTCTGAGAATTTTTTCAGATTTTTCGAACGCAGCAGTAAATTTTGAAAAATCCTGACACAGGTGAATTTATATAAATCCAGTTTCTCGATACGTATAATAGTATTTCATAAAAAATTAGGCTAAATACTGCATGGGAAATTATGAAAAAAATCAGAGATACTCTAATCAATAGCGTACACGTCTGAGAATTTTTTCAGATTTTTCGGTCTTATCAGCGAATTTTGAAAAATCCTGACATAGGTAAATTTATATAAATCCAATTTCTGGATTCGTATAATAGTATTTGATAAACAATTAGGCTAAATACTGCATGGAAAATTATGAAAAAAATCAGAGATACTCTAATCAATAGCGTACACGTCTGAGAATTTTTTCAGAATTTTCGAACGCGGCATTAAATTTTGAAAAATGCAGACACACAGACATTCATCTTACGCAATTACTTTTCCCTTCTTACTACAAAACGATGGATTCCTCGCGAAATAATCGACGCGTAACTTCTTTACGAATATCCGCGTCTCGAAATATTATTGTACCTACAGATTCCATGAGCAAAATTCGACGATAAGATTACATTTGCGACGCGAATCAGTCGAGTGGAAAACAATTTACCTGCGCCTGTCGTTTTTCGCACGTGCAATTCCTCAGCTTCTGCAACTGTTCGTCGATCAAATAGAACGCCGAGTATTTCTGGCTCTCAGGAGACAACGGCGAATCGGGAGACGCGAAACCGGAACTTCGTCCGCTTCCACTGTTTCCTACAATAATCGAGTTCGAGTTTTCGTTCGTCTGTTTCGACGTCGACGGTGACAACGGCGACAAAGGCGAGCCGATTCCTGAACTCTCCGAGCTGGAATTCGCCAATCCTCCTATATTCAACGCCTTCTCCCTCCTCTTTAACTTGGGGATCAAACTTCTTCTCTTAATCGCCCGCGAATCGCCTTCGTTCGCGCAAATCCGTCCCACTTTCGAGTTTTCCACCTCGAACGGATTCGCCACTAACAATCGCAGCTCGAAATCTTTCCTCTTCGAATCTTCGTTCGAATTTTCGCGCGCTTTCGCGGAACAGTCCTCTAAGACGCCATGTTGGATGCTGGCGATGCGTTGCGACGGCGTTTGGTTAGATTTCGATCGTTTCGCGGCGATTCTAAAGTCGTCGAAGGATCGAAGAAGCTGCAAATCGTAGCCGCCGTCGAGGCAATCTTTCACCGCGTAATATTCGACGTTCTCGAAGCAAACGGAAGGAATCGCGATTGTCTCGTTCAACGAAGACGGGCGACGTTTGACGGTTCCGGTTTCGTTACTCGGGGAATCCCAGTCCACGTGGAACGTTCTTCGTTTCGAGCACATCGCGACGTTCGTTAAGTTGCACATCAATTAATATCGCCGCTGTCGCGCGACGAAAAATTGTGAAAAAAATAGCAGACACTTTGCTCGAACAGCTAAGCGTCTGAGAATTATTTCAGATTTTTTGCACCAGCCGAAGTATTTTGAAAAAATTGCGAAAGTACAGATTATTTGTAACACGTGGAAGGAATGTTGTTTACAGGTTAAACATGGTTTCCTTTGTTTAACCGCGAAGGAAAATTGTGAAAAAAATAGGAGACACTTTGCTCGACCAGCTAAGCGTCTGAGAATTATTTCAGATTTTTGGCATCAGCCGAAGTATTTTGAAAAAATTGCGAAAGTAGAGATTACTTGTAACACGTGGAAGGAATGTTGTTTACAGGTTAAATATGATTTCCTTTGTTTAACTGCGAAGGAAAATTGTGAAAAAAATAGGAGACACTTTGCTCGACCAGCTAAGCGTCTGAGAATTATTTCAGATTTTTTGCACCAGCCGAAGTATTTTGAAAAAATTGCGAAAGTACAGATTATTTGTAACACGTGGAAGGAATGTTGTTTACAGGTTAAACATGGTTTCCTTTGTTTAACCGCGAAGGAAAATTGTGAAAAAAATAGGAGACACTTTGCTCGACCAGCTAAGCGTCTGAGAATTATTTCAGATTTTTTGCATCACCGGAAGTGTGATTTTAAAAAATTCCAAAAGTACAGATTTTTCATCCTATGCTCTAAAAGCTATTTACGGTTTAAATTCGATTTTTTCCTTTAATAGCGTGCCAAAAATTTCGAAAAAATTCTAGATGCTTTCCATCGACGAGATACAAGTTCCTGAATTTTCTCAAATTTTTCACATCAGCGGAAGTACGATTTTAAAAAATATGAAAAACGCAGATTTCTCATCCTACGCTGCGAAACATATTTACACTTCAAACTCGATTTATTTTCGTTCAACCGCGCTGTCGCAAAAATCGTGAAAAAAATAGTAGACACTCTAGACGACCATCTGCACGTCTCAGAATTATTTCACATTTTTCGCGTCACCGGAAGCGCGTTAAAAAAAAATCCAAAACCGCGCGCGTGGTTTTATATTCGCCACGATTCGTCGCACATTTTCCACCGATTAAAAAAAGATGAAAAGCGAGACGAAAGGGGAAAGACAACGTTGACAGGTGCCGTATGGAAGGTTAAGGAAACGCGTAGAACGAAGATCGATCTACGATGGCTGAATGGGAACGCCGATAAGCGAATTTCTCGCTTCTTGCCTCGCGGACAATAGAGATGCACTTGCCGAGGGCGCCGCGGGCCAACTGAAACCGCCCTCCGGCCAAAGGAACGCGTTTATCCGGCCAGCATAAACTCGTGCAGCCGGGCAAAAAGTCCACGTGACACCCTACATTCTTAGGCCAGCCCCTCTCTCTATCATAGGGGATAAAAACTAATTACATTCGGGGCGACCGTCGGGGTTGCGTCGCGTGATTGCAGCCGTATTGCCGCTACCCACCACTTCGCTTTCGCACCGATCTGTACACGCCAAATCACCCGATATACGTACAATATTGTCGGGATTGCGAGTAGTCACATCGAACAACTATACGCGTCAAAGTTTCGCAGTATAATGCACCACGTAAAAAGATGTAAAAGTTTATTTCATTTTTGTCGCTTGCGCGACGAATCCAATAAACGTGAAATTAGTGGATCAGGTAATCGAAAACTTTGCTTAATCGAGCGTTCAACGTGCGCCTGATTAATAATCGGGATAAGGGGAGGCAAAAATCATTGCAATATCCGGTTGCGGGTTCCAGAGTGGCGAAATTCGCGTACTAAGCAAAGGGCTTACAACTTATAATCCCCCGGCGCAGCGCAATCGCGTTACGGGTTACCAGAAGATTATGCTTGCGCCCTCGTGTTGCACGCTGGGAGCATAAGCATCGTTCTATCCCCTCCTTTCGCCGCGAAATGGCCTAAGCTGTGTGCGCGCGTAAACGTCATTCGATCGAAGCTTAACCGCGCAATTCGGAAGCTTTTAAACTTCCTTAATCGGTTGAAATAAAATGTAAAACCTTCATTCGATTGAACCCTTGCAACGCGATTATTTTGTTACTTAAATATGCTATTAAAGGGTTATCCTAAAGTACCTAAATAGTATCGAAAAGTATCTTTAGAACGTTGAACGAGAGAATATCCGTGAAACGCCATGGTTGTCAGTAAAAGCGGAGAAATAAGCGTTTTAAAGAAACTGGAAAAGTTCGTACGTCCGAAAAATAAATAATTCTTGTTAAAGACAAAGAATATTAATTTCTCCGCGTCTAGGCATCGGATTTCGATGAACCTTGGCTTAAATTAAAGGGGCATGTTCGAGGAATATGCTGCGTGTACGTTTGAATCAATTCCACGCACGGTTTTTGAGTTATTAATAAAAGAAGAGGAAACATTTGTTTATAAACAAAACATTTGTTATACAAAGAAACTATATTGTGTAGCGGCATGAAACCTATCGGATGTTGTAGCGGGAAGTCTCCTCTTTAATTTAAGCCGCGGTTGATAGAATTCGGACGTCTGGAAGCCGAGAAATTAATATTCTTCTTCGGATACATTTTAAGTAATCTACCACGACGCCATGTATTTGTTTATAACAAATGAACTGCAAGGGCTAGTTGCAAAGGGCTATAGTATAATATTCTAGGATCCTTCCACTTTAATTTAAGCCAAGGTGCATTTAAATTGTACATCTAGTAGTCGAGAAATTAATTAAATTGTTATGCTTCTTCAGATACTGTCTGACTAATCTACCACGACGCGATATATTTGTTTATAACAAATGAACTGCAACGGCTAGTAGTAAAAGGCTGTAGTATAATATTCTAGCATCCTTCCACTTTAATTTAAGCCAAGGTGCATTTAAATTGTACATCTAGTAGTCGAGAAATTAATTAAATTGTTATGCTTCTTCAGATACTGTCTGACTAATCTACCACGACGCGATATATTTGCTTATAACAAATGAACTGCAACGGCTAGTAGTAAAAGGCTATAGTATAATATTCTAGGATCCTTCCACTTTAATTTAAGCCAAGGTGCATTTAAATTGTACATCTAGTAGTCGAGAAATTAATTAAATTGTTATGATTCTTCAGATACTGTCTGACTAATCTACCACGACGCGATATATTTGTTTATAACAAATGAACTGCATGGGCTAATTGCAAAAGGCTATAATATAATATTCTAGGATCCTTCCACTTTAATTTAAGCCAAGGTGCATTTAAATTGTACATCTAGTAGTCGAGAAATTAATTAAATTGTTATGCTTCTTCAGATACTGTCTGACTAATCTACCACGACGCGATATATTTGTTTATAACAAATGAACTGCAACGGCTAGTAGTAAAAGGCTGTAGTATAATATTCTAGCATCCTTCCACTTTAATTTAAGCCAAGGTGCATTTAAATTGTACATCTAGTAGTCGAGAAATTAATTAAATTGTTATGATTCTTCAGATACTGTCTGACTAATCTACCACGACGCGATATATTTGTTTATAACAAATGAACTGCAAGGGCTAGTTGCAAAGGGCTATAGTATAATATTCTAGGATCCTTCCACTTTAATTTAAGCCAAGGTGCATTTAAATTGTACATCTAGTAGTCGAGAAATTAATTAAATTGTTATGCTTCTTCAGATACTGTCTGACTAATCTACCACGACGCGATATATTTGTTTATAACAAATGAACTGCAACGGCTAGTAGTAAAAGGCTGTAGTATAATATTCTAGCATCCTTCCACTTTAATTTAAGCCAAGGTGCATTTAAATTGTACATCTAGTAGTCGAGAAATTAATTAAATTGTTATGCTTCTTCAGATACTGTCTGACTAATCTACCACGACGCGATATATTTGCTTATAACAAATGAACTGCAACGGCTAGTAGTAAAAGGCTATAGTATAATATTCTAGGATCCTTCCACTTTAATTTAAGCCAAGG
Source organism: Eucera pruinosa (assembly GCA_028830335.1). Classification (NCBI taxonomy): domain Eukaryota; kingdom Metazoa; phylum Arthropoda; class Insecta; order Hymenoptera; family Apidae; genus Eucera; species Eucera pruinosa. The sequence goes on from JAMYCR010000021.1 coordinate 3,113,350, forward strand.
TGCATTTAAATTGTACATCTAGTAGTCGAGAAATTAATTAAATTGTTATGATTCTTCAGATACTGTCTGACTAATCTACCACGACGCGATATATTTGTTTATAACAAATGAACTGCATGGGCTAATTGCAAAAGGCTATAATATAATATTCTAGGATCCTTCCACTTTAATTTAAGCCAAGGTGCATTTAAATTGTACATCTAGTAGTCGAGAAATTAATTAAATTGTTATGCTTCTTCAGATACTGTCTGACTAATCTACCACGACGCGATATATTTGTTTATAACAAATGAACTGCAACGGCTAGTAGTAAAAGGCTGTAGTATAATATTCTAGCATCCTTCCACTTTAATTTAAGCCAAGGTGCATTTAAATTGTACATCTAGTAGTCGAGAAATTAATTAAATTGTTATGATTCTTCAGATACTGTCTGACTAATCTACCACGACGCGATATATTTGTTTATAACAAATGAACTGCATGGGCTAATTGCAAAAGGCTATAATATAATATTTTAGGATCCTTCCACTTTAATTTAAGCCAAGGTGCATTTAAATTGTACATCTAGTAGTCGAGAAATTAATTAAATTGTTATGCTTCTTCAGATACTGTCTGACTAATCTACCACGACGCGATATATTTGTTTATAACAAATGAACTGCAACGACTAGTAGTAAAAGGCTGTAGTATAATATTCTTAGGACCTTCCCCTTTAATTTGAGCCGCGGTTTATCAAATTCGGACGCCTAGAATCCGAGATCTAAACAAATTAACACAAGGATACGCGCCAATGCCACCACCAGGTCTCTCGTAATGGTCCGTTACTTTCCTAATCCCATCAAACCTACTAATTTTCTTCGTATCTTAACTTCGAATTGCCACAGCGTAGAAGATACCTGTTTCACCGACAGAACCGCGACTCTATCGTCTTGCACGATCCCTGTTGCAAACCATAGGTGGCGCGAAAAGCAGCGAAATTGTGGCGATCCATCGTTGCAGCCGCCGATAGAGGGATTCGCGACGAAAGCATTTCTCGCAAGTACTCGACAAGATACTTCGATCTCTTATATATAACTTTCAAATTATAGAAGTAGTAATAGTCATAAGTATCCCCTAGTCCGAGGCAGTCTTGCTAGGCCAGCCTCACTGACTTGACGAGTCTACTAGTATCTACTAGTAGACCCCGGGACACACGAAACCTAGAGAAAAATATTCTTTTCTCTGTGCTTCTGCTACGCATTCCCTCTCTCTCGTACACATTCACTATTCACTGTGAAATCCTCCCACTTTCTATTTCATCTTCTACTAATTGTGATAATGGAACCAAGGAGTAGAGTTCGCCATAAAATCTTGTCAAAGGTTAGTGGTCTATATTTCCAGAGAAATATTATAGTCGTGTGCAGTAGTCGAGTCGCGTACAAAGTTTCCGCGAAATGAAAAAGATCTTGTGTTGTATACTCGCGTATACTTCGTGTCTCTGTGCTCGTGTAGCGTGTTCTTCCATCCTCTACTACTACTTTATACTTCTTTCCACGTTTCCTTCTTTCCCCGATTCGCGCGCGTAGGTCGGTAATCGTGAAAGTCTAATTTACCGACGCGTCGTGTTGCCCTATCACGATTTCGAAAGATGGAGCTTCGAAAGCCTTGCAAAGGAGGCCTTGAAAACGCGCTTGCGAGAGGAGCTTACACGCGGGCTACTACGGCTCTGTGTCGCACTATGGATTTGCCATTAATTCGAAACCCCCTGTGGGAAAGTTTTGTCCTAGCACGCGCGCAACCCTCCTTCGCTTTTCGACTACCTGCGGCTTTGCGCGAAAAGTATGCTTATCGCTGCATACCATCTGGCGCGAAACTGCTTCGCTAATAAACACAAACGGTTCGCGGAATTCGGGTGCAAAAATGTTAAACATTATAGCAACAATAAATAAGATGATGTACCAATTACTTTATTCAACTGTTTTAAAACGTATTCCAACGTAAAGATCCAGTTCCAGTTTGGAGTATATATATCGTTCAACGAATCGAGTTTATTTTGCAACATTCTTTTTATATATTCAGTATAATGAATTCGTTGCGAATTAATTGGAAATGTAGGACAAAGTCCGATGTCCTTATTACGAGGAATTGGAAACGTTTCACTTAAATAATATTTGCGACGTTACAAATTTCTACTGGCTTAAATTTGCAACGTTACAAATTTGCAATGCTTCGAATTTCCATTGCCCCAAATTTGTAACGTTACAAATTTGCAATGGTTCGAAATTCTACTGCCCCAAATTTGCAACGATACCAATTTGCAATGCTTCAAATTTCCACTTCCCCAAATTTGCAATGCTTCAAATTTGCAACGTTACAAATTCCCATTGCTTCAAAATTCTACTGTCCCAAGTCTGCGACGATACAAATTTGCAATGCTTCAAAATTCTACTACCCCGAATTTGCAACGTTACAAATTTTCAATGCTTAGAATTTCCACTGCCCCAAATTTGCAACGTTAGAAATTTCCAATGCTTCAAATTTGCAACGTTATAAAGTTTCAATGCTTCACATTTCCACTGTCCCAAATTTTCAACGTTACAAATTTCCAATGCTTCAAATTTGCAACATTACAAAGTTCCAATGCTTCAAAATTCTACTGCCCCAAATTTGCAACGTTACAAATTTCCAATGCTTCAAATTTGCAACATTACAAAGTTCCAATGCTTCAAAATTCTACTGTCCCAAATTTGCAACGTTACAAAGTTCCAATGCTTCAAATTTCCACTTCCCCAAATTTGCAATGCTACAAATTCCCAATGCTTTAAAATTCTACTGTCCCAAGTCTGCAACAATACAAATTTGCAATGCTTTAACTTTCCACTGCCCCAAATTTGGAACGTTACAAATTTCCACTGCCCCAAAATTGCAACGTTAGAAATTTGCAATATTTCAAATTTGCAACGTTAGAAATTTCCAATGCTTCAAATTTGCAACGTTATAAAGTTTCAATGCTTCACATTTCCACTGTCCAAAATTTGCAACGTTACTAATTTCCAATGCTTCAAATTTGCAACGTTACAAATTTGCAATGCTACAGCTTTCCACTGTCCCAAATTTGCAACGTTACAAATTTCCAATGCTTCAAATTTGCAACATTACAAAGTTCCAATGCTTCAAAATTCTACTGTCCCAAATTTGCAACGTTACAAATTTCCAATGCTTCAAATTTCCACTTCCCCAAATTTGCAATGCTACAAATTCCCAATGCTTTAAAATTCTACTGTCCCAAGTCTGCAACAATACAAATTTGCAATGCTTTAACTTTCCACTGCCCTAAATTTGCAACGTTACAAATTTCCACTGCCCCAAAATTGCAACGTTAGAAATTTGCAATATTTCAAATTTGCAACGTTACAAATTTCCAATGCTTCAACTTTGCAACGTTACAAATTTCCAATGCTTAGAATTTCCACTGCCCCAAATTTGCAACGTCACAAATTTGCAATGCATCAAACTTCCACTGTCCCAAATTTGCAACGTTACAAATTTCCAATGCTTCAAATTTGCAACGTTACAAAGTTCCAATGCTTCAAAGTTCTACTGCCCCAAATTTGCAATGCTTCAAAATTTTACTGCCCCAAATTTGCAACGTTACAAATTTCCACTGCCCCAAATTTGCAACGTTACAAATTTCCAATGCTTCAAATTTGCAACGTTACAAAGTTCCAATGCTTCAACTTTCTACTACCCCAAATTTGCAACGTTACAAATATCCAATGCTTAGAATTTCCACTGCCCCAAAGTTGCAACGTCACAAATTCCCAATGCTTCAAAAGTCTACTGTCCCAAGTCTGCAACGATACATATTTGCAATGCTTTAACTTTCCACTGCCCCAAATTTGCAACGTTACAAATTTGCAATGCATCAAACTTCCACTGTCCCAAGTTTGCAACGTTACAAATTTCCACTGCCCCAAATTTGCAACGTTACAAATTTCCACTGCCCCAAAATTGCAACGTTAGAAATTTGCAATATTTCAACTTTGCAACGTTACAAATTTCCAATGCTTCAACTTTGCAACGTTACAAATTTCCAATGCTTAGAATTTCCACTGCCCCAAATTTGCAACGTTACAAATTTCCACTGTCCCAAATTTGCAACGCTACAAATTTCCAATGCTTCAAATTTCCACTTCCCCAAATTTGCAATGCTACAAATTCCCAATGCTTTAAAATTCTACTGTCCCAAGTCTGCAACGATACAAATTTGCAATGCTTTAACTTTCCACTGCCCCAAATTTGCAACGATACAAATTTGCAATGCTTTAACTTTCCACTGCCCTAAATTTGCAACGTTACAAATTTCCACTGTCCCAATTTTGCAACGTTACAAATTTCCACTGCCCCAAAATTGCAACGTTAGAAATTTGCAATATTTCAACTTTGCAACGTTACAAATTTCCAATGCTTCAACTTTGCAACGTTACAAATTTCCAATGCTTAGAATTTCCACTGCCCCAAATTTGCAACGTTACAAATTTCCACTGTGCCAATTTTGCAACGTTACAAATTTCCAATGCCCCAAATTTGCAACGTTACAAATTTCCACTGTCCCAATTTTGCAACGTTACAAATTTCCAATGCTTCAACTTTGCAACGTTACAAATTTCCAATGCTTAGAATTTCCACTGCCCCAAATTTGCAACGTTACAAATTTCCACTGTCCCAAATTTGCAACGCTACAAATTTCCAATGCTTCAAATTTCCACTTCCCCAAATTTGCAATGCTACAAATTCCCAATGCTTTAAAATTCTACTGTCCCAAGTCTGCAACGATACAAATTTGCAATGCTTTAACTTTCCACTGCCCCAAATTTGCAACGTTACAAATTTGCAATGCATCAAACTTCCACTGTCCCAAGTTTGCAACGTTACAAATTTCCACTGCCCCAAATTTGCAACGTTACAAATTTCCACTGCCCCAAAATTGCAACGTTAGAAATTTGCAATATTTCAACTTTGCAACGTTACAAATTTCCAATGCTTCAACTTTGCAACGTTACAAATTTCCAATGCTTTGAATTTCCACTGCCCCAAATTTGCAACGTTACAAGTTTCCACTGTCCCAAATTTGCAACGCTACAAATTTCCAATGCTTCAAATTTCCACTTCCCCAAATTTGCAATGCTACAAATTCCCAATGCTTTAAAATTCTACTGTCCCAAGTCTGCAACGATACAAATTTGCAATGCTTTAACTTTCCACTGCCCCAAATTTGCAACGATACAAATTTGCAATGCTTTAACTTTCCACTGCCCTAAATTTGCAACGTTACAAATTTCCACTGTCCCAATTTTGCAACGTTACAAATTTCCACTGCCCCAAATTTGCAACGTTATAAATTCCCATTGCTTCAAAATTCTACTGCCCCAAATTTGCAACGTTAGAAATTTCCAATGCTTCAAATTTGCAACGTTGCAAATTTGCAATGCTTCAACTTTCCACTGTCCCAAATTTGCAACGTTACAAATTTCCAATGCTTCAAATTTCCACTGCCCCAAATTTGCAATGCATCAAACTTCCACTGCCCTAAATTTGCAACGTTACACAGACTAAAACACGATTCTATTTCGTCGCTGTCAACCCTTGCCTTACAATCTCTCACGTAACTTATCATCAACAAATAGAAATGCAACAAAAATGTTGCGCCCAATTTCTTATCTTCCGAAGGGAAGCAAAATAAGTGTAACAAAAAATAACATTGTACCGCGACCAGAAGTATACGTTACGTTCGACGAATTCATCATTAATTCCTGCCACTTCTCTGACTGCTCGTTGCGAACGAAAGGTTTGACGCGAAGACTGAAAAGAACGACGCGTGTCCGCGGACTTTCGGGGATTTCCCACGTGTCTGGCGAACGATGCGCGCGCAACGCGGCGAAACTTTTGTCCGCCTAGCCGCGCGTTTATTGCGGCCGGAGAATTACGTTGGCTTTGCTAGGGGAAAAGGAGGGGGAGTTAAAGGAACGGAGAAAACGGAGCGAATCGACTGACGACGTCGGGAAAAGCGAAAGTTGACTTTAAACTTTTCAAGGGGATCGCTTGCAACGCTTTATCAACTTCTTTCCCTTCTTTTTTCTTTCCCCATACATCGTTTACCCAAAAACTATATATGAAACGTTGTCTAATATAGATTCAGAACGATTGCAAATTAATTCTGGGTTAGTGTTGAATTTAACTCGGAATGATTTCATAATTAATATTCATTTATTCATGTGTATTAAATACGATGTATTAATGATTGATTCGTTGGAAATATAGAACAAGGTTCGATGTTTAAAATGGGTTGAAATTGATTTTGGTTTATCCTTGGGTTAGATGAAACGAATGAAAAAATAGGAACACAATTTTTTTTACATATACGTTAACTCGCGTCGGTTTGCGTAACAAATACAAGACGTACAGTAAACGTGTCGCCTTCACTGAATTACGACGCGTTCGATGCTTTATAATTACATTGCTCACGTTTCGATGTTGAACAGCGCGTAATTTGCCCGCTAGTATTTCGTTGTTCGCGGGACATCGATTAAGTCCGTGTCGCGTGTATACTTAACACTAATTGCTATGATTTATGGGACGTTTAAAAATGGAATAATTAATAGGGTATCGTTGGGGTGCATATGTAAACATTCGCTCCTCCCTCTTCTATTTAATGTTTATCCAGCAATTAAATACCCACTTTTGATTTATGGCTGCTTTTGAACGCGATACCGGAAATATCCTCTCCCCCCCTTTTTTTACATCTCCGATTTTTAATGATTAATGGCGCGTTTCGAATATTTATTTCAACTAATTCGTGAATCTAACATAAGAATAAACCAAAATTAATTGAAACCTATTTCGAAGCTAACCCAAGAATAAACCAAAATTAATTCCAACCCATTTTGAATATTGGACTTTGTTATATATTACCAATGAATTAGTAGTTAATTCATTACATTCAAAATATAACAAAAATGTAACACATTAATTTTGAAGCCATTTCGAATTGAATTCAAGTATATAAGTCAGTATTAATTTGAAATGAGTCGTGAATCTAACCCAAGAATAAACCAAAATTAATTTAAACCTATTTCGAAGCTAACCCAAACATAAACCATAATTAATTCCAATCCATTTTGAACATTGAACTTTGTTATATATTTCCGATGAATTAGTAGTTAATTCATTACATTCAACATGTAACAAAAATGTAACATTTATTATTGAACCATTCTGAATTGAATTCAAGTATAACTCAGTATTAATATGAAATCATTCTTGAATCTAACCCAAGAATAAACCAAATTAATTTAAACCTATTTAGAAGCTAACCCAAGAATAAAGCAATATTAATTTCAACCCATACTAAATATTGGACTTTGCTATATATTTCCAATGAATTAGTAGTTAATTCATTACATTCAACATGTAACAAAAATGTAACATTTATTATTGAACCATTCTGAATTGAATTCAAGTATAACTCAGTATTAATTTGAAATGAGTCGTGAATCTAACCCAAGAATAAATCAAAATTAATTTAAACCTATTTCAAAGCTAACCCAAGCATAAATCAAAATTAATTTCAACCCATTCTGAATATTGGACTTTGTTATATATTACCAATGAATTAGTAGTTAATTTATTACATTCAACATATAACAAAAATGTAACACATTAATTTTAAAGCCATTTAGAATTGAATTCAAGTATAATTCAGTATTAATTTGAAATGAGTCGTGAATCTAAGCCAAGAATAAACCAAAATTAATTGAAACCTATTTAAAAGCTAACCCAAGAATAAACCAAAATTAATTTCAAACCATTGTGAATATTGGACTTTGTTATATATTTCCAATGAATTAGTAGTTAATTCATTACATCCAACACATAACAAAAATGTAACATATTAATTTTGCAACCATTTCGAATTGAATTCAAGTATAACTCAGTATTAATTTGAAATGAGTCGTGAATCTAACCCAAAAATAAACCAAAATTAATTTAAACCTATTTCGAAACTAACCCAAGCATAAACCAAAATTAATTTCAACCCATTTTAAACATTGGACTTTGTTATATATTTCCAATGAATTAGTAGTTAATTCATTACATTCAACATGTAACAAAAATGTAACATATTAATTTTGCAACCATTCCGAATTGAATTCAAGTATATAAGTCAGTATTAATTTGAAATGAGTCGTGAATCTAACCCAAAAATAAACCAAAATTAATTTAAACCTATTTCGAAACTAACCCAAGCATAAACCAAAATTAATTTCAACCCATTTTAAACATTGGACTTTGTTATATATTTCTAATGAATTAGTAGTTAATTCATTACATCCAACACATAACAAAAATGGAACACATTAATTTTCAAGCCATTCATAATTGAATTCAAGAATAACCCAGTATTAATTTGAAATCATTCCTCAATCTACCCCAAGGATAAACCAAAATTAATTGAAACCTATTCCTTAGCTAACCCAAGAATAAACCAAAATTAATATCAACCCATTCTGAACAGTACTATACATAGTATATCAACAAATACATACAAAATATCACGCGTGTGATCTTTTTCAAACTATTACCATTAACCACATTAACCGCTTAATATTCCATACACGTCACTTTGATTCCCATAGTCTACCTATCTGTCAAAAACTCATTAAAATCATAGTCGTACCATCGATGAGAGCCTTCTGTTGTAACCATTCGCCTAGGATCACGCGGTTTCCCCGAAGCTGCGAAAGTTTCGCAAGACACAGTCTCCCCGGTTATAGGCGGCCGGAAACTGGCAAGATTCTGCACGCGTAAGCCAATTTAGCGCTCTCTGAGGCCTGTCGTTGGCGAGGATAGGCGTTGTATCTTTAATTATCTGCGCGGTGGCGGGTTCCCGAGGGATTTTGCCGGCTACCAGCAGGGGTTGCAAAATGGTATCATCTCGTGCTCATGGCCGGGGCGTGGCTCAACTCGACACCCAAAATCTCTTCATCTTCGTCTATCTACGGCTTAGCGGGAAAAAGGGGGGGAAAACCTCGGCCATTTAGCAACAGCTTTACTGGAGACGGGTTCAACCTCTTCTGGGGAAAAAGGAGATAGTAGAACAGTAGAATATGCTTCCATTGGCGCATTCGTTGCATTTAAGAAGCTTCTACTGTGCGCGGTAATTGGCGTTTTTGCGTGCAACTGTGTTCAGAGATTATTTAATGGAATTCGAGGTGCAGGATTGATGTACCACGTGCTAACGCTTAAAGATTAACTTTAACGTGATTTTATTTAACTTCATTTAACTGTTTTAGAACGTGTTTAACATTGGAATCCAGATACTGTTCGGAGGGGAATGTATTGTTCAATGGATCGAGATTGTTTTGGAACATTTTTGTTGTGTGTTGCATGTAATGGATTCATTACTCATTCGTTGAAAATGTACAACAAAGAGCAATGTTTAAAATGGGTTGATGTTAATTTTAATTTGGTTTATTCTTGGGTTAGCTAAGGAATAGGGTTAAATTAATTTTCGTTTATTCTTGGGTTATCTTCTAAATAGGTTTTAATTAATTTTGGATTATTCTTGGGTTAGATTCACGAATGATTTCAAATTAATATTGGCTTATTCTTCGATTCAATTCGGAATGGCTTCAAAATTAATAATGGTTTATTCTTGGGTTTGTTACTTTAATGTATTAAATATGATGTATTAATAACTAATTCATTGGAAATGTAGAATGAAGTCCATTGTTCAGAATGGGTTGAAATTAATTTTGGTTTATGCTTGGGTTAGCTTCTAAATAGGTTCAAATTAATTTTGATTTATTCTTGGGTTAGATTCAAGAATGATTTCAAATTAATACTGGGTTATACTTGACTTTAATTATGAATGGCTTCAAAATTAATATGTTACATTTTTGTTACGTGTTGAATATAATGAATTAACTACTAATTCATTGGTAATATATAACAAAGTCCAATATTCAGAATGGGTTTAAATTAATTTTGATTTATTCTTGGGTTAGCTTCTATATAGATTTCAATTAATTTTGGTTTATTCTTGGGTTAGATTTATAAATGATTTCAAATTAATACTGGGTTGTACTTGAATTCAATTCTAAATGGCTTCAAAATTAATGTGTTACATTTTTGTTATATGTTGAATGTAATGAATTAACTACTAATTCATTGGTAATATATAAGAAAGTCCAATATTCAGAATGGGTTGAAATTAATTTTGGTTTATGCTTAGGTTAGCTTCTAAATAGGTTGAAATTAATTTTGGTTTATTCTTGGGTTAGATTCAAGAATGATTTCAAATTAATACTGGGTTATACTTGACTTTAATTATGAATGGCTTCAAAATTAATATGTTACATTTTTGTTACGTGTTGAATATAATGAATTAACTGCTAATTCATTGGTAATATATAACAAAGTCCAATATTCAGAATGGGTTTAAATTAATTTTGTTTTATTCTTGGGTTAGCTTCTATATAGATTTCAATTAATTTTGGTTTATTCTTGGGTTAGATTCAAGAATGATTTCAAATTAATACTGGGTTATACTTGAATTCAATTATGAATGGTTTCAAAATTAATATGTTACATATTTGTTACGCGTTGAATGTAATGAATTAACTACTAATTCATTGAAAATATATACCAAATTCAATGTTCAGAATGGATTGAAATTAATTTTGGTTTATGCTTGGGTTAGGTTCAAAATACGTTTAAATTAATGTTGGTTTATTCTTGAGGTAGATTGAGGAATAATTCCAAATTAATACTGGGTTATACTTGAATTCAATTATGAATGGCTTCAAAATTAATGCTACATTTTCGTTACGTGTTGAATGTAATGAATTAACTACTAATTCATTGGAAATATATAACAAAGTTCAATATTTAGAATAGGTTTAAATTAATTTTGCTTTATTCTTGGGTTAGATTCACGACTCATTTCAAATTAATACTGAGTTATACTTGAATTCAATTTGGAATGATTGCAAAATTAATTTTACATTTTTGTTATGTGTTGAATGTAATGAATTAACTACTAATTCATTGGAAGTATATAACAAAGTTTAATGTTTAGAATGGGTTGAAATTAATTTAAATTTGGTTTATTCTTGGGTTAGCTTCAGAACAAATTTAAATTAATTTTGGTTTGTTCTCGGGTTAGCTTCTAAATAGGTTCAAATTAATTTTGATTTATTCTTGGGTTAGATTCACGAATAATTTCAAATTAATACTGAATTATTCTTGAATTCAATTATGAATGGCTTCAAAATTAATGCTACATTTTTGTTATGTGTTGAATGTAATAAATTAACTACTAATTCATTGCAAATATATAACAAAGTCCAATATTCAGAATAGTTTGAAATTAATTTTGCTTTATTCTTGGGTTAGCTTTGTAATAGTTTTAAATTAATTTTGCTTTATTCTTGGGTTACCTTCGTAATAGTTTTAAATAAATTTTAATTTATTCTTGCTTTCAATTCACGACTCATTTCAAATTAATACCGAATTATCCTTGAATTCAACTCGACATGGTTGCAAAATTAATATGTTACATTTTTGTTATGCGTTGAATGTAATGAATTAACTACCAATCCACTGAAAATATAAAACAAAGTCCAATATTCAGAATGGGTTAAAATTAAACGTACTCTTCGTACATATTACATACTTCGCCGTTAAATGAAATAATATATATGTACACACATACAATTATTGTTTAGCATATTGTCATTCCCACTAGGCTCTCCGCGGCGACGTCGAAAGCAGAAGGCGAGAAAAAAGGGGCCGTTCGTGGCGCAGCGCAATGGAAAAGGGGAACGAGAGTGAAGTGGAAGCGCAGCGGCGCGGAAAATTATCCGTGGAACGTGCAACGAGGAAGGAACAAGGTCGTGATCGCGTGTACGCAGACAGCTGGACGCGAACCGCGGCTAGGCGGCGATATTAATTAAGACGGTGATTTGGGAAAAAATCTTGCGCCGCGTTCACGTGGAAAATGACGCCACGGCGAACTCGGGACCTTGTATGCAATTTCCACGGCATCGCGTTTAGTTCCGAGCATTCGAATTTCCAAGCTTCGTCAATTCCACGCGTGGTACGTTTGTAAACATTGCAACTTTGCAAGTAGTGAAGCTTGCATGCGTTGTTAATTTGCAATTGTTGCAATTTGAAAGCGTTGCTATTTGCGAGTTTTGTAAATTAGAAGTATTGCAATTTGCAAGCGTTGCAATTTGCAAGTATTGCAATTTGCGAGCTTTGTAAATTGCAAGTATTGCAATTTGTAAGTATTGCAATTTGCAAGTATTGCAATTTGCAAGCGTTGCAATTTGCAAGCGTTGCAATTTGCAAGCGTTGCAATTTGTAAACGTTGTTAATTTGCAAGTATTGCAATTTGCAAGTATTGCAATTTACGAGTATTGCAATTTGCAAGCGTTGTAAATTGCAAACGTTGTGAATTGTAAACGTTGTTAATTTGCAAGCAATGCAATTTGTAAACGTTGTTAATTTGTAAGCAATGCAACTTTGCAAGTATTGAAGCTTGCAAGCGTTGTTAATTTGCAATTGTTGCAATTTGAAAGCGTTGCTATTTGCCAGCTTTGTAAATTAGAAGTATTGCAATTTGCAAGTATTGCAATTTGCAAGTATTACAACTTGCGAGCTTTGTAAATTGCAAGTAATGCAATTTGTAAGTATTGTAATTTGCAAGCGTTGCAATTTGCAAGCGTTGCAATTTGCAAGCGTTGCAATTTCGAAGCGTTGCAAGTTGTAAACGTTGTTAATTTGCAAGTATTGCAATTTACGAGTATTGCAATTTGCAAGCGTTGTAAATTGCAAACGTTGTTAATTTGCAAGCAATGCAATTTGTAAACGTTGTTAATTTGTAAGCAATGCAACTTTGCAAGTATTGAAGCTTGCATGCGTTGTTAATTTGCAATTGTTGCAATTTGAAAGCGTTGCTATTTGCGAGGTTTGTAAATTAGTGGTATTGCAATTTGCAAGCGTTGCAATTTGCAAGTATTGCAATTTGCGAGCTTTGTAAATTGCAAGTATTGCAATTTGTAAGTATTGCAATTTGCAAGTATTGCAATTTGCAAGTATTGCAATTTGCAAGCGTTGCAATTTCGAAGCGTTGCAAGTTGTAAACGTTGTTAATTTGCAAGTATTGCAATTTACGAGTATTGCAATTTGCAAGCGTTGTAAATTGCAAACGTTGTGAATTGTAAACGTTGTTAATTTGCAAGCAATGCAATTTGTAAACGTTGTTAATTTGTAAGCAATGCAACTTTGCAAGTATTGAAGCTTGCAAGCGTTGTTAATTTGCAATTGTTGCAATTTGAAAGCGTTGCTATTTGCGAGGTTTGTAAATTAGTGGTATTGCAATTTGCAAGCGTTGCAATTTGCAAGTATTGCAATTTGCGAGCTTTGTAAATTGCAAGTATTGCAATTTGTAAGTATTGTAATTTGCAAGCGTTGCAATTTGCAAGTATTGAAATTTGCGAGCTTTGCAATTTCGAAGCGTTGCAAGTTGTAAACGTTGTTAATTTGCAAGTATTGCAATTTGCAAGCCTTGTAAATTGCAAACGTTACAATTTCCAAACGTTGTAAATTGTAAACGTTGTTAATTTGCAAACGTTACAATTTGCAAACGTTGTAAATTGTAAACGTTGTTAATTTGCAAGCAATGCAATTTGCAAACGTTGTAAATTGTAAACGTTGTTAATTTGTAAGCAATGCAATTTGCAAGTATTGCAACTTGCGAGCTTTGTAAATTGCAAGTATTGCAATTTGCAATTACTGTAATTTGCAAGCGTTGCAATTTGCAAGTATTACAATTTGCAAGTATTGCAACTTGCGAGCTTTGTAAATTGCAAGTATTGCAATTTACAATTACTGTAATTTGCAAGCGTTGCAATTTGCAAGTATTACAATTTGCAAGTATTGCAATTTGCAAGCGTTGTAAATTGCAAGCGTTACAATTAGCAAACGTTGTAAATTGCAGGTATTGCAATTTACAATTATTGTAATTTGCAACCGTTGCAATTTGCAAGCGTTATAAATTGCAAGAGTTACAATTTGCAAACGTTGTAAATTGCAAGCGTAGTAAATTGCAAGTATTGCAATTTGCAAGCGTTGCAATTTGCAAGCATTGCAATTAGCAAGCGTTACAACTTGCAAACGTTGCAATTTCGAAGCGTTGCAATTTGTAAATATTGCAATTTGCAAGTATTGTAATTTGCAAATATTGCAATTTGCAAGTATTGCAATTTGTAAGTATTGCAATTATTGTAATTTGCAACCGTTGCAATTTGCAAACGTTGTAAATTGCAAGCGTTGCAATTTGCAAACGTTGTAAATTGCAAACGTTGTTAATTTGCAAACGTTGCAATTTGCAAGCATTGCAATTAGCAAGCATTGCAATTAGCAAGCGTTACAATTTGCAAACGATGCAATTTCAAAGCGTTGCAATTTGCAAGCGTTGCAATTTCTAAACCTTGCAATTTGCAAGTATTGCAATTTGCAAGCGTTGGAAATTGCAAGTATTGCAATTTGCAATTATTGTACTTTGCAACCGTTGCAATTTGCAATTATTGTAATTTGCAACCGTTGCAATTTGCAAGCGTTGTAAATTGCAAGCGTTGCAATTTGCAAACGTTGTAAATTGCAAACGTTGTTAATTTGCAAGCGTTGCAATTTGCAAGCATTGCAATTAGCAAGCATTGCAATTAGCAAGCGTTACAACTTGCAAACGTTGTAAATTACAAACGTTGTAAATTGCAAACGTTGTTAATTCGCAAGCGTTGCAATTTGCAACCATTGCAATTAGCAAGCGTTACAACTTGCAAACGTTTGCAATTTCCAAGCTCCAAAATTTTGACGGGTTGCAATTTCCAATTTCGATTTAAAGTAGACGCTACTGTGATCGCGGTAAGGAGGCGCGCAATTATTGCACATTAAAAGGGTGGAACGTTCGAATTCCCATCAAAGGCTTTCCGTGCCCGTAATCATCTGTCACTCGTTATCGTATTACCTCGTCGAGGGCCGCAAACGAACAAGAAACCGAACCGATCGAGCTAGCGGTTGAGTTACCGCCAACTATCGTGCACGACAATCTTGAATTGCCTCTCGTGAAATTTAATATCGTTAAGGTTAGAAGAGTTAACTATGTGTGTGTGTGTGTGTGTGTTTCGAGAAAAGTTTGTTACGAATGAGAATCGATCCACGATGAAATCCGTCGAGCCGAAGCTGCTCCAAGTGCGCGCGTACGAGACAAATTTTCAAAATTTTGCAATTTTCAAGCTTTACAATTTTTACGCGTTGCAATTTCCAAGCTTTACAATTTTTACGCGTTGCAATTTCCAAGCTTTGCAATTTTCAAGCTTCGTAATTTCCAAGCTTTACAATTTTTACGCGTTGCAATTTCCAAGCTTTGCAATTTCCAAGCTTTACAATTTTTACACGTTGCAATTTCCAAGCTTTGCAATTTTCAAGCTTTGCAATTTCCAAGCTTTACAATTTTCAATCTTTGCAATTTTTAGGCATTTGCAATTTCCAAGCTTTACAATTTTTACGCGTTGCAATTTCCAAGCTTTGCAATTTCCAAGCTTTACAATTTTTACGCGTTGCAATTTCCAAGCTTTGCAATTTCCAAGCTTTACAATTTTCAATCTTTGCAATTTTTAGGCATTTGCAATTTCCAAACTTTACAATTTTTGCGCGTTGCAATTTCCAAGCTTTGCAATTTCCAAGCTTTACAATTTTTACACGTTGCAATTTCCAAGCTTTACAATTTTCAATCTTTGCAATTTTCAATCTTTGCAATTTTTAGGCATTTGCAATTTCCAAGCTTTACAATTTTTACGCGTTGCAATTTCCAAGCTTTGCAATTTCCAAGCTTTACAATTTTTACGCGTTGCAATTTCCAAGCTTTGCAATTTCCAAGCTTTACAATTTTCAATCTTTGCAATTTTTAGGCATTTGCAATTTCCAAACTTTACAATTTTTGCGCGTTGCAATTTCCAAGCTTTGCAATTTCCAAGCTTTACAATTTTTACACGTTGCAATTTCCAAGCTTTACAATTTTCAATCTTTGCAATTTTCAATCTTTGCAATTTTTAGGCATTTGCAATTTCCAAGCTTTACAATTTTTACGCGTTGCAATTTCCAAGCTTTGCAATTTCCAAGCTTTACAATTTTCAATCTTTGCAATTTTTAGGCATTTGCAATTTCCAAACTTTACAATTTTTACGCGTTGCAATTTCCAAGCTTTGCAATTTCCAAGCTTTACAATTTTTACACGTTGCAATTTCCAAGCTTTGCAATTTTCAAGCTTTGCAATTTCCAAGCTTTACAATTTTCAAGCTTCGCAATTTCCAAACTTTACAATTTTTACGCGTTGCAATTTCCAAGCTTTGCAATTTCCAAGATTTACAATTTCCAAGCTTTACAATTTCCAAGCTTTACAATTTTTACGCGTTGCAATTTCCAAGCTTCACAATTTCCATGCTTTACAATTTCCAAGCCTTACAATTTTTAGGCCTTGCAATTTCCAAGCTTTGCAATTTTCAAGCTTTACTATTTCCAAGCTTTACAATTTTTACGCCTTGCAATTTCCAAGCTTTGCAATTTTCAATCTTTGCAATTTTCAGGCATTCGCAAATTGCAAGCTTTGCAAATTTCCAAGTTTTACTTACAAGAATCGATGCGATCCACTTATGAAATCCGTCTCTCTGAAGCTGCTCCAATTTCACGCGTACTCGACGAATTTTCAACCTTATTTCTCTCTCAAATAAAGCGTCGTATGAACAAATTGTATTCCAAATTTTCCATTCAATTTTTCGCGTAGAATCACCCTCTACTCGCCTTGTACCACCAGTTACGGGGCACCCTGTATATCTACATCTATATCTATACGTTGACGAGGTTCTAAAATAGTTAAACAACGTTACGTAAAGCGTTAACGTTGAAGCGTCCTGTACGAAGCATAGCGAATAAAAAAAAGAAGAAGCGACGCGTCGGGGCGCAGAATTTGAAACAGTCTCGCAGGCAACCAAGACACCAGGGGTTGGCTACAGCTGCTGTCACATAAATATCCCGAAACCCCCGAATTCCGCCAACGAGCCGAGCATAAAGTTGCCGAAACTCCACCCGGTATTGATTCTCAATTCTTACGGCAACGAAAGCGGGAAAGAAGGCAAAATTGGCCTCCTACGAAGAAAGGCAAGGCAAATCGGGCGTCGATAACTTTTCAAATTTCCATCCGCTTCTCGTTTCCATTGATATTCATTCGTAAACGTGAAGAATTTGCCGCGATTCGATGAAAGTAAAGACGAGTAAGTAACGACAGGGGTTTTAACACGCTGATGAAATTAAAACGAAGCGTGAAGCATTAATTAAGTACAGGATAGATTATTCATTTATAGGAAAATGGAATTTGAATTGATTCGTGGACGTATATATACGTCGTTAGTAATGAAAGGGTTATTAAGATGGTAATGTAATTAAAACGAAGTTTAAATCATTAATTAAGTACAGGATAGATTATTCATTTATAGGAAACTGAAATTGGAATTTATTAGTGGACGTATATATACGTCGTTAGTAATGAAAGGGTTATTAAGATGGTAATGAAATTAAAACGAAGTTTAAATCATTAATTAAGTACAGGATAGATTATTCATTTATAGGAAACTGAAATTGGAATTTATTAGTGGACGTATATATACGTCGTTAGTAATGAAAGGGTTATTAAGATGGTAATGAAATTAAAACGAAGCGTGAAGCATTAATTAAGTACAGGATAGATTATTAATTTATAGGAAAATGGAATTTGAATTGATTCGTGGACGTATATATACGTCGTTAGTAATGAAAGGGTTATTAAGATGGTAATGAAATTAAAACGAAGTTTAAATCATTAATTAAGTACAGGATAGATTATTCATTTATAGGAAAATGGAATTTGAATTGATTCGTGGACGTATATATACGTCGTTAGTAATGAAAGGGTTATTAAGATTGCAATGAAATTAAAACGAAGTTTAAATCATTAATTAAGTACAGGATAGATTATTCATTTATGGGAAACATCGTAAATTTCAAATTGAAATTCGTCGCGTGCAAAAAAGTAGAGGTTTTTAAGTCCCTTGGGATTTGGATTAATAATTTGATATCATTCGTGAATCTAACCAAAGAATAAACCAAAATTAATTTAAAACTATTTAGAAGCTAACCCAAGATTAAACCAAAATTAATTTAAAGCTATTACAAAGCTAACCCAAGAATAAACCAAAATTAATTGCAACCTATTCTGAACATTGGACTTTGTTATATATTTCCAATGAATTAGTAGTTAATTCATTACATTCAACACGTAACAAAAATGTAACATTAATTTTGGAACCATACCGAATTGAATTCAAGTATAACCCAGGATTAATTTGAAATCATTCTTGAATCTAACCCAAGAATAAACCAAAATTAATTTAAACCTATTTAGAAGCTAACCCAAGAATAAACCAAAATTAATTTCAACCCATTCTGAGTATTGGACTTTGTTACACATTTCCAATGAATTAGTAGTTAATTCATTACATTCAACACGTAACAAAAATGTAACATTAATTTTGGAACCATACCGAATTGAATTCAAGTATAACCCAGGATTAATTTGAAATCATTCTTGAATCTAACCCAAGAATAAACCAAAATTAATTTAAACCTATTTAGAAGCTAACCCAAGAATAAACCAAAATTAATTTCAACCCATTCTGAGTATTGGACTTTGTTACACATTTCCAATGAATTAGTAGTTAATTCATTACATTCAACACATAACAAAAGTGTAACACATTAATTTTGGAACCATACCGAATTGAATTCAAGTATAACCCTGTATTAATTTGAAATCATTCTTGAATCTAACCCAAGAATAAACCAAAATTAATTTAAACGTATTTAGAAGCTAACCCAAGCATAAACCAAAATTAATTTCAACCCATTCTGAATATTGGACTTTGTTATATATTCCCAATGAATTAGTAGTTAATTTATTACATTCAAAACATAACAAAAATGTAACATATTAATGTTGAATCCATTCCGAATTGAATTCAAGTATAACGCAGTATTAATTTGAAATCATTCATGAATCTAACCCAAGAATAAACCAAAACTAATTAAAACCTATTTTATAGCTAACCCAAGAATAAACCAAAATTAATTCCAACCCATTCTGAATATTGGACTTTGTTATATATTACCAATGAATTAGTAGTTAATTCATTACATTCAACACGTAACAAAAGTGTAATATATTAATTTTGAAACCATTCCGAATTGAATTCAAGTATAACCCAATATTAATTTGAAATCATTCATGAATCTAACCCAAGAATAAACCAAAACTAATTAAAACCTATTTTATAGCTAACCCAATAATAAACCAAAATTAATTCTAACCTATTCTGAATATTGGACTTTGTTATATATTACCAATGAATTAGTAGTTAATTCATTAAATTCAACACGTAACAAAAATGTAACATATTAATTTTGAAGCCATTCATAATTGAATTCAAGTATAACCCAGTATTAATTTGTAATCATTCTTGAATCTATCCCAAGAATAAACCAAAATTAATTGAAACCTATTTTGTAGCTAACCCAAGAATAATCCAAAATTAATTTCAACCTATTCTACAGCTAACCCAAGAATAAACCAAAATTAATTTCAACCTATTACGAAGCTTCGCAACAGTGTTAACAATATACAAGACAGTATATCACAGTCTTTACTTTCGATACGTCATTGTCAGATATAAATTGTTGCAATATTGCATCATACACGCGTAATTCTTGTCGAACTCTTCCATAAAAATAAAAAACAGTCGCTTGCAAAACACAGCCGCGCCAAAGAGGTTAAAATTGGCGATAATTGGCACGCCTGGCTTAGTTACTTTCGCTCGCCGGAAGTTGGCTTACCTTCACGGTCTCCTGAGGGGAGTACCTCGCAGAGCGCTGCACTTGAGCCTGTGCCTGCAGGCTCATCGCTGCACCATATCTGCCACACTAAATACTCTGCGAACAGGCAAAGAAAATTCCAATATTAGAACACGAAACACTAAAACACAGTCTACCATTGTAATAATACCAATCGACTTTGTTTCACGTTTATCATATTTCACGTACGAAATAAATCATTTCACGTTGAACAATATTATAATTCTTCGAACTGCAACCATTTTTGAAATGTTCAACGCGTTCCAAAACGGTTGAATAAAGTTACTTAAAAGCGCGCGAATTTTAAAGCGATTGCAATCGATACGTTTAACTTTGTCATACGTTTAATCGAGGATGACGTCTTTAACCTTTTGCGGACGAGAAGTAATGACACTACTGAGAGTACTTTTCTTTTGAATTCCACGACTTTGAGTTTTCTCACGCTTAGGAGTTCGAAACTATTTCATTTCCAACCATTTCAAGTGTTTATTATTACGTTTACGTATTCGTTGCGTTAAGTTTTGTGCTTTAATAGTCGACATGGGTTCGAAAGCCAAAAAATGATCAGGCGACTATTTCTCGACGCTCGTTTGCAAAGGGTTAAAACGATCCCCAATCGTCAATAAATACTTCGACGATTAATCGATCCCTACACGATCGATTTACAATTGTTAGATTTTACAATAACGTGCATGGAAGTACATATCTCCGTAACAAGAATTTCACGCGGTCGCATTGAATACGATTGTTAAACGAAGCATTACAAAAACACGCAAAGGGTTCAAATTAACTCGTCTTCCCTCTCGTTCAATTTCTGAGAAATTTATTACTCTATGAAGCATCATTACAAGTTGGCAACGATTAAAATCAGCCTAATATCAATGCCTTTTTATTAATTTACAGTAAAGAAGATTGATTTTTGGTGATTTTTAAAGGTTTTCCAGTGAACGGGTTAATAGTTTATTTTGAAATAAAAGCGATGCTCGCAGAGGATCCGGGCGAAAGTTACGCCAGAAACAAGAGCGAAAGTAGACGCGGGAATGGCAGAGGGTGGCTGGTCGGCTGGTTGGCTTGTCAATACCAAGAGCTACGTGACCCAGGTACCAAATCACGCATCCGGTCGAAGGAGGGAAGAAAAAAGGGAACGAAAAAGTCAGCAACTCTCCGCGTCTATCTTTTTTCCTTTCATAAAATCCTCGGCTTCTCATCTCTACGAAACACTTCGCGACCTTTGTTCTAAGTTTACGAGAACGAGTCAAGGTAGCGATAGAAATTACGGCTTAATTGTCAGCTTGAACGTAACTTTAACTTTCGTCAATTATTTTAGAAACTTATTCCACTTTTATTGTGTTTACGACGATTTCTAAATGACTCCAATTACTGTCACCAAAACTTTAATTATTTCAATTTAGCAGCTCTGTAATTTGGTAAAAGTCTACAGACGCAAATAGTAACGAAAGGGTTAACCCTTTGACGACGAGCGTCAATCATTTTTTCGCTTTCCTAACCCGTGTCGACTATTAAAGCGCGAAACTTAACGCGACGAATACTCAAACGTGATAATAAACATTTGAAATGGTTGGAAATGAAATGGTTTCGACCTGAGAAGCGTGAAAAAACTCAAAAGTCGCGGAATTAAAAAATAAAGTACCCTCGCAAGTGTTTATTACTTCTCGTCCGCAAATGGTTAATCCTTTGCGGGACGAGGGAAAATAATACGCAACAAATTTCCACTCGATCGCAAATCCATCGCGGACATATTTAACAACGTTGAACGAATTTTCGCCGAATTATTATCGAAAGTGCGTATTAACGTCGCTAATCGAAATTTGCCGCTTTTAAAAGCGACGTTTACTAATGCAATCGAACAAAGTTGTGGATTTAAAAAATAAAGTACTCTCGCAAGTGTTACTACTTCTCGTTCGCAAAGGGTTAATTAATGACGCTTTTATAGGAGGGATTAGAGGCGGAGGAACGATAGAGGGAAAGTTTTGAACGACAGTGTACGCGAAGGTATCGCAGGTGAATGAGCGAGCTACGCCAGCGGGAACAATGTATTTACGGCGGTGTTCCGAGTCCATGGGGGTTGCACGGTGCGTCGGGATAGCGTGGGATCGCGAGGTGGGGAACAGATCGATAGCAAAAGGACCCTCGTAGACCTTATGGTGCCTCCTGCCGACTCTTCCTGCTTGTGCTCGTCCCGCCGCACCGTTTCCACCTTGTGTTCTCCCTTACTACGAAATTAACACGCGCGTTTGTATCCTAGTTTTTGCGTCATCGATCCTCGAACCGCGCGGTCGCGGCCACGTTCCACTGACTTATTGTTGTCGACCGTACGACGACAACTCGCTTCGGATCGTACACTTTTCTTTCTTTAAGAGTTTCTTTATTTAACAGAGGTTTGTTTATAATTGGGTTGTTTATTATGTTGCGTATAATTGGTTTCTTTATTTTGTTGCGTATGATTGGTTTGTTTTAGTATAATTGTATATCATTGGTTTGTTTATTATGTTGCGTATGATTGGTTTGTTTTAGTATAATTGTATATAATTGGTTTGTTTATTATGTTGCGTATGATTGGTTTGTTTTAGTATAATTGCATGTAATTGGTTTCTTTATTATGTTGCGTATAATTGGTTTGTTTTAGTATAATTGCATATAATTGGTTTGTTTATTATGTTGCGTATAATTGGTTTGTTTTAGTATAATTGCATGTAATTGGTTTCTTTATTATGTTGCGTATAATTGGTTTGTTTTAGTATAATTGTATATAATTGGTTTGTTTATTATGTTGCGTATAATTGGTTTGTTTATTATGTTGCGTATAATTGGTTTGCTTTAGTATAATTGTATATAATTGGTTTGTTTATTATGTTGCGGATGATTGGTTTGTTTTAGTATAATTGCATGTAATTGGTTTCTTTATTATGTTGCGTATAATTGGTTTGTTTTAGTATAATTGTATATAATTGGTTTGTTTTATTATAATTGCATGTAATTGGTTTGTTTATTATGTTGCGTATAATTGGTTTGCTTTATTATAATTGTATATAATTGGTTTGTTTATTGTATTGCATGTAATACCAAAATTAATTAAAACCTATTCTGAAGCTAACCCAAGACTAAACCAAAATTAATTCCAACCCATTCTAAACATTGGACTTTGTTATATATTTCCAATGAACTAGTAGTTAATTCATTACATTGAATATGTAACAAAAATGTAACATTAATTTTGAAGCCATTTCGAATTGAATTCAAGTATAACCCAGTATTAATTTGAAATGAGTCGTGAATCTAACCCAAGAATAAACCAAAGTTAATTAAAACCTATTCCTTAGCTAACCCAAGAATAAACCAAAATTAATTTAAACCTATTTAGCAGCTAACCCAAGAATAAAGCAAAATTAATTTCAACCTATTCTAAACACTGAACTTTGTTATATACTTCCAATGAATTAGTAATTAATTCATTACATTCAACACGAAACAAAAATGCAACATTAATTTTGGACCCATTCTGAATTGAATTCAAGTATAACCCAGTATTAATTTGAACTAATTCGTGAATCTAACCCAAGAATAAACCAAAGTTAATTAAAACCTATTCCTTAGCTAACCCAAGAATTAACCAAAATTAATTTAAACCTATTTAGCAGCTAACCCAAGAATAAACCAAAATTAATTTCAACCCATTATGAACAATGGACTTCATTCTGTACTTCCAATTAATTAGTTATTAATACATCATATTTAATACACTAAAGTAACAAACCCAAGAATAAACCATTATTAATTTTGAAGCCATTCCGAATTGAATCGAAGAATAACTCACTATTAATTTGAAATTATTCGTGAATCTAACCCAAGAATAATCCAAAATTAATTTCAACCTATTTAGAAGCTAACCCAAGAATAAACCAAAATTAATTCCAACCCATTATGAACAATGGACTTCATTCTGTACTTCCAATTAATTAGTTATTAATACATCATATTTAATACACTAAAGTAACAAACCCAAGAATAAACCATTATTAACTTTGGACCTATTCTGAATTGAATTCAAGTATAACCAAGTATTAATTTGAAATCATTCGTGAATCTAACCCAAGAATAAACCAAAATTAATTTAAACCTATTCCTTAGCTAACCCAAGAATAAACCAAAATTAAATTAAACTTATTTAGAAGCTAACCCAAGAATAAACCAAAATTAATACCAACCCATTATGAACATTGGACTTTGTTCTATACTTCCAATGAATTAGTAGTTAATTCATTACATTCAACACGTAACAAAAATGTAACATTAACTTTGGACCTATGCTGAATTGAATTCAAGTATAACCCATTATTAATTTGAAATCATTCGTGAATCTAACCCAAGAATAAACCAAAATTAATTAAAACCTATTTAGAAGCTAACCCAAGAATAAACCAAAATTAATTTCAACCTATTTAGAAGCTAACCCAAGAATAAACCAAAATTAATACCAACCCATTATGAACAATGGACTTCATTCTATATTTCCAATGAATTAGTTATTAATACATCATATTTAATACACTAAAGTAACAAACCCAAGAATAAACCATTATTAACTTTGGACCTATTCTGAATTGAATTCAAGTATAACCCAGTATTAATTTGAAATGAGTCGTGAATCTAACCCAAGAATAATCCAAAATTAAGTTCAACCTATTCCTTAGCTAACCCAAGAATGAACCAAAATTAATTTCAACTTATTCCTCAGCTATCCCAAGAATAATCCAAAATTAATATCAACCCATTCTAAACATTGGACTTCGTTCTATATTTTCAACAACGAATAACTTATCAATACATCACATTCAATAGACAAGGATAAAGCTACATTAATTTCGAAACGATTCCGAATTGAATCGAAGAATAACCCAGTATTAATTTGAACTGTAACGCAAAAATCGTAACTTAAACCACTTCGATAATTACGGGACCACGCATGAGAATAAGTTTCACGGGGGTCCGGGAATTTTCTACGGTAGATCGCGACGAATAGTACCAATACGGTACGAGTACATCGGTGTTATGGGATTTTCATGGCTCGGCGCTGAGAGGGTTGGCAATCGTGACAGTGATCGAGAGGCCGCGATGCTATCTTCGCGGCTCGATAACGACCAGCGGAAGTATCGCTTTAATCACTATATCCGAGCCCCGTTCCCATGGCACGCCATTCGATACCGGATCGTTTCTCACGTAGCTTCCTATAGAGGCAAAACATGGAATCACACCGACGCCATTCTTAACAATATCGCGTACAGTTACTCGCAAAATTAAACGTACACCTATTCGTTGCCGATAAAAAATAACTAAAAAGTAAATATACACACATATAATCGATAAGTAGAAACTCGATATACTTCGTATATTCCTACAGACAGTGGGTAAAAAATTCTTCAGATAAAATTGTGCGTATGTACTTAATAAGAAACGTGAAAGTATAACTATAACTTTGTTGCTTGCTTGCTTGGTGCTAACTATAACTTGCAAATTGCAATACTTACAATTGCAACGCTTGCAAATTGCAATACTTGTAAATTGCAACGCTTGCAAATTGCAATACTTACAATTGCAACGCTTGCAAATTGCAATACATGTAAATTGCAACGCTTGCAAATTAACAGTACTTGTAAATTGCAACGCTTGCAAATTGCAATACTTACAATTGCAACGCTTGCAAATTGCAATACTTACAATTGCAACGCTTGCAAATTGCAATACTTACAATTGCAACGCTTGCAAATTAACAGTACTTGTAAATTGCAACGCTTGCAAATTGCAATACTTACAATTGCAACGCTTGCAAATTGCAATACTTACAATTGCAACGCTTGCAAATTGCAATACTTGTAAATTGCAACGCTTGCAAATTGCAATACATGTAAATTGCAACGCTTGCAAATTAACAGTACTTGCAATTGCAACGCTTGCAAATTGCAATACTTACAAATTGCAATACTTACAATTGCAATGCTTGCAAATTGCAATACATGTAAATTGCAACGCTTGCAAATTGCAATACTTACAATTGCAACGCTTGCAAATTGCAATACTTACAATTGCAACGCTTGCAAATTGCAATACATGTAAATTGCAACGCTTGCAAATTAACAGTACTTGTAAATTGCAACGCTTGCAAATTGCAATACTTACAATTGCAACGCTTGCAAATTGCAATACTTACAATTGCAACGCTTGCAAATTGCAATACTTGTAAATTGCAACGCTTGCAAATTGCAATACATGTAAATTGCAACGCTTGCAAATTAACAGTACTTGCAATTGCAACGCTTGCAAATTGCAATACTTACAAATTGCAATACTTACAATTGCAATGCTTGCAAATTGCAATACATGTAAATTGCAACGCTTGCAAATTGCAATACTTACAATTGCAACGCTTGCAAATTGCAATACTTACAATTGCAACGCTTGCAAATTGCAATACATGTAAATTGCAACGCTTGCAAATTAACAGTACTTGTAAATTGCAACGCTTGCAAATTGCAATACTTACAATTGCAACGCTTGCAAATTGCAATACTTACAATTGCAACGCTTGCAAATTGCAATACTTGTAAATTGCAACGCTTGCAAATTGCAATACATGTAAATTGCAACGCTTGCAAATTAACAGTACTTGCAATTGCAACGCTTGCAAATTGCAATACTTACAAATTGCAATACTTACAATTGCAATGCTTGCAAATTGCAATACATGTAAATTGCAACGCTTGCAAATTGCAATACTTACAATTGCAACGCTTGCAAATTGCAATACTTACAATTGCAACGCTTGCAAATTGCAATACATGTAAATTGCAACGCTTGCAAATTAACAGTACTTGTAAATTGCAACGCTTGCAAATTGCAATACTTACAATTGCAACGCTTGCAAATTGCAATACTTACAATTGCAACGCTTGCAAATTGCAATACATGTAAATTGCAACGCTTGCAAATTGCAATACATGTAAATTGCAACGCTTGCAAATTAACAGTACTTGCAATTGCAACGCTTGCAAATTGCAATACTTACAAATTGCAATACTTACAATTGCAATGCTTGCAAATTGCAATACATGTAAATTGCAACGCTTGCAAATTGCAATACTTACAATTGCAACGCTTGCAAATTGCAATACTTGTAAATTGCAACGCTTGCAAATTGCAATACTTACAATTGCAACGCTTGCAAATTGCAATACTTACAATTGCAACGCTTGCAAATTGAAATACATGTAAATTGCAACGCTTGCAAATTAACAGTACTTGCAAATTGCAACGCTTGCAAATTGCAATATTTGCAAATTAACAATTCTTGAGGTAAAATTGTGCGTATGTACTTAATAAGAAACGTAAAAGTATAACTATAATTGGTTGCTGACGCAAAATTGTTGTTGTAAGTATGAAACGTGTAGATTACTATTTTTATTGTTAACCACCTTTTAACCCTTTGCGGACTAGCGTCGACAAATAGTCGCCTAATCATTTTTTCGCTTTCCGAACCCGTGTCGACTTTTAAAGCGCGAAACTTAATGCGATGACTACTTAACGTGATAATGAACATTTGAAATGGTTGGAAATGAAATGGTTTCGAACTGACAAGCGTGAAAAAAACTCAAAGTCGTAGTATTCGAAACTAAAGTACTGCCATAAGTGTCATTACTTCTCGTCCGCAAAGGGTTAATATTCATCGCGTAGAGTTAATTAACCCTTTGCGAACGAGAAGTAGTAACACTTGCGAGAGTACTTTATTTTTTAAATCCACAACTTTGTCGATTCCATTAGTAAACGTCGCTTTTAAAAGCGGCAAATTTCGATTAGCGACGCTAATATGCACTTTCGATAATTATTCGGCGAAAATTCGTTCGACGTTATTAAATATGTCCGCGATGGATTTGCGATCGAGTGGAAATTTGTTGCGTATTATTTTCCCTCGTCCCGCAAAGGATTAACTATTTGCGGACGAGAAGTAATAAACACTTGCGAGGGTACTTTATTTTTTAATTCCACGACTTTTGAGTTTTTTCACGCTTTTCAGTTCGAAACCATTTCATTTCCAACCATTTCAAATGTTTATTATCACGTTTGAGTATTCGTTGCGTTAAGTTTCGCGCTTTAATAGTCGACACGGGTTCGGAAAGCGAAAAAATGATTGACGCTCGTCGTCAAAGGGTTAACCCTTTCGTTACTATTTGCGTCTATAGACTTTTACCAAATTACAGAGCTGCTAAATTGAAATAATTAAAGTTTTGGTGACAGTAATTGGAGTCATTTAGAAATCGTCGTAAACACAATAAAAGTCGAATAAGTTTCTAAAATAATTGACGAAAGTTAAAGTTACGTTCAAGCTGACAATTAAGCCGTAATTTCTATCGCTACCTTAACTCGTTCTCGTAAATTTAGGACAAATGTCCGACGCTCGTCAGCAAAGGGTTAACTTTGCATAAAGAAGGTGCAAATATTGTCGTCCTATTCTTCTTCTAATTTCATTTCGAAATCATTCCTAACCAGTAAAAGTATCATTTATCATTTTGCATTTCAATATTTCCAAGATATTGTTCCAATCAGGTTAACACAGTTCGAGCGGAACTAATTCAAGTGGCAGTTATGGGAACGGTGACAGTGCGCGATGATCGTTTACCCCATGATTCGAAAATGAGGAACGAGATAAAAGCGAATGGATGTTTTCATGGGAATGGCCGTAAACATGAGAATGACCCCTTAAGAGCACTCGTAGAGAGTAAATTACGCGCTATCTCTATCTTCGGCCGGTCTTCGTACCCCTCGGAGTCTACGGTCGCGCCGTGACACAACGAACACGCGATCTCCCATAGCGTAATCCCATAAACCCTCTGTTACAACCCGTCGAGGCACTCGGAAGTGCGTAAGTTGCATCGCGACGCGATAATTAGTCGGATATTCGCCAATAATCAGACTAATTCTTCGCAAATTATCTTTCGTCCCTTTTACCCCCCCATTATTTATGGTGTTGCAAAGTTTCTTACAGTTTTGAAGCGTGAATTTGTGTTGTAGCATAGACGAAGTATAGAATAGACCATCGTAGATAGATCATCTTATGGGAGTTCGCGTCGCGCGCTCTGAAATACCGATAACCTAAAAATGCACACTTTTTGGAAGAATATCTTTCTTTCACTTGTTTTATTAGCTGACGAAGGATGTGAATACTTGGAAAGTATCTTAATGTTGAAATGTAAGAGGAAAGGCAAAGGTTGTACATTTTAGAGAATCGAAAAGGTGAAAATGGAAACGGATTTGGGTGGCTAATGAGACCCAAATTTGGAGACAAAGAAAAGCAGTGGATAAGTGGTCTATCCTGTTCTCTTAGTCAATGAAAGGAACTTTTATTGTGCGTTGGTATGAATGGAAACGACGATGTTCGGTGGAGCTAATTCAAGAATAAATAAAGATTAATTTAAAGCTGTTACCAAAGTTAACCGAAGAATTGGTTAAAATTAATTTCAACACATTTTAAATGTTGGACTTTGTTGTACATTTTCGATGAATCAGTAATTAATTCATTACATTCGACGTGTAATAAAAATGTTCATTAATAAGCTATGTATTGAACAATAGTATGAATTGAAGAACAAAGTGGAATTGAAGAATAACCTAGTAGTCATTTGAAATGAGTCGTGAATCTAACCCAAGAATAAACCGAAATTGATTTAAACCTGTTTAGAAGCTAACCCAAGCATAAACCAAAATTAATTTCAACCCATTTTGAACATTGGACTCTGTTCTATATTTGCAACGAATTAATTTTTAATACATCATATTTAATGGACAAGAATAAAGCAACATTAATTTCGAAAGCATACCGAATTGAATTCAAGTATAATCCAGTATTAATTTGAAACCATTCGTGAATCTAACCCAAGAATAAACCAAAATTAATTAAAACCTATTCCTTAGCTAACCCAAGAATAAACCAAAATTAATTTAAACTTATTTAGAAGCTAACCCAAGCATAAACCAAAATTAATTTCAACCCATTCTGAACATTGAACTTTGTTATATATTTCCAATGAATTAGTAGTTAATTCATTACATTCAACACATAACTAAAATGCAACATTAATTTTGCAACCATTCCAAATTAAATTCAAGTATAACTGAGCATTAATTTGAAATCGTTCGTGACTCTAATCCAAGAATAAACCAAAATTAATTTAAACCTATTTAGAAGCTAACCCAAGCATAAACCAAAATTAATTTCAACCCATTCTGAATATTGGACTTTGTTACATATTTCCAATGAATTAGTAGTTAATTCGTTACATTCAACACATAACAAAAATGTAACATATTAATTTTGGAACCATTCTGAATTGAATTCAAGTATAACCCAGTATTAATTTGAAATCATTCGTGATTCTAACCCAAGAATAAACCAAAATTAATTTAAACGTATTTAGAAGCTAACCCAAGCATAAACCAAAATTAATTTCAACCCATTCTGAATATTGGACTTTGCTATATATTTCCAACGAATTAGTAGTTAACTTATTATATTCAACACGTAACAAAAATGTAACATATTAATTTTGGAACTATTTTGAATTGAATTCAAATATAACCCAGTATTAATTTGAAATGAGTCGTGAATCTAACCCAAGAATAAACCAAAATTAATTGAAACCTGTTCTGAAGCTAACCCAAGAATAAACCAAAATTAATTTCAACCCATTTTAAACAATGGACTTTGTTAAATATTTCCAATGAATTAGTAGTTAATTCATTATATTCAAAACATAACAAAAATGTAACATATTAATGTTGAAACCATTCCGAATTGATTTCAAGTATAACCCAGTATTAATTTGAAATCATTTGTTAATCTAACCCAAGAATAAACCAAAATTAATTTAAACCTATTCTATAGCTAACCCAGGAATAAACCAAAATTAATTTAAACCTATTTAGAAGCTAACCCAAGAATAAACCAAAATTAATTTCAATCCATTCTAAATATTGAACTTTGTTACATATTTCCAACGAATTAGTAGTTAATTTATTACATTCAACATGTAACAAAAATGTTCATGAATAAAAGAGATTACAGAACGTCGCAATAATTTCCCCTATTTTCATCATTATTCAATATACTTGATCATATCTCGGTACGGAATTATCGTCGATTCATAAATTTCCATCGGCGTCGCACGAATTTCATAAGAAACGTCGACTTTCGAATGATCGATGACGATTTGTCGGTCGCTGTATATCGCGTTAAATGGAAACACGTTGAATCGGGTAAACGTGTACAAATGATCACGATAACTCCGCCAGATTGCCGGAGAAGAGCCGAGGGATCATTAATAAAGTCTCTCGAACACGGCAACGAACGACCACCAACGACGAGAATTTCTTTTCTTACAGAATTCAATCGAGTATCGCGCCCCACACCAGTCAGACGAATTATAATATAATGCTTCACCTTTTACACTGTTGCGTATCCATTTTTTTATTATTTACAGATGTAATAACAGTTTTGTTACATGTTGAATGCGATGGATTAATAACTAATTCGTTGAAAATATATAACAAAGTTCAATGTTCAGAAGGGGTTGAAATTAATTTAAATTTGGTTTATTCTTGGGTTAGCTTCTACATAAGTTTAAATCAATTTTGGTTTATTCTTGGGTTAGATTCACGACTCATTTCAAATTAATACTGAGTTATACTTGAATTCAATACAGAATGGTTCCAAAATTAATATTACATATTTGTTACGTGTTGAATATAATAAATTAACTACTAATTCATTGGAAATATATAACAAAGTTCAATATTCAGAATAGGTTGAAATTAATTTTGGTTTATTCTTGGGTTAGCTTCTAAATAGGTTTCAATAAATTTTGGTGTATTCTTGGGTTAGATTCACGACTCATGTCAAATTAATACTGAGTTATATACTTGAATTCAATTTAGAATGGTTCCAAAATTAATATGTTACATTGTTGTTACGTGTTGAATATAATAAATTAACTACTAATTCATTGGGAATATATAACAAAGTTCAATATTCAGAATGGGTTGAAATTAATTTTGGTTTATGCTTGGATTAGCTTCTAAATAGGTTTCAATTAATTTTGGTTTATTCTTGGGTTAGATTCACGACTCATTTCAAATTAATACTGAGTTATATACTTGAATTCAATTCGGAATGGTTCCAAAATTAATATGTTACATTTTTGTTACGTGTCGAATATAATAAATTAACTACTAATTCATTGGGAATATATAACAAAGTTCAATATTCAGAATGGGTTGAAATTAATTTTGGTTTATGCTTGGGTTAGCTTCGAAATAGGTTTAAATTAATTTTTGCTTATTCTTGGGTTAGATTGAGGAATGATTTCAAATTAATACTGGGTTATACTTGAATTCAATTCGGAATGGTTGCAAAATTAATATATTACATTTTTGTTACGTGTCGAATATAATAAATTAACTACTAATTCATTGGAAATATGTAACAAAGGTCAATATCCAGAATGAGTTAAAATTAATTTAAATTTCGTTTATTCTTGGGTCAGCTAAGAAATAGGTTGAAATTAATTTTGGTTTATACTTGGGTTAGCTTCTAAATAGGTTTGAATTAGTTTTGGTTTATTCTTGGGTTAGATTCACGACTAATTTCAAATTAATACTGACTTATATACTTGAATTCAATTCTAAATAGTTCCAAAACGAATAAGTTACACATTTGTTACGTGTCGAATATAATAAATTACCTACTAATTCATTGGAAATATATAACAAAGTTCAATATTCAGAATGGGTTGAAATTAATTTTGGTTTATGCTTGGGTTAGCTTCTAAATAGGTTTACATTAATTTTGGTTTATTCTTGGGTTAGATTGAGGAATGATTTCAAATTAATACTGGCTTATACTTGAATTGAATTCGAAATGATTCCAAAATTAATACGTTACATATTTGTTACGTGTTGAATGTAATGAATTAACTACTAACTCATTGGAAATAGATAACAAAGTCCAATATTCAGAATGGGTTGAAATTAATTTTAGTTTATGCTTGGATTAGCTTCTAAATAGGTTTCAATTAATTTTGGTTTATTCTTGGGTTAGATTCACGACTCATTTCAAATTAATACTGAGTTATATACTTGAATTCAATTCGGAATGGTTCCAAAATTAATATGTTACATTTTTGTTACGTGTTGAATGTAATAAATTAACTACTAATTCATTGGGAATATGTAACAAACTCCAATGTTCAGAATGGGTTGAAATTAATTTTGGTTAATTCTTGGGTTAGCTATGGAATAGGTTTCAATTAATTTTGGTTTATGCTTGGGTTAGCTTCGTAATAAGTTTCAATTAATTTTGGTTTATTCTTGGGTTAGATTCATGAATGATTTCAAATTAATACTGGGTTATACTTGAAATCAATTCGGAATGGTTGCAAAATTAATATGTTACACATTTGTTATGTATTGAATGTAATGAATTAACTACTAATTCATTGGGAATATATAACAAAGTCCAATATTCAGAATGGGGTAGAATTAGTTTTGGTTAATTCTTGGGTTAGCTATGGAATAGGTTTCAATTAATTTTGGTTTATTCTTGGGTTAGATTCACGACTCATTTCAAATTAATACTGACTTATATACTTGAATTCAATTCGAAATAGTTCCAAAACGAATAAGTTACACATTTGTTACGTGTCGAATATAATAAATAACCTACTAATTCATTAAAAATACACAACAAATTCCAATATTCAGACTGAGTTGAAATTAATACAAATTTCCTTTATTCTTCAGTTAGCTTCAAAATAGGTTCAAATTAATTTCGGTTCATTCCTGGTTTACCTCCTAAACACCTTTTACACGAATACTCAACAGTATAACAGTATAACAGGAGCACAGTTACGGTAAAAGTGACAATACTGTCAATAGGTGATTCACCCTACAACCGAAGTTTCCTTATTCGGTGCAAACTGTTGCGTCACACTCTACGCTTGCTTCTCAGTCGCGCCGAGCAACCGTAGCAGCGCACGGCAAGTATAAAAGCCGCGTATCTGTCCCGTTTACCATGATCGGTCTACTAAAACCGTGGAAGATTGTTTCTCTCGCGTTACGTGGCTGCATTTCTCATGGCCAGATAACGCGGAAGTGCGCGCACGTTGCGTTACACGACGTTTCGAAGCGTGTACATTTGTACGGACGTCTTTATCGCTTTATGGCACCCATAAAGTGTCGCCGCTTTAACAGCCTTTGTGTATCTCCACGTTGCACCGCCGCGACCATGAAAATAGAACAGGGGAAGCGAGAAGTAGCGTTTTAACCGCCTTCGTTTAAAGACTACTTTTGTACCTTGTAAATCGAACCGAAGAAAACAAAAGAAAAATTGTAAACAACTTCGATTGGACTCGGTGTACTTATCTCCAATCTTTAAATCAAAATAATTCCCAAATTATTGGTAGAGAGAAAATTTCGATACTAATTTTGTACTTCGTTGCATTTATATTGAATGTTTCAAAACGAAATGTTTAATAATATTAGCAGGTTATTAACTCCTTGCCACATTATTTCTTTGATTACTAATGCGATGTTAATTATTCTTTAACTTTATTCTTTATTACACGCGAAGCATTGAAATGTTGTTCGTATAATTAATTGTATTCGTTTTTAATTAACGATTACCAATCTTATAAATCGAAGCCAAGAATCTCGTTCAAATTTAACTTTGTTGCAAGTGGAATTGCTTTTTATTGGACCACAATAATAATTTGTATCACGAATTTTCGTCATTGAATTTTGAAGGGGTTAAAAACGCGACTAATTTACTGCAAGTAGAAAGTATGGAAATTTTTCTAGTATAGTTAAATGCATATTGCTATTACGTAATGAAAATGAAATAATTCGAGTGTCGATTTTAGAGACGCTGACAATAATTTTGTAAGTCTACTAGACTATTCGCGATACGACGTTGCCTTCGTTTTTTTTTTTTTCGTTCTTTTCAACTTTCGAAAACTGGTCGACAATTTCGATGGCCTATAAATTGGCGGCGTGGCGAAACTCTTTCGTGTTTTCTTTACATTTGGAAAGCGAAAATCATACGGCGCGCAGCGACGTTATCGTTTTCGCGTGACAGCTTTATTATTCGATTTCCGAATGCGTCCGACGAAATTTAGCGATCAGTTGTTACGGCATTTATTTTGCGCACAGGGTGAGGCACGCGAAGCGTCGTTAAGAAAGGATTCACTTAGATTACGTAGTTTTTGTAGTAGTTCAATTGCGATACTTGTAAATTAACGATGCTTGCAAATTGGCGACGCATGTAAATTGTGAATACTTGCAAATTGAAATAGTTGCAAATTAACAACGCTTGCGAATTGCAATACTTGCAAATGAACAACGCTTGCAAATTGTAATACTTGTAAATTAACGATTCTTGCAAATTAGCAACGTTTGTAAATTGTGAATACTTGCAAATTGCAATACTTGTAAATTGCAATACTTACAATTGCAACGCTTGCAAATTGCAATACTTGTAAATTGCAACGCTTGCAAATTGCAACGCTTGCAAATTGCAATACTTGTAAATTGCAACGCTTGTAAATCGCAACGCTTGTAAATAGCAATACTTGCAAATTGCAATACTTGTAAATTGCAATACTTGCAAATTGCAACGCTTGCAAATTGCAATACTTGTAAATTGCAACGCTTGCAAATTGCAATACTTACAATTGCAACGCTTGCAAATTGCAATACATGTAAATTGCAACACTTGCAAATTAACAGTGCTTGCAAATTGCAACGCTTGCAAATTGCAATATTTGCAAATTAACAATGCTTGCGAATTGCAATACTTGTAAATTGCAATACTTACCATTGCAACGCTTGCAAATTGTAATACTTGTAAATTAACGATGCTTACAATTGCAACGCTTGCAAATTGTAATACTTGTAAATTAACAATGCTTGCAAATTAGCAACGCTTGTAAATTGTAAATACTTGCAAATTCCAATAGTTGCAAATTAACAACGCTTGCAAATTGCAACGATTGCAAATTAACAACGCTTGCAAATTGCAATACTTACAATTGCAACGCTTGCAAATTGCAATACTTGTAAATTGCAACGCTTGCAAATTAACAGTGCTTGCAAGTTGCAACGCTTGCAAGTTGCAACGCTTGCAAGTTGCAACGCTTGCAAGTTGCAACGCTTGCAAGTTGCAACGCTTGCAAATTGCAATATTTGCAAATTAACAACGCTTGCAAATTGCAACGCTTGCAAATTAACAGTGCTTGTAAATTGCAATACTTGCAAATTAACAACGCTTGCAACTTGCGACGCTTGCTAAAATCTAGTGGTTCAACAATATTTGCCTGTAATTTTGTACCGAAGCGTGTTTAATCGCAAACTTTACATAACATTCGTTTTCCTCTTTTCGGTTCGTAGATTAAGTTGTGTCCTAATTCGACGGAAGTTAGAAGTTTGGTTCTTCGATCGTTTGCAATTCACGATTTTACCTAAGAACGCCGGATATACGGAAAATTGATGTCGCAACAGGTTTCAAGCCGTTCGAACAGGTGCGCTTCACCATAAACAAGACATGCCAAATGCATTTAAGTAGTTTATTATACGTAGGTCCAAGTAACGCGTAGCGATTGCTCCGTTCGCGCTAAAAGTGTACCAAAATCCTTGGCGACAGAGGATGCGAAAGGCGCCTGGAAATTTATCAGCTTGTTCGAAACGCAATTCGACGAGAACAAAGTTGCTAGAGTGAAGAAATATTATTGTCGAAATATCGGTTTGCTCGGAAAATTCGTAACTGCCTTTTCGCGAGTAAAAATGTGCACAAAAATCCGTAATCTAACGAAGCGTAGCGTTAACGATTATCGTTTAACGTTAAACGACGTTGTTAAAGAGAAAAGAGTGGTGCGCTACGAGGTATGGAAATCACAGCTTCGCTGCAAATTTCCTAGGTAAAATATGTCTAGTTTCTTAAAGCGCGCGAATATTAATCGCGACAACGAATTGAAAAGCAGTGGCGTACAGTTGATTACGCGATCGTTACCGAGAAATAGTTCGCGTATCGTCGAGCCTGAATAAATGTTACGCGTTCCCATCGGATAAGCCACGCGATACGTAAATCATCCTTTCGAACGCGAAGCACATCGAACCGACACATAATGCTTCGCCCTGATATTAATACAAGTCACTGTACTCGTAACCGCGTATCGTTGCAACTTCCGTCGCGTGTTCGATGCAACTCGAAACAGACCACGTACGAACATCTTTCGTACTTGCAACATTCACTTATCAAGTGGATCGTGTGAATGCAATTCGAATTGGAGAAAGTTTGGAGATGGCCAAAAGATAAGCGGACGTTTTAAACGAGACGTTCGAATATCGCCGCTCGCTCTGTTCAACGAATCTTCTCGCTATCGTTTATCGCAGCGTTCGCGCAGCAACTTTGCCAGCTAAAATTACGATACATACGGGACGCGGAAAAGTTGCTTGGGAAAATTCCTTCCGAAGATTCGCCGCGAAACTTACTGGGGAAAGAAATTACGAAGCTACTGAATCGATGGTTGCAGTCTGCTAAACTAGTCCTGTACGCGTTACGTACGATAAAACGACAGTTGCTTACGCATTACTTTTCGAATGCTTCTCGGATATCGCTGCGAACTTTCCGAGCAACCGAATGCGCGCGCGTATGAGAGCACGAAACGAGGGAAGCTTTGCAAACGAGTTGCACGTCGAAGCGGAACGTCGATTACCGCTTTTCGTAAGCGCGATTATTTTTGTTGAAACGATACGCAGCGCGCGTTTCGCCCTTCGTCGCTTGGACATATTCGAAGCGAACCCGCTACGACTTCCATACATTTTAAACGCGATCATTGCTAACGTTTACCCGCGATAACGACGTGCATATACATAACTAACAGTTTGCACGGCGTATCGCCGCAATTCGTTTGCATAATTTATTTGAAAAATAACACGCGTAACGATTCCACCTTTTTATCCAGGTAAGCTCAATTAATTACAATATTATCTCTCCATTCTTTCCATGGCCAAGTTACGTATAACGCGATGTTAACACTAGGTTTACGGAACTCGTCACGT
Source organism: Eucera pruinosa (assembly GCA_028830335.1). Lineage (NCBI taxonomy): Eukaryota > Metazoa > Arthropoda > Insecta > Hymenoptera > Apidae > Eucera > Eucera pruinosa. The sequence goes on from JAMYCR010000021.1 coordinate 3,151,570, forward strand.
CGACGCGTTTCAGATTTCATACACATTAAATTATAGAGACTTTAGTACTCTATGTTAACTTTAATTAATACAATGGCATTGACTGCGTATTCTACGCGATTCTCTTCATCCTCACGGCTTCTACGTTCGAATATTTATATATATGTATATATTTGCGGTATACGTATTTTTCGTCCGTAAACCTTGTGTTAAATGTAACTCGCTATTATATACAGTGTAACTGTTACATACTACAGTTCATATAAAAGGTAACTGTTAGAGACAGTTCACATATGGGGTGACTATTACATACAGTAGGCATATACGGTAACTATAATATACAGTACACATATACGGTAACTATAATATATAGTTCACATATAAGGTAACTGTTAGAGACAGTTCACATATAGGGTAACTATAATATACAGTACACGAAATGGTAACTATTACATACAGTACGTATATACGGTAACTATAATATACAGTACACATATACGGTGACTATTTCATACAGTAGGCATATACGGTAACTATAATATACAGTACACGTATATGGTAACTGTTACATACAGTTCACATATACGGTAACTATAATATAATACAGTACACATATAAGGTAACTATAATATACAGTTCACATATAAGGTAACTATAATATACAGTACACGTATATAGTAACTGTTACGTACAGTACACATATAAGGTAACTATAATGTACAGTTCACGTATAAGGTGACTATTACATACAGTTCACGTATAAGGTAACTATAATGTACAGTACACATATAAGGTAACTATAATATACAGTACACGTATATGGTAACTGTTACATACAGTTCACATATACGGTAACTATAATATATAGTTCACATATACGGTAACTATAATATAATACAGTACACATATACGGTAACTATAATATATAGTTCACATATACGGTAACTATAATATACAGTTCACATATAAGGTAACTATAATATAATACAGTTCACATATAAGGTAACTATAAAATACAGTTCACATATAAGGTAACTATAATATACAGTTCACATATACGGTAACTATAATATAATACAGTACACATATAAGGTAACTATAATATACAGTTCACATATAAGGTAACTATAATATACAGTTCACATATAAGGTAACTATAATATACAGTACACGTATAAGGTAACTATAATGTACAGTACACATATAAGGTAACTATAATATAATACAGTACACATATAAGGTAACTATAATATAATACAGTTCACATATAAGGTAACTATAAAATACAGTTCACGTATAAGGTAACTATAATATACAGTTCACATATACAGTAACTATAATATAATACAGTACACATATAAGGTAACTATAATATAATACAGTACACATATAAGGTAACTATAAAATACAGTTCACATATAAGGTAACTGTTAAATACAGTTCACATATAAGGTAACTATAAAATACAGTTCACATATAAGGTAACTATAAAATACAGTACACATATAATGTAACTATAATATACAGTGACTGTTATACCCAATAACCGCGAATGATACACGGTACAGTGTTGCGTGAACCGGGTGTATCGAAACCGCATCGTCGAACAGTAGTGTGTCGCGAGTGAACGCAATAAGAGAGAGAGCCCCACTCACCTGATCCGAGAGTAGCACGTAACTAGCAGCAGCACGCGGGCGGCTCGCGCGCATAAACAAAGAGGCACACCAGCGTTCCGTGTTTTGATATGTATATTACAGCCAACACGTACACACGCCTGCACACACACGCACGCACTCGCACCTGTTACGAAGAGATATGTTTGCGGTTAGTTTGAACGGCACAGTTTATTCACGCCAGGCGCGGTTCAAGTGTAAAAGGACGGCTTCGTGTATATTATTTGGGGCGTTTTGGGCGGGCTAGGAAGATGGATAGAGAGATGGGAATAGAAAAACTAACGGAACGAAGTGAAAGAAATTGGTGGAAAAGGGGTGAGGGGGAAGGGAAGCACAAAATAGGCGAGCTGCAGGCTGCTTGCCGAGCAGCCACCCTCACGGTAGGCGCGCGAGGCCACTACTGAACTCGCTTTTGAGTCACCGCCGCTCTGCCTGCCGTATTCGCGGCCTTAAGGTTCGTTCACAAAGTAAAAGGCGTCGACGAAGCATCGGATAGGCCTTCGGAAACTTCGTAAAAGCTTCCTCCCCACTTTGCTTCTGTCTCTCGAAGCGTGTAGGGTAGATTGACGATAGTGGTGGGGTACAAAACGGCGTGAGGGTTTCGGTTACCAAGTTAAAACAACGGCGTGCTTTTAACTCTTTGCGGACGAGAAGTAATAACACTTGTGAGAGTACTTTTAGTATAGTTGTAGTATAGTTTTCAATTCCACGACTTTGAGTGTTTTCACGCTTTTCAGTTCGAAACCATTTCATTTCCAACCATTTCAAATGTTTATTATTACGTTTAAGTATTCGTTGCTTTAAGTTCTACGCTTTAAAAGTCGACACACGGGTTCGGAAAGCGAAAAAATGATTAGGCGAGTATTTCTCGACGCTCGTTCGCAAAGGGTTAAAACGATCCCCCAATCGTCAATTAATACTTCGACGATTAATCGATCCCTACACGATCGATTTACAATTGTTAGATTTTACAATTACGTGCATGGAAGTACATATTTCTGTAACGAGAATTTCAAGCGGTCGCATTGAATACGATTGTTAAACGAAGCATTACAAAGAGACGTAAAGAACGACTGCTTCTTTAACAATATTCGAATTACACGCTGAAATACATAAAGGGTTATCGAAAAGTAGCTTTAGGATGATTAATGACATGTTTGTTAATAAATTGAAGAGTGAAAAGAATAAAAATTGAAAACGAGAACGAAAGAAGATAATAGAAATAAAGAAAACGGATTAGAAAAGGGTAAAGCAGAAAGGAAAAGAGAAAAATGGAGGTAATTGTTCCTATAGTCTATTTTCGATAACCCTATATAATTGTTTCTTATAAATGCATCCGATTTATTCCGTATTTAACGTTCGAATGATCGAATTACATTTCTCCCTCGCAAATGATAGTAAAACAGACGAACATCTGAATGCATCTTTTTTTGTTTTCAAATTCAGCCCAGATTTCGGTAATTCTCATTACCAAATTACCATTTTGCCCACAGTTATATTGTATATTATTACAGCTTTGCATTCAGTTACAATTCCGTTTGCAACTAAAATAATCTTCGTTTCTTCGCAACTTTTTCTGCTACGTTTCGTGTCGACGTTTTGAAATTCGATTTATTTCGATGGTATTACTGTTGTTTTTATTCGTATGTTCTTTTGAAAAAAGAAACATAACAATGTAGATTTCAAAGAATCTTTAATCAGCACGGTAACGTGAAACGCATCTTCTTTGTTTTGTTTCGTTTCAATTACGTTCCTTTTATCTTCGATCATTTCGCTTGTTTCGCTTGCCAAGCATTTGATCGGATATTTACTTTCAAACTTCGAACGATTTACTCGTCAATTCGAATAAAACGAAACGTTTGTAAAATCTACAACATTATTTTCGAAGTGAAAACTTCTTTAGTTGCGTTGAGCGTTTTTTTCTTTTGTTACCAATTCACGTTGACTTTAATTAATGCAATAATTGCAATAATGCAATAATACGTGTCGTAATTTATTCCATCCCTTGGAATTTTGAGTATTTATGTATAATACACTTATTTCTCAAGAAGTCTGTGCAATTACGGTACAATTCTCCGTAAACCAGAATTGATCGCGTATCTTTAATGAAATTAACTTTCTTCTTAATTATCAACGCATCGTTTTCATCGAAATGCACAATATGCAAAACGGAATAGTATCGTAAAAATGATTCAGTTGGTATTTATTTATTTATTTATACGATTCGAGGAACGTCTACTTGTTGAATTTCTTAGTAGGTAACGAGCGCAGCAACATTATCGACGAGAATCCGAATTCCCGCCGTTTCTAACCTCGTTCGCTGCGTTCGCGAATTCGTTCGCGTAACGCAACACGAGTTAATTTCGATCTTTTCTCGTGCGATTCAATCCCGCTTGTAAAGTGTTGCTTTTCTTACCTGACCTTTCGATTCGTATACTTTTATTCATTCGTCTCATGATGATTTTCGGACGCATTCAATCGGCTCGTTCAATTTTTATCGAAGAAAGAAATCTTCGAAAGAACAATTAATACCAATGCTTTTCCCATCTTCAGCTTTTCACTCGCAACAGCATTTTCTTCGTATCCATCAGAGATCGTTAAATGTCGCCACACTTTTCGTGTAGTTTGCGTAGTTTGCGTAGTTTGCGTAGTTTTCGTAGTTTGCAAGAATCGAAATTGTTGCCTTCTCCGAATTTTTCAATGCACCGCATACTCGCCATGCTTCACGCGATTCTTGAATTAAGTTTCTCGTTCTCTTCGTGGATTATAAAGTACTTCTCGCGTACGCTTGGAACGATAACCTGTTGGCTTCTGTCGCAGTACGGAAATATGTTCAAAATGCACGTGCAGAATCTACGTTAGAAAGTAGAGAAGTGTAACGAATAAAAATGGTTACTCTATTCGCCGCAATAGCGCGACAGTCGCGACAATATCGAATGTACGCGGTAAAGTTTAAAATTTACGCGGGAGAATCGCATAAAATTAGCAACGTAACGGAAACGAATTCTTAAAGTAATTAAAGGTGGAAGAAAGGCAGTAATTTTGCTCATACTTGTCTTTTAATGAATGCTCTCGAAAATGAAGTGAATACAATTTACAGCCAAGTGGAATATCGAAGAAAAAAAAGGGGAAAAAAGAAGAAGGGAAATCGCAACCGGATATCGAGGGATAGGAGTTTCATTTCAATACGTATACATGTACATAATAATAATAATAATAATAATAATAATAATAATGGTATAAATAATTCATATTTGGCGTAAATCACTTCTAAATTTCTATATATATATGTATACATATATAAATATATAACTTATGAATCGGTGCCGGCACAAAAATTTCCAAATATTCAAACGCCTCGAATTTATACATTGAAAGCGCAAACGCGACGAAGCCAAGAATAGTAGACAAATTCGTGGATACGGATTTCGTCGACAACGGCACCGAGCAAATCTCGCGAATAAAATAATTAATTGTGCTTACGGGTAAAAGTAAAAGGAAAAGTACAATCGTTACACGTGTCCCTCTACGCTAGAGTACGAGATTTTTTTTTCATCCGATAAATTATGAAAACGAATTTATAGTGATACGCTAGCTAATACTTAAATAATACGCCATATAAACTCTTACTTATATATATGTACAACGTTATCGTTAGGTAAACGGCAAATGATTTGCGTTTTAAAAAATATGGAAATCGTAGCCGGGTCGCCTCGAATATGCCCAAGCGACGAAGGGCGAAACGCGCGCTGTGTATCGTTTCTACAAAAATAATCGCGCTTACGAAAAGCGGTAATCTACGTTCCGCTTCGACGTGCGTCTCGTTTGCAAAGCTTCACTCGTTTCGTGCTCTCATACGCGCGCGCATTCGGTTGCTCGGAAAGTTCGCAGCGATATCCGAGAAGCATTCGAAAAGTAATGCGTAAGCAACTGTCGTTTTATCGTACGTAACGCGTACAGGACTAGTTTAGCAGACTGCAACCATCGATTCAGTAGCTTCGTAATTTCTTTCCCCAGTAAGTTTCGCGGCGAATCTTCGAAAGGAATTTTCCCAAGCAACTTTTCCGCGTCCCCTATGAATAGTAATTTTAGCTGATAAAGTTGCTGCGCGAACGCTGCGATAAACGATAGCGAGAAGATTCGTTGAACAGAGCGAGCGACGATATTCGAACGTCTCGTTTAAAACGTCCGCTTATCTTTTGGCCATCTCCAAACTTTCTCCAACACGAATTGCATTCACACGATCCACTTGATAAGAGAATGTTGCAAGTACGAAAGATGTTCGTACGCGGTCTGTTTCGAGTTGCATCGAACACGCGACGGAAGTTGCAACGATACGCGGTTACGAGTACAGTGACTTGTATTAATATCAGGGCGAAGCATTATCTTTCGGTTCGATGTGCTTCGCGTTCGAAAGGATGATTTACGTATCGCGTGGCTTATCCGATGGGAACGCGTAACATTTATTCAGGCTCGACGATACGCGAACTATTTCTCGGTAACGATCGCGTAATCAACTGTACGCCACTGCTTTTCAATTCGTTGTCGCGATTAATATTCGCGCGCTTTAAGAAACTAGACATATTTTACCTAGGAAATTTGCAGCGAAGCTGTGATTTCCATACCTCGTAGCGCACCACTCTTTTCTCTTTAACAACGTCGTTTAACGTTAAACGATAATCGTTAACGCTGCGCTTCGCTAGATTACGGATTTTTGTGCACATTTTTACTCGCGAAAAGGCAGTTACGAATTTTCCGAGCAAACCGATATTTCGACAATAATATTTCTTCACTCTAGCAACTTTGTTTTCGACGAATTGCGTTTCGAACAAGCTGATAAATTTCCAGGCGCCTTTCGCATCCTCTGTCGCCAAGGATTTTGGTACACTTTCAGTGCGAACGGAGCAATCTCTACGCGTTACTTGGACCTACGTATAATAAACTACTTAAATGCATTTGGCATGTCTTGTTTATAGGTGAAGCGCACCTGTTCGAAGGGCTTGAAACCTGTTACGACATCAATTTTCCGTATATCCGGCGTTCTTAGGTAAAATCGTGAATTGCAAACGATCGAAGAACCAAACTTCTAACTTCCGTCGAATTAGGACACAACTTAATCTACGAACCGAAAAGAGGGAAACGAATGTTATGTAAAGTTTCCGATTAAACACGCTTCGGTACAAAATTACAGGCAAATATTGTTGAACCACTAGATTTTTGCAAGCGTCGCAAGTTGCAAGCGTTGTTAATTTGCAAGTATTGCAATTTGCAAGCGTTGTTAATTTGCAAGCGTTGCAATTTGCAAGCATTGTTAATTAGCAAGTATTGAAATTTGCAAGTATTGCAATTTGCAAGCGTTGCAATTTGCAAGCGTTATTTAATTTGCAAGCATTGTTAATTTGCAAGTATTGAAATTTGCAAGTATTGCAATTTGCAAGCGTTATTTAATTTGCAAGCATTGTTAATTTGCAAGTATTGAAATTTGCAAGTATTGCAATTTGCAAGCGTTGTTAATTTGCAAGCGTTATTTAATTTGCAAGCATTGTTAATTTGCAAGTAGTGAAATTTGCAAGTATTGCAATTTGCAAGCGTTGCAATTTACAAGTATTGCAATTTGCAAGCGTTGCAATTTACAAGTATTGCAATTTGCAAGTGTTGTAAATTGTAAGTATTGCAATTTGTAAGTATTGCAATTTGTAAGCGTTGCAATTTGCAAGCGTTACATTTTGCAAGCGTTGTTAATTTGCAAGTATTGCAATTTACAAGTATTGCGATTTGCAAGCGTTACAATTTGCAAGCGTTGTTAATTTGCAAGTATTACAATTTACAAGTATTGCGATTTGCAAGCGTTGCAATTTGCAAGCGTTGCAATTTGCAAGCGTTACAATTTGCAAGCGTTGTTAATTTGCAAATATTGCAATTTGCAAGTATTACAATTTGCTAGCGTTGTTAATTTGCAAGTATTACAATTTGCAAGTATTGCAATTTACAAGTATTGCAATTTCCAACAATTACAATTTGCAAGCGTCGTTAATTTCCATAAATAAATAATACCGTAACAAAGCGTTGTTGCCAATTTGCAAACCTTCACACCATACTTTTTCCCCCCCCTCTCGATCTTCTCTATAATATCGAGTAGCGTAACAGCGAATAGTTTAAACGGTGAAAGAAATCTGCGACACCCTGTATATTCCACAATAAGTTCGAAACAGTTTCAAGCCCTGTTTTTCTTTCTTTCTTTTTTTTTTTCCCCCTCATCGTCAACAGCTTCGACATTCGCAGCAATTAAGAACAACCGACAAGTAGTCACTTCCCTTAGATCCACTATCCGCTTAATTATTACAACTTTGGACTCTTCTTCAGTAGTATAAATATAAGTCTGATCGCGTGAAGAAACACCCGACGGTGATTAAAATTCGATCACACGCATTCGTACGCACACTCGCTTTCCATTTTTAACGGCAGCCGCTTGCGTTGCGTTATTTTACAACTGACCCTATTCTTTCGCTTCGCGTTAAAACGTCGGGGGCTTGGATAGAGGCGTTCACAATTTTACCGAAATTTAATTCACAGGGATTAATTGAATCGTAATTCAATTCTCAAAGATCAATCGAATCGAAATTTAATTTGCAGGGATTAATTAAAATTGAATTGAATTCTAAGAGATCAATTGAGTCGAAATTTAATTCTTAGGTATTATTTAAACCACAATTTAATTAAGAGGGATTAATTAAATCAAAATTCAATTCTCAGAGATCAATTGAATCGAAATTTAATTAGGAGGGATTAATTAAAATTGAATTGAATTCTAAGAGATCAATTGAGTCGAAATTTAATTCTTTGGGATCAATTAAACCACAATTTCATTAAGAGGGATCAATTGAATCGAAATTTAATTCTTAGGGATCGATTAAACCAAAATTTAATTAAGAGGGATTAATTGAAACGATATTTAATTAGGGGGGATTAATTAAACTAAAATTGAATTCTGAGAGATCAATTGAATTCAAAATTTAATTAGGGGGGATTAATTAAACTAATATTGAATTCCGAGAGATCAATTAAACCAAAATTTAATTAGAAGGGATTAATTAAACTAAAATTGAATTCTGATAGATCAATTAAACCAATATTTAATTAAGAGGGATTAATTAAATCGAAATTTAATTCTTAGGGATCAATTAAACCAAAATTTACTTAAGAGGGATTAATTAAATCGAAATTTAATTCTTAGGGATCAATTAAACCAAAATTTACTTAAGAGGGATTAATTAAATCGAAATTTAATTCTTAGGGATCAATTAAACCAAAATTTAATTAAGAGGGATTAATTAAAATTGAATTGAATTCTAAGAGATCAATTGAGTCGAAATTTAATTCTTAGGGATCAATTAAACGAAAATTTAATTAAGAGGGATTAATTAAATCGAAATTTAATTCTTAGGGATGAATTGAATCAAAATTGAATTCCTAGGGATGAATTGAATTAAAAATGTAATTAGGAGGGATTAATTAAACTAACATTTAATGCTTAGATATCAATTGAATCAAAATTGAACTCTGAGTAATCAATCGAATGAAGATTTAATTCTTAGGGGGATCAATGGAATGAAAATTTAATCAAGACGGATCAATTGAACTAAAATTGAATTCGATTCGGTGCGAATTTATCCGCGATTAACCCGCGTTCGATTAAAACACCAGTTCGAAAGAATTCTTCCGCAACCGTTTCAAGCCCCGCTTTATGCTAAATTCTCCTGCAAAACGTCGTGTTTCTATTTTCTAACTAGCTCTCGTTATCATTTATTATCTTTACAAGGTTGCATAGGGGAAATATTGTTAGGTGAATCCCCGATTTCTCTTGTTTCTAAGCCAGACGTCCCAATTAATTATTGCCGACAATTTCAACCCTATTCGCCGCATTCGAATCATTTCACAAGTCATTCGAACACTTATTGCGAAACACCATTAATCAACGTCTCTTTTATTCGCACGTTAACCCTTTCGCTACGAACGACGTATATATACGTCGCGGAGAAGAAAACGCATCCGTAGACTTTCTTGAACAACAGTAATATTCTTTATACATCGAATTTTAATCAACGTGACATTTTTTGCGCGTATAAATTATTGCTAAATCGATCAAAACTAGCCTCGTCAATTGTTCAGTTTTTAACCGTCGTCGGCGGAAAGGGTTGAAACGCGAAACACCGTGAAATTGGCACGTCAATTTGTACGATGGAAAAAAGGTTTCCAATACTTTTACACTTTCCACGCTTATTTTCTTCGTTTACATCGGTCGCGATTTTACTATCGCCGAACCTGTTGATGTTTTCGTGTTTTCATACGTTACGCAAAAATGACGCCCAATATTTATCGATTCGTTCGACGTTAAACGAACGATTAATGAATAAAGCGACGATTACGATAACGGTGGCGGTAATCGGGACGTCTGTGAAACGATTCGTTAAAATCGACGGTGCGAACGCACGCTTGCCGAAAGCGATTAATTAGTTCGCAACTTATCCGATTATTCTTTGCTTTTCTCTCGTTTAAAATCGCTTTTTTTCTTTCCTCTCTCTCTCTTCTTTATTTTTTCGATACGAGAACGCGATTTTCTCTTTCTCTTTTTTATATCTCCGCGAGGGGGGGGGAGGGCAATTTGAACTTTAATCTCGTGGCTTAATTATACGAAATTTAGGGGGGAGGGGAATATATTTACAAAACTATCCTAACGTTTCATTGTTGCGTTAACTGCAATGTGTGTGTGTGTGTTGAACTCTACTGACAATTTTAAGATCGCCGTTTTCTCTTTTTTGCAAACTTCATTGTTTCGAAATTCTTGCAGCGAATTTCGCGCGGTTCGCGAGAGAATTAAGAATAGGATTATTTTCGACGCCCCGCGATTCAAACCGAATTTCAGAGAATTTATTATTTGGTATCGTTTGACGATAGAACGTTTAACCCTTTCGTTACTAATTTAGTAGCGCGTTATTTTAAGACTTTTACGGATCGATTTTAGTTTCTTTGGAAAAATACTAATTGCGTCTTGGAACGGGGCAAATTCTTTGTTTTTTCTTGGAGAGAAAATTTTGACGCGCGATCGAATTTGACGTTTTAACGACTTACGCTGATTCTTAGATTCAAAGATAACGTAACGAAAGGGTTAACAGGAATACTGCTATGATAATTAGGCGAAAATAGAGGACGCGTAGAGCAATGTTCGACGTCGTGAGTAATTTTGTATCGATTATGCAATAATACTTTTCGTGTTCAATATTGGCTAGATTTTGGATTAGCTTCGGGTTAGCTTCCGGTTAGGTTCGAGTTACACTTGAATTTGAATTGACTTTGAGTTAACTTCAGCTTTGATTCGAATTTGGATTAGGTCTGAATTAGGCTTGAATTTGGATTAGGTTTGGATTAGGTCTGGATTAGGCTTGAATTTGGATTAGGTTTGGATTAGGTCTGGATTAGGCTTGAATTTGGATTAGGTTTGGATTAGGTTTGGGTTACACTTGAATTTGAATTGACTTTAAGTTAGCTTCAGCTTTGATTCTAATTTGGATTAGGTCTGGATTACGCTTGAATTTGGATTAGGTTTGGATTAGGTTCGGGTGACACTTGAATCTCTATTGATTTTGAGTTAACTTCAGCTTTGATTCGAATTTGGATTAGGTCTGGATTAGGCTTGAATTTGGATTAGGTTCCGGTTAGGTTCGAGTTACACTTGAATCCCAATTGATTTTGAGTTAACTTCAGCTTTGATTCGAATTTGGATTAGGTCTGGATTACGCTTGAATTTGGATTAGGTTTGGATTAGGTTCGGGTTACACTTGAATCCCAATTGATTTTGAGTTAACTTCAGCTTTGATTCGAATTTGGATTAGGTCTGAATTAGCCCTGAATTTGGATTAGGTTTGGATTAGGCTTGAATTTGGATTAGGTTTGAGTTACACTTGAATCTCAATTGATTTTGAGTTAACTTCAGCTTTGATTCGAATTTGGATTAGGTCTGAATTAGCCCTGAATTTGGATTAGGTTTGGGTTACACTTGAATTTGAATTCACTTCAAGTTAGGTTCGTCCCTGATTTGAATTTGAATTTAGATTAGGTCTGGATTAGGCTTGAATTTGAATTAGGTTTGAGTTACACTTGAATTTGAATTGACTTTAAGTTAGCATCGTCTCTGATTTGAATTTGATTTAGGTCTGAATTAGGCTTGAATTTGGATTAGGTTTGGATTAGGTTTGGATTACACTTGAATTTGAATTCACTTCAAGTTAGGTTCTTCTCTGATTTGAATTTGGATTAGGTCTGGATTAGGTTTGGCTTACACTTGAATTTGAATTGACTTTAAGTTAGGTTCCTCTCTGATTTGAATTTCGATTAGGTCTGAATTAGCTTTGAATTTAAATTAGGTTCAAATTAAGCTAGAATTAACTTCGAATGTTAATTAAATTCCACTTAGAATCCAGCTTAATTCAAATTGAAATTAAGTATCAATTACATTTAGCTTAATTTTGGGTTACACTTGAATTTGAATTGATTTTAAGTTAGATTCGTCTCTAATTTGAATTTCGATTAGATCTGGTTTAACTTTGAATTTAAATTAGGCTTAAATTATATTTGCAGTTAAATTAGCCTCAAATTAAATTAGAATTAAATTCGAATATTAATTAAATTTGGCTTAGAGTCTTCTTCTTTACTTCGAACTGGAATTTGGCTAGATTTCAAGGTTTGGACTAGGTTCGGGTTAGGTTTAGATTAGGTTCGGATTACACTTGAATTCGAAACGATTTCCACAGTTAAAAATTCGTCTCTGACTCGAATCTGCAATTATTCTCGATCAAATTAAAATCCCGTCTTCAACTTTAAATTAAACAAGAATTTACACGCGCCGTTCTTGAAATTTCAATCAAGATAAACGCGAAAGAAATCCGTTACCGGAAAATTCGCGATCTATATTAAACGAAGTATAACTTAATTTCCCCGAAACTCGATTAACCCTTCGCCTTACAACAACGAATTACACTCGTGTTAAAAATCATGCTCCGGTTGCAACAAAAATACACCGTATTTTCCAATAAATTTCAATTCTAATTCTATCCTTAATTTCAACGTCTAAATTTCAGTATTGCGTACATAAATTACGCGCACGCGACACTTCATTATTTTGCATTCGTAGCGCTGTTAAAAAGCAATAAATAAATACGCAACGTCACTGTGACTACTATTCGACAAATTCGTACGACAAAGCTTTCAATTAAATCGAAAATGTTCGACTCCTGTATTCGCGACGATATATACAACAAAAAACTATACAACGCGTTTCGTCGTTCAAAATTACTCACGAAAACACGTTCGAAAGGATCATCGATAAATAAAGTCCTCTAATCCATCGAAATCGACAATTCTTAATCCCGCGAATTTAATCGACGGACGATCTCCGCGGAAAAACAGAATCCTCTTCGTTCCGTTGCGAGGAGAGGAACTTTTTAAAACATCTTCTCGGCGACTGTTTGCACGCTCGGCGACACGAGTTCCTCCAATTCCTGAAACTTAATACTCCTGCAATTATTCGCGGTGGAATAGATCGACGCGCGGACATCGTTGTTGCGTTTGTTCTCAATATTCGCTGCGTCGTTATCCTCGTCCTCGTCGTCGTCGTCGTCGTCGTCATCGTCGTCGTCGTCGTTGGAAGCTTCCTCGTCGTCGACGTCGACTTCGTCTTCATCATCGTCTTCATCATCATCGTCGTCGTCGTCGTCGTCGTCGTCAACTTCGTCGCAGCTGCGCGCTGGATTCTTGAAGAAATCGAACTCGACGATGGCTAACTTTATCGGCTCAGGCTGATACCAATGTGGCTCCGGCGGATTGGTTGGGGTTGATGCTGAGGTCTGCTCGCCTAGAAAGCTCTGCTGATATACAGAGGCGGGGCAAAAGAAAAAGAAAAGCAATTGCTACAGATAACAGGCAATACGCTACCCGCCATCGGCCGAAGCACAGTTTCTTGAACGTTCGTTTACAGGAAACGTGGCAGAATCGCGTTCATTTCAATCGTCTTTATAAAAGGCGCTACTTTTTTTCGTTTAGAATTAACCCTTTTTATATTTCACTCAGTTATTTCATCTCTCTATACGTGTATTCAATTTTTGCGTATTTTCTGTGTATTTTCTGTGTATTTTCTGTATATTTTCTGTATATTTTTGTATATTTTCTGTATATTTTCTGTATATTTATTTTCTGTACATTTTTGTATATTTTCTGTATATTTTCTGTATATTTATTTTCTGTAAATTTTTGTATATTTTCTGTGTATTTATTTTCTGTACATTTTCTCTATATTTTGTATATTTTCTGTATATTTTCTGTATATTTATTTTCTGTACATTTTCTCTATATTTTGTATATTTTCTGTGTATTTATTTTCTGTATATTTTCTCTATATTTTGTATATTTTCTGTGTATTTATTTTCTGTATATTTTCTCTATATTTTGTATATTTCCTGTATATTTATTTTCTGTATATTTTCTCTATATTTTGTATATTTTCTGTATATTTATTTTCTGTATATTTTCTCTATATTTTGTATATTTTCTGTGTATTTATTTTCTGTACATTTTCTCTATCTTTTCTGTATATTTTCGTATATATCTACAATAATACGTTTCTTCGTATTGGTCAAAGTGAATGAAATTCGGCTTACGGAAGATTAAATAATAGAATTCTAATACCGTAAGAAAACATCGCGTACTTCTACGCACGTTACTATAAATCTATTATAGATCGATTATATTAGAAACGATTAATTCTATTTAGTAACTATTTCATCTCTCTATCCGTGTATTAAATATAACCGTACGCACGTTTCTTCTTCGTATCGTAAAAGTAAACGAATCTCTTTCTCAGAAAAAAGGAACGTATCGAAGATTGAACGATTGAACGATTGAACGCTGTTACGCGCGTTATTATAAATCTAGCTGTTATTACGTATCGATTGTATGGGAAACGATCAGTTCACGAAGTATTTATTCACAACAATTCCCGTATCGTTTTAAAATAGCTGCCATTTCATACGTTTCATATAAAAATAGTCCATTCTGTGCTTCGCCAATGCAACTAACTACTCAAGCCTTCGCGTAGCAGGGCTTTGAAAAAAGAAACAAAAAAAAAATGCATTACATCGATTCGTGTTCGTGCGAATAAACGTTTGCGTAATCTAAACATATTTTCCCGTTTATTCGAGCGGCAAATTTTACTTCGATATCAACCCATTTTGGCTTACGCGGATTTTTCAAATATTATCCACTGAAATAATGTTCACTACTCGTTACCGTAACACTGTATCGAATGCGAAACACTAAAATATTATACGCGATTCTTAATTAATAATCCTACGTCTCACGATCTTACAAATTGAAATATGAATAAATTCAAACTTATTGCGTAACACAGCATTTCTTTTCTTTATTGTACGTGGCACGTAGGCTAAACCACGAGTGTAACTCGTTCTTATAAGCCAAAGGGTTAATGATGAATTAAAATTCGCGGAGACAATTATTTTTAATCGATCCCTAGTTTATCGATTCGTGTTCGTGCGAATAAACGTTTGCGTACTCTAAAAATGTTTCCGATTAATTTTGCTCCGATATTAATTTAGACGCAAAATTCACAAAGATAATTACTTTTAATTGACCCCTATTTTATCCTTTCATTATATCGATTCGTGTTTGTGCGAATAAGCGTTTGCGTACTCTAAAAATGTTTCCGGTTACTTTTGCTCCTATATCAATTGAAAAGAAAAATTAACAAAGGTGATTACTTTTAATTGACCCCTATTTTATCCTTTCATTATATCGATTCGTGTTTGTGCGAATAAGCGTTTGCGCACTCTAAAAATGTTTCCGGTTACTTTTGGTCCTATATCAATTTGGACGCAAAATTCACAAAGGTGATTACTTTAAATTGGTCCCTATTATTATATCGTTTCAATATTATTATTATTTCGATGAAGTGTAGGGGGGGAGGAGAAAAAATACGATAATAAGCCATGCAAGATGAACAAAATGAATATGAGAAGACAGTTACTGCTAGCCAAGGATGATCGAGCACGTCCTCGGCGCTGAATCTTAACTCCGGCTGCGTTTGAAGCATGTTTGAGATCAGCTCTTTAGCGGAGTCCGAGACGTCGTCCCAAAATGGCGACCGGAAATCGTACTGGCCGCTAAGGATGCGCTCGAACAATTCCTCTTGCTTGTTTTTCGGCGACGCGAACGGCGGGAAACCGCACAGCAAAATGTACAATATCACTCCGGCTGCCCAAACGTCGATCTGCAATCATTACCGATTAACCGATTCACGCTTCTTTTTCTTGTAATACTGGCGGAAAATTCGGTGAAACCTTTCTAAGAACGAAAACTTGAACGACACGTTTAAGCTTATTAACTTTTGTTAGAAGTTTGCGTTGGGTTGAAAATGTTTGGAATCGGTTTAAAACTCGTCTATTATGCTTCGGATTTCGTCGAAAATTTATGTATCCTATTAGAATTTCACTGGGAGCAACGTTGTTAATAATTTTTAAACAGAATCAATGCGAACTAAACGTGAACTTTACTCGAACAAAATAAACTCTTCCTTGACTATTCGCAAACCTTTCAAAACCTCAAGCGTCTTAAGATTAAATTGCAATTATGCAAGTATAAGTTAGTGAATCTCTATTTTGGTTGCAAGAACGTAGAACTATCACGATTAATGCGCAAGTATCGTGGCAAGTATACGTTATTTAAAAATAATTGAAACGCTTTAAAACTTGTCGATGATGCATGAAATTTATGCGAAATTTATGTATTCTATTATAATTTCACTCGAAGCAATATTGTTAACAGTTTTTAACCCGAATTAACGCGAACTAAACGTGAACTTAACTATTCTCAAATCTTCCAAAACCTCAAGCGTCCTAAGATTAAATTTTATCTCGATCTCCGTTTCTATTTGTTAACAATAGTTGCGAGTTAGGAGGCCGACGTTACCTTTAATCCATAGCCGGTTTCAGCGAGGATTTCGGGTGCGACGTAAGTGGGCGTCCCGCAAACGGTGTAAAGCGGGCGTCGAACAGCTTGCGCAAGCCCGAAATCGCACAGCTTTAAACATCTCACGTGATTGCCGCCCATTTCCACGAGTAGATTCTCCGGCTTCACGTCCCGATGCACTATGGAATGCGAGTGCAGGTACGCCAACGCGGACGTAAGATGTCCGATCATTATGCTAGCCTCCGCCTCGGAGAATTTCGTCGCGGCCGCGATCGCGTCGAACAGGTCTCCGCCCTAAATCAACGATGCACAGGTGAAACCTCGGATTACACGGTTGCATTGGTTCCATGTAAATCAAGACGAAGATCTGTTACGGTGTCCCTCGAATTACACGGTTTATCAGTTCCGTGTCAGTAAAGACGAAAATTTGCTACAGTGTCTCTCGAATTACACGGTTTGTCAGTTCCGTGTAACTAAAGACGAAGATTTGCTACGGTGTCCCTCGAATTACACAGTTTATCAGTTTCGTGTCAGTAAAAACGAAGATTTGCTACGGTGTCCCTCGAATTACACAGTTTATCAGTTCCGTGTAAGTAAAGACGAAGATTTGCTACAGTGTCCCTCGAATTACACGGTTTAACAGTTCCGTGTAAATCGAGACGAAGATTTGCTACAGAATCCCTCGAATTACACAGTTTATCAGTTCCGTGTCAGTAAAAACGAAGATTTGCTACGGTGTCCCTCGAATTACACAGTTTATCAGTTCCGTGTAAGTCGAGACGAAGATTTGCTACAGTGTCTCTCGGATTACACGGAATAACGAGTCCGTGTAACTTGAGGGAGTACCGCAATTTTTGGTACGAGTAACTCGAAAATCGTGGCAACTGGTATCGTTCACGAAGCACAGAATAGACTATCCATTCTTATTCGAACGTACAATTATGTTCAGTACACGGATAAAGGGTTAACTTAATCAACTTCTACGGTGCGATCGAATGTAAGTCTTGAAATAAGCGTTGTAAATCTCAATGGAGGTGAAAAATTTCTGCTTTTTTATACGATTCCCGAATTTCAGTTTGAAATTTATGACGTTTCCTATAAATTGATGGCTTATTCTGTACTTGGTCGATGGTTTAAGCTTCGTTTTAACTTCGTTGCCGTGTTAATAACCCTTTCGCTAGTGAAGACGTATATATACGTCGACGAGAGGAAGCGTGTACGTACTTTGACGAGCTCCATGACTAAGAATAGTTGGTCCATGGTCTCTTGCTCGGCGATCAAACTGATTATGTGCGGATGGCAAACTACTCGCAGTATGGACACCTCGCTTGCCCACATCGTTTGCTTTCCTTGGCATTTATACTTATCTACAATTTTCATCGCGTACTCGGCGCCGGTGGGTCTGCAAATTACAGACAAAGTTTCGCTATAATTTCGCTATAATGTTACGTTTAACCATTTCGCCGTTAAGTGTTATTTTAACCGTAACTATTTAACAAGGTGTTAAATAGTTTAACCCTTCGAGCTCTACTATTTCAATAACATGATCTACCGATAAGTAAAGTATCATCCCATATTTCGAAACGGGAAAGAGTCGCCTTGAAATAAAATATTTCATGTTCTTCGTTTGCGTGTTTTCTTCTACTTATCGGGCTTTTGCCGATTAATAAATAAATAAACGAATGAAATAACGCAGCATTCGTGTCCCGCGTTCAATCAAAAAACCGCTCGACTTCCGACGGTTAAATGAAGAACCTAATCTCAACCTTTTACCCGCAATTTAAGCGCGTCTCGAAAACGAACGGAGTTGCGAAAGCGTTAACGAAAGAATCATCGTACAACGACAAACGCGATCTTACTTATGAGTGCAATGCCTGACGACGGCAAAGTTCCCCTTGCCGATCACATGGCCGACGGTGTAATGCGAGCGCAGAGGATTCGGCAATATCAAAGACGAAGGACTCGGCGTGCGGACTTGGGGTGTGGTCGAAACCTTCTTCCCCGACTTCCTCGGCATCCTCGGCATCGGTCCGCTCTGCCTCTTCGACGTCCACGGGCACCTCCTGAAGCTCTGCACGCACTTCGACTCCTCGAAATCCAACTCGAAGTCCTCCTGGTTAGACTTCTCCTGTCCGTACGCCACGAACGTGTCGTCGTTCTCGAAGAACTGCTCCAAAGAAGTGATCTGTTGCCCGGACAGGGTGTAAACTTTTCGCACCGCGCCGGAATCCAACTTAACCGCCTCCGTGATCGCCTCCATCGCGTGTTCCAAACTCGGCGCGTTCCGTTTGTTCAACAGAAGCCGCACAACTTTACGCGGCTTCGTTCCATGCCTGATCAACGTGATTATCTTCGCCTTCACGCACAAAGGGATCGCGCTGATCTGTCGGCCGGTTCCAGCTGGCGATTGCGGCAACCCGGAGAGGGAACAACCTCTGCGCACTTTCGTCGACGAGTAGTCGACCTTCTTGAAGATCTCCCCTTGACCGGAGACCACGTAACACTTACCGTCCTCCAGATCGTCGATGCTTTGCACCTTTTTACCGTCCATCGTGTAAATCGCTCGCACGCCGTTCGGCAACGTGACGCTGGATATCAGCGCCCTGGTCAAGTCCGACGCTAAACTGTCGAAGCTGCGATACCTTTCAGGCGTTACGGCCATCACTATGCCGGTGTAGAATTTGTCGCCGTTGCGAAAGAAACGGACGCGTTTCGCTTTCTTCGTTGGCGTCGCGCGGAGAACGTTCAACGATTGCCGGGAATTTATGTCTAGCATCCGTTCGTCTATGCTCATTATCGTTGTGGTGCTGAGCTCCCCGCTTCCGGAGAAGTTACTGTCACCGGAGGGCGAGGCACCTTGGCTCAATGGCTCCTCCATCATCCTGCGAAACAAACAGTCGATCGTCAATTTTCTTTCTACTCTTTTTCTTTATTTTATGTTCCTTTAATCGGTAGACGTTTATTAACGATTGAACTACTAGCAATTGTATCGAACTTCGAGCGGAATATTTGATTAGTAGAAGATACGAATGTATAGGGTAATTTGGTCATTTACCTTTTTGCTTTTTTCCTATTATATATCAACCTTTTTTACATATTGGGTGCGATGTTAAATATTCAATTTTACCGCGATTATTTTTCTTACGATATTATATTGGTACATTGTACGTTTCAACGAAATCAAGCTATCGATGAAGAACAATGTTCTTCCGATCGAATTCCGCGCGGTTAGCGAAATCTTTTACCGTCCAAATCACGGTGCATTTAATATCACGGTGCTTCTGAATTTCGAAGATACGACCGAAAAATATCGGCATAATCCTTCCTTTGAACGCGTGTAACTTTTGATTCCGTGCATTCCTCGTATCGCAAGTGTTATCCTCGCATTATACGCATTAAACTATACCGAATCGCGCGAAGAAACCTCGACTATTTTCGATTCGAAGTAGTAAAGTTCGGCACAGTTTTGTTCCCTCCGATTTCACCTAACCTAACCTAAGCAAACGAACGCGAGTTCAAAGCTGGCGCAATTAAGGGTTTAGATTTTTCGATCGTTCCTCGAAACTTAACCAAACTTCGAAGAACGAAATGAAATCGATACACCATTTGTGTCACTGTTAATTAATTTTCCCGCTACCCCAATCTGTTTAACACCTACCTTAAATGTAAGAAACGAACGCACGATTCACTCTGTTTTAAATCGCGGTTCGAAAAACTGGCCGCATATTTGTTTTCGCGAACCTAACCTAACCCTAACGTTATCGATGTTTACGCGAGTATATATTCGAGGAGAAGTATACACTACGGGAAGTTTTTTACGCGGCGACAGAGTGTTTCGATCTAAGCTGGCAAATTAGCTTTCACTTTAATCGAAACGCATCTTTTATCTCGCGCGAATGCACCGTATTCGAGACGCGGAAACACTTTTTGCGTTTCGGGCAGCAGCAGATATTTAACTTTCCCTAACCTAACCTTCTTAACCTCTACTCTTTTTAACAGTATCTTTATTTACCCGACAAGCGCAACAATGTTCGAATTTAACGCTTGTTTTACACCGTTGACGAAGCACGCGAAGAGAAACGAAACAACGATGAATTGTAAATAAATAAGTATCTAAATAATAGATCCACGATAGCTGGAATTTATAATAACGCGATTAAAAGTATACGCATTCGACTTCGACCGGAATTTCGTTTACTTTTACGTGCGATACGAAGAAACTTATAATTTATATTTAAATATACGCGGATGGAGAATTGATTAACTTTATCAACGTTGATGGAATCGATATTATAACGATTATTAAATTTATAATAATAATTATTAAAAATAAAAGCAGTTCTGCCTTTTAACGCGATGCGAATTTCAATTTGAATTTGAAAATGTTTCCCATGTGCTTAGTCAATGCTTTCAACGGTGCCAATTTTAAGTTCAAGAAGTAGAATTGACTTTTCCCTAACCTAATCTCGTTAATCTACTTTAATAGAACGAACAAATACAGATATTTATTTTGCCAAGGCTAACCTAACTTTATTATAACAATTTTCCTTGATAAAAGTTTCCATCACCTGAGCTCTGTTTATTATTTGTTTAGTCGATGCGCGAAGCGTTCGAGAATTGCTGCATTGCTACTAACACAACATATTTACAAATAAATAGAAACGTAGAGGAATACATAGCAAAGCCTAATCTAATTCGAAACATACGAAAGAAAACAGTGGCAGCTTTAATTTCGAGTCGCAAAACCGCTGTAAAATTGACTTTTCTTAATCTAACCACTTTCATCTACGCTAATCGCATCTTTATTTACCCAAGCGCGCAATATTCGAGCTGTTAAACCCAAAACTCAGTCTACTTTCGCATCGTTCCATGTTTGAACGTCGATTACCACGAAAGTTAGCCCCCTAAAAATTCGCTTCGCCTAACCTAACTTCTTTAACCTACCCCAAACAACGCATCGTTACGTGGACGAACGTATATATTCGATTGATTCGCCTGGAAACGACACACTTTTAAATAGTCCACCGTCTTCTAATCTCGAGCGGGGCGAAAAGAGTAGCCTAAAAAAAGAAATATTGACTTTCCCCAACCTAACCTCCGCAGCGTACACAAATGCACGTTCGCGGTTCACGCGTAACGAGACGGCCGCGATTTAACTTGTTCTCGTTCGGGAAGCTGTTCAGGAGGCTCTGACAATGTTGACAAATTGGGTGGGTACGCACCTGCCCGACGAGCAGAATGTTGAACGACGAAACAGGCGAAAACGGAGCGAACGCGAATGAATCACCACTTTTCTGACATTTTCGCGGTGGCGACCGTCGCGCGAGTTTCCGGCTACGGCCGCTTCCACGGTTTCACCGAACCTCCTCCCTTTCGCTCGCAACAATGTTGTTGCACCGTTTCAATCGTCCCGGATCGGATCACGGGTGTTTGTTTTTTTTTGTCTTCTCCGCTCGCGAATGCAACGAAACGTCGCGCGGCGGTCGGTCGGTAGATTTCACCTGACGAAACACTATAAATAAAGCGGCTCGTCAAAGGGAAACGGGAAGACCGGAAGCGGAAGCGTGCGAGGGAATTAGGATAAAGGGTGGGCGCATCGAAACGAATACAGCGGAAGAACGTTTCAAATCTTTCCTCTGGTTACAAGGAAAGTTAATCAAAATCGTTGGCCAAGGACACAATAAGCAGCTAAATTTCAAAGTAAATTTCAACCTAAAGTTCCAGTCGCGTGAAAAGATATGTGAAGCTTTTACGCCGCACGATTTTATTCTATGCAGCTTAATAACGTCTATTTATGCTTAATAACGAACCATAAACAGTGCCACTGAAAAGGATAAATGGATTGTGTATCGTTGGAAACCTGAGCTGCGATTCGAGTCGCGATTCATTAAGAAACGGCAACTAAAAGCTGAGGAATTAATATATTCTTATAGTCGTACCAATATATTTACAGTGACGCTTATATATATATATAAATGTATATTGTTTATAACAAACGGACCGCAAACCTTAAGGTTTTAAGTAACGATTGTTACTTGAAAAAGTTAACAATCTATATATACGTCACTATACGATCTATGTACATATATTCTAGGAACTCTAAACTGCAACACTGTTAATTGTAAGAAATAAATATTTCTAAAATACCATTTCTCGAACTCGAAACGGGCAAAGCACGTAAAAATGCTACAGAATGCTTATAAAAGCAGCATTCTCTTCGTCTATTGTTCTCTCTCTGTCTTTGGTCAAATGTAACGTGTTCCTCGTTAACAAGTAGCTCTTTCTTCGTCCAATTGTAACGCGTTCCTCGTCAAGAACTAACTCTCTCTGTCCTCGTCCAAATGTAACGCGTTTCCTCGTCCAGAAGTAGCATGTTCTGTCTTTGTCCAAACGTAACGCGTTCCTCGTCAAGAAGTAGCTCTCTCTGTCTTTGTCCAAATGTAACGCGTTCCTCGTTAAAAAGTAGTTCTGTCTTCATCCAAATGTAACGCGTTCCTCGTCAAGAAGTAGCATTCTCTGTCTTTGTCCAAATGTAACGCGCTTCCTCGTCCAGAAGTAGCATTCTCTGTCTTTGTCCAAATGTAACGCGTTCCTCGTCAAGAAGTAGCACTCTCTGTCTTCGTCAAGAAGTAGCTCTCTCTGTCCTCGTCCAAATGTAACGCGTTTCCTCGTCCAGAAGTAGCATGTTCTGTCTTTGTCCAAACGTAACGCGTTCCTCGTCAAGAAGTAGCTCTCTCTGTCTTTGTCCAAATGTAACGCGTTCCTCGTCAAGAAGTAGCTCTCTCTGTCCTCGTCCAAATGTAACGCGTTCCTCGTTAAAAAGTAGTTCTGTCTTCATCCAAATGTAACGCGTTCCTCGTCAAGAAGTAGCATTCTCTGTCTTTGTCCAAATGTAACGCGTTCCTCGTCAAGAAGTAGCACTCTCTGTCTTCGTCAAGAAGTAGCTCTCTCTGTCCTCGTCCAAATGTAACGCGTTTCCTCGTCCAGAAGTAGCATGTTCTGTCTTTGTCCAAACGTAACGCGTTCCTCGTCAAGAAGTAGCTCTCTCTGTCTTTGTCCAAATGTAACGCGTTCCTCGTCAAGAAGTAGCTCTCTCTGTCCTCGTCCAAATGTAACGCGTTCCTCGTTAAAAAGTAGTTCTGTCTTCATCCAAATGTAACGCGTTCCTCGTCAAGAAGTAGCATTCTCTGTCTTTGTCCAAATGTAACGCGTTTCCTCGTCAAGAAGTAGCATTCTCTGTCTTTGTCCAAATGTAACGCGTTTCCTCGTCAAGAAGTAGCATTCTCTGTCTTTGTCCAAATATAACGCGTTCCTCGTCAAGAAGTAGCATTCTCTGTCTTTGTCCAAATGTAACGCGTTTCCTCGTCAAGAAGTAGCATTCTCTGTCTTTGTCCAAATATAACGCGTTCCTCGTCAAGAAGTAGCATTCTCTGTCTTTGTCCAAATATAACGCGTTCCTCGTCAAGAAGTAGCACTCTCTGTCTTCGTGAAGAAGTAGCTCTCTCTGTCCTCGTCCAAATGTAACGCGTTCCTCGTCAAGAAGTAGCTCTCTCTGTCTTTGTCCAAATGTAACGCGTTCCTCGTCAAGAAGTAGCATTCTCTGTCTTTGTCTAAATGTAACGCGTTTCCTCGTCCAGAAGTAGCATTCTCTGTCTTTGTCCAAATATAACGCGTTCCTCGTCAAGAACTAACTCTCTCTGTCCTCGTCCATTTACCTGTACACGATTCATTCGCGCGATAAGCTCGATTTCGTAGAGCAAGAATAGGTATAACAATAATCGCGTCGCGTGTTTCTCATTTGTAACTTTAGAAAAGGACGGCGAGCGTAGGTCTGTCCTTGCGTAGCGCCAGCGGAGCTCTGCGTTGATCTGGGCGCCATCTTGTGACGTCACGAGGGTTACCCCCACCACTGCTACGCTACAGCAGTCGAGTTTCGTCAGTATCACACCGACGCTCGAAGAGGAAGGTTATATCGCGTTCTACGGTTAAATTATTCCTTTTCCTAATATTCTTCTCGTCAAATTTAGCATACCGTTGCACGGTACATCATCACGAATGCTGTATGAAGTAGTTTGTTAATCGCGCTGTGAATTGCGCGAAGCTATTGAATATTTCGCCGATCGTGTCTTCGAAACGAATCGTGGAATAAACAAGTTGCGCGTTGGTACGTGTTTACCCGGTCGCGTTTGTTTCTCGCACTCGAAGACGTCTCAAGGAGACCGCGTGGAGTTTATTCGAAGCACGGTAATCGAAAGATTACCGATCAGTAATTCTTCAAACGCGAAGAATCACGGAAATGTTAATTATCGCGTTTCAACGTGTGCACGTCTCGAATTAAAGAAGAGAATGTTGACGTTAATTGCCATCGTTTTAAAAACGTTGCAGTGGTGTTTTGTTCTGGTTTAAACTGGTGAACGTCGCACGTGTTCCTAATCATTGTATACAATAATGTTTATTAGTTTATCCTATGTTATATCCCCCCCCCCTTAATTAACTATTTAAAATCGACGCAATTGCGTGCAATTAATTACGATAATTACGCGTTATCAGAAGAGCATCTTTCGGAAGCAGAATAGCGATAGGCAAAAAGAGGAGGTTCATTCAAATTTAATGAAACACGTTCCACAATATTTACATCGTAGAATTTAATTGACAATACGTGAAACTGTTGTACGCAGTCGTATTAAAAAGCTCGATTGCGTTCTTCTCTCGCGTCTATCACTGTAAAAGCCCGAAAATGAATAAATCCTGTAGATTTTATCGTAAAAATCAATCGTTGCATTGCCATTTTAACGTTGCTACTTTTTTAATACTAGAACAAAACACAGCGACAGCGTTTTTAAAACGATGGCGTTAATTAGAAGAAAATATCGCGCCACGCGTTTCTATTTAGTTCCGGCGATGGAAATGCAGAATTTTCGAAGCCTTTCCTTAATTTTAATCGAGAAACGCGCGAATTTTGACGCGGTTTCAATTTCAACGCGACAGAAATGCGAAGTTGCGGGAAGATCAGCGATTTATTAGCGAGGCGAAGCTTGCGACAAGTGGACGACGCACGCGTCGCGTCTTCGTCTTCGATTCGTACGAGAATTTAACTCTGGCCGCGAGAAATTCGTAAGAATATCGAGTGACAACGTTTCGTTCGACGTTCTGCAATAAACGTCTACTCGACTGAGAAATTACAAGCGTTAACGTCGACCATTTACACCATTTCAATCGCAACGCGCCGACGTTATTGAACTATGGTTTATAGTAGACGAAGAAAACAGCGTTTTTCAAAACTACGTCAATTTATAAATAAATAACCGCGCGCGAATTGTTTTTCTAATACGCGAGATTCTATAACAACGCGCAAAGAAGTATACGTCTTTATTAATCCTTCGTAAACCGAATTTCGTATACTTTTTTACGATATACGGAGAAACGCGTTGAATTAAACGAAATGTATCAATTTCAACCGAACGTGGAAATGGTGAACAAGTTTTTAGTTCGTCAATTTAACCGGAGAAAAGTTCAAACTTTCGCAACTTCGATTCGTAGGATTTAGCAATTTTCCAGCTTCCACGATTTAACACACATATGTAAATGAAAGAGAAATAAAAGTTGATCACGAATCGCTGTGCTGTCGTTTATAAAACAAAGAAAATAATGCGCGCAAACTTTTTGTTTTCGTTTTCTTTTTTTCCCCAACTCTGCGTTCGCGATTTTATCACTATATTTATATGCATATGTATATATATACATACATATCGTGTACGAATTAATATGGTATAGTTGTAGCAGTAATAATAATAATCGTCGGCATCGTTATTATCACTTTAATTAGAATTCGTTATTTTGGCAACTCTGTTTTTTTTTTCTTTTCTTTTTGCTGTCCACGGAAATTTCCTCGCGCCTCTCTGTACACAATAATATATAATTCGAAAGCCGCGATGATTATTTCATTTTTTTTTTCCCCCTCTATTCCGCGACTTTTTTTCTTTCTCCCCCACGTTTATTTTTTTTTTCGTGTCTTTCCCCCGTTTCCCGTTTTTTTTCCTTTTCTTTTATTATTATACTGGCATGTGTTACATTATTATTATTATTCATCGTCGTCGTCGTCATCGTCATCATCATCGTCGTCGTATATATATATATATAGATTCGTTACTTTACAAAAATCGATTTATTACCAAAGTAAGAAAATACGAAACGCCGCTAAGGAATTATTAATAATCATTATTGTTGTTTGTTTGTTTGTTTGTTTGTTGGTTTTTGTTATCGTTATCGTTATTCGAGAGAATGATAATAGAAAACGCAAAGAACATCGTGTTCGCGCGAATAATTAATATCGTTATTACACAGGCATTATTATTATTATTATTTTTTTTCTTTTCTTTTCCCTTTTCTCTTTCTTATCCAGGGGCGGAGCTAGCTCTTGAGCAAAAAGAGGGTGTTTTAAGAGGGGGGGGGGGGGGAGTAAGGGGGTAAGGGGGAGGAATTATTGGGAAGTTAAAGTTTTACACAACTATCATTCATCAAGTATTAAGGTAATAATCGTACAGATAATTTTTTTTTTTTCCTTTTTCGTTTGTTTTTTCTTTTTTCTTTCTTTCTTTCTTGCATCGTGTATACGTGTAAATCGGTCGAGAATCGTGGTGTTTCTTTTCTATTCCGCGTGTAAATTCTTTTCATCGTAGCTGTCGAGCGAGCGAGCGAGAGAGAGAGATTCGTATTCGATAAATTGTAAAAAGATCGCGTGGAGCTGCATTAATTCCTTCTTCTTCTTCTATTATTATTATTATTTTTCTTTTTTTATAACCCCCGTTGAATGTGTGTGTATATATATATATCTATATATATATATGGTATTGTTGTTCCTTTTTCTGTCGGTTGCATTTCGATGGATGGTACACGTCCAGTGGGGCGATAGTACAAACTTTGATATCAGAAGCGTGTGAGGTGACCTTGTTTCTTTCTTTCTTTCGTTCGTTTCCTTTACTGTATGTTTCGTCGTAGTCGTCGCGTTATCTTTGTTTCCTTCTTTTTTTTTTTGTTGCTTTTTTTCCCCCATTGTTATTATTCACACACGCACGCACGCAAACAAACACACACACACACACAGACAAACATGCGCCGCCTCCCTCGTTCCGCTTAAGAGAATGGGTCAGGCTTATCCGTTTTTAGTGGCACTGTTATCCATTAGCTTAATGCTGAGCATCAGTTTTCTTTCTTACAGTGCTTACGACGGCTTCCCTGCGAAAATAGAGACAAATTAGTAACGAGTTTACGTTTACATGTTAGAGACTTGTTACGTAGGAAACTTGCTCGTTTGGATTCCGGACGGTTGCCGCGTCTTTCTTCAGCGTTGCGCCGACGTTTCGCAAACGTTACAGTTTCTATGCATCGGAGCGCCTAGCCCCGAGGATGCAAACTGTAACGTTTGCGAAACGTCGGCGCAACGCTGAAGAAAGACGCGGCAACCATCCGGAAGCCAAACGACCAAGTTCCTACGGAACAAGTGTAACTTGTAATACCATGAATCGCGAAAGTCTAAAATCCAAGAGTTTACGTTTCTTTAACTATAGAGTAGATTTCGATTATTTTGGTAACGTAAAATAATTGGGGAAAGGTTGTAATAATGTCGGACTAATACTTGTTGGATTATTGTTAAGTATTACGGTTTGCTTCAGACTTGGGATAGATTCAGTTTTGTTAAGTTTCGACTAAATATTAGATATTTGAGTTGGAGTCAATTCGGATTAGGTTTGGATTAAATATTAAATATTTAAGTTTGGATGAAATTTGTATTGGATCTTGATTTGGATTAGAGTTGGACTAACTACTAAATATTTGAGTTGCAATAAATTCAGATTAGCTTCGGATTAAATACTAAATATTTGAGTTTGGATGCAATTTAGATTAAAACTTGGATTTGATTAAATTTGGATTAGATTCCAACTAACTACTAAATATTTCAGTTGCAATAAATTCAGATTAGCTTCGAATTAAATACTAAATATTAGAGTTTGGATGAAATTTAGATTAAAACTTGGATTGGATTAAATTTGGATTAGATTCCAACTAAATATTAAATATTTCAGTTGCACTAAATTCATATTAGGTTCTAATAATAGCAAATAGTAGATATTTGAGTTTGAATAAAATCTAAATTGTATTAAATTTGAACTAACTATTAAATATTTCAGATGAATTAGCATAGACTCAATCCCTGTACCAACATAAATCAACAGGAATCGTAAATAAATTCGTAAACTAATTTTAAATAATAATAAACAAAACCTTCGTGTCTCAATTTCTACGCGATCCGCGAATAGAATTTGAAACGTCTCGTAAACAACTGAACTATTAAAAGGGATGCTTACCGGAATTAAATAAGTCTTTCCATTTGAATAATTGTTCATCTCCTACAAACACTCCTCTTGGCTCTTTCTGACACACCTCGCCACCTTTCTCTTGAATTCTGCGTAACTTTCCCTCCACTCTTTCTGCGGCATTCCGAATGAAACGAAAAACCAAACACGTATCGCACGATTGCCAGCAATGAAGAAAAACGGCGTTAATAGTTGAATCGAAAATTCGAAACCGCGACTAAAAAAATATCTCTTCACTTACGGCAGCATCCACGTTAGCAGGACTTTCATCGTTCGGATCTGCAAGCATACTGATAACGCTTATGAGAATGGTCTCCACCGTGTGAACCGGTAACCACCGTTCCGATGCTTTCTCGTAGCCCCATTTGTCGTCTCCGGGTTCGTGCAAAATCGATATGCATACGTTACCGTTCTTCTCGACTGCAATCAACGAAATTAACGTCACCAACAACGTTTTTTAAAGGGCACGCGAGTTTCTTATTAATTGTGATGTTATTATTGCATTATGTATTGCGACGTATATGTGCAGATAATTTATGTGTTACGTATATTATATTATATATTCTATACATAGATTAATATAATATAAAGTAACATTATATTGTATATTATAATTTATGTATATTACGTATATTATATTATATATTATAATTTATATGTAATATTTATACATTACATGTATTATATTATATATTATACTTTATATGTAATATTTATACATTACATGTATTATGTTATATATTATAATTTGTGTATATTACGTATATTATATTATATATTATACTTTATATATAATATTTATACATTACGTATATTATATTATATATTATACTTTATATATAATATTTATATATTGCATGTATTATATTATATATTATAATTTATGTATATTACGTATATTATATTATATATTATACTTTATATATAATATTTATACATTACGTATATTATATTATATATTATAATTTGTGTATATTACGTATATTATACTATATATTATAATTTATGTATATTACGTATATTATATTATATATTATAATTTATCTATATTACGTATATTATATTATAAATTATATAACATAATATAAAATAATATTGTATTATATATTATAATTTATATATAATATATATATTGCATGTATTATATTATATACTATAATTTATCTATATTACGTATATTATATTATAAATTATATACATATATAATATAATATAAAATAATATTGTATTATATATTATATGCATATATAATATAGTATAATATAAAATAATATTATATGCTATATTATAATTTACATATATTACATATATTATATTATATGCTATATTATGATTTATATATAATATACATATTGCATGTATTATATTATATATTATAATTTACGTATATTACATATATTACATTATATATTATAATACGTATTATAATATAATGTACATATATTATGATATATAATATAAAATAATATATAATATAATGTACATATATTATAATACGTATTATAATATAATGTACATATATTATGATATATAATATAAAATAATATATAATATAATGAATATACATTATAATACGTATTATAATATAATGTACATATATTATAATACGTATTACAATATAATGTACATATATTATAATACGTATTATAATATAATGTACATATATTATGATATATAATATAAAATAATATATAATATAATGAATATACATTATAATACGTATTATAATATAATGTACATATATTATGATATATAATATAAAATAATATATAATATAATGTACATATATTATAATACGTATTACAATATAATGTACATATATTATAATACGTATTATAATATAATGTACATATATTATAATACGTATTATAATATAATGAATATACATTATAATACGTATTATAATATAATGAATATACATTATAATACGTATTATAATATAATGTACATATATTATGATACATAATATAATATTACTTTATATTATATTATACACGCGTATATAATACATATAATATTGAAATGGAAGGAAATATTAGCTAGTAAGAAAAGCTCGGGTAAAGCTTGAATTTGGTCCGAGTTATGTTTCGTTACAATTTTACCCGTGAATTCGTGAACTCCTGAATTCGAATTTTGCATCGGGTTCGAATTCTTCGCTCGACTACTTACTGTTCGGATGCCATATTTCTGTTATGAATTTCATTCTCGGCGGCCTAAGTGGATACTCTTTTGGAAACTGTAAGTGTGCTTTGAAAAATCCGCCTTCACTGCGAACAGAAATAAGAGATATATAGAATCAGTATATTTGAACGATAATAATTGGTCAAAAAAGAAAAATAAATAAAATTAGGTTCGATAGAAAATTAGTAGCAACGTTGGAATGAAAATAAAAGCAACTGGTGGTCGGTTCGAAATTAAGGAGACGCGTTGAGGAATTTGTAAAATGCGCGAGGCAAAATGGCTATTTAAGAATTATTTATCATTTACATCGAAATGTGCAATTTAAAGTCTACTTAAAATTATCGATGAGTTTAAAGTATGCTTAAAATTATCGATCAATTTAAAGTCTACTTAAAATTATCGATGAGTTTAAAGTATAGTTAAAATTATCGATCAATTTAAAGTCTACTTAAAATTATCGATCAATTTAAAGTCTACTTAAAATTATCGATGAGTTTAAAGTCTACTTAAAATTATCGATCAATTTAAGTATACTTAAAATTATCGAACCGCTTATGGAAAATTAAAATTGGCATTTTGAAAAATACGCTGCACGTTTTTTTTCGTGAAATTTTACGAAAAATAGAAATTGTAGTTTGAGAAACTATCGCTGGACTGAAAGAATGATATCGATAATTTAAGTCAAAGTTAACACATTTGCGCTGGTTTGAAGTTTTAATAATCGCGTTGCTTAAAATCTTACCGATTGATCCGAATTTTGCTTTGTACTTTAAAGGGTTTTACCTTCGGTTAATAAGTGACAAATTTCTTACTATAATGTGTCTGGAGGTCCAATAATGAGTACTTCCCACTGATATATGTCATTGTCATCTATGAGGCCTGCTGAAAACCCTTCGACTGGGTTTTTATTTAATTCTGCGGACAAGCAAAGAACACGCGTAATAAGAATTCGTTGGAAGGCTGCGAATTTATTACACCTTCCGCATTTAACCCTTTGCGGACGATGAATAATGTCATTTAAAAGAGTACTTTGATTTTGAATTCCAAGCTTTCGAATTCCAGACCGACAAATTTCCAAGCTTTCGAATTCCAAGCCCCGAAATTTCCAAGCTTTCGAATTCCAGATCGACAAATTTCCAAGCTTCGAAATTTCCAAGCTTTCGAATTCCAGATCGACAAATTTCCAAGCTTTCGAATTCCAAGCCTCGAAATTTGCAAGCTTCCGAATTCCAAGCCTCGAAATTTCCAAGCTTTCGAATTCCAAGCCCCGAAATTTCCAAGCTTTCGAATTCCAAGCCTCCAAATTTCCAAGCTTCAGAATTCCAAGCCTCCAAATTTCCAAGCTTCAGAATTCCAAGCATTTAAATTACCAAGTTTTGACATTGCAAGCAGTTAAATTTCCAAGCTTTCGAATTCCAAGTCTCGAAATTTCCAAGCTTTTGAATTCCAAGCCTCGAAATTTCCAAGCTTTCGAATTCCAAGCTTTCGAATTCCAAGCCTCGAAATTTCCAAGCTTTCGAATTCCAAGCCTCGAAATTTCCAAGCTTTCGAATTCCAAGCCTTCAAATTTCCAAGCTTTCGAATTCCAAGCATTTAAATTTCCAAGCTTTCGAATTCCAAGCCTCGAAATTTCCAAGCTTCAGAATTCCAAGCATTCGAATTGCAAGCATTTAAATTACCAAGTTTTGACATTGCAAGCAGTTAAATTTCCAAGCTTTCGAATTCCAAGCCTCGAAATTACCAAGCTTTCGAATTCCAAGCCTCGAAATTACCAAGCTTTCGAATTCCAAGCCTCCAAATTTCCAAGCTTTCGAATTCCAAGCCTTCAAATTTCCAAGCTTTCGAATTCCAAGCATTTAAATTTCCAAGCTTTCGAATTCCAAGCCTCGAAATTTCCAAGCTTCAGAATTCCAAGCATTCGAATTGCAAGCATTTAAATTACCAAGTTTTGACATTGCAAGCAGTTAAATTTCCAAGCTTTCGAATTCCAAGCCTCCAAATTTCCAAGCTTTCGAATTCCAAGCCTCGAAATTTCCAAGCTTTCGAATTCCAAGCCTCGAAATTTCCAAGCTTTCGAATTCCAAACCGACAAATTTCCAAAACTTTGAAGCATTTATTCACGATATTAATTGAAATTTCTCGCTTTAACAATAGACATGCGTCCGCAAAACTGAAAAAATGATTAGACGGCTATTTGCGACACTCGTCCGCAATGGGTTAAAAACCTTCGAAACGTTCGACTTTCTACTTTGCAAGCGGGCAAAGGGTTAAATGTGTGCAAGGAAAATTATGATTGCAGGTAGAAAAACGCGCGGAATCGTTTGGAAATGCGTGCAACTAATCGAAATATTAAGAAGGAGATCGTTAATAAGTAGAAGATCAATTCGAGTTTGTAGATTAATTCGAATAAATCCGAATTAAGTTCGAAATGATTTTAACTTGATTTTGGTGTCAATTTCCATTTATATTGGTATTAAAATTAATGTTAAATTAAGTATTATAGTTTGGACCAAAATTGAAGCAGATTTCGATTCGGGATAAATTTTAGTTAATTTTGGTCATTAAATCATTAATAATAAGGAGAAGTTTGCATAGATCAATTCGAATAGATCCGAATTAAGTTTGAAATGATTTTAACTTGATTTTGGTGTCAATTTCCATTTATATTGGTATTAAAATTAATGTTAAATTAAGTATTATAGTTTGGACCAAAATTGAAGCAGATTTCGATTCGGGATAAATTTTAGTTAATTTTGGTCATTAGATCATTAATAAGTAGAAGAAGTTTGCATAGATTAATTCGAATAAATCCGAATTAAGTTTGAAATGATTTTAACTTGGTTTTGGGGTCAATTTCCATTTATATTAGTATTAAAATTATTGTTAAATTAAGTATTATATTTTGGACCAAAATTGAAGCAGATTTCGATTCGGGATAAATTTTAGTTAATTTTGGTCATTAGATCATTAATAAGTAGAAGAAGTTTGCATAGATTAATTCGAATAAATCCGAATTAAGTTTGAAATGATTTTAACTTGATTTTGCTGTCAATTTCCATTTATATTAGTATTAAAATTATTGTTAAATTAAGTATTATAGTTTGGACCAAAATTGAAGCAAATTTCGATTCGGAATAAACTTTAATTAGCTTTGAATTAAGTAGTAAATATTCGAGTAGACCGAAAACTACTAGTAGTTAAGTACTACGTTCGAACTATATTCAAATTTCAACTACTTTTTGATCTAACTTTACTTTCAAATCAAGTTTGGCTTACGTTTAAGTTTATATTAAGTTCGAGTTAGACTCGAATTCAAATTGATACTTTAACTCAAATTTCAACTATGTTCGCGATCGAATTTAAGTCCAAATCAAGTCTTTTTAAATTCTAAATAGCAATCGATATCCAAGATAAATATTGGCCTTAAAAATAGATCCAAAATTATACGAATCGAGTAGAACTTTAAAATTTTATTCGTCTATTAATAATAAAGAGACTTTAACTAATTTCAAGTATCTCTTAATTTACTTCAAATTTTTAAATTCCACTGCACAAAAAAAAGTTGATTCCAAATTTAAATAGCAATCAAAACTTAGGATAAAAATTGGCCTTCGAAATAAAGCCAAAACTACGTGAATTGAATACAATTTTAAAACAAAAACCACTGCAAAAAAACTTAATTTTAAACTTAAGTAGCAATCAAAACTTAGGATAAAAATTGGCCTTCGAAATAAAGCCAAAACTACGTGAATTGAATACAATTTTAAAACAGAAACCACTGCAAAAAAAAACTTGATTTCAAACTTAAGTAGCAATCAAAACTTAGGATAAAAATTGGCCTTCGAAATAAAGCCAAAACTACGTGAATTGAATACAATTTTAAAACAGAAACCACTACAAAAAAAAGCTTGATTTCAAACTTAAGTAGCAATCAAAACTTAGGATAAAAATTGGCCTTCGAAATAAAGCCAAAACTACGTGAATTGAATACAATTTTAAAACAGAAACCACTGCAAAAAAAAGCTTGATTTCAAACTTAAGTAGCAATCAATAAGTAGCATAAAAATTGGCCTTCGAAATAAAGCCAAAATTAAACGAATCGAATGCAATTTTAAACCGATAACCAAGCATAAAATTCGCCTTCGAAATGAAGCGAATCGAACGCAACGTTAAAAGAAAAAAAAACCCAAATATCCTTTTCAAACTCTACAACCGACATTTCCGTTGCCTTCTCCCCCCGCCCCAAAAGATTCGAATTCAAACCAGCAACGAGCCAACGCATTGGCACGCGTGCAACCGAACACGAATCATCGCTAACTAAAAGCGAGCCGAAAGGAAAAGGACGGGGGGGAAAAAAAAGCTTTGTTGTCCTCCGGCCGCGTTTATAGGTTATGTTTCTCATCACTCTCTTTCTCTCTCTCTTTCGTAATCTCCGTCTCTGTCTTTCACGATCTCTGCCGTATCATCGGCGGTTCCGAAAACAGAGAGATTCACCCGTTGCAAACCGGCGTTAATCTTGCCCACTCGACGAAAACCGTGCAGCGCCGTAAAAATACCCACGCCTGAAACGCGTAATTCTACTTCTCTCTCTCTCTCTCTCCACATTCGATTAAACGAATAAACGCGGATCCAAGCCAGCCTAGGACAAGAAAGGGGGGGAAAAAGGTTCAAAAACGTGTCGCGGTTTGACCTTCGTTGCTTGCTCGCGATTCTTTTTGCTCCCGTGCTAGCGGAGGCGCTTCGCATCGGACCCGACGAGGATCCTATAAATAAAAGCCGGGGTATATTTCCGTCGGTAACGGGTTTCCGATGAAAACCCCCCCCCCCCCCCCCCCTCCCAACCCTCTGCGGGTGTCGATTTAAATCGCGGAAGGAACGGCGTGCGAGGAATACGCTCGCACACGGTCGAATGATAGGTTAAAAACGACGATAGCAGCGGCGGCGGCGAAGAAGGTCCGCGCGGCCAACCCGGCAACGTTATTGATTTTCACGACGCCCCGAACGAACGCTTTCGAGATTTTCAACGGCAACGCTACGACCGCCGAAGGTTAGAGGCGCAGGGCGCCTATTTCCCTGATAACCGATGATAACCCGGGATTGGGCGGAAAAATGGGTTGACGCGGCGCGCTTAGATAGAAAGAGAGAGTAAGAGAGAGAGAGAGAGAGAGGACACGAAGGTCTATAGGATGATCCGTTTCGGGCCGTTGTTCGGCGAGCGGATGGATGACACACGCGGGGATCGC
Organism: Eucera pruinosa; assembly: GCA_028830335.1. Lineage (NCBI taxonomy): Eukaryota > Metazoa > Arthropoda > Insecta > Hymenoptera > Apidae > Eucera > Eucera pruinosa. Next base: position 3,188,053 of record JAMYCR010000021.1, read on the forward strand.
GGCACAAGGGTTCCCGTATCGCGAACGACGAAGAGGACGAGGAAAACGTCGAACTAAGGGCCAAGGCGACACACGGGGTTCCGGCTTTTCTGTTCGAGGGAGGCGTGGAGAGAGGGGGGAGGGGGGGAGGACCTTCGCTTTGCTCGCGGCGGATTTATCGGGCCACCGTTTTAATCACACTTTAACACTTTTCCACGCGGGTCTCGCTTCGATACCTGCTAATTGTTTTCGTAGTAGAAGCGCGGACTGTGGCTCTGACATTAATAAAAGTTCCGTTAAATAACACTAAAGCTGAAAACAATCACTTTTGGTCGGGGACTGGAAAGATGGCTAGGTACGTCGCGGAAGCAGCCACTGCGCATGCGCTACTGCTTAAACATATGTTCTTCCGTCTTTTCTATGCGCCGGTCCGGCGTGGCGTCGGCAACGTACGCGGTTACGTTACCGATTCCTCGCGATCATCGCCATCTTTCGAATAACTCGCGGAAACACGTTCGAGGATTTGAATTTTCCTATCGTCGACGGAGAGAAATTAACCCGCTTTGCGTACGAGTGACGATTATTGATATCGATATGTTTGCGTTCCGTTGCACTGCGTATCGATCATTTTAAAGATAATCATACTCGTTAACCCTTTGCGGACGAGTGTCGACAAATAGTCGCCTGATCATTTTTGGCTTTCCGAAACCATGTCGACTTTTAAAGCACAAAACTTAATGCAATGAATTACTTAACGTAATAATAAACATTTGAAATCGTTGGAAATTGAATGGTTTCGAACTGAAAAGCGTGAAAAAACTCACAAGTCGCGGAATTAAAAAATAAAGTACTCTCATGAGTGTTATTACTTCTCGTCCGCAAATGGTTAATCCTTTGCGGGACGAGGGAAAATAATACGCAACAAATTTCCACTCGATTGCAAATCCATCGCGGACATATTTAATAACGTTGAACGAATTTTCGCCGTCTTATTATCGAAAGTGCATATTAGCGTCGCTAATCGAAATTTGCCGCTTTGAAAACCAACGTTTACTAATGGAATCGAACAAGTTGTGGATTTAAAAAATAAAGTACTCTCACGAGTGTCATTACTTCTCGTCCGCAAAGGGTTAAAAGAAAGGTATTTAATATCTGCTACGAATTTGTTTACTGTACATGGAAGTATACTATATTTTCGTTTCGATTGTTGCACGTAATTTTCCGGTAAAACCGAAGTCAGATATATTATAGAAATAGTCGCGTATTTATTGCTATGATGCAAATGGTTGAATGTTTTAGTTTGGATCAAACTTGGGGCAGATTTTCGTTCGCAATCAATTTTATATAATTTATGTAATAATAATAATAATAATTTGGTTTGGATTAAACGCGGATGGTCGAGTTTGGATCAAATTTAAATTGGGTTGAATTTTAATTTATATTGACGTCGAAATTATTGTAAAATTGAATATTATAGTTTGAACCAAACTTGAGGCAAATTTTGGTTCGAAATCAATTTTAATCAGCCTTCGATTAAATGCTAGACGCTTGAGTTTGGATCAAATTTAAATTGGATTCGAATTTGTTATTATAAAAGTAAACGAAATTTGGATTACAGAAAATATGAAGTTATACTTCTATATATACACGCTACTAGTAACTACTAGTAGTACAAATGCAGTTAACTGTATTAATCGATTATGTATAAAAGCAATATAAATTTCTGTCGATTTTTTTCGTAATAGTTTATAGAGAAACTTTTAAGAATTCTCGGTTTAATATATTCAAGAAGTAGAGAACCGAAGGCGTTATTTCTTTCTTTCTATGTATGCGTTCAAATATGTGCTGTTAAGTATACTTTTAAAGGACTCACGTTCGTTTATAAAGTATTATTATTATTATTATAAATCCAGCCATTATATCGGAAACAATTCGCGCGATATTTATTTCCAATTCCTATCGTTTTAAAAACGCTGATTCCAATGGTTTCATATATAAATAAGAACGGATATAATCAATTCTATATGCTTCGCGAATGATTAAATGTGTTTCTTCGAAACGAATCGCAAGATTAAATATACTATTCGATTGACAAGAAAAAGATCGGATGCGTATCAATTTATCGTTTTATTATTCTTCCATCGTCACACTTACAAACCATTGCAACAATACACATTAGCCGATTAGTGTTCGCTTTATTATAGCTAATGCAGCGTGTTATTTTTTCTTCAAAAATTTACCTAACAAATCTCATCCTCCTCCTGCTTTTTCTTCGTCGTCGTGTTTGTCTTTATTTTGTCCAAGAAGAAGAAAAAAAAGAAAAAAAAAAGAACACAATTTCAGCTGGCTCCTTTTTGTACCAAATCGCCACACACACATATCCCCCCCCCCTCTTTTCTCCCCCCAAAAAATTCTCCCCAACAATCGCGTGACTCTTATCATATAAAATACAGAGAAACCTAACAGAGAGAGTAGAGAGAAAGAGAGAGAGAGAGAGAGAAAAAAGAAAAACAGAGAAAATAATAAAAGGGTTATCAATTAGACTGCGGACGTTTTATGGGTCGCGAAATATTGCGAATACGCGCGAAACGCGTAAGGAAAAATACGAGATTCGTATAAATTTGGCGGCTTTGGCAGAAATAATAAACGTGTTTTTGTTTCGTTCGCGATAAAAAAAAGTAGGATTTCAAATATATATATTTATACTTATATATTTTTTAATGCTAACTTATGAAGGGAAATACGTATTACGATCGAGATACATAAGGAAATAGCGCGCGTTTAAATAAAATTTTAGTTGAAAGAGTAGTGGTTAATAAAGTATTTCAAATTTGACTCGATTTAAATTGAATTGTAAACGCACGACGCAGTGCGTTTCCTACGCGAGCCAAGCGTTATAATATTTCACCTGCCGGTTCTAAAACGTGGTAAACAAAATAGGGTAGATGTCCTAATAACCGTCAGCGTCTCTATAACCGACACTTTAACGTGAACGACGAAGCGAACGTAAACAAACAAACACGGACTTTGGTTTACGCTTGATATTTCGAACGAAACATTAGATGGTAAACGAGCCGAACGTTAAAACGAGACCAACGCAATTGGAAAGCATTTTGAACTGCTGATACATATTCTATAAAAATTGTTTCCATTTAAATGACTGCTTATCGAGTGGTCTTTGTTGCATAATTTTCCATTAATCAACGATCAATTCGTTATACTGAATATATAAATAAACTCGACGTTGAATATATTACACTGCAAATCGGACCTGGATTTTTACGTTGAGTTGTTTCTAAAATAGTGTAAATGTAAGTCGAAGAGTATACTCGTCGATACTCAGCGTTACGAGTATACTTAGCGTTACGACGAGTATACTCATCGATACTTAGCGTTACGACGAGTATACTCATCGATACTTTGCGTTACAAGAGTATACTCATCGCGCGTAGAAGAAAGTAGCTATCATCGGCTGTGTAAATTATAATTTTAGCGAAAACTCTTTCGGAGGTCGAGACGGAACAGCTTACTCTTCGATTGACGAGTATACTCGTCATCGCTACATTTTTCCCGACGCGTTTAAGCGCGCACACTGCTAAACCGGTTAAAGCGACAAGCTTAACGTGTTACATCTACCCTTGAATACGCTTCAGTTTCGACACAATTTCCACGGCCAGAAGCACGTTTTCTTTTTCGAATCGAAACGAATCGCGCGCGTATCGCCGACTCGCGTATTCGCAAACACAATCCACGTTCACGCGAAGCTCCGCACAGTCCGCAGAGAGAGAGAGATAGAGAGTTGCATCGCCGCCTCTCGCTGAACCAAAAAACTCAACTATTATAAAAATATACTTCAAGGAATCACAGAGATCGATTATGTACAAAAGGAAAGGGGTACAAGGAGAGTAAAAGCATATCGTTTGTTCTGTTTTTTAATCGGAAGAATCGGTGGTAGTGGAGATGGTTTGCGCCGCGGATGGCTTCGATCGATTGCGATAACTTCTCCTCGCGACGTTCACTTTTTTCCTAAAGTACTCGAGATTCTTCAGCTTCTGCTCGTGATCGGAGCTGTCCTCCGGATCGTTCGACTTGTCCCGGCCGGCTTGCTCGCCTATCTTCTCGGCGGTCGATATGCCGGACGTGATCCCGCTGTCGGGCGTCGAAGGAACTTTGCTAGCTTTGCTCGTAGGCGTCGACGGACCGCCCTCCTGAAGCTTCACGCCGCTAAGATAGATCTTCAGATCGGCCCGGCTCTTCTTCTTCTGCGCCTCGTAATCGATCTTCTGCCTTTTGCTCTTGCTGCTCTTCGCCCCGTCGCTCTTCGACGCGTTGCCCTTGCACTTCTTGTGTTTCCTCCTGCTGCCGCTGTGCGCCTTCGTAGCGGACGCGTCCGAATCGGTCTTCGCGTGTTTCCGTTTCCCGGACGAAGCGCCGCCGCCGTCTTCCTCCTCTTCGTTCTCGTCGGAGCAACTGCTGCTGCTGTAGTTCGAGTGTTTCGCGTCGCTCTCGATGAGAGCGTTCACCAGGTATCTGGAACGACGCGAGACCACGCCGGAGCTAGTGCTAGGCTGCGTAGTGTCAACCGGTTGCACGTCGCTGTCCGAGTCGCTGTTTATTTGCAACACCGCGCACTTCTGACGCGCCCTGTTCCGACGTTCCGACATTTTCTGGTGTTTCCTCTTCACGCCGATCAGCTTCGATTTCGACTTCGATCTGCACTTTAGGCGGGAGTCGCCGCCGCTCGCCGAACCGGAAGCGGATGTCTCGGAAACGGCCAGGGAAGGATTGTTGGCGGCCGAGCCGCAATCAACCGCGGCCAAGCGCATTAATTTCTCGCGGCGGTAGGCGATCAGTCGGGTTATGCGGTTCGGCGATTCCAGTGGCCTTTCCGGGGCAACTCCTGCTCCCGTCGAGCCGCGGGACGCTAGGATTATCGCTGGACCCAGGATACCTAGCATCAGTTGACGATCGGACGTCGTCGAGTCTGGAAATAGACGAATAAACCGCGTTAACGCAACTTAACTTTCGTTTACCTTTGAGCTCGATTTAATTTCGAATTCATTTTCAGCTCGATTTAATTTCGAATTCATTTTCAGCTCGATTTAATTTCTAATTCATTTTCAGCTCGATTTAATGTAGAATGATTAAGTTTGAGCTCGATTTCATTTCGAATTATTCATTTTGAGCTCGATTTAATTTCGAATTATTAATTTGGAGCTCGATTTAATTTCGAATTATTAATTTTGAGCTCGATTTAATGTCGAATTATTAATTTTGTGCTCGATTTAATGTGGAATTATTAATTTTGTGCTCGATTTAATGTGGAATTATTAATTTTGAGCTCGATTTAATGTGGAATGTTTAATTTTGAGCTCGATTTAATGTCGAATTATTCATTTTGAGCTCGATTTAATTTCGAATTATTAATTTGGAGCTCGATTTAATGTAGAGTGATTAATTTTAAGCTCGATTTCATTTCGAATTATTCATTTTGAGCTCGATTTAATTTCGAATTATTAATGTTGAGCTCGATTTAATGTGGAATTATCAATTTTGAGCTCGATTTAATGTCAAATTATTAACTTTGAGCTCGATTTAATGTCGAATTATTAATTTTCAGCTCGATTTAATGTCGAATTATTAATTTTGAGCTCGATTTAATGTCGATTATAAACGTGTTAATCGCGTTGCCTCGCGATAACGAGTTGCACACTTGTTGTATGAATTACGAGACACGGGTTTAAAAAGAAATGCCTATTAATAAGGATGAAATTCAGTTCGAACGCTAATTTTAATTTTCTCTATTATAACATTGAATGTTATTGAAGGAAAATTGCGTACAATATTCGAACGATTTGTACGCGACATGATACAAAAATAGTAGTCGACTAATAGTAGCCTAAGTGGGCAACAAAATAAGTAGCAGGTCAAGGAGTTAAATGTAAAGTGTATAATACAACAGGATCTAATTTCTACTAAAACTATTTCAACCACAGATCGCAAAGATCCTAATATTCAATAATTACATGAATTATATGCTTATATGAACACGTTTAATCGAAAAGAAATTATCGTTCATTAATTTCATATTTAATCGATGATAAAGGAATCACACAGTGATCTTGATATTAGTTAATAAATAAAAATCTTAAAGTAGCATCGCTACTTTAAGTATAAATACTTGAATTAAACCTATTAAATCGAATTTCATTTTGGCCCGTTTACGAATTTCGATACGACTTAAGATTGCATTGCGATATTAGAGACTGCGTCGGATTTTGACGCGTTATTATACGAAACATATAATATATAACATTATAAGTTACAATTCGAAACGAAGGGAACCGAGTTAAGACGGCATTCGTCGGTAATCTTACCGTCGGAATCCGAGACGCTGTAAACGCGCCCGGTTATGGGATTGTTCTCAAGATCGCTGAGAGATCGCTGCGCCGTGGACATGTCCTCGGAGCTGCTCCAACCTTCTATCTCGCGTTGCACCAACGAATCGAAGAACGCCATCATCCTCGGATCCTCCCTGGTCGATTGATGGCTGTAGTCGTGCGTTATGAATTGCCCGCTGTGCAACACCAAACCTATGTACTCGTCGTGCGTGAACACCCTCCGCTGCCTCTCCTGCCTTCCGTCGTCTCTCTGAAATTCACCATTCAGACGCTGCGTTCAGCGTTTCGCAAACTGTAATCCACGTCTCGATAGAGAGAGAGAGAGATGTTGAAGAATATCTAATCATCGTGTCATGTGTTCTACATTATATTGTAGTATAAATCATCATCATAATATACAGTCCCTGGCCGTCGAATTACGACCACGTACGAAAATTTCACTTTTATGACTATAACGGTACGTTATATAGGGAAAATTGCCTTAGGTCATTCAAATGATTACAAACGACGTTGATGATAATGTATATATAACAATTGATTTGCTACTATCGTGGTAATAATGAAATTGTGCGGGTGATGAGCGATCGAGGGCCGCACCAGTGTTTACGTTAGGCTCAAGTGTCGATAGCGCGTGAGGTGAGATTTGGAGAATGCAAGATTTCTTTTGTACATACATGATGAGAATGTGTTGCACATACGCAGGAGAGATCTTTAGAAGTACGAATGATGAGGAAGGGAATCAGTTGTGTGACTGAATCGTTGAAGCGTTCGTAAGAAGTCTGCGTTTTAAAGTTTGGAAGCGCATTTTATGAAATATGGGAAAACGACAAGACGTAACTCGCGAGAAATGGGACTATATATGTGGCCTTCTGAAAAGTGGTAACCTTTCGCAGCGACAAATCGCGAAAAATACGAAACAGTGATGAGAATCGCGAAATGTACGAAGGAGAATGTGCCGCAGATTTGTAGTGGTCCTAATTCGATGGCCAGGGACTATTATATTCTCGACAAACTTGAATCTTGAAACTCGATTCGTGAAACTCGAATGTTGAAACTCTAATCTTGAAACTCGATTCTTGAAACTCGAATCTTGAAACTCGATTCTTGAAACTCGAATGTTGAAACTCGATTCTTGAAACTCGAATCTTGAAACTCGAATGTTGAAACTCGAATGTTGAAACTCGAATGTTGAAACTCGAATGTTGAAACTCGAATGTTGAAACTGGTCCCCGATCTCGAATAATCGAGATGTCGCGAAGATTTCAATGTAATTAAAGGTACGCGTTACCTTTAATCCGCCTAAACAGTTGCTCCCGAGGGGAAATGGGCTCCAAATTTTGATGAGCTTCTCGACGCCGGACGAAGCGAATATGCAGCTGGTCTGATTGTAACGCACTTGATTCACGATCGATCTGTGACCGCGTAGCACCATGTGCGCTGAATTCACCCATTTCACGTCGTCCGCGGGTATCTTCCACATGTACAGATTGAAATCGTCCGATCCTGGAATTCGAACGAATACGCGCGTAATCGATAAAGAATGATTGTAATTCAATTATCAACGAATAATAATTGAACATCTATCGTCGGAATTCTACGCCATGGAGGAATAATAAAGGTGATTTCGTTTACCGGAAAGAACGTATTCGTCGTTGTCCCCGGCGAAGCAGCACGATTTCATGGTGCAGCTGTTGTAATAACCGGGATGATCGAATTGACATAAGTGCGCGGACGAGTCGACCGCGTAAAGCACTGGCGGTAATCTTCTCCTCAGGGCCAATAATCTGTTGCCGGCCGCGTTGAATCTCACGTTCATGCAACTCTGCGCCGAGCTTTCGTTCCCGTAACGCAGCACGGGTCTACGGAAACGTGTTTAACGAAAGAAAGTATTACGCCTCGGAAGGAAACGCGAAATTTGCGGGCGCGAGGGAAAGAAAAATTTCAATCTATTCGTTGACAGTTTAAATCTTGTGGATAAGTCGAAAACGAACAGATACCGCTCTCCTATTAATCGAGTAAAGACTACTATACTATGTTAATATAGTATTGTTATTTGTATTTTATATAGGAATATTTAATACTATTATTTGTATGGTTCATACGGAATTCAAGAACGAACAAAGTGATATGAATTTTTAAGGGTTGAAATTTGGGGGCTTTGAATTATTAAACCTTGGAATTTGCAAGGCTTTGAATTTTTAAGGGTTGAAATTTCAGAGCTTTGAATTATTAAGCTTTGGAATTTTTGGGTTTTGAGATTTGCAAGGCTTTGAATTTGGGGGCTTCGAATTATTGAGCTTTGGAATTTTAGGGGTTTTGGGATTTGCAAGGTATTGAATTTCTAAGGATTGGAATTTCGGAGTTTTGAATTATTAAACTTTGGAATTTTAGGGGTTTTGGGATTTGCAAGGCTTTGAATTTCTAAGGGTTGAAATTTGAAGGCTTCGAATTATTAAACCTTGGAATTTGCAAGGCTTTGAATTTCTAAAGGTTGAAATTTGAGGGCTTCGAAGTATTAAACCTTGAAATTTGCAAGGCTTTGAATTTGGGGGCTTCGAATTATTAAGCCTTGGAACTTTCGGGTTTTGGGATTTGCAAGGCTTTGAATTTGGGGGTTTCGAATTATTAAGCCTTGGAATTTTAGGGGTTTTGGGATTTGCAAGGCTTTGAACTTCTAAGGGTTGAAATTTGGGGGCTTCGAATTATTAAACCTTGGAATTTGCAAGGCTTTGAATTTGGGGGCTTCGAATTATTAAACCTTGGAATTTGCAAGGCTTTGAATTTGGGGGCTTCGAATTATTAAGCCTTGGAATTCTCGGGTTTTGGGATTTGCAAGGCTTTGAATTTTCAAAGGTTGAAATTTGAGGGCTTTCAATTATTAAACCTTGCAATTTACAAGGCTTTAAAATATAAGGGTTGAAATTTGGAAGTTTCGAATTATTAAGCCTTGGAATTTTCGGGTTTTGGGACTTGCAAAGCTTTGAATTTGTAAGGGTTGAAATTTGGCGGCTTCGAATTGTTAAGCATCGTATGAAACGGGATATTTGCACGCTTACTCCAAAGGTTTCCGTACGTCCCACATGCTAACGCCTTCTTTGGCATTGGCAGTGGCCAGCATCCTGGGCTCCACCGGATTAAACATAACGGAATGGAAAGCAGTCTTGTATTGCGCCAAACAGAACGTTTCCATGGCGCTGGAACCCCGTATATCGTATATCAACACTCTGCCGTCGTCACAGGCGCTCGCAAATATGTTATCGTTATGGGGGTGAACCGATAGTCCGTAAACTGGCTTTTCGTGCAGGAAAAAATTCACCACGTCTCCCCTATTAAAACATAATAACAGATGTAATATTATTAATACTTCGAAGGGATTCATATAGTAGATGTCTCATTTATTGCCACTTTAAGCAACTTAATTTCATTACTTTCGAAGTTATTTAACGTACGAACCGTTGCGCTTTCGAGTTAACATCTCTTTTACATATGACGATTTTTGTCGTACGTTAAATACGATTCTATTAACGAGTTAGCTGTTATTGACGAGTATACTCGTCACGGAAAAATGGCAATACTTTTGTGGTACGACGAGTATACTCGTCGTGCGTAAAAAGTAGTTACCATTGGCTGTTTAATCAGTCAGCTGTGATTGACGAGTATACTCATTATGGAGAAATGGCAATATTTCGCGTTACGACGAGTATATCGTAATATAAGTGTATACAAATTAATCTTTAAACTATCTCCTCCCCATCAATTTTGTATATCTTTCCAGCAATAATGAAGTTGCTTCAAATGCAACAATGTTGCTAAACCAAGGCCAAAACCTTAGCATACCCTTCCCCAAATTTTGAATTGTTTCAATCAAAGGGCAACCATTTATTTCGCCCAATGCAACTCTAAAACTTTATAAATAAAGATCCATTCTTATCTGAACAAAATAAGCCTGGCACCGAGTCAATCAAGTCCAAACCTAACCCAAACTTAAATGCAAACCTAACCCAAACTCAATGCAACTTAAATCCGAACCTAACCCAAACTAAATCCAACATAAATTCGCATTTAACCCAAACTGATCATTAAACCACCCTCCCCATAAATTTTGCATACATTTCGATCATCTTTCCACCAATAATAAAATTGCTTTGAATGCAACAAAGTTGCTAAATCAAGACCAAAATCTTTGCATAGCCTTCCCCAAATCCCTGATTTTTCAATCAAAGGAATACCATTTATTTAACCCTTAATTGGATGAAGTTTGGATTAAGTTTGATTCAAGTTTTGGATTACTTAACTCCCTCCCCTAATTTTCGTATATATCTTCCCAGCAATAATAAAATCGGTTACTTGCAACAAAGTTGCACAGACCAGGATCAAAACTTATGCATACCATTCCCCAAATCCCTGTGATTTCCCATTAAAGCCATGGCAACTTTGAAACTCTCTAAAAATCAACTCAAGAATCCAGCCCAGAATCACCCCCCCCCCCCCCCAAAAAAAAACAACAACCGGATCCGTACGTTCTCAAATCGTGCACGATGACCTGATCATCGTTGCCAGCAGAGAAGATTTTAGTCTTGCTGTTATCGTATCCCAAGCAGAAGATATTACTGACATGCTGTGCCTTCATGACAGCCGGTTTGCCAACATTCTGTATCGCCTGCTCCACTTTCCACAACAGCACCCTTCTGTCGTCTCCACCTGCAAAAACAAGGCCGTACTTTAACTCCATCCCAAGATCCAAACACAAACAACCGGAAAATCCTCCTCCTTCCCCATTCCCTCGATTTTTAAATCCTCTACTGCCAAGGTCGCGAATTAATCGCCAAACACGGCCAAGGTGTGTGCGTGCGTGTTTACGAAGGAAAATTCGCGCAGCAGCGAAGAAAAGGGACGAGGGGGGAGAGGGAGGAGAGGCGGAGAAAAGTTTCTCACCGGAAACGAGCAGATCTCCCTGATTGGAGAACTCGATCGCGTTAACGCAACCATAGTGCCACAACAGGTCCTTTCGGAACAGGTTCACGGAGTTCTCGAACCTCGCGTTCACGAGCCGTTTGCAGTGGTCGACTTTGTCGTCTATTTGCCTGGCCAGTAAATATGAGAGCGGGTTGCAGTGAAAGGGGCGAGCCATAGCTCTCCGCGCGGCGTATTATCGCAGCCACTGATTTACGCGGCGTGTGCCAAGGAAACGGATGGGGAAAACCCGTCTTTTCACCCTTCGTCCCTTTCTTCCATGTATCCTGAGGCCGGGGTACACGATCGGGCCGCGTGTTTTCGTGCGCCACTACAATCGGGAATCCTCGTCAATTTACTCGAATACACGGGATATCCCTCCGCGAGGGCGACGAAACAAACGAATCAACGTAGCGTCGAAACGTTGAGATCCTCCGGGCCCGCATCCACGCGAGCGAAACGACAGGGAGTATGATTCCGTTCCCGTTGATCAGCTGATCGCTGGCGAGTCGGAACACGCTCGCGCTTCTTTCACACCCGACCACCACGACCACGAACAGTCTTGTTTTTTTCGCCTCCGACGAGTGTCATAGGGATCGGGGAGCATTCGTTGATCCGGTGAACGCTAGAGGATCGGCCGTTGATCGTGTACGCGTACGTTTCGGGGTTCGGTGGATTTATCGGTGCGCGGGCGTAACGTACGAAATAGTACACGCTCGGACTAGTTGTCACTCGAAGTTCGGGTTACCGAAACTGTAAAACCAGCAGGAAAACAAGCAGTCATGGATAGTGGCGCCGCGAAACGGATCTCTCGTCTACTCGTTACGGGACCCCCCGGTATGTCCGCGATTTTTTGAATCCACCGCCGATTGTACGCGATCGGTCGATTAATACATGGTAAACGATCCACGTACGTTTACGTGTACGTCTGTTGCGCGACAGGTATTGGCAAGACCACGTTGTGCAAGAAAATAGCCACGAGATTGAACGAGCGAAGTCTCAAAATCGACGGATTTTACACGGAAGAAGTGAGGGATGGAAATGGTAGCAGAATCGGATTCGACGTTGTGCCGCTTCAAAATCCTCGGCAGAGATCCGTATTGGCACGATCCGAGTTAGTATCGCTTTATATATAATCGTCGATAATTGTAATCTACCCTTTCGACGCTAAAGACGATTATATGTATCGTCGCCCGTCGAAATTTCGAACTACTTAAGAAATGAAGCGTAGTTTCACATTGTTAGGCTTGTAAAATACTTTTGTAGTTGGTTATCAAAGATTAACTATTTAGAAGTGAACGTTACTATTGTATACTCGCGGCTGAATCGTTCTTTGTAGCGTTAGTTCACCGATGGACGATTTTACAGTAGCGAGAGGATTAATAATTTACGTTGTTGCACGTTGCACGCGAATAGGAACGCGATAAGCCAATCCCAGCGATCGAAATACAAAGTGGGCAAGTATCACGTGTTTCTCGACGACTTCGAGGCGGCGGCGTTGCCTGTTTTTGGCTCGAATGCGGTAATAAATTTATATTTTTACTTACGTTACACGGAGAGACGCGGATTTAGGTTTTTATTCAGCGCCGCTTTTCAACGATTATTTCTTCAGATGTTTAACTACTTACACATGAAATCATTCGATTGTAACTAACGTTTCGAGACGCGTATTGTAAGAACGAAAAATACACTCGAATTGTGGAAACAATTTTTACACATTAACACCGTGACAAAATTGATTTCGCGTATCTTGATGGAAAAGAATGGTGTGCAAATCCATAGAGAAGAAATATTGGAAAACTGTTCGATTAATTTTACAATTAGTCGTGGTGAATGAACGAAATATTCATTATTTGGGTTCAGTGAAAACTTAAATCCGCCCCTGATATTATAAATAAATAAACACGCGATAATTATCGTAATTTGTATTGAAGATATACAAATTTTCAACGTAGGACGTGCTGATGATCGACGAGATAGGAAAAATGGAATTGTTCAGCGAGAAATTTCACGACCGAATGGTGCGATTATTTTCCGAGGATCGAAACGATGCTTTCGTAATTGCTAGCATATGCGAGGCGCACAAATTGCCGCGAAAATACTCGGGATTGTTCGGTAAGTTCAGCGCCGATCCGAGGTGCAAAGTTGTAACGGTGGACAAGCGAAATCGGGACAATTTGCTGGAGGAAATCGTTCGTCTCGTTTAAGTATACTCGAAACTCTTCCTATTCGAGTTTCAAGAATATTTTAGTTTACGAAGATAGATTCTAAAGTATTATTAATATTATTCAACGATCGTTACGTGTTTCCACTTTTGTTTCTAAAGAAATACACGTGAATGAAATACGAAGAGAGTCTACAATTTTTGTTCCGCAACGAACGAAACGCGAACCCTGTTACTTAAAAAAAAAAAGCCAAAGATTCATTCGTGGTGTTCGATGGATTTTCATAGAGTAGGAAAAGGTGTTTATAAACGTGTCGCGGCCGTTTATACTTATAACTTTGGAAAAGGACGGCGATACGTAGGTTTGTCCTTGTCTAACGCCAGCGGCGCCATCTTGTGACGTCACTAGCGTTACCCCCACCACTGCTTCGCTGGCCAACGGCTCAGTTTACCGCCGACGTTCGAACGGGAAACACGTGTCGCGTTCTTCGCGCGAATTTTGGTTTCTTCTTTTACCGCCGTTATAAAACGACTAATAGTTATTCGAAACAAGTGTAGAACTACGCATTAGCATAATCAATCTGCGTGGTTTATAAACGGCGAAGTAAAGCGGTAGCGTAACGAAAAGTAAGTTTGTTAAAATACCGAAATCTTTTCTACTTGCGTTTCGAGTGGAATAGAAAACTGTTACTCGTTGCGAATTTTTTGGTAGGAATTTAGTAATTATTATGAACGATAGATGAACGTTAATGTTAACCCTTTGCGGACGAGCGTGGGCAAATAGTCGCCTAATCATTTTTTCGCTTTCCGAACCCGTGTCGACTATTAAAGCGCAAAACTTAACGCAACGAATACTTAAACGTGATAATAAACATTTGAAATGGTTGGAAATGAAATGGTTTCGAACTGAAAAGCGTGAAAAAACTCACAAGTCGTGGAATTAAAAAATAAAGTAGTCTCGCAAGTGTTTATTACTTCTCGTCCGCAAATGGTTAATCCTTTGCGGGACGAGGGAAAATAATACGCAACAAATTTCCACTCGATTGCAAATCCATCGCGGACATATTTAATAACGTTGAACGAATTTTCGCCGAATTATTATCGAAAGTGCGTATTAGCGTCGCTAATTGAAATTTGCCGCTTCGAAAAGCGACGTTTACCAATGGAATCGACAAAGTTGTGGATTTAAAAAATAAAGTACTCTCGCAAGTGTTATTATTTCTCGTCCGCAAGGGGTTCAATTAATTTGCGTCAAGAATGCGCCTCGTGATTCACGCGCGTTTCGTTAAAAAAATCTGCATAGAGGCGACGGATAGAAATGGAACGGAATCAGACACGTCGGCGTAAATTATAAACATCATTTATTATTAACAAAAAAAAAAACAAAAAAGATGTTAGATCAAAGAAATCAATCCTTCCAATCACATTAAGGGTTTATAAAAAAGTAGTCATCACAAATAACGTGATAAATAGAGTGACTGGCTGGAAAATTGTACTACATAGTCATTCATGCTAGATCGCATATGTATTTTCTTCTTTTCTTTTCTTTCCTTTCTTATCTTTTACCACCCCCCTTTCGTTTCGATTTTTCCATTCCCCACGATAATTAAAATCGTCGTTCGTTTCCGTTTTCCAAACGTGTGCTACCGATTTTTCCTCGAAGCCCCGCAGTCGTTCATTAAATAATAATGATATATTAAATGATCCTCTCCCCCCTCCTTCGCGAGATTTAGAGATCTTTACTTTTTCCGCCCGGCGACGATCGCATTAAAATCATTTTAATGAACAACGCGGCCTCCGCCACGAATCGAGGGTACAAAATAGAGACACGTTGTTGTTATTATTGTTGTTGTTACATTCGCACATCTCCATCGTTGCAACGAAACACGGATAAATCGATTATCATCGTTTCTCATCGTAAACACGAAAGAGAATCGTTCTTTTCTTTTTTCCTCGAGAAACAAACACAAACCACCGTTCTTTCGTACCGATCAACACAATATTTTTATGTATATATATATACACACACATATAAATATGTATATATATATATATATATATAATAATTCCAATCGAATTTTTTCCCCCACCCGCATTTTAAATCATTACGATACACGCGCACACGCGTGCGATTTTTTTTCTTCGTTCTTCTTCTCTTTCGTTTCCGTTTCATGTTTCATTCGTCCCCTAGAAAGAATACCGGTGTGTACACGTTTTACGTTTTGTTTCTTTATTCATTCATTTATTTATTTATTGTATTTCGCGCGCGCGTGTGTTTATGTGTTTATGTTTGTTTGTCTTATGTTTGTGTGTATTTGGGTTTGGAGAAGCGTTTCGAGAAAAGCAGTTTTATTCGTCTTCTTGTTTCTAACTTCTTCTTCTTCTTCTTCTTATTATTATTATTATTCTCCGCTCTCTCTCTCTCTCTAGAACTCTCTCGGTATCAAATATATGCACACTTTGATTCGGCTACTCGGTTTGTTGTTTTCTTCTTTTCTTTATTTCCCTTTTCTTCTTCCTTTTGTATTTCGTTATTATTTTCACAGTGACTAGGATGTTCTTCCACTAGCACATGAATTTCAGTAGAGAATTCGCGTACGCCATTGGCCTTACGTTCGGATGAGGCTGCAACAGCGTAAAATTTTACGGTACACGTCGATACTGTAACGCAACCACGCGACAATTCGATTATTTTATTAGTCGCGAAAACTTTCTCGAATCTCCTTTTAGTAGTTAATAAATGCGTTTTACAGTTGGAAGTCTCGCAATAGTCAATTATAAGTTAAATTACATTTCAATCTTACAATCGAACAATCGAACGCATTCTCAAAGCATGGCGGCCATTTTGATTAATACGCAAACTCTGTACGAGTATCCAATTATTATGGATAAATAATTATAGCAAAACAACACTTACGAACGATAATAAAAATAGTATACATAATTACAGTAAATAATAGGCCAATTATATACACTAATAATATTGTAAGCTTAAATTAGACTGCTCTTTTATATCTTCTTTTTAATTCGTATAATAATTTATAAACCACGTTCATAAATATTAAAAAAAAAAAGATAAAACGGTTAGGCAATGATAACGAGGATTTTTAGGTTAAGTACGGTATTCTAAAGTAACGAATTAAAGTTACGCTTAAACGCGACAAGCTTAACCCTTTGCACTCGAGAACAATTTTAATAATATGATCTACTGGTAACTTGAATACTATTTTTTTTGGCGCTTTTGAGAATTTGAAGTGTTATTCTGTGCTTCAGAAATCGGAAGGGTGGCCTTTAATTTGCTCTGCTTTCGAGGAAATGGAAATTGAATTAGTAGAAATAAATAAAAAAAACCTTAAATCTTGAATTACGAAGAAAATTACGCATGTCGCCGTAAACGCGCCAACGGAGTGCAAAGGGTTAACACGTGGAAATGAATTAAAGAAAAAGAAGTGAGTAAAAGAAAGTTACGATCTTACCACTCCTTCGTACGACGTGAAATGAGGTTCCATAGTTTTGCCGTTTAGTGTGATGAAGGCACCCTGGTTACCCATAGTATCACTGCAAAAATTCGAACGCGTTCAAACGCGAGATTCGAAGAAAACGAAAGAAGGTAGACAATTATTGCTACATTATCGCGTTCACTCGATTTCGACGCGATATTCGACCATTTTCACTCGTGTTCCATCGATTCGCGCTTAGTTCCATTACTTAATTCCCATTTAGTTCGAAAAATAATCTCCTCGCAAACATAAAAAGTATAAAGTATAATTTTATCGCAATGATATGAAATTCAGCATAATCGTTTCATTCCAAAGATTAAAACGCGCGATTTGCAACTTTTTCGTTAGCTAAACTTTCATTTAAATACTAAACTTCGAAATATGAATATCGTAGAGGAAAAATAAGCATAAAGATGACAACGACACGATTATGAAATTGTTTAAGAGATCGACTCGAAAATGGCTTGAATTTGTGTCGAAATACGCGTGTTATTTGTATGGTTTCCGAGTACGTAATTGAAAATTGTACGAAATGCCTACCAATAATTTGGAGCGGAGAAGACGGTGATGCATTTGCCGTTGTGGCCAACTTCGTATCCGTCGTTCTTCACCTCGTGACTTCTCACGATGTAATCGAGACGGTTTAAGGCGAGGAAAGTTTCCGTAACGTCGGGACCGAATTGAACGCCCACGCCTCTTTTACTCGGCGCTCTTCCCGGTTGCGGTTGAGGATCCGACCATAATAACTCGCACATCAAACCCTCCTCCGGTGGCTGCCGATTTCTGTCGATCTCGCGGATCTCTTTCAACGTCACGTCGTCCCTCGAAAACAAGCCGCCGTGCATCACCTACATATGGCGAGCGATTGAACACGTAGTAATCCTCTTTTATTCATTCACTAATAATTAATTGTACGCGGGGACGAACGGATAAGTTAAGGAAACGACGCGGCGAAATTGGAATCTTTTTTCGTCTCTAAATTCGCACGAATCGAAGAGTTGGTAACGTAGAAGGTGTTAGGAATTTTTGAGGGATGGAATTTGAAGATTACGAATTGTTATACAGTGGGATTTTGGGGTTTTGGCATTTGTAATAAGCGAGGCTTTGAATTTTTATTGGTGGGAATTTGGAAGCTGGGAATTTTTAATGGTTGGAATTTGGAAGCTTTGAATTTTTAAGGGATGGGATTTGAAGGTTTCGAATTGTTAAACTTTGGGATTTTGGGCTTTGAGATTTGTAAACAAGGCTTTGAATTTTTAAGGATTGGAATTTGAAGGTTTCGAATTGTTAAGTCTTAGGATTTTGGGGTTTTGGGATTTGTAAGCAAGGCTTTGAATTTTTAAGGGTTGGAATTTGAAGGTTTCGAACTGTTAAGCATTGGAATTTTGGGATTTGTCAGCAAGGCTTTGAATTTTTAAGGGATGGGATTTGAAGGTTTCGAATTGTTAAGCATTGGAATTTTGGAGTTTTGGGATTTGTAAACAAGACTTTGAATTTTTAAGGGTTGGAATTCGAGGATTTCGAATTGTTAAGCATTGAAATTTTGGGGTTTTGGGATTTGTAAGCAAGGCTTTGAATTTTTAATGGTTAGAATTTAGAAGCTTTGAATTTTTAAGGATTGATATTTGAGGGCTTTGAATTTTTAAGGGCTGGAATTTGAAGGTTTCGAATTGTTAAACCTTGGAATTTTGGAGTTTTGGGATTTGTCAGCAAGGCTTTGAATTTTTAAGGGTTGGAATTTGAAGGTTTCGAATTATTAAGCCTTGGAATTCGCAAGGCTTTGAATTTTTAAGGGTTGGAATTTGAGGGTTTCGAATTATTAAGCCTTGCAATTTTTAGGCTTTGAATTTTTAAGGATTGGAATTTGAGGATTTCGAATTATTAAGCCTTGGAATTTAAGGGTTTCGAATTATTAAGCCTTGGAATTCGCAAGGGTTTCGAATTATTAAGCCTTGGAATTCGCAAGGCTTTGAATTTTTAAGGCTTTGCATTTGAGGATTTCGAATTATTAAGCTTTGGAATTTTTGGGCTTTGGGATTTGCAAGCAAGGCTTTGAATTTTTAAGGCTTTGCATTTGGGGATTTCGAATTATTAAACCCTGCAATTTTTATACTTCGAATTTTTAAGGATTGGAATTTGGGGGTTTCGAATTACTATACTTCTATTTAGGGTATTAAGGATTATTTCTTATTATAGTACTCACCAGTACTCTGTTGTTAAGACAATGCGCGAGGGGCAGCCAATTATATACCTCTGTAAACAATTCAGCCATCTGAGCGGAATATTTCGCTTTCACTTCGCCGTCGAATCCGTACATTTGATTCATCGTGGCTGATTCGTGGTTTCCTAAAAAAAAAAACGTTTGTTACGTTTCGCCATTTAATAAATATACGTATTATGCTGGCTGTGTATATTTAACACGTTCACTGCGATCAACCAAAGCATTCAAATCAACTAAACTAGCTTAAATGTCCAATTTTAACATCATTTCAAACTTATAGCTTCAAACAACTTTGTTTCATTATTTTCTTAGTTATTTAACCTACGAATCGTTGCTGTTTAGAGCACAACAAATTAGTTAACATCTCTTTTATTTATGACTATTTTCGTCGTACGTTAAATACGATTCTATTAACGAGTTAGCTGTGATCGACGAGTATACTCGTCACAGAGAAATGGCAATACTTTGCGTGTTACGACGAGTATACTTGTCATAGAGAAATGGCAATACTTTGCGTGTTACGACGAGTAAACTCGTCGTGCGTAAAAAGTAGCTACCATGGGTTATTTAACGAGTTAACTGTGATCGACGAGTATACTCGTCACAGAGAAATGGCAATATTTTGCGTGTTACAACGAGTATACTTGTATTGCGTAGAAATGTAGCCACCATTGGCTATTTAACCATTTAACTGTGATTAATGAATATACTCATTCTAGAGAAATAGCAATATTTTGCGTGTTACGACGAGTAAACTCATCGTGCGTAAAAAGTAGCTACCATGGGTTATTTAACGTGTTAACTGTGATCGACGAGTATACTCGTCACAGAGAAATATTTTGCGTGTTACGACGAGTAAACTCATCGTGCGTAAAAAGTAGCTACCATGGGTTATTTAACGTGTTAACTGTGATCGACGAGTATACTCGTCACAGAGAAATATTTTGCGTGTTACAACGAGTATACTCGTCATAGAGAAATGGCAATACTTTGCGTGTTACGATGAGTAAACTCATCGTGCGTAAAAAGTAGCCACCATTGGTTATTTAACCATTTAACTGTGATTAATGAGTATACTCATTCTAGAGAAATAGCAATACTTTGCGTGTTACGACGAGTAAACTCATCGCGCGTAAAAAGTAGCTACCATTGGCTATTTAACGTGTTAACTGTGATCGACGAGTATACTCGTCATAGAGAAATAGCAATACTCAACGTTACTATCGACAGTATCCGTGGAAAAATTAAGTAACTCGATTTTTTTTCGATTAAAGAAACGCGCGATACGCGTGTAATTATAATGCAAGTATAATGTTGAAAGAAGTAAGATTGCAGTGAACGTGTGTTGAACGTAATATACGGAACAGAGAAACCGTACCTCTGGACATAAAAAAGTGATTCGGATAAAGCAATTTGAATCCGAACAACGTGAATATGCATTCCACGGAGAAGGATCCTCTGTCTACGAAATCTCCGTTAAATAACTGCGCGAAACACTGTTAAGAAACACATAAACGCAAGCTCGAATCTTTCAAAAATTGAAACCGATTATTATTATTCTTTCCTACGTTTCAATTCAACAATAATCCGAAACCAACTCGAATTCAATTCGAGCCAAACTTCGATCTAATTCGAACTAAATCCGAGTTTAATACGAACCCAAATTAAACCGAATAATCATTCCACTTTTTCGTCCCCATGCAGCGAATGAAATTAACGAACTCGTGCGCTTTTCGAAATCGTTAGAAAAAGGATACGTATGGATTTGTTTCCGATGGCAGTCCGTTTAACTCGAATATGTTTAGCAAATCGTAGTATTGGCCGTGTATGTCTCCGCAGATGGTAAATTTGGTATCGTCGGGAATCGTGATATCGACTAAGCTTGGCTGTGCCATGAACCACGATTTCACGTCTAAAAGAATTTTGTATGCATATTTACGGTGTAATTTATTTTGGTCCTTGTACCATTCTAATAAGTCTCGCATAAATTGTAATGTCACTTTTTCGTCCTCCAGTTTAGGCCCTGTGTACTCGTCTTCGATGGCTGAAATCAGCGTTAAAAAAATCGTTCGATTTATAAGCCACCCATGGTTAAAAGTTCGATTATAAATTTTGAGCCACGCTCGGAGGAAAACTCACCCATCGTTTCCAAATTAATCATGTCGGCAATGTTCTTCTTGTTCTCCTCGACCGCGATCGCCTTCTCGAAGGCCAACATTTTCAATATTTTCGAGCATTCGGTGTACTTAAGCAACGCGTCCTTGTCGTTGGGCCTGGCTTTGGTGACCGTGTTATAATCCTTCAACGCTAATTTGAATTTGCCCAGCGACATGTGGGCCGCCGCTCTACGATAATACCCTTTCACGTAATTCTTGTCCAACTCGATCGCTTTCGTGGCGTCTATCAACGCGTACCCGAAACATTCCGTTTTCAAGTACGCGAAACTTCGATTGCCGTAGTAAACCGACACGGTTGGATTCAGTTGTATCGCTTCGGTGTACAATTCTATCGCTTTGGTGTAATCTTGATCTGCGAAAAGAACAGGGGACAAATGTTCGTTCGTTCGAATGCAACGTTCGAATCGTGAGAGTGAAAAACAAGGAGAATTGCAATCTTGGAAAATAGGCAACATTTTTCATGCTATAATCGCTATTTTTTTTTAGAGAGGATGAATGTATAGTTCGTAATAAATTATTCGCTTGATTTTGGGAAGAAAGCTATCGTTAGCAGTTTGGATTTTTGGGAGAAACAAATATTAAGTAGAAGATATTTGGGGCAAAGCAAAATTGGCAAATTAGGTTTTTTGGGGGGGATTAATGTTACGAAATTAGTTTTGGGGAAAACAAAATTGGAGAATTAGATTTGGGGGGGATTAATGTTAACAAATTAGAGTTTTAAGGAAAACAAGGTTGCCAAATTAGTTTTCTTTTGGGGAGGGGGGATTAATGTTAACAAATTAGATTTTTAAGGAAAACAAAATTGGGAAATCAGATTTGAGGAGGTTTTAATGTTAACAAATTAGAGTTTTGAGGATAACAAAATTGGAAAATTAGATTTGGGGGGGATTAATATTAACAAATCAGAGTTTTGAGGAAAACAAAATTGGCAAATTAGATTTGGGGGGGGGGATTAATGCTAACAAATTAGAGTTTTGAAGTAAACAAAATTGGCAAATTAGTTTTCTTTTGGGGAGGGAGGATTAATGTTAACAAATTAGAATTTTGAGGAAAGCAAAATTGGCAAATTAAACTTAAGGGAGATTAATATTACGAAATTAGAGTTTTAAGGAAAGCAAAATTGGCAAATTAGTTTTCTTTTGGGGAGGGAGGATTAATATTAGAGTTTTAAGGAAAACAAAAGTGGCAAATTAGTTTCCTTTTAGGGAGGGGGAATTAATGTTAACAAATTAGAGTTTTGAGGACAACAAAATTGGCAAATTAGATTTGGGGGGGATTAATGCTAACAAATTAGAGTTTTAAGGACAACAAAATTGGCAAATTAGTTTTCTTTTGGGAAGGGGGAATTAATGTTACGAAATTAGAGTTTTGAAGAAAACAAAATTGACAAATTAGACTTGGGGGGGATTAATGTTAACAAATTAGAGATTTGAGGAAAACAAAATTGGCAAATTAGATTTGAGGAGGGATTAATATTAACAAATCAGACTTTTGAGGAAAACAAAATTGGCAAATTATATTTGAGGGGGTATTAATGCTACCAAATTAATTTCTTGGAAAAGCAAATATTAATTAGAAGATATTTGGGGGAAAGAAAAATTGGCAAATTAGGTTTTTTGGGGGAGGGAGATTAATGTTACGAAATTAGAGTTTCGAGGAAAACAAAATTGGCCAATTAGACTTGAGGGGAATTAATGTTAACAAATTAGAGTTTCAAGAAAAACAAAATTGGCAAATTAGATTTGAGGGAGGATTAATGCTACCAAATTAATTTCTTGGAAAAGCAAATATTAATTAGCAGACATTTGGGGGAAAGCATAGTTAGCAAATTAGGTTTTTTGGGGGGGAGGAAAGTATTGTCAGCAAATTAAATTTTACGGAAAAATAATACTGGAAAATTATACTTGAGGAGGGAATAATATTAACAAATCAGAGTTTTGAGGAAAACAAAATTGGCAAATTAGTTTTGTTTTAGGGAGGGGGAATTAATGTTAACAAATTAGAGTTTTAAGGAAAACAAAATTGGCAAATTAGTTTTCTTTTAGAAAGGGAGGATTAATGTTAACAAATTAGAGTTTCAAGAAAAACAAAATTGGCAAATTATATTTGAGGGGGGATTAATGCTACCAAATTAATTTCTGGGAAAAGCAAATATTAATTAGAAGACATTTGGGGGAAAGAAAAATTAGCAAATTAGGTTTTTTGGGGGGGAGGAAAGTATTGTCAGCAAATTAAATTTTACGGAAAAACAATACTGGAAAATTATACTTGAGGAGGGATTAATACTAACAAATCAGAGTTTTGAGGAAAGCAAAATTGGCAAATTATATTTGGGGGAGGATTAATGCTACCAAATTAATTTCTGGGAAAAGCAAATATTAATTAGCAGACATTTGGGGGAAAGCATAATTAGCAAATTAGGTTTTTTGGGGAGGAGGAAAGTATTGTCAGCAAATTAAATTTTACGGAAAAATAATACTGGAAAATTATACTTGAGGAGGGATTAATACTAACAAATCAGAGTTTCGAGGAAAACAAAATTGGCAAATTAGACTTGGGGGGGATTAATACTAACAAATCAGAGTTTTGAGGAAAGCAAAATTGGCAAATTATATTTGAGGGGGGATTAATGCTACCAAATTAATTTCTGGGGAAAAGCAAATATTAATTAGCAGACATTTAGCAAAATGAAAGCATAATTAGCAAATTAGACATCGTTTTGTGGAAAGCAAGAATTAATCCAAA
Source organism: Eucera pruinosa (assembly GCA_028830335.1). Taxonomy (NCBI): domain Eukaryota; kingdom Metazoa; phylum Arthropoda; class Insecta; order Hymenoptera; family Apidae; genus Eucera; species Eucera pruinosa. Next base: position 3,212,193 of record JAMYCR010000021.1, read on the forward strand.
TGTAATTAGTAAGCAAATAGAAGGGAAAAATGGGAAGCAATGGATAAAAATTTGCTGCAGTTAATTTGATGTTTCTAAAGGCACCAAATATCATCGTAATATAAATATATAAAACAGCGATCGAATGTGAAGCAGAAATGCGAAGTTAGCAAATTCTATGGTATGGGCGAAAAATTTGTTGCAACCAAATCGAATTTTTTAAGAGGAACCAAAATCGGCATAATCAGCGAACTAAATAAATCGCTGAGCTACAAAGTTGCTGAATTTTGTGCACCAGTTAAATTTCGGTGCACGATAATTGAATTCTTTAAAAGAAAAAGCAAATGTCACTACAATACAAATAGCAACCGAATAAAAAAAGAAAAAAAGAAACGAGAATGCAAAGATGCTAAATTTCATTTGCGACGAATAAAATTTGCTGCGTCGAATCAGACGTTTTCTAAAGGAAAATGCTACATAAATACGATATTATAATATAATAATATATTCATACAAATATATATTATAGTATAATAAATGAAATTGTGCGCGACGGAAACGAAGACCGAAAAATTCGAACCTAACCCACGCGTAAGCGAAAAACTTAAAGCCGCTAAAAAGCAGCAACGGAAACGATTGAAAACCGTGTAAAAATGAATCGAACTTTCAGAGGCGCATCGAATCGAATCCCTTTAAGGTTATGTCGCCACCGCATCAATTGACATCGCCGTGAACCCATCGAAACCCTTGATTTTAACGAATAAACCGAAACGAAAGTTGATCCGCGTCTCGTCGATTCTACGTTTTCGAAACGCACGTGACGTTTTATAATCGCGGCTAGCCACGTTAAACGAACAATATCCTAGCTGGCGATTCGCCGTTTTAGGTTAGGTTCCCGTTGCGCCCCGGAAACGTTGAATGAAACGCACTTTTGAAATACTCGTTCGCCTGTTCTTTGAACGTTTCCGCCGTGGCCGCATCCTCTGCCGTGATCAGCCCGGTGATCTCCGCGTTCTCGCTCATCTCGCGTCGAACACGCGCGTGCCTCTGATCGAATAGCGTGCGTTATACTACCGAGAGGAGAGGAAAAAAAAAAAAAAAAAATATATACACAGACACAGACACACACGCGCGCGCGTAAAACGTTCGCTCTGCGGCTCTCTCCCGTTTGCCACGTGAGCTTGCGCTTAAATAACGGCACCGAGCACGTTGCACGACGACGCGCGACAAATAACACCCATGAAAAAACGTAACGCGAATATAACAAATCCACCCAGCGGCCAGTTCCTCTACACCTTCCAACGGTCGCTCTTTTTTTTTTTTATCGCTGGCGCACAACTTCTCGCGGAGAGTATCGTGAAACCTACTCCGTCGACTACTCCATCGCGAGCAGCTTCGATCGATCGAACGTCGAGAAGCGACCAGAACTATCGATCATCGCGATTCAAATGATATACAATTATATATTCCGCCGCCCTCTTCGCCCTCCCTCTCCCTCCCCCTTAAACGCGCAGCTAATGTTGAATTCGCGACGCGTTTCAGAATTTTTCGAGCCCCCTATTGTGACATAACGCCATCTTATTAATAGCTTCAAGCGGGATTGGTTTAATTAATTAAAATGCGGTCGCGTTCGAGCGAATCGGGCAAGGTTTAACTGCTTCGAAGGGGGGGAGAAAGTGGAAGGGGGCGCGGCTCTCGTCTCAGGGACGTGAAATTAATGGTTTGGAACCATTACGCTACGGCACTGTTTCCAAACGAATTTAAGTCTAAGAGATATTCTTGTTTTTCTTTTGCAGACTTTCCACGAGAGGTTTACGATAATTGCGCGAATTTTGTGCGTTATATTAAGGGGATTCCCTTTGGAACCAGGAGATAACGGCGGCACACGATCGCCGAGTAATGCGATACGATTGAGGAAGTATAGAATAGACTACTCGTTCCTGTATAGAATTATCAGGGGGCCACTTGGAACGCTTGGCATTTCAGTGTCGCGTGCGATGTTACCAGTTCGGAGTGGAATAAGACGGCGGCGGTTTTAGAACGGTGGGAATTGGAACTAAGTGTCGGGATAATCGACCACGGACCAGGTACAGGATAGAGTCATCACTCGATGCGTATTTTTGGACCAGGAACAGCGTTGCCAGGAAATAATCCCATAGAGGGGCACTTCCATTGCCTCGCATTACTGAAAATGTCAACAAGCCCTCCACTTTCCTATCTAATACTTCCATTACTACTTTAGTGAGAGGAGGGAGTTGAGAAGGTATATAACATTGTTGCGTCGTATTCTTAGGCAATAATAAGCGATTCATTCCTACCAGTTTACCGATTCTCCCATTAATACTCCAACAATAGGAGAATAAGAAACTTGTTGGCGATTGCCACTTTCTTAGCTACTACTTAAGAGAGAGGAGGGAGTTGAAAAGGTATATAACATTGTTGCGTCGTACTGTTAGGCAACTAACAATAAGCGATTCATCCCTACCAGTTTACCGATTCTCCCACTAATACTCCAACAATAGGGGAATAAGAAACTTAATGGCGATTGCCACTTTCTTATCTAATACTCTTGCTACTACTTGAGAAAGAGGAGGGAGTTGAAAAGGTATATAACATTGTTGCATCGTATTGTTAGACAACTAACAATAAGCGATTCATCCCTACCAGTTTACCGATTCTCCCATTAATACTCCAAAAATAGGGGAATAAGAAACTTAATGGCGATTGCCACTTTCTTATCTAACACTCCCATTACTACTTTAGTGAGAGGAGGGAGTTGAAACGGTATATAACATTGTTGCATCGTACTGTTAGGCAACTAACAATAAGCGATTCATCCCTACCAGTTTACCGTTTCTACCATTAATACACCAACAATAGGGGAATAAGAATCTTGTTGGTGATTGCCACTTTCTTAGCTACTACTCTCGCTACTACTTGAGAAAGAGGAGGGAGTTGAAAAGGTATATAACATTGTTGCATCGTATTGTTAAGCAACTAACAATAAGCGATTCATCCCTACCAGTTTACCGATTCTACCATTAATACACCAACAATAGGGGAATAAGAAACACGTCGGCGATTTCCACTTTGTTATCTAATAATCCTGCTACTACTTGAGAGAGAGGAGGGAGCTGAAAAGGTATATAACATTGTTGCGTCGTATTCTTAAGCAACAATAAGCGATTCATCCCTACCAGTTTACCGATTCTCCCACTAATACTCCAAAAATAAGGGAATAAGAAACTTGTCGGCGATTGCCACTTTTTAACACGAAAGTGTTTAACATATGGTGTCGTTCCCTTCAAAATGTCCCAGAAAAGTGTAACGAAAAAATGAAACGCTCGGGAATGACGTCATTGCTATAATAGCTCCTGATATAATTTCAAGATAAGAACAGTGCAGCAGGAGGTATATAAGGAGGATTCAAGGGGGGGAGCTGTGAACATTGCGCTCTTACATTTCGAGAAAGTCACAGTGCTGCTGCTCGCACATAAGGAGTGTTCAGGAGGTGCAGTCAACGGTGATACAGCTAAAATCGTCTTCATTTATTACATCCAAAAAAAAGTTAAATGATTTCAGTTAAACACTTTCGCGTTCCGGAAGCGTACAGCAGTAAAGTATTTTTACCTACTACTCCCACTACTACTTTAGCGATAGGAGGCAGTTGAAAAGGTACATAACATTGTTGCATCGTATCGTTAGGCAAGAAAACGAAATTTTTCGAACTGATGCCAATTTTATTTCGCGTACTATCGTTACATGGAATAATTATATTACAAAGATGGCCGCTTTCTCGAAGCTTGTACGAAGAAATAAATAAATCTTATCGAAGGATTGTTGGTTGATCGAAGTCTTTCGTTGCTCGATCTTTTTCGAACCGCGAGACTTTCAGCGAGGATTCTTTTTCCTCCTATACTTATACATAGTACTCTTTATCAATCGTATAAAATGATGATAGAAAAAAATGGAAACGTATTTCATATACATATACATACATATATAAAATATCGATTATTAAATTATTAAAAAAAAAACTATATATATATATATATATAATACGAATCGAAATACGACCGTCGACTTTTGTACCTGATCAGCGTTCCTCTATTTCAACCCGTTTAACCCTTTCAAACCTTTCGCTGTTCCGCGATTCAAGTTCACGCGTGCAATCGAAACGTTTTCCAATCTTAAGAAAAGAGAAGAAAGAAAATAAATGGCTTTTCAAAGGTTTCGAAAATATTACAATATTCCGCCTAATCGTTTATTCAATAGTCGCCAATTTTACTTATAATTAGCTTGCGATAATGCAGTTCGAGATTGAATTAAGATTCGGTGGAAATTTCGCGTGTTTGACCGCGTAAACTTTGTCACGAGTCGCGTTAATCGCGTCGTAACGCGTAAGAGGTTAGAAACGCAGTTTTCGCGCGAAATTGGAACGGGATTCTACTTCTACGAGTCGCTAAAATTCTTCTTCTGATGCAAAATGGTCTCGATGTTACGATGAATTCGGGCGATTTGTAGTTTCCTCCCTTTACACGGATCTCCGTCTTCTATGTAGACGTTCCCGGTCACTTCCGGCCAGTCGACCATCACAGCAGTTTCCCTCTTCCGGTCTGCGAACGAAAATAAAACCGGTTAAAATTCAGCGTCACTCGTAATCCAATTGGTTTTCGCGAAATTCCGCCGCTTTCCATTTCTTAATTCGTCAATTCTATTACTAATTTGGCAAGGTTTAATCATTATTATGACGTCACTTCCTGCCGCGCGATTTGAAATATATCGATAACCTAAAAGAAATCGAAGCATTCGAAGGGAATATCTTTTCACATTTGTTCTTCTCAATTTCAATATTTACTTTCTATTCGCGATCTGAAATATATCGATAACCTAAAAGAAATCGAAGCACTCGAAGGGAATATCTTTTCACATTTGTTCTTCTCAATTTCAATATTTACTTTCTATTTGTAATCTGAAATATACCGATAATCTAAAAGAAATCGAAGCACTCGAAGGGAATATCTTTTCACATTTGTTCTTCTCAATTTCAATATTTACTTTCTATTTGTAATCTGAAATATACCGATAATCTAAAAGAAATCGAAGCATTCGAAGGGAATATCTTTTCACATTTGTTGTTTTTCAATTTCAATATTTACTTTCTATTTGTTTTTCTTCTACTTTCTATTTACTTTGGACGAAATTTCTTTTCAATATTTGCAAATACTACATTGCGAATAATAATAGTACATGTTTAGGATAAATAAACATGAACAAACATAAATAATATGTGTAAGAACTAATATTTTCCTTTTCTTTTTCTCTTCTTTTCGTGTTTTGTTATTCGACAAAGAAATGTAAAAGTAAAGGAAAAAGTTATTTTGCATTTTAGGTGAAAATTAAGAACAATAATAGAGGAAGAATTGTGCGATAGAAAAATTAGGTTTATCCTGTATCGAAGTTTGTGGTTTTGATTAAAGAATTCCTGTTTTATCGACTGATTATACTCAATTTTTCATTCGAATCGATTGGAAATTTCTCGGTTTTCATTGGTTCGATATTTGAGATATTTGAAATATTTTTAATAGGAGGATATATTTACCTAAGAGTTTCTCAAGATATTGGCACCTTGTTTCAGGGTCACCTGGGTTCATGGGTGAGCCGGCAACCAGCTCGGCTAATTCCGCTTTTACCATTAAATTTAAACGAGCCGAGATCTCTTCTAGTCCCACTGTAACAAAATTCAACGAAATTATGATTATATATATATATACGCTGATTGTAGACTTAATCTTGAATTAGTATCAAATTAATTTCAATTTTATATATACTTAATATCGACTTGATTGTCTACTTAATATAGAATTAGTATCAAATTAATTTCGAATTAATATTGAATTAATATCGAATTAAGTGTCGACTTAATCTTGAATTAGTATCAAATTAATTTCGAATTAATATCGAATTAATATCGACTTGATTGTCTACTTAATCTTGGATTAGTATCAAATTAATGTCGAATTAATATCGAGTTAATAACGAATTAAGTGTCGACTTAATCTTGAATTAGTATCAAATTAATGTCGAATTAATATTGAATTAATATCGACTTGATTGTTGACTTAATCTTGCATTAGTATCAAATTAATTTCGAATTAATATCGAATTAATATCGACTTGACTGTCTACTTAATATAGAATTAGTATCAAATTAATTTCGAATTAATATCGAGTTAATATCGACTTGATTGTCGACTTAATCTTGAATTAGTATCAAATTAATTTCGAATTAATATTAACTTAATATCGACTTGATAGTCGACTTAATCTTGAATTAGTATCAAATTAATTTCGAATTAATATCGAATTAATATCGATTCGATTGTCTACTTAATCTTGAATTAGTATCAAATTAATTTCAATTCAATATCGAATTACTATCGAATTAATATCAAATTAAGTGTCGACTTAATTTCGAATTAGTATGAAATTAATTTCAATTCAATATCGAATTAGTATCTAATTAATATCAAATTGAGTGTCGACATAATTTCGAATTAGTAGCAAATTAATTTCGATTCAATATCGAATTAGTAGCAAATTAATTTCGATTCAATATCGAATTAGTATCAAATTAATTTCAATTCAATATCAAATTAGTATCGAATTAATATCGACTTAAGTGTCTACTTAATTTCGAATTAGTATGAAATTAATTTCAATTCAATATCGAATTAGTATCGAATTAATATCAAATTAAGTGTCGACTTAATTTCGAATTGGTATCAAATTAATTTCAATTCAATATCGAATTAGTATCAAATTAATTTCAATTCAATATCGAATTAGTATCGAATTAATATCAAATTAAGTGTCGACTTAATTTCGAATTAGTAGCAAATTAATTTCATTTCAATATCAAATTAGTATCGAATTAATATCAAATTAAGTATCTACTTAATTTCGAATTAGTATCAAATTAATATCAATCCAATATCGAATTAGTATCGAATTAATATTCACTTAAGTGTCTACTTAATTTCGAATTAGTATCGAATTAATTTCAATTCAATATCGAATTAATTTCGAATCAACATCGAATTAGTTTTCAAATTAATATTTCAGTGTCCTAAGTTACCGATTATACTTCGATTAAGTTAAAGAATGGACGAGTAGATGGCAGGCAAAGTAAGTAGGTAACGTAGGAAACTTTCGTTGCCTTGTAAAATACGAATTCACAAGGTGTCTAAAACACGAACTACGTTAATGTTAATAACTTTTGAAATATCACAGATGGAGCATTGAAAAAATTCCCATAAATAGGCATAACGTCGCTAAACAAGCATACGAAGCGCGAGTGCTATAGGACTACTCGTTTCGCCGAAATAAATTCCCAAACACGACTTTAAAATTGCCCCCCTGAAACAGTATACCTCTTTAATTGTAATTTATGGCGCATCCTCAAACGATCGAAATTTCACCATAAATTCGTTAATCGTAATTAAAGCCCGTTCATATTCCACTGATAACGCAGTGGATTTTCGAAAATTACTCAACTGTTATCACGCAACTGACAAGAATTAAATTTTACGTCGCGTGCAACAAAATTATCGAACTTCAAAGTTCCACAAATTCGTCAAAATTTATCTAAAACAATCGCGACAAAGGCAAGATTTAAGCTCGAAGCTTCCACTTTTCGATTACGTTCCTTTTTATTAAATATCAAGGGCGGATAAATGGGAAACGAAAGGGGAAAAAAGGTTAAATGGGAAAGTAAAATAGTAGAAATTTCTCGAAGTTTGCGAAACGCTGCGGCCCTGCAGCGAACAGGTTTCGCGATTTTTCCATCCGCCGCGGTAAACTCGATCCCTCCGCTGTAAAACGAGCCATGCTTCGTTCGAAAGCTACGTTCCTCGACCAAGTTACGGCGTTTCGAAACCGAAGCCGTATTTTGCGTTCTTATCCTCTTATACGTTGTATTTATTAATTTCAGCAGCTTTTCAATCATGAAACAGGAATTAGTTTACGAAACTTTCGAATTAGTATCAAGTAAATAGTCAAATCTTTGTGTGTATGTTTACATATACAAGCTTTCTTTCAAAATAATATTATACTTATTTATTCATTGATTGAATTAATTGGAATTTATAATATATTAAAAATGCTGAATTTTTAGTCGAATTATTATTTAAATGTTGATATTTTCATTTCATTATTTGGATCAAATTTTGAGATTAGAATATTAATTTGGAAGGAAACTTGGATATACATTTATATACAAAGATATTATTATTTATTTTTGTAGTGATACGAAATTAAGTCGACATTTAAGTTGATATTAATTCGATATTAAATTGAAATTAATTTGATATTAATTCGAAATTAAGTAGACAATCAAGTCGACATTAATTCGATATTAAATTGAAATTAATTTGATACTAATTCAAGATTAACTCGACAATCAAGTCGATATTAAATCGAAATTAATTTCATACTAATTCGAAATTAAGTAGACAATCAAGTTCATATTAATTCGATATTAAATCGAAATTAATTTAATACTAATTCAAGATTAAGTTGACAATCAAGTCCATATTAATTCGATATTGAATCGAAATTAATTTAATACTAATTCAAGATTAAATCGACAATCAAGTCGATATTAATTCCATATTAATTCGAAATTAATTTCATACTAATTCAAGATTAAGTAGACAATCAAGTCGATATTAATTCCATATCAATTTGAAATTAAATCGACAATAAAGTCGACAATAAAGTCGATATTAATTTGATATTAAATCGACAATAAAGTCGATATTAATTTGATATTAAATAGACAATAAAGTCGATATTAATTCAAGATTAAGTCAACAATAAAGTCGACATTAATTCGAAATTGAATCGAAATTAATTTCATACTAATTCAAAATTAAGTCGACAATGAAGTCGATATTAATTCGATATTAAATTGAAATTAAGTTGATTTTAATTCAAGATTAAGTCGACAATCAAGTCGATATTAATTCGATATTAAATCGAAATTAATTTGATACTAATTCAAGATTAAGTAGACAATCAAGTTGATATTAATTCCATATTAAATCGAAATTAATTTGATACTAATTCGAAATTAAGTAGACAATCAAGTCGATATTAATTCGATATCAATTCGAAATAAAATCGACAATAAAGTCCACATTAATTCGCTCTTGAATCGCAATTAATACGCTATTAACTAAACAAAGTTGCACAAAAACAAATATACGTATGCTTTCAACGAATTCCAGTTCAATTCTCGACGACGTATATATACGTCCATAGCATCGAAATGGTAGAACTAAAACTCGCGTTGAACTTCGAATAGATAAACTATTATTATTATCAATTTAGGGATTATTTACCGAACAAAGTAACGTACAAAATGGCGGCGATTATTTGAAATCTCGATCGTATATATCGGATGAAATACGATCGCAGGAGAAAAGTGACTCGACTGGCCAGGTTCCTTTGAAAGGGGAGAAAAAGGAAGACTTTAGACCGGACTCGGGCTATCGTTAGATTCATCCCATGGGGCCTTGAGAAAGCAGAACCACATTCCATAGCCGTTCAACTCGCATTCCATTCTTAGGTAGACGCGATACAGCGTCGTTCTTAGCTTCCACGCCATTTGCTAACAAAGTCCATTTATAAGGAAACATCGTCAATTTCATCGTCAAAAGAAAACCATAAGTTTCTCAAACGATATTACGTCGCGAAACTTGACTTAAATCTTTACTTTAACCACGTTCTAAAATATAGTTGAACAAAGTTACGCGATGAACTGGTAACAAAGTTGATAAAGTCAACCATGTATTCGCGTATTAACCCTTTGACGACGAGTGTCTCAAATAGTTGCCCAATTTCATTGACGCTTCGCACGCGTGTCAACTTTTAAAGCGAGAATTTTTACTTAAGATAATTAATATAAGCTGCTGTTAATTATTGGGCAAGTATTACTTAATACTGCTCTCGAAATGTTAATAATTGAACGCAAATTACTTAAACATTATTTTGCCCCGTTCGCGAAGGGTTTAAATATAATTATACGTTTCTTCGTATCGAGAGAAGTAGATGAAATTATAGAAATGCAAAACAGTGAATACGAATATTTCTTTCGACAAACACAATGAATACGACTATTTCTTTCGACAAAATTACAGGAGACGATTATAATCGTCGCAGTATTTGTTTACACGATTCCCAGTTGCTTTCTATTTGCTACTAGAAATTCTATTTGCATTGCTACGCGACGATTCAATGTAAGAATCGTTAATCCAAAGATTCGATGTTTCAGTCGATGTTTTAATCGATAATAAGCTTAAAGCCTAATAAGGTGAATTGATCGGAAACTTAAGCAACGCTCGTTTCCATTACTGAATAATGTATTTCCTCAGGAAGCGTGGGTGGCAGCGAAATGAAGAATGGAGGGGGGAGAGGACGGTTCCGGGCGTAGATGAGTTCTGCGTAACGCTCGTTATGCAAATGCGTATAGTAACACATCGTAAGTACAAACGTCGTTCATTGTAATCCTCTACTTTCGCCCATGGAGACGCGAAACGAGTTTGAGAAAGAATTACCGCCATTCGAGTTCGTTTACTTAAAAGCAAAGTAAATTTGATAAATTCGAAGTATCGGAAATTTGGTAGTATCGTAAATTTGAACGTCGGTTCCGCGTGACGACGAATATTTAACATATTGACGCTTTATAGACGATATACAGACGCTTGACGATATTTCTATCATGACACACGCGCGTTATACGCTTTAACACTTTGACGACGAGTGTCGCAAATAGTCGCCAAAGTTTTTTCCTTTCTTCGACATAATACCAATTTTTAGCGCGGCAAATTTAACTTAAAGTCATTCGATGATGCTGCTGTTGATAATTAGACAAGAATTTATTAAATCGCTTTCGCAAATGGTTAATAATTCAACGAAAATTAGATTGATATTATATTGTCCCGTCTGCAAAGGGTTAACACTTTGCGGACGAGCGTTGACAAATAGTCGCCTAATAATTTTTGGTTTTACGAACCGATGTCGACTATTAAAGCACAGAACTTAACGCAACGAATACTTAACGTAATAATAAACATTTGAAATGGTTGGAAATGAAATGGTTTCGAACTGAAAAGCGTGAAAAGACTCAAAAGTCGTGGAATTAAAAAATAAAGTACTCTCGCAAGTGTTTATTACTTCTCGTCCGCAAATGGTTAATCCTTTGCGGGACGAGGGAAAATAATACGCAACAAATTTCCACTCGATTGCAAATCCATCGCGGACATATTTAATAACGTCGAACGTATTTTTGCCGAATTATTATCGAAAGTGCGTACTAGCGTCGCTAATCGAAATTTGCCGCTTCGAAAACCGACGTTCACTAATGCAATCGAACAAGTCGTGGATTTAAAAAATAAAGTACTCTCACAAGTGTTGCTACTTCTCGTCCGCAAAGGGTTAATATTGATCACCTTTTTAACTTTCAACAGAGAGCACATTTACCTCGCAATATTTATTTACTAATATCAAGGGTAAACGAATGATACGACGTTTAAGTGTCGTTACGTAAACCGAAATCTAAATATTAATAAAAACAAAACAAAAAATACAATTTCATTTGTACTGTGATCCATTGAAATCTGTGATCGTTTATACTGTGATCCATTGAAATCTGTGATCTTTTATACTGTGATCCATTGGAATCTGTGATCTTTTATACTGTGATCCATTGGAATCTGTGATCTTTTATACTGTGATCCATTGAAATCTGTGATCTTTTATACTTTGATCCATTGAAATCTGTGATGTTTTATACTGTGATCCATTGAAATCTCTGATCTTTTATACTGTGATCCATTGAAATCTGTGATCTTCTATACTGTGATCCATTGAAATCTGTGATCGTTTATACTGTGATCCATTGAAATCTGTGATCTTTTATACTGTGATCCATTGGAATCTGTGATCTTTTATACTGTGATCCATTGAAATCCGTGATCTTTTATACTGTGATCCATTGAAATCTGTGATCTTTTATACTGTGATCCATTGGAATCTGTGATCTTCTATACTGTGATCCATTGAAATCTGTGATCTTTTATACTGTGATCCATTGAAATCTATGATCTTTTATACTGAGATCCATTGAAATCCGTGATCTTTTATACTGTGATCCATTGAAATCTGTGATCTTTTATACTGTGATCCATTGGAATCTGTGATCTTCTATACTGTGATCCATTGAAATCTGTGATCTTTTATACTGTGATCCATTGAAATCTGTGATCTTTTATACTGTGATCCATTGGAATCCGTGATCGTTTATACTGTGATCCATTGAAATCTGTGATCTTTTATACTGTGATCCATTGAAATCTGTGATCTTTTATACTGTGATCCATCCAAAGCCACTATCGAACCTATTGGAAATGGGTTATGAAATAATGAAGCAGTTTATATCTATTAGTCTCACTTTATTAATACGGCTTTAAAAAACACGTCTGACTGTTTCTATTTCTCGAAACCGAATGGGGCGAACACCAAAAAAAGGTTAGAGTCCGCTTTTATTGACGAGACTGTTTATGGCTTTGCCTGGCGACGAAATCACGTGTCTTCGTATAATGAAAACCGGACACATCTTTCTATCGCCTTAGTTTAGTCTATCAGATAAAGGAACGTTGGGCATTATTGCTATTATCTGGCTTAGCATTAGTAATAATTCAACAGAACCGATAACAAAATTCTTCCTTAAACAGGCCCAAATCGAAATCTCAACCGAAACATTAATAAAACAGTCGATTCCAAATTTAACCACCCAAAGGGTTAATCAATGCATCGAACATCGAATTACGGTAATTTTGCCGATGCTCTTCGTCGTACGAACGAAGCACGCGTAGTAACAATTATATTATGTTGGCCTCGGTGGGAGCCATTCAACGGGCCCCTCCATTCACCTTCTTCTTATTCGTTTTTATTTCCTCGCGTCACCCGAGCGTCACTTTAAATTCCTCACGGTTCGCCCGTTACTGTAAAGCATAAACGGTCAATGTTTGCAAATTCGCCGTTACGACGCGCGTTCCGCTGATAAACGGCAACGTTACAACACACTCGCGTCAGCGACGCTGTCACGTGTTTTATTTTCTTTTTCTTTTTGCTCGCGCGTATATCGATTATCGTAGCGTTCAAGCTTATCTCATATAAAGGTTAAGAGATAGAATAACGATACGCAATTACCTGCCACCGTTTCAATAACTGCCGCCTGAATTATTTCATTCGACGTGTAAAAAGTCGCGGGTAAAGAAAATTTCGTACTCAATTTGGACGCGGCTGTTATTATTAATGTTTCGGTTGAGATTTCGATTTGGACCTGTTTAAAGAAGAATTTTTGTTATCGGTTCGATAGTGGCTTTGGATCACAGTATAAAAGATCACAGATTTCAATGGATCACAGTATAAAAGATCACGGATTTCAATGGATCACAGTATAAAAGATCACAGATTCCAATGGATCACAGTATAAAAGATCGCAGATTTCAATGGATCACAGTATAAAACATCACAGGTTTCAATGGATCACAGTATAAAACATCACAGGTTTCAATGGATCACAGTATAAAAGATCACAGATTCCAATGGATCACAGTATAAAAGATCACAGATTTCAATGGATCACAGTATAAATGAAATTGTATTTTTTTTTGTTTTTATTAATATTTAGATTTCGGTTTACGTAACGACACTTAAACGTCGTATTATTCGTTTACCCTTGATATTAGTAAATAAATATCGCGAGGTAAATGTGCTCTCTGTTGAAAGTTAAAAAGGTGATCAATATTAACCCTTTGCGGACGAGAAGTAGCAACACTTGTGAGAGTACTTTATTTTTTAAATCCACGACTTGTTCGATTCCATTAGTGAACGTCGCTTTTCGAAGCGGCAAATTTCGATTAGCGACGCTAATACGCACTTTCGATAATAATTCGGCAAAAATACGTTCGACGTTATTAAATATGTCCGCGATGGATTTGCAATCGAGTGGAAATTTGTTGCGTATTATTTTCCCTCGTCCCGCAAAGGATTAACCATTTGCGGACGAGAAGTAATAAACACTTATGAGTTGTACTTTATTTTTTAATTCCACGACTTTTGAGTCTTTTCACGCTTTTCAGTTCGAAACCATTTCATTTCCAACCATTTCAAATGTTTATAATTACGTTTAAGTATTCGTTGCGTTAAGTTTTGCGCTTTAATAGTCGACACGGGTTCGGAAAGCGAAAAAATGATTACGCGACTATTTGTCCACGCTCGTCCGCAAAGGGTTAAAATAGTGTTACTTCGAAGCGCGCGAATCTTACAAGTGTCGGTAATAATTACATCTACTTCTACATTGGATCGTTGCACTAAAACGTCGCATTGCATTTAACGTTAACCCCTTGGCCAACAATAACGAGTTACACTCGTTCTACGAATTATAGCTTAGACTCAACAAAACCAGATATCACCGAGAGCGGACTCGAATTTGAATTGCAATTTTATCTTGGTCTTGCAAGTTTCGAGGTTGTTAAGTAAAAATTGCCAACGATGTTTAAATAATTCGTAAGTTAAACGATATAAAAACAGTAACGAGCTAATACTAGCTTAGTACGTAGGTAAGAAAATAATCGTAGCGCAAGGGGTTAAAATGACGTAACAGCGGACGACGCAGCGTTTAACGTTAAAATGCCGTAACAGAGGGCGACGCAGTGGTACACGATGAAAAAAGCTTGGCGTTCTGGTATTTTTCACGGCGTCACTGTTACGCGTTACGGAAGGGCGGGAATAGGGGAAGGGGAAGAAGTTAAAATGCAAGGCGGCTTTTCTTCATTAGAGGGCCGCTCACGACATCTGCTCACCTTGGCTCGATCTATCACGGCCCGGATATGACGTCTCGCTGGACGATGCTTCTCGTTTCTTTCGCGATACCTCGTTCCGCGTTCTCTTTCGCGCTCGTTCGACAATAATTATTATTAATCCTTCGCGGACGAGAATAGAGAAAAAATAAATCTATGAATCTATTACGAATAGAATTTAATAACGTTTAACGATACTTCGCTCGATTATTATCAGAAGTGACTATTGGCGTCATTCATGAAAATTTCTCGCTTCGAAAATCGACATTTATCATGAAAGTTTTGGGCGACTATTTGCCGACACAAGTCCGCAAAGAGTCGTCCTTAGGATTTCGAAGATTGGAACACAAAAGCTTGGCAATCCGATGGCTTGGAACCCAGAAGCTTGGCAATTCGAAGGCTTGGAACTCGAATCCTTAGGATTTCGAAGCTTGGAACCCAAAAGCATGGAAATCCGAAGGCTTGGAACTCGAATCCTTAGGATTTCGAAGCTTGGATCCCAAAAGCTTGGCAATCCGAAGGCTTGGAACTCGAATCCTTAGGATTTCGAAGCTTGGGACCCAAAAGCTTGGCAATCCGAAGGCTCGGAACTAAAAATCTTGACAATTCGAAGGCTTGGAACTCGAATCCTTAGGATTTCGAAGCTTGGGACCCAAAAGCTTGGCAATCCGAAGGCTTGGAACTCGAAATCTTGACAATTCGAAGGTTTGGAACTCGAATCCTTAGGATTTCGAAGCTTGGGACCCAAAAGCTTGGCAATCCGAAGGCTCGGAACTAAAAATCTTGACAATTCGAAGGCTTGGAACTCGAATCCTTAGGATTTCGAAGCTTGGGACCCAAAAGCTTGGCAATCCGAAGGCTTGGAACTCGAAATCTTGACAATTCGAAGGCTTGGAACTCGAATCCTTAGGATTTCGAAGCTTGGAACCCAAAAGCTTGGCGATCCGAAGGCTTGGAACTAAAAATCTTGACAATTCGAAGGCTTGGAACTCGAATCCTTAGGATTTCGAAGCTTGGATCCCAAGAGCTTCGCAATCCGAAGGCTTGGAACTCGAAATCTTGACAATTCGAAGGCTTGGAACTCGAATCCTTAGGATTTCGAAGCTTGGAACCCAAAAGCTTGGCAATCCGAAGGCTTGGAACTCGAAATCTTGACAATTCGAAGGTTTGGAACTCGAATCCTTAGGATTTCGAAGCTTGGGACCCAAAAGCTTGGCAATCCGAAGGCTTGGAACTCGAAATCTTGACAATTCGAAGGCTTGGAACTCGAATCCTTAGGATTTCGAAGCTTGGATCCCAAGAGCTTCGCAATCCGAAGGCTTGGAACTCGAAATCTTGACAATTCGAAGGCTTGGAACTCGAATCCTTAGGATTTCGAAGCTTGGAACCCAAAAGCTTGGCAATCCGAAGGCTTGGAACTCGAAATCTTGACAATTCGAAGGTTTGGAACTCGAATCCTTAGGATTTCGAAGCTTGGAACCCAAAAGCTTGGCAATCCGAATGCTTGGTACTAAAAATCTTGACAATTCGAAGGCTTGGAACTCGAATCCTTAGGATTTCGAAGCTTGGAACCCAAAAGCTTGGCAATCCGAAGGCTTGGAACTCGAAATCTTGACATTTCGAAGGCTTGGAACTCGAATCCTTAGGATTTCGAAGCTTGGAACCCAAAAGCTTGGCAATCCGAAGGCTTGGAACTCGAAATCTTGACAATTCGAAGGTTTGGAACTCGAATCCTTAGGATTTCGAAGCTTGGAACCCAAAAGCTTGGCAATCCGAAGGCTTGGAACTCGAAATCTTGACATTTCGAAGGCTTGGAACTCGAATCCTTAGGATTTCGAAGCTTGGAACCCAAAAGCTTGGCAATCCGAAGGCTCGGAACTAAAAATCTTGACAATTCGAAGGCTTGGAACTCGAATCCTTAGAATTTCAAAGCTTGGAACCCAAAATATTGGTTCCATTTAAGTTATAGGGGTAAATGACCTTATTTTTAATTACCGTCACTTGAATTCGTTTATTTAACAGCAGAGTAACGATTAAGGTACGTTTACCCTAGTTCCGCGTACAAAGGGAATTTACTTGTCACTTAAAAGTATTATTAATGATAAACGAATGATCCTTCTTACCTGGCTCGAAATTCTTCTTCATCCGACGCCACTGCCTCGCGTACACCAAAGCCGAGCATCCAGCGACGAGAAAGAAGAGTATGCAGGCGCAAACGGCAAGGATTAACGCGACCGTTTGCCAGTCCCACAGGATTCTCTCCGATGTGGCGGCGATTCTCGAGTACGGCTCGTTCGGGGCCTAGAAATTCATGCTACATTTTACATAGGGTACGCGTACGCTGCTGAATTTTCCCGGCAACTGTGTAACATCATATCGAAATGATGTACAAGGTACTACTTTTTAAGTAGACGCTCGATAAATACTGGAGGGCGTCCTACAACGCGGTACCTTTGTAAGGCGGTGGCTTTACAACGCGGTACTTTTACAACGCGGTGGCTTTACAACGCGGTTTTGCTACAATGTGATACTTTACAACGCGATGGCTTTACCACGCGGTTTTGCAACAATGCGGTACTTTTAGAACGCGGTACTTTTACAGTGCGGTACTTTTAGAACGCAGTGCTTTTAGAACGCAGTGCTTTTACAACGCGGTGGCTTTACAACGCGGCTTTGCTACAATGTGGTACTTTGCAACGCGATGGCTTTACCACGCGGTTCCGCTACAATGTGGCACTTTTTACAGCGCGGTTTTGCTACAATGTGGTACTTTTTACAGCGCGGTTTTGCTACATTGTGGTGATTTTACAACGCGGTTCTGCTACAATGTGGTACTTTACAACGCGATGACTTTACCGCGCGGTTCTGCTACAATGTGGTACTATTAGAACGCGGAATCTTTACAACGCGGTACGTTTACAGTGCGGTACTTTTAGAACGCAGTGCTTTTAGAACGCAGTGGCTTTACAACGCGGTTTTGCTACAATGTGGTACTTTACAACGCGATGACTTTACCACGCGGTTTTGCTACAATGTGGCACTTTTTACAGCGCGGTTTTGCTACAATGTGGTACTTTAACAACGCGGTTTTGCTACATTGTGGTAATTTTACAACGCGGTTCTGCTACAATGTGGTAGTTTACAACGCGATGACTTTACCGCGCGGTTCTGCTACAATGTGGTACTTTTTACAGCGCGGTTTTACTACAATATGGTACTTTCACAACGCGGCCTTACTACAATGTGGTACTTTACAACGCGATGGCTTTACCACGCGGTTCTGCTACAATGTGGTACATTTACAACGCGGTCTTGCCACAATGTGGTACTTTTACAACGCGGTTTTGCTACAAAGTGATACTTTTACAGCGTGGTTTTGCTACAATGTGGTAGTTTACAACGCGATGGCTTTACCACGCGTTTCTGCTACAATGCGGTACCTTTACAACGCGGTTTTGCTACGATGTGGTGCTTTTACAACGCGGTTTTGCTACAATGCGGTACCTTTACAACGCGGTTTTGCTACGATGTGGTGCTTTTACAACGCGGTTTTGCTACAATGTGGTACTTTTACAACGTGGTTTTGCTACAATGTGGTACTTTACAACGCGATGGCTTTACAACGCGGTATCTTTACAATGCGGTACTTTTACAATGCGATACTTTACAACGCGGTACTTTACAATACAGTGCTTTTACAACGCGGTACCTTTATAACGCGGTACTTTTGCAACGCGGTACCTTTACAACGCGGTACCTTTGCAACATTGGCTGCAACGCGTTAGCTTTACAACGCGGTACCTTTGCAACATTAGCTACAACGCGTTACCTTTAGAACGCGGTTCCGCCAGCGCGACCAATATCGTTAAAATCGTGAAAGCAGCACCTGTTCCCGTTCCCGTTCCCGTTTCGCCGGCGAATCCCGCGCCGATTCGTCGCCGAACTGCTTGTTCGCCTGTTCCATATCCGGGAACCTCCACAGCATCTTCGACGTGACCGCTTCGAGGCTCCTCTGGCCTGTTTCGGGCCGTTTCCTGCTCGAGAGGAAGGACCAATCTAGTTCGAGGGCGGACAACGGGCCGCAAACGGCGTTCTTGTAGACGGCGCACGGGCTCAACGTGAATTGGGGGGCGCAACGGGCGCAAGGCCGGCAAGCGGCTCGCTCGACCGACCAGAATTCGAAGCCCGGCTTGCAGAGGGGATATTTGCCGGGCGTCGAGCAGCCGGCATCTCGGCCGCCGACCAATAACAGCAACGCGGCCAACAGATATCCCGAGTTGGCCTCCCTACGCATCACCTGAAACAAGGTTTTGCATGCTAAATCAACCGTATTAGTCGTCCCTATAATCGAACGCTCTCGAATTCGTTCGCTTTAACCCTTTGCGGACGAGTGTCTACAAATAACCGTCTGATCATTTTTTAGGTTTGGGTTAGGTTATTATCGAATTATCGTAGAGTTTACAATTCATAAATATTGTATAATAACATTTTTACATACTTTCGATGCGTTTCCTTACACGGATTCATTTCTATGCGTTCAAATTTCGCCGTTATCGAAACATTAGCAGCCTGATTACGGTATCGCAATCGTGGATATGGGCTAATTACGCGTGACGAGGCGGGATTCGAGGAAAATCGCGATAATCACGACCGGTTGTATCGCGGTCAATCGATTCACGGGGAAAATTGTAACGTAACGCGCGCGCGTACGCGCACCGATAGCGAGCCGAGCGGCTCGCCATACGAGTACGGATGTAATTACACCGTAAACGAGCCGGAAGTGGAAACGGTCTGACCGGTTTTGCCGGTTAAACGACTGCTTTACGCGCTCGATTATTCCGAACGGGCCCGCGACCGTTTATCCGCTGCGAATGCTCCGTTCCGCGACGAGTTCGAAACCGTCGTACGGCGAATATTTTCCAGTCCTTCGATTTCACGCTTTTAACAATGGAAATACTTTTTTTTTAGAGGGGGGGAAATACTATGGTGGATATTTTTCAATCCTTCGATTTCACACTTTTAACATTTGGAAATAAATACTTTTTTGGGGGGAAATACGATGGCGAATATTTTTGAATCTTTCGATTTCACACTCTTAACATTGAAAATAAATACTTTTTTTGGGAGGGGGGGAAATACGATGGCGAATATTTTTGAATCTTTCGATTTCACACTTTTAACATTGGAAATACTTTGTTTTTGGAGGGGGGGAAATACGAAGGCGAATATTTTTCAATATCCTTCGATTTCACACTTTTAACATTTGGAAATGAATACTTTTTGGGGGGGGGGGGGGGGAATCGCCTGCGGATATTTTTGAATCCTTTGATTTCACACTCTTAACATTGGAAATACTTTGTTTTTGGAGGGGGGGAAATACAATGGTGGATATTTTCCAATATCCTTCGATTTCACACTCTTAACATTTGGAAATAAATACTTTTTTTTTAGAGGGGGGGAAATACGACCGCGGATATTTTTCAATATCCTTCAATTTCACACTTTTAACATTGGAAATACTTTGTTTTTGGAGGGGGGGAAATACTATGGCGGATATTTTTCAATCCTTCGATTTCACACATTTGGGAATTTGTTGGCCTGGAATGCGAAAGCTTAGAAATTTAAAGGCTTAGAATTCAAAGTCAAAATACTCTATCAAATTTTATTATTCGTCGTCCGCAAAGGGTTAAAGGTTCGTTTTTGAAGATGGTGGGGATAAGGAAAAGGAATGGTAAGAATTCTAGGGGACTAACTAAGGGTTAGCCGTGATTCAGTAACGGATTCAAGTTATTTTGATGCGTAATTGTGTACAGAGGATGAGACTTTGGAGACAACTTATCCAACTAGACGCGACACGTAAAATCGCTTACTATCTAGCAACGATATATCCAACAACGTTGGCGAACGACGAAAGAGATCGGAGGCGGAAAATTGTGTCGCGCGAATAGAAAGCGTAACGCGTTCCGCGCGTATGGCGAAGGTTTCACCGAGCGAGCTATTTAAAATTTGATACGCGCGCTTCTCCCGTTGCGAGCACGACGCGTTACACACACGCGCTCGCGCGTATGTATAAGAATTCATGGTTATGCAGCGCAAGCCGTACGCCATAAATCTTGCCCGATTCTTTCTTGCGAAGCGTTGCGAAGTCCCTCTCTCAACGCGATAACGTCGAGCGAACGGAGAGGAAAGAAAACAGAAGAAAAAAGGAAAAGTTGTATTATACTACGAACTAAGGCGCACGTAATATCCGTAATATTATCATTCGCGTTATACAATACACCGTTTACAAGACTTAGTAGAAGGATAATTTGTTTAGAATCGCGGTGTCGTTATCGCGAAACGGAAGAGTCGAATTCGACGATTAAATTTCATCTAAGCCAATCTAAGCGAAACTTAATTCGAATGTAAACCTAATTTAATCCGAATGTAAAACGAATTGAATCCGAACCAAATTCGAATGTAACTTGAACTTGATTGGAAGCAAATTCGAATGTAACTTGAAGTTGATTGGAACCTAATTCGAATGTGACTTGAACTTAATTGGAACCTAATTCGAACCTAACTCGATTCTAATCTAAACCTAAGTTAAACATTTATTTGGAATTTACTCGGAACCTAATGCGAGCCCAACTCGAACTCAACTCGATGCTAATCAAAATCTAACTTGAACTTAATTCATTTCTAACTAATTGGAATACTGAGCGTGTAAAAAAGCAGTGCTTTTTTACTCCTCTTACGATTTGGAGTAACAATTTTAAGGATTATATCGAACGCAACCATAAACATTGGTAAAGTTAATCCTCTGCAATGAATCAGACTTAAAAGTTACATTTAACAGTGTATTTATATTTGTTAACGTTTATCTTGTTTGCATATCGTTGAATTACCGCATTTCTTTCTTTATCGTTGTTGGATCAATTACATAATGTCGAGAACGATTGATCATCGCAACATTTAGTTACAATTCCTATCGTTTTAAATGCGCCATTGTCTTATTCTAGTCTCTACTGGTAATGTCGCAGCGTAACACTAAAATGGTAACAATGATTCCGCGTAAGAATGAATAGTCTATACTATACTTCGCCAGTGGTAGAAGTAAATGAAATTCCTGTTA
Organism: Eucera pruinosa; assembly: GCA_028830335.1. Lineage (NCBI taxonomy): Eukaryota > Metazoa > Arthropoda > Insecta > Hymenoptera > Apidae > Eucera > Eucera pruinosa. Next base: position 3,234,216 of record JAMYCR010000021.1, read on the forward strand.
TAGAAGAATAAACGAAGACGAACGTTATTATAAATCTACCTACTATTATAGATCGATTATATCGATAAACGATTAATTCGCCCAGTATTCATTCACAATTCCTATCGTTTTAAAAACGCCTCTGTTGTTTCATTTTAGTACGCGATGATTTAGTATAAGAATGTATAATCTATTCCATGCTTCGTCAATGCTAATACCTAGCGCGAATTGAATTGAAATTTCAGCGGAATTTAAACGCCGTCCACTGTGCGAAACTAAAGTAAATTTCAAATTTGGAAATAAGCATTAATCTGAACTTAATTGCGAACCTAATAATTCCAATAATTATATAATTCACCATTCTTGCGTTACAAAATTTCATTTCATTGTAATAGTAATGGAGAGTAGGACACAATATTTATGAATTTGCTATTGCAATTTATTTAACATACTATTCTTACCTTATCCAATTTCGTTTCGATGTAATAGTAATGGAGATTAGGATAATATTTGTGAATTTACTATTGCAATTTATTTAACACATTATTCTTACCTTATCCAATTTTATTTCAGTGTAATATTAATGGAAATTAGAACAATATTTATGAATTTACTATTGCAATTTATTTAACATATTATTCCTACCTTATCCAATTTCGTTTCGATGTAATAGTAATGGAGATTAGGACAATATTTATGAATTTCCTATTGCAATTTATTTAACGCACTATTCCTACCTTATTCAATTTTGTTTCAATGTAATATTAATCCTGATTATGACAATATTTATGAATTTCCTATTGCAATTTATTTAACACACTATTCCTACCTTATCCAATTTTATTTCAATGTAATATTAATGGAGATTAGGACAATATTTATGAATTTCCTATTGCAATTTATTTAACACACTATTCCTACCTTATTCAATTTTGTTTCAATGTAATAGTAATGGAGATTAGGATAATATTTGTGAATGTGCTATTGCAATTTATTTAACATACTATTCCTACCTTATCCAATTTTATTTCAATGTTATAGTAATGGAAATTAGGACAATATTTGTGAATTTACTATTGCTATTTATTTAACACATTATTCTTACCTTATCCAATTTTATTTCAATGTAATATTAATGGAAATTAGGACAATATTTATGAATTTACTATTGCAATTTATTTAATACACTATTCTTACCTTATCCAGTTTTATATCAATATTATAGTAATGGAAATTAGGACAATATTGTTGAATTTACTATTGCAATTTATTGTCCCAATCTCCATTAGTAAAATATTGAAACGAAACTCGCCAACAATAAGGCAGCAATAGTGAATTAAATTCGTATCATTCAAAGCAATAATAAAGAATGTATAACAAAATATTCGCCAATATTTATAAATTTCGATACATTGCAATGCTCGACAAGTATAACGATATCGATATTGATAATCATATAGTAATCGTAACGTAATAATTAAATGATTACAATAACGTAAACTCAGCTTAATTTAAACCCAATCCAATCGATATTAAAATTCCAATTATAGTAACGTAATTTAACCACTGAAACGAGTTAAACTAACTCAAATCCAAACCTAAATTCATCTTTCAAATATTCTAATATTCTTATATTCTAATATTCTTTGTAATAATATAATTCGACTACTAGATTAGAATTATTATCGCGTTAACATGCCGATTAATAATAATAATAATAATAATGATAAAAAGGAAATAAAAATAACCGAATCGAAACCTAATTCGAACGCGTCACCGAAAATCGTCGAGCGTAAAATAATCTGCATTCGTGAAAAAACGAAACAAAACAAAAATCTTTGCTTTTCATTTGCGATTACTATGAATGATCACAAACATGAGGCATAATTGAACAAAATTTCAACACCGTTTCGCGATCGTTGCTTCATCGGCGTCTTAATGATTACCATTAACATAAATTATTGTACTACCCATTCACAAACTGATTCGTATTCGGGGCGCGCGCCGTGTCATTGAATATATGCATATAAAACCGTTCCGATGTGTTTCAGATGTTATCCCAAAAATCTTCATTCAAATTACGGTCGCGCCTCGAAAGAAAAACGATTTCGCACAAATCCAAACCCACCCACTTTGAAACAATAATCTAACGTCAACGTTTAAAAAAGAAAAGAAAACTTTCGAAGGTTTGAAAAGCTTCGAAGAATCTTGTATCAAATTTATTAAATCGTAGAATTGAAAGGCAAGTCTGTAATCATCTGTTTAATACAAATTAAATTCTATATACGCGTACGATGTAAAATTAAAAAACGCGTCGAATACTTTCGTTGTAATTTGAATTATTTGAAATATTTAAGATCAACTGTATCGTGTATACGAAATGAAAAAGAAAAGAGGAAAATGTTGTACAATTGAAAGCAACGCAAAAGTAAAAAGTACTTACGCTGGCTTCGATGAATGCAGAGCTGTCATGTCAATCGACGTATCCCAAAGATCAACGCGAAAGCAACCGCGAAACCGCGCACGATTCGCCAGCAATCATTTTTACAATAATCGCGCGCCGTTTAATTCGCAAACCGCGCCGTGAAACTGTTTTGTCCCCTCGCTTTTGTTCCTTCCTTTCAACGCGACAACTTTCTCTGCGTCATATTAGAAAAGTATTCCTTATTAATATACGTTAAAGGAGAAAAGGAACGAACGCGATCGATGGTTTAGCGTTGGAAAATAAGGCGACGCTAGTCGCCCGACGGGCAAACCACGACTGACTCGATATAGAGACTGGTTATTCTAATTTCCGCCCACGATCCGTGGGGAAAAAGATGCTACCGACGGAGAGACGAGGAGAGGAAAGATGGAGAAAGATGAACGGGGCACAGAGAGGGAGCCACGCGGTGAAACGAACAGTGGCGATGGGTTCGATTCGATTGCGAGCCGGGAAATACCCGACCGACGATTTACGTTTCAATCCATTGATTAATAGGAACTGGATAGACCACTTATACACAATGGGTTTCTTTGGCATTCGGATTTGGGGCTCGTTTTCATTTTTTAGTAGTGTCAGATAGTGTAAAGTTTAGTAAGTAAGTACTAAAGTAAAAGTAGTTAAAGTTGAAGTAAGTACTTAGTAAGTAAATTTAGTAAGGTCAGATAGTGTGTTGAATAAATTGCAATAGGAAATTTATGAATATTGTCGTAATTGGGATTAATATTAGGTTGAAATAAAATTGGATGAGGTAAGAATAGTGTGTTAAATAAATTGCAGTAGGAAATTCATGAATATTGTCGTAATTGGGATTAATATTAGGTTGAAATAAAATAGGATAAGGTAAGAATAATATGTTAAATAAGCTGCAATAAGAAATTCACAAATATTGTCTTAATCTCCATTAATATAACATTGAAACAAAATTGAATAATGTAAAAATAATGTGTTAAATAAATTGCAATAGCAAATTCATAAATATTGTGTCCTACTCTCCATTAATATAACATTGAAACGAAATTTGATAATGTAAAAATAATGTGTTAAATAAATTGCAGTAGCAAATTCACAAATATTATCCTAATCTCCATTACTATTACATCGAAACGAAATTGGATAAGGTAAGAATAATATGTTAAATAAATTGCAATAGCAAATTCATAAATATTGTGTCCTACTCTCCATTAATATAACATTGAAACGAAATTTGAATAAGGTAAGAATAATATGTTAAATAAATTGCAGTAGTAAATTCACAAATATTGTGCTACTCTCCATTAATATAACATTGAAACAAAATTGAATAAGGTAAGAATAATATGTTAAATAAATTGCAGTAGCAAATTCACAAATATTATCCTAATCTCCATTAATATTACATCGAAACGAAATTGGATAAGGTAAGAATAATATGTTAAATAAATTGCAGTAGCAAATTCACAAATATTATCCTAATCTCCATTAATATTACATCGAAACGAAATTGGATAAGGTAAGAATAATGTGTTAAATAAATTGCAATAGCAAATTCATAAATATTGTGTCCTACTCTCCATTAATATAACATTGAAACGAAATTTGATAATGTAAAAATAATGTGTTAAATAAATTGCAGTAGCAAATTCACAAATATTATCCTAATCTCCATTACTATTACATCGAAACGAAATTGGATAAGGTAAGAATAATATGTTAAATAAATTGCAATAGCAAATTCATAAATATTATCCTAATCTCCATTAATATAACATTGAAACAAAATTGAATAAGGTAGGAATAATGTGTTAAATAAATTGCAATAGCAAATTCATAAATATTGTGTCCTACTCTCCATTAATATAACATTGAAACGAAATTTGATAATGTAAAAATAATGTGTTAAATAAATTGCAGTAGCAAATTCACAAATATTATCCTAATCTCCATTACTATTACATCGAAACGAAATTGAATAAGGTAGGAATAATATGTTAAATAAATTGCAATAGCAAATTCATAAATATTGTGTCCTACTCTCCATTACTATTACATTGAAACGAAATTTTGTAACGCAAGAATGGTGAATTATATAATAATTGGAATTATTAGGTTCGCAATTAAGTTCAGATTAATGCTTATTTCCAAATTTGAAATTTACTTTAGTTTCGCACAGTGGACGGCGTTTAAATTCCGCTGAAATTTCAATTCAATTCGCGCTAGATATTAGCATTGACGAAGCATGGAATAGATTATACATTCTTATACTAAATCATCGCGTACTAAAATGAAACAACAGTGGCGTTTTTAAAACGATAGGAATTGTGAATGAATACTGGGCGAATTAATCGTTTATCGATATAATCGATCTATAATAGTAGGTAGATTTATAATAACGTTCGTCTTCGTTTATTCTTCTATAACAGGAATTTCATTTACTTCTACCACTGGCGAAGTATAGCATAGACTATTCATTCTTACGCGGAATCATTGTTACCATTTTAGTGTTACGCTGCGACATTACCAGTTGAGACTAGAATAAGACAATGGCGCATTTAAAACGATAGGAATTGTAACTAAATGTTGCGATGATCAATTGTTCTCGACATTATGTAATTGATCCAACAACGATAAAGAAAGAAATGCGGTAATTCAACGATATGCAAACAAGATAAACATTAACAAATATAAATACACTGTTAAATGTAACTTTTAAGTCGGATTCATTGCAGAGGATTAACTTTACCAATGTTTATAGTTGCGTTCGATATAATCCTTAAAATTGTTACTCCAAATAGTAAGAGGAGTAAAAAAGCACTGCTTTTTTACAAGCTCAGTATTCCAATTAGTTAGAAATGAATTAAGTTCAAGTTAGATTTTGATTAGCATCGAGTTGAGTTCGAGTTGGGCTCGCATTAGGTTCCGAGTGAGTTCCAAATAAATGTTTAACTTAAGTTTAGATTAGAATAGAGTTAGGTTCGAATTAGGCTCCAATTAAGTTCAAGTTACATTCGGATTAGGTTCCAATCAACTTCAAGTTACATTCGAATTTGCTTCCAATCAAGTTCAAGTTACATTCGAATTTGGTTCGGATTCAATTCGTTTTACATTCGAATTAAATTAGGTTTACATTCGAATTAAGTTTCCCTTAGATTCGGATGAAATTTGACGTAGTTTAATTCCGAATGAAATTCAGATTTGCTTCGATTTAAAGTTCACATTAATTTTCATTCAGACTCGGATTAAATTTGCTTTGGATTCCGATTAAAATTTCCTATAAACTCGAATTAAACTCCATTCGGGTTCGAATTAAATTACGGGTTTGCTTCGAAGCAAATATAATTAACCGCATTTTTAATCATCGAAATCTCCATAGATAAAAAAAGAAGTATAAAATTAATAAACTGCACGAAGCGCATAAAAATGCACGCAATTATTTTCTATTTATTACACGATATCAATTTAATATTGATACATTCGATTTCCAACAATAAGACGCGATAATTTCGGCAAATATTAAGAATGATAATTCCATAGAAATTACTGATTAATCGAAGAGGTGAATTTTCTCGATTTTTCTTTAAACCTCGGCTAACAATTTCCCCTTTATATGACGAAATATCGTTGAATCTTTTTCCCTGTTTCAGTCGACCACGCGCAAAAGGCAAAATCATTTCTCCGCTTTCGCGCCATTTTGAATTTCTCGCTAAATCACTGCCGACGATCGCATATAGTTATGAAAACGGAAAGCAAAATAAAACAAAGTGCCGGTAGTATAATTATTACAAAGTACATCTCTTCGTTCAACCGTCCCTCGAATCGTTTTTTAATTCACCGTTTCCAAATTCCAAACTACTTAGCTTAAACTTTCATCCAATTCCATTTAATCGTCGAATTCGACTCGATCTTCCGTTTCGCGATAACAACGCCGCGATTATAAACAAATTATCCATCCGTCTCTTCTTTCTACTTAACAAATCTTCGCGTTTAACGGTGCAAAAAGGGATTCGCAACGATTCTAACCTAAAAACTCCTAACCTAAAAACGTGCTTTCGTCTCTTCTAACCAAAAATTAACAACGCTTGGCTCGATTTCGTGAACAAATTTCAATCTAATCGATTATTCCTTGAACGCGAATGCGACAACTAAAAATATGTCCTGAAAATATCCTTTACTTTACTGTAGTATACTTTAGTATACTTTAGTGAACCTTTAAAAGCTACGATTTTAGGTTACGCTGCGACTTTTATACTTGTTTCTTAATTAACTCAGCGTGTTTCAAAATTGGAACAAAGTTAGAATAATGCAAGTTTCGTGGTTTGACGAATTTATCGTTTTGTTCGCAGATCCCTCGAAAGAGGCGTCGACGAAGCAGGCAGTTTTAACCATCACCATAATCTTCGTTACGTCGTTATCAGCTTTGCTTTACGTTTACACGAGTTTCCCGGAGTTAGCAGAGTAAGTATAATTAATTCGAAATCTTTCTTCGTATAAAATACAATCGATTCTCGCTTCGTAACGCAACATTGTTTCAATCCCATTTCAACCGTAACGCGATCGTAAAATCGGTTGCAATCTTCATTATACATTTCGCGTGTCTCTTTGTTAACACAGTTTCGCCAGTTTATCGCGAATCTGCTTCGACTTTTCGCGTTCAGATCGCAGTTAAAGGGGAACAACTGCTACAAAAAGAATCGCTATTAAAAACTGCATTTGGAAACGAAAAGTTGAGCTTCGCGTTGCATCGCGAATAGCAGTTATCTATTTACTTATGAACGATCCACGGAAATTCGTTGCAATATATTATTCATCCCGAAAGAAGAGAAAAATGTACGAAAGAAAAATGCACGCGTTAAAAACAGTCACAAATGCGTAATTTAGAATTTATTAACAGTAATCGTAGTAGATGTTCGGACAGTGAAATGCGATACAGCGAAAGTAATTACAATCTTAAATGATTCACAAAATATATATATAACGTAACGTATTATATTATGTTACGCGTATTTCGTAATTTTAATTTTCAACACTTTCAAATGGTTTCAAAACCAAAATTAGCTTTGCGTTTACTCTATATTTTCTCAAGCGTGCCGCGAAAATTGAAACGACGAGTATACTCGTCGTAACGCAGCGCGAGAAGCGTCGCTGTTAAAAGTATCGAATCAATATTCCCTCCTTCGTATCTTCGAAACATCTTCAAAATTCACGAATGTGTATTCCAGAGTTTTCGCTAGAATTACAATTTAAGTAGCGAATGGTAGCTACTATTTAAGCAACGACGAGTATACTCGTCGTAACGCAGCGTGAGAAGCGTCGCTGTTAAAAGTATCGAATCAATATTTCGTCTTTCGTATCTTCGAAACATCTTCAAAATTCACGAATATGTATTCCACAGTTTCTGCCGCTAGAATTACAATTTAAGTAGCGAATGGTAGCTACCTATTAAGCAACGACGAGTATACTCGTCGTAACGCGCGAAATACATTGCCATTTCTCCGTGACGAGTATACTCGTCGATCGCAGTTAACTGCAGTGTTGCCTTGGATATTGGCCGAGGTTCGGCAGCGAATCTGAACAAAGTTGAAGAGAGGTAGATGTTTCAGGAAATCCTGAATGTCTCCTTGTTCATAGGAAGCGAGTGAAACAGAGATGCACAGAGCAGGACTCGTCGACGTTTCACACGGTAGGTGTAAAAACATCTGTACTTGGCCATCGAGACAGTTTCAAAGCCAGTTCCAAGAATTGGTGGGGATAGCGACTAGCTAATATCCAAGGCAAAACCTTGGCCAATATCCAAGGCAAAACCCCGGCCAATATCCAAGGCAAAACCCCGGCCAATATCCAAGGCAGTACTGCAATTAAATAGTCAATGGTAGCCACCTTTTAAGCAACGACGAGTATACTCGTCGTAACGCGAAACATCTCAACTCTACCGAGTAACGCGACTCAAAAGCCTTAACTATTCACCATTTCTGCGAAGCGAAGTTCAGCCCTGCTTTGCACAATTGTTCCCATTAATTTCACCTAACCTAACTTCGGTATTTCGCATGCATTTAACGATTAACGTTGTTAGAATTGGTGATTTAATTACAGGGACGAAAGGCAACACATGAGATTGCCGTTGCACATAGACGAGGCGAAGAATCTGGGCAAACTATTAAGCCGCTACAAGGATCTCTACTATTTCCAGGTGTTGGCGGGATTGTTCATCACGTACATATTGTATCCTTTTCATTCGAACCTTATTTCACCGCGCGTTTAATTCAACACCAATTGCGCGCTATATCGGAAACGATTCCTTAATCGATTATTCGTTCAGTCTGCAAACGTTCGCCATTCCGGGTTCAATTTTCCTCTCGATCCTCTCCGGTTTTCTATTCCCGTTTCCCCTGGCTTTGTCCTTGGTTTGCACCTGCAGCGCGGTCGGCGCTTCGTTGTGCTACCTGTTGTCCTCCATCGTTGGACGGAAGCTGCTGTTCAAGTATTTCCCCGAGAAAGCTAGGGAATGGACTCTGACGGTGCGCAAGCACAAAGATAATCTGTTCAATTACATGCTGTTCCTGAGGATGACGCCGTTGCTGCCGAATTGGTTCATAAATCTTGCGAGCCCTATTATCGGCGTCCCGTTGGCGCCGTTCGCTTTGGGCACGTTCTTCGGCGTCGCTCCGCCGTCTTTCGTCGCGATCCAAGCCGGGCAAACGTTGCAGAATTTAACTTCGTCGACGGACGCGTGGTCTTGGAACAGCGTCGCGATATTATGCGCGTTCGCGTTGCTCTCGTTGGTCCCCGTCTTGTTTAAACAGAAACTCAAACGGAAGTTCGATTAAAGGGTTCATTCTAGAGACGATAATTGAAACTCGCAGTAGAAGAGATTTTGGTGTATTTATGCTTATTTATTTCGTTACGACCTTTTCGCGCTGATCGCCGGTTAATCGTTGCTCTTTTGCGGTTCTTGAGAAAGTTTCGAGGCATTTTTCTTCTTTTTCTTTGGTATCGGTTAAGTCAAAGTTGGGTTAAGCTTGGAATGAATTTTGATCGGGTTTAAAATAGCAGTCGACCTTTTGCTGGACTAATTTGAGGTAGACTTAAAATTGGTTAAGAATAACGTTCGATCAAATTTGGAATAAGTATAAATTAACGTTCGATTAAATTTCGAATAAATATGGATTAAATCTGGAATAAACTTGGGATTAATTCGAATTAATTTATACTAGATTTGAATTAAGCTTGGGTTAGATTCGAGTTTAATTCGGGTTAGGTTCAAACTAGGTGTTGGCCTTTTATTAGGTGTTAATTTGAGTTAGGTTTCAAATAGGTTGCGAATAACGTTCGATTAAATTTGGAACAAATATGAATTAACATTGGAATTAATTTCTATTAATTTATACTAGATTTGAATTAAGCTTGGGTTAGATTCGAGTTTAATTTGGGTTAGGTTCAAACTAGTTGTCAACCTTTTATTAGGTTAATTTGAGTTAGGTTCCAAATTAGTTACAAATAACATTCGATCAAATTTGGAATAAGTATAAATTAACGTTCGATTAAACTTCGAATAAATATGGATTAAATCTGGAATTAACTTGGGATTAATTCGAATTAATTTGGACTAGATTTGAATTAAATTTGGGTTAGATTCGAGTTTAATTCGGGTTAGGTTCAAACTAGGTATCAGCCTTTTACTGAATTAATTTGAGTTAGACTTAAAATAGGTTCGATCAAATTTGGAATAAGTATAAATTAACGTACGATTAAACTTCAAATACATATGGATTAAATCTGGAATAAACTTGGGATTAATTCGAATTAATTTATACTAGATTTGAATTAAGCTTGGGTTAGATTCGAGTTTAATTCGGGTTAGGTTCAAACTAGTTGTCAACCTTTTATTAGGTTAATTTGAGTTAGGTTTCAAATAGATTGCGAATAACGTTCGATTAAATATGGATTAAATTTGGAATAGATTTTCAATCAACTTAAATTAAACTCAACGTGGTTTATCCAAATTTGCAATCGTAATTATATAACACGCAATTTACTTTTAGCGTTCCTGAAAGATCGCTTCAAACTTGTCCCAACAACCCGATTTTCATTTCCGGTCAAATTGACATAGAACAGCGCGAAAAAGGTTAATATTTGTAATATCCGAATTTTAATTTAAGACCGATCCACACTTTCCATATTGCAATAAGACATTCCTCAACATTAAAACTACCAAAAGTGAACGTTAACATTTATAAAATAACTACTAATAATAATAATAATTCACCAACAAAATTATCCTGCCAAGTTTCGCATTTTTCGTTCGTCCATCGATTGAACTTCATTCGTCTACCTTTTTATTATTTTTTATCTCTTTCGCGTAAACAAATCTACCGCGATACTTAATTAATATACCGTTTGGTAGTTTTAGCGTTGATCTTTATTTAATAATTGCGAAGCTACAATGTTCGATATCGCGTTAACGATCAGCACAAATTCTAATCTTCTGTTCAACTTTTTCTTCTTCTTTACACATGTACACACATACACACACACACGTGAAAATTTCGAAGTTTTATTGGTACGCAAAAATCTACGAAATACTCGGTTGAAATTTCGAAAGCGTACTTGCGAAATTTACTCGTCGCATCGTGAGAAGAAAAATACAATACGATAGGAAGTGAAAGTTTCTCGAAATAATGCTTAAATTATTCGAGTATCAAAGTTTTCAAGTATAAAAGAATTCATTTCATATGAAAGAAATTGTAGAAAACGATAAACGAAGTCTAAGAAAGTATAAACATAATCTTTTGTGCTTTGATAAGCGAGCGCGAAGATTTCACGGATATTCGAAAGTTAGAAGCGTGCACGTAGATTTAACGTAATCCTATACTTACACTTTTAAGCGTAAGTATACGCCATTTAACGAGGAAAAAGTAGAGTTGAAAATCGCGGTGCGATTTATTTCCTTTTTCTTCGATTATTCGATTATTTTGCGGAATATTCGATTCAGCAAAAGGAGGTGACATAACTCACGGTAACACTAGTCGAGTTCAAAGCCGGGAGGCTAATCGGTCGCCAGTACCACCAATTGTACCAAACTGCAACGTCAACGTAATTCAATTAATTAATCAACAAACTTCTGTAAATACGCTGACTTCGTTATATACACGAAAAATAGACACGATGCGTAATTCGTTCAAAACTGTTTCACCTAAACTTGCTCGAAAGTTCTTCGTTATCAAACGGAGAAAGGAAATAGTTATTAACATCATTTCTTAATCAATAGTTATTAACACGCTTGAGGAAGAGAAGATTTTACGATGCTTGATTAACTTAATTCAAGTTTGGTTAAAAATCGAAACGAGGAAACGAAGATTAGCGAGCAAATTTCGCTGAAACAGAGTTAAAAACTTGTACATTTATATAGATATAGTTTAACCCTTTGCGGACGAGGAATGAAAGTATTTTTGCCTTCGGTTCCAAACCTTCAAATTCGTAGCTATCAAATTCAAAGCCATCAAATTACCAAAACTTCGAAGCGTTCGTTAACAATATTGAATTGTCTTGCGCCCGGAAAATCAAGAAACGATTAGGCAACTATTTGCAGACACTCGTACGCAAAGTGTTAATTGCGAGAGTAACTTACGCGTTTTGCCGGCGGATAATAAAATCGTCTGCGATTCGCAAGAAGCGGCGCACTCGGAACTCGCTACTAATTTGATCAATCTGCTGCCGCTCGAGCATCTTATCATCACGTTGCTGCACTCGGGATTCGGCTGAAAATTTCCACCGTTTCTCAATTCTATTACTCAATATTATTCGATTCGAAAGCTTCGACCTGTCATTCTTTACTTCTTAAATATATATTTGATTCTTTAATATCCTTCGAAGTAATTCGAATCGCCGTGGCGCGAAAAGAAGTACAACTTTGCGAAAACTTTGCGACGAGTTAACTCGTCTCGAAGTAGAACTTTGCGAAAACTTTGCGACGAGTTAACTGGTCTCAAAGTACAACTTTGCGAAAACTTTGCGACGAGTTAACTCGTCTCGAAGTACAACTTTGCGAAAACTTTGCGACGAGTTAACTGGTCTCAAAGTACAACTTTGCGACGAGTCAACTCGTCTCGAAGTACAACTTTGCGAAAACTTTGCGACGAGTTAACTCGTCTCGAAGTACAACTTTGCGAAAACTTTGCGACGAGTTAACTGGTCTCAAAGTACAACTTTGCGAAAACTTTGCGACGAGTTAACTGGTCTCAAAGTACAACTTTGCGACGAGTCAACTCGTCTCGAAGTACAACTTTGCGAAAACTTTGCGACGAGTTAACTCGTCTCGAAGTACAACTTTGCGACGAGTTGACTGGTCTCAAAGTACAACTTTGCGAAAACTTTGCGACGAGTTAACTCGTCTCGAAGTACAACTTTGCGACGAGTTAACTGGTCTCAAAGTACAACTTTGCGACGAGTTAACTGGTCTCAAAGTACAACTTTGCGACGAGTTAACTCGTCTCGTCCGCAAAGTTGAAACGACAAGTTGTACTCGCATTGAAACTTGTACTCGCAAACAGTTTCACGACGAATCTCGATAAGAAACGCAGCCGTGTTTAAAAACGATTCTGTATAGTGTAAAAAAAGATTGCAAAAGCTGTCGAATAAAAATTGACTACTATATGAAAATAACTATCGCAATTAATGCCAATATAGCGTTTATAAATATTACAGGCGACGAGAAATAATCGTGGGACAAAAGGTTGTTAAAAAGGAAGGAATAGAAAAAGAAGAATGGCTTACCAGAGAATAAGGCGGGGACTTGGATTCGTCGAGGAAAAGGAACTTTTCCGTGCTCGGTTCCCACCAATCGGGAACATCAACGGGTTTCGGAAACAATTGCCTTAAAATTCTACCCGCCGACATGCGATTCACTCTCCAAGTCACGTGATTGTCCATACTCTTCGAACCGCTTAATTCGATCGCTTCTTGGATGTTTCTAAACGGAAAATATCGAATTGATTTGATATTCATATATATATATATATATTATTATTATTATTATTTTATTTAATCCCTGCCTATACGGCTTAGGATGACTTCTTGTTTACGATGCATACATACGTTTTCTTATTTCTATTTCTATTTCTATAACTTGTTCCTACTCTATCCTTAGTTATTAATATTTACATCTTATTAACTAGTTTATGTACTTTGTACGCTCTTGTAATTCTGTACTCTATATTGCTTTTCCTTCGGTATGTTTTCCTATGTTTCGTGTTTCTGCTTCTTCTTTATTTTCCTTGTTTTTTTCCCTTCCCTTCCCCCTCTCCGGCAGCTTCCTTTCAACATGCACGTTTTCCTGTTCTTCGATTTTTAGTTTCCTTTTCCTTTCCCGCTGAATCTTCTTCATCACCTCCAGCCCGTCCCCTGTCCCACTCAAAACTTCTTCCACTCTAATATTTCCTCTCATGGCCTCGCATTTTTCAATCGCATGCCATATTGTCTCTTCTTCCTCTTCGCATATTCTACGCTTTCTCTCTTCCTCTTCTCTCTCCAGTATTGCCTTCCTCTGGTTTCATTGCCACATCTAAATCTTGCTATCATGCTCCTTTCTTTCATTCTCATCCTCTGTTTTAGATATTCCGGCCTTTCTTTTATTGCATATATATATATATACATATACATATATTGTTCGACCACCAAATCCTGTTCGACCGGACCACCAGTCTGGCGAACTCGAAGCAATACTTTCCACCGTAAGTACAGAGAAGCACTTGAGATCCAGAAACATTCGAACAACATCGATAGGGACACAGGATACCAAACCCACCCAATTTGGAACACAATTCTCCCGGTTTTTTTAATTGAAAGGCCTTTCAAGTTACGCAAGTTAATACCTGTAAGTTGCATTGTTGGAAGTTACTTTGCTGCTTTGTTTGTCGAACACACGTTCGTTTCGCTGCAACAATTCTCGAATATGTTGCAATCGAATCCGGGTAATATTCTCCGTTTTCACGTAGGGAATCGCCGGATTCAAGGATCTGGTTATTCGGTGGCCGGTTAAATCCGGGATGAAATGCACCACGCTGCATGGCCAACAATCCATATCGTTAACGTAGAAATACGGGTTCTCGAGGATGCACCATTCGTCGTATAATTCTAAACAGTAGAAATGCGAGCGCGTGAAATTGAAGATACGTGTTAAAAGTTGAAACACGATCGAAGAGAATGAAATTAGTGGTGAAAAGTGGACAATGAAATGGAATTTAAACGAAACGTTGTATAATCGATTTCTTTCGAATTCGTTAAGATCGAATTAAGTATTAAGAATGATTTCGTTTAAATTCTTCGTCACACGTACCCGATAATGAAGGATAATGTTGAATAATTGGAACGGAGATTTTTCGGACTATTTTTAATCCCGGATAAATGGAATTTTGCAAATTTCTCAATAGCAAAACTGCTAAGAATTTCTTATCGAAAAATAGAAAACACGCGATTGTTGCAAATAATACTGCGAGCAGAGATTTAATGCAAAATGGTAGGCAGAATTTTTTCCGCTTCTTTTCGAGCACGCGAAAAGAATTTCGCAAAGCTTTGTCGATTTCGTTCTCCGCGATTTGATTTTCGCGAGCGCGTTGGTAAATTTCGTCGAGCTTCTGTTTGTAGATTCGCAAGTGAACCATTTTTTAACGCAATTCGAAGCTGAACGTAAACAAACCTAACCTAAACTAACCTGAACCTGATCTAAATGTAAACAAACTTGTCTTCATCTAACTTAAACCGAACCTAACTTTGATGGAAGCAATGAATTCAATGCAACTTAATCGAATCCGAATGGAATTCAAATCGAATCCGAAACAAGGTAGAATGTAACCGGAATATAATTCGAATTGGATCTATGGGTCCAATTCTAATCAAATTAAAATGGATTCTGAATATAACTCGAATCTAATTCGAATGTAATACGAATGGAATCCAAATTCAACTCGAATAGAATTCGAATGCAATCCAAATTCAACTCGAATAGAATTCGAATGCAATCCAAATTGAATACAAATGGAATCCAAATCGAATACAAATGGAATTGAAATAGAACTCGAATCGAATTCAAATATAATCCGAATCAAGTTTGATTCGAATACAAATCGAATTCGAATAGAATTCAAATCGAACTCGAATCGAATCTAAATCCAATCTGAGTGGAATTAAAATCGAATCCAAATGGAATCTAAATGAAATCCAAATCGAACTCGAATCGAATCCAAATCTAATACAAATGGAATCCTAATCTAATCCGAATTGAATTCAAATCGAACACGAATCGAATCCAAATCTAATCCAAATGGAATCCAAATCTAATCCAATTGGAATCCAAATTGAATCCTAATAGAATCCAAATCTAATCCGAATTGAATCCGAATGGAATCCAAATCTAATCCAAATGGAATCCAAATGGAATCCAAATTGAATCCGAATGGAATCCAAATCTAATCCAAATGTAACCCAAATTGAATCCAAATGGGATTGAAATCGAACCTAAATGGAATCCAAATGGAATTGAAATCGAACTCGAATCAAATCCAAATCGAATCCAAATCCAATTTGAACTTAAGAAACATACATATAATAATGTAATAAAGAAGAAAAAAAACAGAAATCAACCAGTAATTGTTATCCAACGCGCCGCAAAAGCCATAAACATTACAGCATATAAATAGCAACATATTTATTCAACTATGGACACACGTACATACACCGCGATTATTTATCAGTTTTCTCCGGCGGTGAAGCATACAGTTTCGCGTACAGTTGCTCGTATTCCCTCTTAAGTTCCTCCCTTCGCGCGAAGTATTTCGGGTATCTCGCTTTTTCTATCGGGTCCCAGTAATCCATCACCGAGTCAGGCGAGACCGGATAACGTTCGTAACAAAGTCCGCCTGGCGAATTGTCGAATTGATGCGGATCCGAATGGGACTTTTGAAACAATTCCTCTTCGCCGTCCAATAATAATTTCTTCGCTAAACGGGCGTCCGGTATGTTTCTATTCTCGTCGAAACGCTGCCTTAATAAAACTGCTTCGTATCTGAAATCGATCGTTGCACGTGTAGCTTAATAACAATTGTTCTTTTTCTCTTTTTCTTCTGGAATTATTTTAGAATTATGTTAGAATTATTTCGAAGCTTTATTATAGAATTATGTTCGAATTATTTCGAAGCTTTATTATAGAATTATTTTGGAATTATTTCGAAGCTTTATTATAGAATTATGGTAGAATTATTTTGGAATTATTTCGAAGCTTTATTATAGAATTATGTTAGCATTATTTCGAAGCTTTATTATAGAATTATGTTGGAATTATTTCGAAGTTTTATTATAGAATTATGGTAGAATTATTTCGAAGTTTTATTATAGAATTATGGTAGAATTATTTCGAAGTTTTATTATAGAATTATGTTAGAATCATTTTCGAACTTCTATCATATAAAATTACTTACGAATTATTTTAGAATATTATCAGAAGATTATTTTAGAATTATCTTAGAATTTTTCTTTAGAATTATTTCGAAGCTTTATTGTAGAATTATGGTAGAATTATTTCGAAGTTTTATTATAGAATTATGGTAGAATTATTTCGAAGCTTTATTATAGAATTATGTTAGCATTATTTCGAAGCTTTATTGTAGAATTATGGTAGAATTATTTCGAAGTTTTATTATAGAATTATGTTAGAATCATTTTCGAACTTCTATCATATAAAATTACTTACGAATTATTTTAGAATATTATCAGAAGATTATTTTAGAATTATCTTAGAATTTTTCTTTAGAATTATTTCGAAGCTTTATTGTAGAATTATGGTAGAATTATTTCGAAGTTTTATTATAGAATTATGGTAGAATTATTTCGAACTTTTATTATAGAATTATGCTGGAATTATTTCGAAGTTTTATTATAGAATTACTTCCGAATTATTTTAGAATATTATCAGAAGATTATTTTAGAATTATCTTCGAATGTTTCTTTAGAATTATTTCGCAATTTTAATACAGAATTATATTAGATTTTAAAATTTTGTCGTGCAATTGTTTTAGAATTATACCGTAGAATTATTTTAGAATTATTTTAGAATTATTTCAGAATTGAATTAATCGAATTAATTCAACTTCGTTGAATCTACTCGATAAACTACTTATCCCGTAATATAAAATTGTTGAACTATCATTACAATAAATATTCATTATAAACAACACTATACTTAATGATAATAATAATAAAATTCAACGAACTACTCGTATGAATAATTTCGCGTAAATTTACTTATTAAACGATCATCCGTATCATTATTCATACAAAATTAAGATTAACCCGAAATATTCCAAAAATAAACAATTATAAATGATAAACGAAATATAATCCCAAACTTGGTTAGAACCAAAATATATTTAAAATAAGAAAAAACGGAAATCCCCGCGTGGAAGCTACAAAATTTCCAATACAAAGTTGTTGACAATCTTCGAAAGTCACACGTTTCGTGGCCCAAATTTCTATACTTTCAACTATTATTATACGCTTCGTTAACAATGAACGCAGCGGCGAATACTTCCACGAATCGAACAGTTCGCGTCTCTGTTTAGGTTCCTTCGATCGCCGGTAAGCACAAAGTTGCAAAAATTGCGGAGGTCAAGAATGCAGCAGTGGAAACGGCTGCGTTTATTTTCCCTCACCTGAACTCGGCTCGATCGACGAAATACACTTCCAACATTCGCAAAGCGCGTTTGTAAAGGCTGCAAACTTTTCTGCTGTGGCTAACGAATCCGGTCGGTATTTGAGCCATTTTTCTTTCCTTTTTCTTCTTCCTCGACCGAACGTAAATCGAAGCTTGACAATTCTCTGCTTCACGCTTTTCTCATCGCTTTTACGTAACGCGTCCGCACACGACCGTAGACTACGCGTTGCAATCGGAATCAAGGTTTGCAAACTACCATATTTCGCCCAGAACCAAGTATAGTTCTTCCCTCGTCTACTTGGAGCGCTAGAAGCGCTACTAATCAAGCAAATAACGTCGGTGAAATACACAAACACACGCAAGAATAGAAGTACAAGTATTTATACTTACTTACGAGTAAAAGTTATTTTGTAACAAAAAGAAATTGTGGCAAAAAGGAAGACAGTATTAACGAATCAATTGAATATATTGGAATAATATTTGACAGTTTCGATTGAAAAGAAATATTCGCGCAACGTATATTAAATATTGTATACGCGGATAAAATACACACCAAGCTTATGAAATAATAATATTCATCGTTAATGAACTTATATGAATAAAGTACATCATTTTATGGCTCGATCCATTATAGTTATTACCGTTTTAAGCTTTGGAGGTAAACAATACAAATAATCAATAAATAACAGGAGATAATTCTGAATGTTTCGACAGCATTGCAGCTAGCTTTATCACGGGTTTGAAGATGTACGGTATCAGAAACTATCTGTTGTTGAACATTGCTTGCACCTCACACACCGTCTAACAATATTAACTTTGTTGGATGACTGACCTAATGATTCAGCGTGGATAAGCGTATCAGAACCAAAACAACTTAGTCAGACTACTAAGGACTACGACATCTACTTCGACTACGACTTCTAATTCTTCTCTTTTTTTTTTTCTTTACCATTGCGGCAGCGGTCTGTCCGCAATTCCGTGTTTCCGCGTCGTCCGTCGCTTGAAACGCACCGAAATATATTGTATTTAAACAAATCGGACTTCGTGTTTCTCACCCGGATCCCAACAACTTTAATTTCTTAAAAATTTCTCGAGTAACTTTGTAGCCTTTCCAGGCTGCAGCATGATAATCTCTCCTTTGGACAGCAGCTTTCGTAATTGTAAAGAATCACCGGTAAAAATGTCTTTTAAATGATTCGATATACTACTGGAATAATAGTAGTCATCAGTGTGTAAAGTCATACCTGCGCTCTGCGATGGTTTTTCATCTTGCAACGAATAAAACGCGAATATGTACAATTCCTTTTAATTTTTGGTCTTTTTATTAACATAATTAGTGTTATTTACTTCGTTCTCGTCTCTTCCTCTTGTTGTTGCATCTTTTCGCAAGATAACGCGCCAAGATTCAATTCAATTAAATGCTTAACGCACGCTTCTACGAACCAAGTTCAACGAGAATTGGCGAGAAGTTGACGCACGAATTTTTGGGAACTTGACGTCGCGATTTCTTACCTTGTTTTTGTAGCATCGGTGATACTACGATTTGTGTACATGCAGAGCGCTGCTAGCGCTCCAAGTAGACAGGGGGGGAGTTAAAATCGGTTCCAAGTTCACAAGAATAGAGTTTCGAGGCTCTAGTCGAAATCTAGATGAGATACCAACCTTAAAACGTTGAATCTAGAGAAGTTCGCAACGATATTGTCACGGGCGTTCGAAAACAATGTAGCAGCAGCGGAATAACGAATAATCGGAGGTTTTTACATTGTTGAATAACGTTGAATTCGAACTTAATCTAGACCTAATCGATATACGAGATGTATAATGAAGTAAAAGCGAACTTAACCCTTTGCGGACAAGTGTCCGCAAATAATCGCCACTTTCCTGGTTTTTCTGTGGACGCAAGTTTACTGTTAAAGTTTAAATTAACATCGTTGATTAAGGCTTGAAAGTTTTGGGAATTTGTTGACCTGGAATTCGTAAGGCTTGGAATTCAAAGTCAAAATACTCTTTTAAGTTTTATTATTCGTCGTCCGCGAAGGGTTAAGTCGATCATAAAATCGACATACGAAATGCGTAATATAAAACAAACGAACCAATACGTATTACGTCTCGTTCGTAACGTACAATTACGTTACACGTATCTTTTTTTATAATTCCGTGCACAACTAACGCGTATTATAAATGCTTTTATTCGCGTTTCCTTACGTGATATTTTCCAAGTCCAAAATAAGAAAAATAACCTCTCTTTTCGGCGTTTCCTAGAGGAAAAGATCAGCCGCGTTTCATATTCGAATCTCTCGAGTATCGTAAGATTCCGATGCTTGATAAATATTTTTTATCCTCGCTGAAATTCGGTACACAAGAGACACTTGCTATTTATAGTTTCTAAAGAACTATAAGCGATTCTTTGCTTCGCTGTGGAAAAAGCTCTTCTTCTTCTTCTCTAAAAAAATACGATTTTGCGTTGCTTTTAAAGGATCGTAAGTCTGATTTCGAATGCAACGCGGATGAGACAAAGGACTAATAGTAATTTTTGCGTATTATTAAGATTCACAGGATCGTACGCGTAATCGTGTACTTAAACACGTTTCGAAACGAAATCGGAGGTTAACTTGTTTCTTAACCTAAACGCGGACACCGTGAAAATATTTAATAGTCAATGACGGTGTCGAAAATAGTATAATCCCGATATAATCGAGTAACAGGTCGAATCTACAATATAACACGCAAACCTGTAACTAACGTTTGCGAAACTTATAACTTAATCCAAACCACGAAACGAAACGAAGCAAACTTGAAACTTAAACCTAGGAACGCGTAAGAAACGTAGATCGTCCGCGTGCTACGAAACCCATCGAAAAATCGCCGATTAATGGCGTCGATCGTGTTTCAAGCGTTCCCGAAGCCACAATTATTCTTAACGACGGATACTTAAAACGCGACAATAACCCGCGTCTCTGCACGAATTCTCTCACTCGTTCAAATCCCGAAGCCTGGCGATAATTCTGCCCCGTTGACTAAAAACTCTTTCCGCTTTTCAACCTTTTCGCCGTTAAAATCGGCTTCCGTTAGGAGGGGGGGGGGGGGGAGTTAAAAAATCACTCGTTCGAGTCGATATCTCGCGGCGACGATTGGCTTAGGAACATCGCGACCCGTTCGAGCGATTTTCAACGGGCGAAATGGTGCCGACGATGCCGCCTGATTCGCATAAAATTTCGTTGAAGATCATCGAAGCGATAAAGCAGCATCCAGTTTTGTACAGCGCCGAGGTGAAGGGATCGTCGGTGAAGCTTCAGGAATTCCGGCAGAAAGTCTGGAAGAGGATCTCCGACGAGCTAGGACTCGATCGTACGAACTTGACACACGCTTATTCTACTACCCTCTCGCGTTTCCTCGCCGAGCTCCGCGTACGCCGTTGACGCGCGATTGTAATCAATTACAGCGCGTCGTTCGCGGATCTTTACGCGAGTCTACGCGAGTAAGTACAAGGTTTTCGCCGTTTCTTTCTACTCCGCCCCGGGTTTCCATTAATTATGTAACGATAACAATGAAATTGTAGCACTTTTTAGGGAACGCTGCGGACTCGGAGAGGACGAGAGAATTTTGACATCGAATTCAATATGTTAATCGGCAAATGTTAAGGAATATTGTTTTCATATTTGAACCACTGTTATTTTGTAAACAAACATTGGTATGATGGTGAGTTTGGACTCCTTTAAAAGCTTCCAGTCTCTACTTTGTTGCACAGAAATGGAATTCTTCTTGAGACTGGTTTTAATAACAGTTGATGGGATATATTCATGGTAGTAGTTTGTACAGTTTACTTACATTCGTCTATAATGAATTTTCCTTATTTGTGGCTATTAAAATTAATCTACGGGAAGATTTCATAGGTGGATAACAAAGTAGAGATCACGAGCTTTGAAATGAGCCCAGATTCATCATTGTAGCATATTTCTGTACAAAGTTACAGCAGTTCGAATATTGGCTTTTATCGATTTTTCGCTTACACAAGTGTGTAACTTAATATTTTTTTGTTTTATATATTTCACGTTTTCGATCGTTGAAATTTTTTGCAAACGCATAAAGATCCACGGACTGGCGATAATTTGCATAAATATTGCGAATGTTGTACCAAATATCACAGCACGAATGTTGCAATGGAATACCAAAAAAAGTAGCGATTTTGTTGTCGGTTTTTAATGCAAATATCGTTATTTATACGCGCCGATAATTACGAAAGTTGCGCAAGTGGAAAAGCTACAAAATTTAGGCTTGCCACTTTATACTATATAAAATATTTCGAATCTTCGTATAAATCGTGATTCACGTTAGTTAACGTTGCTTTTGTTACGCTAATTTACAGCAACCTGGGTGAGGCTGAGATGGAAGAATTTAAGGGACACCTATTGCCGCATACTTAAGTACAAAAACCGAACGGAGAAGGGAGTTAGAAGGAAAAAATGGATTTTCGAGGACCACCTCAGTTTCTTAAAGTTCCCGTAAGGAACGCGTTGCTATTAAGTCCTATGAATTCCAAACCATTTCGAATTCCTTATCGTGAAACTTCGGAGCCACTGAATTCCATAAATTAACGCTTTAAAGTCCCGAAATTTCAATGCTTAAAGATTCAAAGCTTTGGAAATCCCAAAACTTGTAAAATTCCAAGGCTTAGTAATTTGAAACCCCCAAATTTCAATGCTTAAAAATCCAAAGCCTTGCAAATCTCAAAACCCCTAAAATTCCAAAGCTTAGTAATTCGAAACCCCCAAATTTCAACTATTAAAAATTGAAAGTTTTGCAAATTCCAAGGCTTAATAATTCGAAGCCCCCAAATTTCAAAGCTTAAAAATCCAAAGCTTGCAAATCCCAAAACACGTAAAATTGCAATGTTTAATAATTCAAAACCCCCAAATTTCAACCCTTAAAAATCCCAAGCCTTGCAAATTCCAAAGTTTAATAATTCGAAGCCCCCAAATTTCAACCCTTAAAAATCCAAAGCCTTGCAAATCCCAAAACCCCTAAAATTCCAAAGCTTAATAATTCGAAGCCCCCAAATTTCAACCCTTAAAAATCCAAAGCCTTGCAAATCTCAAAACCCCTAAAATTCCAAAGCTTAATAATTCGAAGCCCCCAAATTTCAATGCTTAAAAATCCAAAGCCTTGCAAATCTCAAAACCCCTAAAATTCCGAAGCTTAGTAATTCGAAACCCCCAAATTTCAACTATTAAAAATTGAAAGTTTTGCAAATTCCAAGGCTTAATAATTCGAAGCCCCCAAATTTCAAAGCTTAAAAATCCAAAGCTTGCAAATCCCAAAACACGTAAAATTGCAATGTTTAATAATTCAAAACCCCCAAATTTCAACCCTTAAAAATCCCAAGCCTTGCAAATTCCAAAGTTTAATAATTCGAAGCCCCCAAATTTCAACCCTTAAAAATCCAAAGCCTTGCAAATCCCAAAACCCCTAAATTTCCAAAGCTTAATAATTCAAAGCCCCCAAATTTCAACCCTTAAAAATCCAAAGCCTTGCAAATCTCAAAACCCCTAAAATTCCAAAGCTTAATAATTCGAAGCCCCCAAATTTCAATGCTTAAAAATCCAAAGCCTTGCAAATCTCAAAACCCCTAAAATTCCGAAGCTTAGTAATTCGAAACCCCCAAATTTCAACTATTAAAAATTGAAAGTTTTGCAAATTCCAAGGCTTAATAATTCGAAGCCCCCAAATTTCAAAGCTTAAAAATCCAAAGCTTGCAAATCCCAAAACACGTAAAATTGCAATGTTTAGTAATTCAAAACCCCCAAATTTCAACCCTTAAAAATCCCAAGCCTTGCAAATTCCAAAGTTTAATAATTCGAAGCCCCCAAATTTCAACCCTTAAAAATCCAAAGCCTTGCAAATCCCAAAACCCCTAAATTTCCAAAGCTTAATAATTCAAAGCCCCCAAATTTCAACCCTTAAAAATCCAAAGCCTTGCAAATCTCAAAACCCCTAAAATTCCAAAGCTTAATAATTCGAAGCCCCCAAATTTCAATGCTTAAAAATCCAAAGCCTTGCAAATCTCAAAACCCCTAAAATTCCGAAGCTTAGTAATTCGAAGCCCCCAAATTTCAACCCTTAAAAATCGCAAGCCTTGCAAATTCCAAGGCTTAATAATTCGAAGCCCCCAAATTTCAACCCTTAAAAATCCAAAGCCGTGCAAATTCCAATGCTTAATAACTCAAAACCCTCAAATTTCAACCCTTAAAAATCCCAAGCCTTGCAAATTCCAAAGCTTAATAATTCGAAGCCGCGAAATTGGAGCCCTTAAAAATTCAAAGCCTTGTAAATCCCGAAATATTCAGGTACGAGTCGGATTATCAACCGCAGACGATAGAATTAACGGAGGACTACATCCAGGACATAAATGCGGGCGGGATCAGTTCGGAGGGTCTGCTGGAGCAGCTGGAGGATCGCAACGACGAGGATTACAGCGAGTACCTGGAAGTTTTGGAAGAGACGACCGCGGACCCGATATCGTGTCGCGATTCGGACGCGAACGAGAACGGCGACGCGACCGCGAAAACGTTGGAAACGGATGACGCCGGTCAACAGGACATAGATTCGTACACGCAACAAATCCAGTCGAAGTACAGGAAGATCCGACCGAAGAAGATGAAAGTGGAAACGTTGGAGGCGAACGAAACTTACAGCGTTTTGAAAAGCAAACCCGCGGACGCGTCGATCTTTTTTACCCCGCCGAATAACAACTCCGCGAACAATTCCACCAAAGCGGAAGTAAGTTTGCTTTTGCTTTCATTTTGTTCTCAATTAACCGTGATCGACGAGTATACTCGTCATAGAGAAATGGCAATATTTTGCGTTGCGACGAGTATACTCGTCGTTGCATAAAGAGTAGCTACAATTGGCTATTTAACCATTTAACTGTGATCCACGAGTATACTCGTCATACAGAAATGGCAATGCTTTGCGTTACTGTCGAAAGTATCCGTGGAAAAGTGAAGTAACTCGATTTTTTCGATTAAACCAAAGCGCGCAATACGCGCATAATTATAATACATCTCGTTGAAAGAAAATTGCTATTGCAGCGAACTTATTTAATATAATATTTTGTTTTCATTCCTACAACCGCATAATACGCGGTCAATTTCACAATTTTCACGATGCAAATTCAAGCATTTCAGCGCAACAATTAGCATGAAACGTGGTCGTTAGTATATTTTATTATTATGATTATTATTAACGTTCAAAAGTCGACGTCCAATAATAGTACAAGAGAAAAATATATACATTAGCATATTGTCACAAAGTCAAATACGTAGAACATGTATACTAAAGGATTCTTATACTTGTCGATTCACGATCAAATTAAATTAAGTAAAGAAGTATTAAGAAGTATTAAGTATTAAGTATTTAGTTTGGAAGTATCGCGATAATTAACCAGTTAGCTGCGATCGACGAGTATACTCGTCGACGAAGAAACTGGTCAATACTCTTCGAGCATAGAAATAGTTACCGCAGTTATTCGTCGAGAATATTCGTGCAACTTTGCAGCATTTCTCTCGTCGTCAAAGATTAAAGAAATCAGCAGAGCTGAGTTAAATTTGTGTTTAGAAGAAGAAACGCGTGCAAGCCCGATATCGATTCGCGAATGGTTGCAGGAGAGTCAAAACAGCTACGACCAGCAAGTGTATCTGGCGCCGGAAGGGAAAAGCAGCATAGAACTGTTCTTCGACAGCATGGCGCAGACCGTTAAAAGGTTGCCGCCTAAAGCGCAAGCGGACATCAAGATGAACATTTGCAAGATCGTTACCGAAGCGGAATTGAGGTATTCCGGTCGCGGCACGCCGCAAAGCACCCAACAATTCATCGCACTGCCGGGGATGATACCGAAATTGGTCCTCATCCCGTGTAACATGATCGACGGGCAGAGTAACAAAGGCTGATATACTAATTTATTATTACGGACGCCAGGGGAGGGGGGGAAACTTAGGCGACGTTTCGATTATTGGGTGCCGCGAAAAGTTTCGCTTCCCCATTACAAGTCTTCGACAAACCTCTTTCGAAAGCTTGAAAAGCTGTTTCAACTATTTCCACGGTAATTCGGACACGTTTTTGTTATTTAAAACTCTTGTGAATATTTCAAGAATCAATGGGTTAACCGGTTGGCTATGATCGACGAGTATACTCGTCATTGAGAAGCGGCAATATCTCGCGTTATGTTGAGTGTATACTTTTCTCGGTGCCCAAACATTTCGCTACTCGAATAATCGTGTGTACATAAATACGTTGGTTAACATTTGAACCTGTTGTTATACCTAAATACATAGTTATTTTAATAGAATTGCCTGGACTATTGAATCTCGACCAACACACGACGTTTTTCCTACCAATTCAACGAATTTTAATCTCCCTGCGATTGGATAGAACCATTCAAGAAACTAGAAAGCTTCAAACATCGTTGTCTTCGCCAGCTTTTCAATATTCCGCCAAACTTCAATAATCCATAATCTTTCAAGTATACGTGCGAGTGAATTTGAAGAGAGAGAGAGAGAAACGATTTGGACACCCGGTATACGAATAGATTTAAACTATGGCGCAAAAGCGAAAGGAGCGTGAAGAGATAAGATGCGGAGATTTAATAAAAAAAAAGAAAAAACACAGAAATGGAAAACATTGTTATCGCGAAACGTGAGCTTGATTAAATGACAATATTGTGTCGTAAAACCCGCAAGGAACTGTAAATATACAATGTATTTAATCTTATCAATGCGAGACAATATAAATTTACTAGCATCTATGAGATTTTGCAGTCGGTCGGTTCGAAAGATCGCGAAGACGGTCGGAAAAATCGTGCGTTTAAAAGGAGGGACCTGCCAATGAGGATGTTACGATTCATTTGCAAACTCGAGGAACAAAATAGATTGCTGCAAAGATGCGCTTGCCTTCAGCCGATTCGAAATTTCTCCGACAAGGTGAGAATGAAACCGAATTTTGAGGTTAATCGTTCAGCAAAACGAATGGAAATTTGTAAGTAAAACAGTGGTAGAAGTTTTAGATTAACGTGATCGATGTTTGGGAATGATTCGATTGTACGTTGCCAAACAATTTTACGATCAATGAATGTTGATCAATCAATTCGGTGTTTCGAGTTTTCAAATAATTTTAAGGTTAATACTTAACCTCTGTATTTTATTTCATTTATGTCTAGAGTTTTAGAAACACTTTGACATTATTATTACGTTTGTTACAATCTTGGGAAGCGTATTTCATATTCGTTGAACAATTGAAATAATTTCAATGTTACATTTATATACAATACATTATATATATAAATATAATAATAATAATTAAATATTTAATCGTTACAAATAATTGGATTTCAAATTCGGTATAATTTTTCGATTAACGCTTAATCTTCGTAAACGATTATTGGCTCTTAAGTTCGAAACAATCTTGAGATTCGTTCTCTGTACATTTTTAAATAACTATAATAATGTTGCTTTTTAGGATAATATTTCATCTTTGTGAATAACGTAAATATCAAACTTAGACGAATCTCGAGCGATTACAATTATAATTCGTACGATTTATAGTTTACACTATTTTACATTCATTCTTTAATATTCGTAAATAATTCCGAGCTCGCGAGTTCGAAATAATTTTCAAGTTAATATTCATTCTTTCCAAATAATTAAAACTTGAAAACAAACTTGGTTTAATAATGTTATCGGAAGATTATTCGAGCGCGTGTCGTAATTTTGTTACATATAAAATCAACTTAACGCCGTATTTTTAATGAATAATTAACAAAATCAATTCACCGCGTTTTCAAAGTAAATAATTCGAACTGAATTCCCGGTGTTCGCTGAAATTCGTGCGAATTTTCTTTCATTCTTTCTTCTTTCGCGTCCAACAGAAGAAAGACAAAGTGACGCTGAGAGGGAAGGATTCGTTGACGTTTAAAAGGTTGAAGGAGAACGTGAAATCGTTCAAAGATGCGATCGCGGCGAGGAACGTGGACGATATTATGACGGAATGGATGGGTCGGCCGCAGTTGGTGCCGAAAGAATGCGACATCGTGATAATCGGCGGCGGAGCGATCGGCAGTTCGATCGCTTACTGGTTGAAGAGGCGAGTTTACTCGGAACATTTCAAAATTGTCGTGGTTGAAAGGGATCCTATGGTAAGATTCGCCGCTCTCGAAACGACTCGCAACGAAATATTCCCGTAATTCTTGCATTTTAGACTTTCGCGGACCGTAGTCAATTACTAGTGTTAACTAGCAATACGTAGTATTAACTGGTTAGACCATTGGAACTCGAATCCTTAGAATTTCAAAGCTTGGAACCCAAAATATTCACAACTCGAAGGCTTGGAACTGAAATCCTTAGAATTGTAAAGCTTGGAACTCAAAACCTTAGAATTGTAAAGCTTGGAACTGAAATCCTTAGAATTTTAATGCTTGGAACCGAAAAGCTTGGAATTTGAAGGCTTGCAATTCAACAGTTTGGTAACTCGAAGGCTTGGAACTCAAATCCTTAGAATTGTAAAGCTTGGAACTCAAATCCTTAGAATTGTAAAGCTTGGAACTGAAATCCTTAGAATTTTAATGCTTGGAACCGAAAAGCTTGGAATTTGAAGGCTTGCAATTCAACAGTTTGGTAACTCGAAGGCTTGGAACTCAAATCCTTAGAATTGTAAAGCTTGGAACTGAAATCCTTAGAATTGTAAAGCTTGGAACTGAAATCCTTAGAATTTTAATGCTTGGAACCGAAAAGCTTGGAATTTGAAGGCTTGCAATTCAACAGTTTGGTAACTCGATGGCTTGGAACTCAAATCCTTAGAATTGTAAAGCTTGGAACTCAAATCCTTAGAATTGTAAAGCTTGGAACTCAAATCCTTAGAATTGTAAAGCTTGGAACTCAAATCCTTAGAATTGTAAAGCTTGGAACTCAAATCCTTAGAATTAATGCTGACGAGCGTCGACAAATAGTCGCCTAATGATTTTTCGGCTTTCCGAACCCGTGTTGACTTTCAAAGCGCGAAACTTAATGCAACGAATCCTTGACGTAACGATAAACATTTGAAATCGTTGATTTGGAACTCGAAAGCCCGAAAACTCAAAGTCTTAGTATTCAAAACTACAGAGTACTCTCACAAGTGTCATTACTTCTCGTCCGCAAAGGTTTAAAGCTTGCCGCTTTATTCGACGACGTTGGAACGTTGATCGCAATCAAATTAACGGGTTTAATATGTTCCGCAGTACTCGACGGCGTCCACGGTGCTCTCCGTGGGCGGATTGAGGCAGCAATTCTCGCTTCGCGAGAACATCGAGATGTCGTTGTTCGGCGCGGAGTTCATTCGAAACGCGAACGATTATTTGGGAATCAAGGGGCAAGATCCGGTGGATCCGTGCTTCCATCCTTACGGATACCTGATGCTGGCGTCCGAGAAAGGCGCCCAAAAGTTAGCGGAGAACTCGAAGCTGCAAAATTTCCTCGGCGCGAAGAATATCCTGTTGTCCGCCGCTAAGTTGGAGCAAATGTTCCCTTGGCTGAACGCCAAGGGCGTGGAAATGGGCTGCTTGGGATTGGAGAAGGAGGGATGGTTCGATCCGTGGGCATTGCTTTCGGCTTTGAAAAGGAAGGCCATCGTCTTGGGCACCAGATACGTTTACGGCGAGGCGAAGGGATTCATTTACGGCGATAAAATCGAGCACACGGAGGACAGGATAAACCATTTGCTCGTAAGATCACGGGGTTATACGCGCAAATTACAACTCGACGCTTTGAGTAATTTTATTCGACTATTCATTTAGAAGAGTTACAGTTTCCAGTAATATTGGTCAACGAATCATTCGTTTATTTACGAACGTTCATTTTACTGAACATTTTTACACGTTCAGTATAATAAATTCGTTACTACGTAATTGGGAATGTACGACAAAGTACGCGGTCCTTCGTAACGTCACTTGAAAACTTCTAATTTGAATAGAACATTGAACATCGAACAATGGCGATTGTACATTTACCTCGCCTTTCGTTTACCGTATAATTCGATGATTATCGGTATTTTTTTGGAGATGTCGATGAAAAATGGCAGCGGAAATGTTGCGAACGATCTTTACGAAGTCCGGTTTCATGTTTCGTAAAATGCACCCTTTGTTCTTTTTGCGTTATCTATCCACAACTCGGATTTAAACATCGAACTATTCCAAATCGAGGCACCAAAGATTCGTTCGAACGACGAAGAAACGAGACTTAAACTCTCTCCGCTCTGATTAGATTCGTTGTGTTTTTTTCTTTCGCTAGGTGCAAACCACGGAGGGCGAGACGCATACGCTGCAGTTTTCGATTGCCATCGTGGCTGCCGGCGCGTTCAGCGCGCAAATCGCGAGAATGGCGAAAGTAGGGCTCACGGACGGATTGCGCGAAGAGTGTTTGCCCGTTGAGCCAAGGTAAATTAGAATCGAACGCCTGCTAAGCGTAATAACATCGGCGAACCATGGAACGTAAACTATAGATCATTGTACGAAGTTCTATATTCCATGATTTTAGCAACTTCATTGAATTACTTTAGAAGTTATTCGACTCAAATCGTTTCAATTTCAAGCACAACGGATTAGAGTTAACATGCCTTTTATTTATGGTGACTTTTGTCGTACGTTAAAACACGATGTAGCTGTGATCGACGAGTATACTCGTCACGGAGAAATGGGGCGATACTTTATGCTACGACGAGTATACTCGTCGTTGCGTGAAAAGTAGCTACAGTTGGCTATGCAACCAGTTAGCTGCGATCGACGAGCATACTTTTATTAGATACAATAAAACACGCGTTTGCAACGTGCACGTGTTGCGTTGCATAATGATCATTGTTAGTTTACGTTTACGTTTACGCAGATGCGCGTAATGAAATTTTCGGAATTATAAATCGTCGAGGAAACGCGCATAAAGACGCGATGATTATGAAATTACAAATCGATCGCGAATAATCTTCAATTTCAATTGAAGTCCACTTTGGATTAATCACAAATTCGTGTTGTTTAGGTTTTCATAAGCTTCCACTTAATTTTCTGTCGTCTTACCGACGAGCATTGCGCAGAAAAAAAGGGTTAACGTTAAATGGTGTTACTGTGATTGCAGGAAAAGATACGTTTACTGTTTCCACTGCCCTGATGGACCAGGTTTGAACACGCCATTGACGATAGATTATTCCGGGACGTATTTCAGGTACGAATTATTAACCCTTTGCGGACGAGCGTCGGCAAATAGTCGCCTAATCATTTGTTGGCTTTCCGAACCCGTGTCGACTATTAAAGCGCAAAACTCAATGCAATGAACACTTAACGTAATAATAAACATTTGAAATCGTTGGAAATTAAATGGTTTGGAACTCGAAAGCGTGAAAACTCAAAGTCGTGGAATTAAAAAAATAAAGTACTCTCACAAGTGTTACTACTTCTCGCCGGCAAAGGGTTAAATTTACAATTATAATCAAACGTGTGCGAAACTTTGCAAATTACCATTGGTCACGTTTCAATGTTCAACAGCAACACAACACACATTTACCTTCCTAATAAATAACACGATGTCTACGCGTTGTTGTTACGTAAAGTCACGGTCAAATTTAGTATGCAAAATTTTTTTAATTACCATTCTTCGTATTTGCATATCGCTTTGCATGTTAGATAAGTAATTGTTTTTTAACAAAAAAAAGGAAGTGTTTACAATGTTGATTGCAGGAGAGAAGGACTAGCGGGTACTTACATTTGCGGCAGATCCCCGGAGGAAGCCGAAGAGCCGCCGATCGACGATCTAAGCGTCGATCACGACTTCTTCGAGGAGAAAATTTGGCCCGTGCTCGCGGAAAGAGTTCCAGCCTTCGAAAAATTGAAGGTTCGCATCGAAATCTTCTCGTTAATCCTACAATCTCGCGCACGTTAGCTTAACTAAATGTATTTTAATTGTTTTCTCACGTACACATTTAATAGTTCCAGTTTTGGGGTCGGTTAAACATGATTTCATTGCGTTCGAAGGAATCTTATTATTGACCGAAGGCGAGTAAAAATACGCGATAATTTTATTACACGTAAACAAAGGAAGTGTTTCTTAGTAAGAAGTTTGGGTTAACCTCGAATTTGGTTCGCGGTTAGGTTCGAATAATTTGAATACAAACTCGAAATACTTCACAGATTAATTAAGTAAATAAGAGGGACTATTTGTCAGCGAGAAGTTTCGGGTTAAGTTTACAGTATGCTTGACTTCTTCGCAGGTGAAGTCCTCCTGGGCGGGCTATTACGAGTACAATACTTTCGATCAGAACGGGATCATCGGGCCGCATCCTTATTATAAGAATTTAGTGTTCGCCACCGGTTTCAGCGGCCACGGCATCCAACAAGCGCCGGCGGTCGGTAGAGCGATCTCCGAGTTAATTATAGACGGTCAGTACGTGACGATCGATTTAACGAACATGTGCTTCGAAAGGATCATGACTCGTTCACCGATCAAAGAAGTGAACATCATTTAAACAATTCCCCCCCCCCCCTACAAAATAGCTACAATTAAATTAGCGGAATGCGGATCTTTATTACGAGCTCTCGAAATGTTACAAAACTCTATTCGATCGTAACAGCGTCGACTAAGAAACAGGGGGCAAATAAATCGTAAATACTCGTCGTAACGCAAAGTATTGTAATTTATTCGCAACGAGTATACTCGTTTATCGCAGTTAACTGGTTAAGTTTGTTTCTAAGAGCGACGAGTATACTCGTAACGCAAAGTATTGTGATTTCTTCATTGACGAGTATACTCGTCGATCGCAGTTAACTGGTTAAGTATCTTTCTAAGAGCGACGAGTATACTCGTAACGCAAAGTATTGTGATTTCTTCATTGACGAGTATACTCGTCGATCGCAGTTAACTGGTTAAGTATCTTTTTAAAAGCGAGGAGTATACTCGTAACGCAAAGTATTGTGATTTCTTCATTGACGAGTATACTCGTCGATCGCAGTTAACTGGTTAATTATCGCGATACTTGCAAATTTATGTTTGAATACGTTCTATGCTAATGAACACGTTTCATACTAATTGCGTTGAAAGGCTTGAATTTGCATCGCGCAAATTAAAATTAGCCGCATTATACGCGATCGTAGGAATGAAAAGGTTAATAGATCGCGAATCTTCGCATTTCTCTCGGCGAAATTAAAGGAACGCGTACTAAATTCGCATTCTTTATCAATAAAATACGAGCTATGATAATTCGTTGTAAATCAATAACATATTACGCATATTTGAATCGATAACATTTTCAAGGTACGCGGAGAGACTTTTTCTCTAACCAAAGGATCGCACGTTTATTACTTGTTCCGTTTCGCGCGATTGAAATTTCGCCCGAGCACGCAACAAAAATCGGCACTCCGTTAATCGAAGAGAAACAGAGAAGAATAATGTAAAAAAATTTTTTACGGTTAAGTAGAAGAGAGAGTGAATGTATATAAAACGCGTTACTCGTAAAAACGTTGGTTTAAGATTTAAGACTACTTAAGTCTTTCCGTGCGCAACGGCGATTCAAGACGTCGCAGATAACGTTGAAACCGTTGACGCGAAGCACGGGAAGTAGTAAAAGTTCGCATAATTTATTCGTGTAATAAATCGCGAGGTTACGTGGAAGAAGTAAAAGAAGTGATTTACGTTTTCGCAACGGTGTTATTAATTCTGATGAATTTACTCAATGCGCTTCTGTGGCTTTTAATTACAGTTGCAGTCGTTTTCGAATAAATTTACGCACAAGTTTATGGGATAATTTTTAATATATATATATTTTACACAAATTGGTTTCAGACGATTATTCACAAAAGTCGCATATCAAAATTGTATCATTATATTTATATTACACTTTCTCTCGTACTCTTTATAGTTACAACTTTGCTTCGCATTCGTTTTCCGCTACCATTATTATTAACTTATCGTATAATATATTACACGTAGCGGAAAAAATTCGTGCGGATTTTCGATACCAAAAAAAAAAAGAGAAGCCAATTTATAATAAAATTCCTTGGAATACAATTTTATTTAACGATATTAAATAAAAACGATTAAACGGAAATTATTAGACACATTTTGTTACACGTAATCCCACCAACTGTTAAATTAGTTAAATTAATGTGACGTTAATTAAATGATATACTTCCGCAAAGGAACGGAAACGAAACGTTAATCAACGATTTGCATCCGCACTAAATGAATAAAAATAATACTAGAATCTTTTTCAATTCGCCGCACAGAATTTTCTCCGACAATTGACAAAAATAAAAAAAGAAACTGACCGCTTGTTTGTCGCAGACTCTTTGCGTACTCGAGTTTTCCTCGTAATTAGGAGAGTCATTCAACGCGTTCGCATAAAATGTACAACCACTGTACACCGTTGGAACATTTTCATTTAGGTGTGACGCAAAAGTTTCACGCGAAACTTTGAATATATCACAGGTCCAGAAGCAAATTCATTTATTGTGGTATTCGATATAATTGAATTGAAACCAATTACCGTGTTGGCAATTGAAAAGGCCCAAAATTCTCAACGTTTCCATTTTTCGCCAGCTGAGTTATAATAGATAGCGAATCTTCGATTAAATCGAATACAAATTTAAGAAACGCGTCTAAATTCGCATCTTTTGTGCCAAAATTAAGGGAACTTAAACAAATTTAGGTTTCCATAGCCAAGATTAAAGAAACGCGGCTAAATTCGCATCTTTCGCGCCAAAATTAAGGGAACTTAACCAAATTTAGGTTTCCATAGCCAAGATTAAAGAAACGCGTCTAAATTCGCATCTTTCGCGCCAAAATTAAGGGAACTTAACCAAATTTAGCTTTCCATAGCCAAGATTAAAGAAACGCGGCTAAATTCGCATCTTTCGCCTCAAAATTAGGGGAACTTAAACAAATTTAGGTTTCCATAGCCAAGACTAAAGAAACGCGTCTAAATTCGCATCTTTCGCGCCAAAATGAATGAAACTTGCCCAAATTTGGCTTTCCATCGCCAAGACTAAAGAAACGAGTGAAAATTCTCGCGAGCAGAACAAAATGGCCGACGCGCCGCAACAAACATGGCGTCGATATACAATGGACCGCGTGAAAAACTTTTGCGTGTACCCACCCTCCCCCCCACAAAAATAATTCCAAAATTCTCGCACGTTTTTCGTCGATACCTTCTACACGAATCTCTGTATAGTATCGTGATCCTTCATCTTCTCCAACGCGTGCAAATTGTCCCACCACAAGTGCAGCTTGTGCTTCAATATGAGTCGGAACCAAGGGCTCAACGGCGAGTTGAGATTCTTCACGAAATCGTTCATCTCCGGCTGCGAGACCCAACAAAGTTCGCTGACCTCGTCCGGATTCGGATCGAACGTGACGTCGTCCTTCTGCATGAACAGCACGTAATCGATCTCGTGCTCGCCCCAAACGCCGTTCACCGCGTGATAATGGATCCTGGTCAAGTATAAGAAATCCGACGGCTGGATTTGCGACAACGGGATGCCCAATTCGTAGGCCAATCGTCGTCGCGCCGCTCGACGGATCCCTATCGCTTCGCCCTCCTCCGTTTCCTCCGGGATCTCCGCCAACGGATGACTGCAGCAGGTGTTCGTGTAATGGTCCGGGAACGTGATCTACGGGACACGATTTATTTCGATGTTT
This sequence comes from Eucera pruinosa, assembly GCA_028830335.1. Lineage (NCBI taxonomy): Eukaryota > Metazoa > Arthropoda > Insecta > Hymenoptera > Apidae > Eucera > Eucera pruinosa. The sequence continues at coordinate 3,270,055 of JAMYCR010000021.1, forward strand.
AACGACGCGTTCGAAAATTCTGTACAATGTTGCAACGAACGCTGCATTTCGTAAAGTATCCCGTCGTATTTTTCGACGGGCGAAAAATATCGTAACGGGGATTTATCGTACTTCAATAGCTTTCGCAAATATCTCGCTTGTCTATTTTTCGTTCGCGCGATTATACTTCAATCATTGGCAGTTTTAGCGTTAATGGAAAAGAATTTCTCGCTTTAAATATCGACTCGCGTTGAAACAATGCAAGGAGTCTACAAGAACCAAAGTCCAAATTTAGATTCTTTGTACATTACTTTGCTATTAAATAAACGAGTTCAAGTGGCAGTTGTGGGAACAATGACAGTACACGGGTCGTTTACCCTATCTATGGAACATGTAACGAAAATGTTCATAAATAAAAAAAGGATATCGATTACGAAGAGAAACTGGAACAGGATCTTCATGTTAACAACGTTCTAAAATGATTAAATAAAGTTACTTCAAGCGATAAGCGGATGTTTAAAGTGGCGAAATACGCGGTACGTTTACCATAGCTCGTTTACGGTTTCACCTTGTTAGCGGACCTCTTCTGAAGCAACAATTGCCCCTTGCCGTTGAACAAGAAAACGCTGAACGCTCTGTGAAGCAAAACCTGCCCGTCCAAGTTGACGGTGTGACAGTCCCGTTTCGTGGCCTCGCCGAGGGGTTTGTCGAACGGATCCACGAGTATGCAACGCTCCTCCAGAGCAGCCTGTTGCAACGGTGCCGCGCGGGCGCCGCTAAAATTCCGCCCAGCGGAAGAAACGACGTTTCGCATAGCCGAGCATAAACCTTTCGTCAGTTTCGCCATCGCGGCTTTCACTGGCCGCTTAAGTAACGCGGAGGCTGTAAAAATGGTCGTGTTAGAGATATCGCGTATCGCGTATGCAAATTGTAAGGTTAAGTTAAACGGCGACCTTGGGTCAATTCGCCGGAACGTTGCACGATAAGGAACGAAACGCGGAAGGCATACTTTTTCTTTCCTCCACGCTTACTACTAACTTCTTCCTTTCTTTCCTTTTATCACGTCACGCTGCGATTCTCTTGCGAATAATAGAGAAGCCTATTTGACATATATTCATATACATATATATATATATTTATACACATACAGTTATATATACATTTATACACATACTTTATATATACATTTGTACACATGCATATATATATATATATATATATATATATATGCACGCATGTATGCATGGTGTGAATTTTATTTAAGTTGCAAGATTGCGCGACGTAAAGGCGCGTATTTAAAATTAGGTTACTTCCCCTATGAGTTATCCTCGTTATTAAATTCGCGTTAGCTCGAAATCGAAGTAAATTCGAGCTGAATAAAGATACAACCGAATCGTTGTTCAATCGTTAAAATTGTAAAAAAAACAACGACGAATTGTATTTAAATGGACGAATGATATAATAATTTACAGGAAGTGACGCGCAAGTGCGACTCAGCTGATAACCGGAAGTGTCCTCTTCATCTGTCAGACGGCCATTGTTGTTGTAAAGCTGTGTTGTGCTGCGCTGCTGCACTGCAGCGTTGTTGTATATCTTTCTTAATTAATCCTGTGCATTTGGAGTCCCGACAAAGGAAATTCTCCGTAGAAACGATCGTCGGGATTAATCGAAGGGAATCGAAATTTCGATATGGGTCTCGCTTGTTCGACCGCGCAGGTAAACAATAACCGTTAATCGTTAAACAATTTTGCTGCGCAAAGAGCTTCGTATCTTAATCCGTTGTATTGCCGAACTTAATTCGAAAGTTTAGACGCGCGTCCGTTGCGATGAATAGCGTTAAAACAATGCCAGCTTATTTGCAATCGCGAAATGAATCAAATTACAATGGCACGAAGTTTTGCGAAACTCGAAGAAGACTTTCAAGTGGGCGACGATTGCGACGCGCGAAAGAATATTTTCCGATTACGTTTGCAAGCTTTCGAATAGCGGATTAACGATTTTGTTAACATTCGAAGGGTTAGGATAAAAACAGTGCCAATTGTTTAAAATAGCTGCGGGATAAATTCGATATGTTATTGGAAAGTTAATACTTTTCAATGGACAACGATTGAGATGCTTAAAGAAATAGTTTCTACTTATTTAATTAGTGGCATTTGCAAGCTTTAGAATTCCAAGCGAAGATTCGAAAACAATACGGGTTTAAAACGGTACGCGATTATTTATTCGACAACTTTCGATTTCGAATTATTTAAATTTAAATCGCCACGCTTCTAAAGAATATTTTACGTTCGATTTTGCAAGCTTTCGCGTATTCCAAGCCAACGAATTCCAAAGATTCGAAATCGTCCGAGTTTAAAACGACACGCGATTATTTATTCTACGAATCGCGATGATTTAAAGAATATTTTGCTTTGGAATTCGCAAGCTGCCGAATTCAAAGCTATTAAATTGTTAAAATTCGGACGTATTTCGGGTTAAAGCGATTGCGTCGAGGGAATCCCGATGAATCATTCGATAAACTTAATTCGTTACGTTGGTAACGATTATAAGAATATTCTTCTTTCGAATTCTGTGCCGCCAAATTTTCAATGTTCGAAACGTTCCCAGTTATAATAGTAGGCGATTATTTATTCGTTAAATTACCATTTCGAATTAATGAAGTATAATTCTCTTTTCAGCGGATAACAATAAATTGCGACGCTTGAATAAATATTTTACTTTCGAATGCGAAGCTATTAAATCGCCAAAATTTGAAGTGTTTGGGTTTAGAATGATGTGCGATTATTTATTCCATAAATTACCGTTTCGAATCATTCAAATTTCCATTCTTTTCGTTGGATAACAAAAGAATATTTTACTTTCGAATCCAAAGCTATTAAATCGCCAAAATTTGAAGTGTTTGGATTTAGAACGATGTGCGATTATTTATTCGATAAATTACCGTTTCGAATCATTCAAATTTCCATTCTTTTCGTTGGATAACAAAAGAATATTTTACTTTCGAATCCAAAGCTATTAAATCGCCAAAATTCGAAGTGTTTGGGTTTAGAACGATGTGCGATTATTTATTCGATAAATTACCGTTTCGAATCGTTGAAATTTCCATTCTTTTCGTTGGATAACAAAAGAATATTTTACTTTCGAATCCAAAGCTATTAAATCGCCAAAATTCGAAGTGTTTGGGTTTAGAACGATGTGCGATTATTTATTCGATAAATTACCGTTTCGAATCGTTGAAATTTCCATTCTTTTCGTTGGATAACAAAGCAATATTTTACTTTCGAATTCAAAGCTATTTGTTTAACTACTAATTAATAATTTCACTGTTAATGAAATATACAGTATCATTTTATTTATAGTTCTTGAATAAAAGTGCTGATAAATATAATAGTGGTAATAAACTTGGTTTCGGCATCAGAGCCATGAAATGGGAATTCAGTGTACAAATTATTCACTTTTCTCGCTCACTCATTCCAAAACTATTCAAAATTATATAACATTGATCATATAAACTACGAAAATTACACAACTATATAAATTATTCAATAACTTAACTTTAGAGCTAAACTTTGTACCGTAAACCTTTTAACTATTTTCTTATCTATTTATTTCACTTTTAGTCGATCAATATAGTATAATAACAACTGTATACCGTAAGCAAGTTCCGCTTAATAAAAGTCCTATTAATTCCACTGTAAATAAAATATATTTATATATGTATGCATTATACGTATTCCACGTGTATTAATTTACGTACGAGCGACGAATAAATGTTACACTTACTCCTACGTAATTATTCCTTATCCCTTTTATTCGTGTATCGATAATCGTACCTTATTCTTCGTTCTCGCTGATCTCGAAACATTTCGTCCCACAGCTGGCCTGCCTTTGCGGAAGCACGGCGTGCAGCTTCTGCTGTTCACAGTGCCCGACGTGTCGCAACAGCACCAGCACTCGGATCATGTACGCGTTGCTTTTGATGCTGGGAACGATCACAGCTTGCATCATGTTGGCTCCAGGCTTGCAAAACGCCCTGAAAAAGGTACGAGAAATGAAGAAACACGAAGGTCAACAGTTGCTGGCGATCCTGAGTTAAAAACAGCGGCGAAAGATTGCGGAGAAAAATATTCAATTTATGGTCATCGATCGATTATTATTTATTTGTACTATTAGTTGAAAATAGGATAAGCTTTTTTTTTGGGCGGGTTTACGGTTAGAGTATTTTTACGAGAAAAAACTAATGGATAATTTGTGTTTTAGGTGCCGTTTTGCACGGGCAGCAGCAATTACGCGCCTTCGTCGTTCACAGTTGACTGCGATTCCGCTGTTGGCTATTTGGCCGTGTATCGAATATGTTTCATCATCGCGCTGTACTTCTTCCTGATGTCGGTGATGATGATAAGAGTGAGAAGCTCCCGGGATCCACGGGCTCCAATACAAAATGGGTATGGCGATTCAGGCGCAGATTTAAGCATTTTTCGATGCTTGCAAATTTCACGCCGCGCTTCGAAATTTCAAGCCTTTTAAATATCGAAGGAACCGACAAAATTCGAAGCCTTGCGAATCTCGAAACTTTAATATTCGAATGCTTGGTAATTCGAAGCCTTGAAAAATCACAAAAGTATAAAATTTCGAAGCTTAGTAATTATTCGAAGCCTTGCAAATCACAAAAGTATAAAATACTGAAGTTTTGTAATAATTCGAAGCCTTGCGAATCACAAAAGTATAAAATTTCGAAGCTTAGTAATAATTCGAAGCCTTGCAAATTCCAAAACTTGAAAATTCGAAGCCCCAAAATTCGAAAGCTTAAAAATTTGAAGCCCTAAAATTCGAAAGCTTAAAAATTCGAAGCCCTAAAATTCGAATGCTTAAAAATTCGAATTTGGAGGATTCGAAAGCTTAAAAATTCGAAGCCCTAAAATTCGAAAGCTTAAAAATTCAAAGCCTTAAAATTCGAAAGCTTAAAAATTCAAAGCCTTAAAATTCGAAAGTTTAAAAATTCGAAGCCTTAAAATTCGAAAGCTTAAAAATTCAAAGCCCCTAAATTCGAAAGCTTAAAAATTCGAAGCCCTAAAATTCGATAGCTTAAAAATTCAAAGCCCCCAAATTCGAAAGCTTAAAAATTCAAAGCCCCTAAATTCGAAAGCTTAAAAATTCGAAGCCCTAAAATTCGATAGCTTAAAAATTCAAAGCCCCCAAATTCGAAAGCTTAAAAATTCAAAGCCCCCAAATTCGAAAGCTTAAAATTTCGAAGCCCTAAAATTCGAAAGCTTAACAATTAAAAGTTCCCAAATTCGAAAGCTTAACAATTCGAAGCCCCCAAATTCGAAAGCTTAAAAATTCGAAAGCTTAAAAATTCGTAGCCCTAAAATTCGAAAGCTTAAAAATTCACAGCACGAACATTATTACGAATGATTGAAAGAACGAAGTTAGTTTCGAATGAACGTTTTTTAATTGCTACTTCCGAATTGGATATTTTAGATTCTGGGCGATCAAGTATCTTCTAATAATCGGCGGAATTATTGGCGCCTTCTTCATCCCCGAGAAATCGTTCGGGATAACTTGGATGTATTTCGGAATGATAGGAGGCTTCCTTTTTATCGTAATCCAATTAATTCTAATCGTCGATTTCGCTCATTCTTGGGCCGATGCGTGGGTGGAAAATTACGAAGAAACGCAATCTAAAGGCTGGTACGTTATTCTTCTGTTATTACTTAATTATTAATCAATTTATTACTTATATTATTATTTATTTCATTACGTATATTATTACTTAATTTATTACTTATTTCATTACGTATATTATTACTTAATTTATTACTTATATTGTCACTCAATTTGTTACCTAATTATTACTTATTTTATTACGTACATTATTACTTATTTTATTACATATATTTTCACTTATATTATTACTTATTTTATTACTTAATTTATTACTTATATTGTCACTCAATTTGTTACCTAATTATTACTTATTTTATTACGTACATTATTACTTAATTTATTACTTATATTGTCACTCAATTTATCTCCTAATTATTACTTATTTTATTACGTATATTATCACTTATATTATTACTTATTTTATTACGTGTATTATTACTTATTTTATTACGTGTATTATTACCTATTTTATTACGTACATTATTACTTAATTTATTACTTATATTATCACTTCGTTGTTACTCAGTTTATTACTTATATTATCACTTAATTATTACTCAATTTATTACCTAATTATTACTTATTTTATTACGTACATTATTACCTATTTTATTACGTATATTATTACTTAATTTATTACTTATATTATCACTTAATTGTTACTCAGTTTATTACTTATATTATCACTTAATTATTACTCAATTTATTACTTATATTATTACTTATTTTATTACGTACATTATTACTTAATTTATTACTTATATTGTCACTCAATTTATTACCTAATTATTACTTATTTTATTACGTATATTATTACTCAATTTTTTACTTATATTATCACTTAATTGTTACTCAATTTATCACTTATATTATTACTTAACCCTTTGAGTACAAATGTCTTCGGAACCGGAAACATTCTATTAAATTAAACCGACGGTTCGCGAGAATAAAATCTTATTTATTGTTGGATCAATTATAATATATTCGTTGAATTTATTAAGTATACGCGTTCATCTCGACGCGTTGACAATTTTCATTTCTTTCGATAGTATAAATGCTTGCGTAACACAGAAAGGGTTAATTTATCGTTCGAATTTAAAACAGCAACGGATGTATCTTAGGTACGCTGCATTGTTGGCCGCAACTTTGTTCAATTACGTCGTTTCAATTATCGGAGTCGTGCTACTCTTCATCTACTTCACGCACGTGAGTTTTTCAAACCTGCAATTATATTCAACTTTTCGGATTCTTTACGCGAAAAGAGAAACCATATCAGTGTGTTCGCGTAAAAATTGGCGAACAATTTCACGAGCAATTCGTTATCGATTATTATTCATAAATTCGTACGCGACTCAACGAATTCCAATTTCCATGCATCGAATCGCAATGAAATTTCGCGCTCAATTTTGCAGGGTGCAAATTGCGTATTAAATTATTATTAATTATTATTGTTGCAAATAATAAGAGAAGAATTATTAGTTTTTCTTTTTGTATTCTATTGTTCTGCTACTCTGTATTTATATTTTCAATGTACACTAAAAAAAGGCTTCTTACACCCGTGGAATTTACAATAAATTTCTAATTTATAATTCATATATTAATCAACGTTTCGCGTTGTTTGCAGGCGGGCAGCTGCGACTTGAACAAATTCTTCATATCGTTCAATCTGATCTTATGCGCGATCACCAGCGTGATCTCGATACTTCCGAGCGTGCAGGAACGCCAGCCGCGTTCCGGTCTTCTTCAATCATCCGTCGTTTCGTTGTACGTCGTTTACTTGACGTGGAGCGGAATTTCCAACAGTCCAGGTACACGAATTCGAAAAATATCTTCTTTTAAACCCGTTCGCTAAAGCTGCTCGATTCGTTAAAAGAAATGATACGTTAATTACGAAGCGCAGCTTTGAACGTTAATAGTCAATATTCGATCGCGTGAAACGATCTTGTTGCAAGCACATGTAAACGTAAGCGTATGTAATCTTACACTGTAATTCTACTCGTTCGCATTCGTTTAAGTCACGCCTGATTAAATTCATTCATTCCTCTATCGTGTTGAATTCAGTTGATAAAAAAGTGGCTACTAACTTTCTTTGCAACTCAATATTTATGTATCGCTTCATATTTGTTTACGCGATAATTTCGTTTCGCGGTTCGAGCTTCGACTTCTTGGTGTAGTATAGCAACTGTTAGGCCCCGTATAACACGGTATTTGTATCGCTGGAATACCGCGTTACGCGGGGCCAACAAACGATTTACCAAGAACGAGATTTACTATTTACTTCACTAAGTTTACCTACTTTACTGAGTAAAGTAACTAAGTACTAAGTAAAGTAACTAAGTACTAAGTAAAGTAAGTAACTTACTTTACTGAGTAAAGTAACTTAGTACTAAGTAAAGTAAGTAACTTACTTTACCAAGTAAAGTAACTAAGTACTAAGTAAAGTAACTAAGTACTAAGTAAAGTAACTAAGTACTAAGTAAAGTAAGTAACTTACTTTACCAAGTAAAGTAAATAAGTACTAAGTAAAGTAACTAAGTACTAAGTAAAGTAAGTGACTTACTTTACCAAGTAAAGTAAATAAGTACTGAGTAAAGTAAGTAACTTACTTTACCAAGTAAAGTAACTAAGTACTAAGTAAAGTAACTAAGTACTAAGTAAAGTAAGTGACTTACTTTACCAAGTAAAGTAACTAAATACTAAGTAAAGTAAGTGACTTACTTTACCAAGTAAAGTAACTAAGTACCAAGTAAAGTAACTAAGTACTAAGTAAAGTAACTAAGTACTAAGTAAAGTAACTAAGTACTAAGTAAAGTAACTAAGTACTAAGTAAAGTAACTAAGTACTAAGTAAAGTAAGTGACTTACTTTACCAAGTAAAGTAACTAAGTACTAAGTAAAGTAAGTAACTTACTTTACTAAGTAAAGTAACTGAGTACTGAGTAAAGTAAGTGACTTACTTTACCAAGTAAAGTAACTAAGTACTAAGTAAAATAAGCAACTTACTTTACTAAGTAAAGTAACTAAGTACTAAGTAAAGTAAGTAACTTACTTTACCAAGTAAAGTAACTAAGTACTAAGTAAAGTAAGTAACTAAGTACTAAGTAAAGAAAGTAATTTACTTTACCAAGTAAAGTAACTAAGTACTAAGTAAAGTAACTAAGTACTAAGTAAAGTAAGTAACTTTACTAAGAAACATTGTAGCAAGAATTACCCGTGTCAAAAGAGATTCTTTAACACCAGGTTTACGGAACGCGTCGCGTTGAAGCGTTTTTCAGATTTCACGCGTAAAATTATAGAGACCATGAATATCTCTTTGCGTTAACTTTGTATTCTACGCGATTCTCTTCGTCCTCGCGTTTCCACGTTCGAATATTTATACACGCAGTACGCGTCGTTTTCCAGAAGCCTGTCCAATTATACGCGTAACGTTCGTAAAAAGCTGGCGTTAATCGCGTTCGCGAATGTACCGTGTTATACGAGGCTTCAATTTACGTTTCGAATTTACAGATCACGCGTGCAATCCGGGATTCATGGAGATAATCTCGGGCAGCGACGTGAGCTCGCAGAATCGCGTGGCTTTCGACAAGGAGAGCATAATAGGTTTGGTCATATGGTTCAGCTGCGTGTTGTACAGCTCTTTGCGCACCGCTTCGAAATCGTCGAAAATCACCATGTCCGATAAAATGATGCCGAAGGACAACGGAGCTGGTGAGCAACAAAATTCGTTTATCACATTGTTGCGGAATTTTTGTATTCGAACTCGCGTAAATTCGCCGTCTATCAATCATATATAATTATTAATATGATATAATATTATACAATTAATCAATCGAACTTTGATTAACGCTGCTACATATTTAATTAACACCTGATAATAATTAATTCATCGACTTTTGTTTTTTAAATTGATTGTAACTTTATTCAATTCCTAAGAAGAGTCGCGACAAATTTAAACCCCAGGTTTGTAAATATTTCGCAATTGTGCATTTCGAGTAACGCGTAATCGTCGCTAAATTAGTATTAATTTAGGAAGTATATTGCTCGTTTGTCGCTTACAATTCGTTCGAACGTAAAAATCGCCCGAATCAACGTAAAATTTAGAATAGAACAAGTTAACGAAATCTTTTGCGCGTTCAGGCGAACAAACTTTACGAATTGTGTTTCTTTTTTATTTTCTCTTTCTCTCTCTCTTTTTCTTAACGCAGTCAGGAACGGTGGCGACCAAAATCTTATCGACAACGAAGGTAGGCACACACTATTAAATTAACGTAGAATTTTAAACTCATTCTATTTATCCCCCCTCCTCTTCTTTTTGTTTTACCATATTTTTTTACGTGAATTCATTATTCACGATAAAATCTGCTACAATAAATTACGTAGAATTTTAGTAGATAGAAATTATTATTATTAGTATTATAATAAATTATACGGTTACACGATTATTATAATAATAATAATAGTAATCTATTAGTTACAAATTATACAGTTATAGAATTTGTTATCGCGTAGTTTTTTTATATTTGCAGATGATACCAATGAATTCTTATTAATCGCAGATTTTATCGTAGATCTTTCTCTTATTATTTGCAACAATAATTCCGTTTTATTATCTCTGCAACGTGAAATCCGTAATAATAAATTGCGTGCAATTTTTAATAACACAGCCGATATAAGTTGCTCGCTCACAATTTATAATAATTTACGTTCTCTAATTTGTAACAGCAGAATTTTATCGTGACTCGAGAAAACTTTACCATAATTATTCGTTCGTTGCAACGAAACGCGAATAACTATAATAAATAGCGGATTATTATTAATGCATCTTTTAATCGGTACGAGATAATAACAAAAGTTACTATAAGTTGCTTCGAATAATTTAGCGTGTGCCTGCTTTCATCTTTCGATTTTTAACCAACGTCTCCAAAATCACAGATACTATTTTTTTCTTTTCTTTTTTCTTCTCGTTTAACTTCGAAAAGAACAAGATTCTCTCGCATGCCTTGATTTTAATTCAGGGAGGGGGGAAAACGCGGAATCGTAGCATTGTTGTGTTATTTGTTACTTTGTCGACTATTCGTTTCTCTCTCTACTTTCTGTACGATTGTAACCAGATTATACTCCAGTAGAAGGCCGCAATCCCGATTCCGAGAGCGGGAAAGAGGCGAAAGTTTGGGACAACGAGGAGGATTCGGTCGCATACAATTGGAGCTTCTTCCATTTGATGTTCGCGTTGGCAACGTTGTACGTTATGATGACACTCACCAATTGGTACCAGTAAGTATTCCATTCGTTTATTCATTTTCTTTTCAATCACCCCAATAGTTTCATTCTGATCGTTTGCTGCTTATAGTTGATAATTTCCATTCTGTATAAACTAGTTGTAGAATTTTATTAAACATTCTATATCAACTATTTATATGAACTATTCTATATTGCTTATAGTTTCGAAATATATATATATTTCGAGTTTTTTAAATATATAATAGCATTTCATTGGAAATAATAATTTAATATATGGTAAATAACGAATAGTAATTTAATATATATTATATATAATAAATAGTAATTTAATATATATTACATATAATAAATAGTAATTTAATATATATTACATAATAAGTAGTAATTTAATATATATTACATAATAAGTAGTAATTTAACATATATTAGATAATGAATAGTAATTTAATATATATAATATATAATGAATAATAATTTAATATATATAATATATAATAAATAGTAATTTAATATATAATATATATAATAAATAGTAATTTAATATATATTAGATAATGAATAGTAATTTAATATATAATATATAATGAATAATAATTTAATATATATTATATATAATAAATAGTAATTTAATATATATTATATATAATAAATAGTAATTTAATGTATATAATATATAATGAATAATAATTTAATATATATAATATATAATGAATAGTAATTTAATATATATTACAAAATAAGTAATAATTTAATATATGTTATATATAATAAATAGTAATTTAATATATATTAGATAATGAATAGTAATTTAATATATATTACAAAATAAGTAATAATTTAACATATAATATATAATGAATAATTTCATATATAATATATAATGAATAATAATTTAATATATATAGTATATAATAAATAGTAATTTAATATATAATATATATAATAAATAGTAATTTAATGTATAATATATATAATAAATAGTAATTTAATATATAATATATATAATAAATAGTAATTTAATATATATTATATATAATGAATAATAATTTAATACATATTACATAATAAATAGTAATTTAATATTTATAATATATAATGAATCATAATTTAACATATAATATATAATAAATAGTAATTTAATATATATAATATATAATGAATAATAATTTAATATATATTATGTAATGAATATTAATTTAATATACATAATATATAATGAATAATAATTGAATATATATAATATATAATGAATAATAATTTAATATATATAATATATAATGAATAATAATTTAATATATATTATGTAATGAATATTAATTTAATATACATAATATATAATGAATAATAATTGAATATATATAATATATAATGAATAATAATTGAATGTATAATATGTAAGAAAAATATGCTTAACAAGCTTATAAGCGGTTAGAAGCTTGATAATTATCATTGCTTGAAAAGCAACGCGTTTTTTTTGTTTCTTTCTTTTTGGGTGGCTATAAAAATCGACTGACTTAGGCGTGATAATGCAATGTTTGTTTATAAAGTACAATAATACCAATTACGCGAATTGCAGGCCGAACGCGTCCGATTTGAACACGTTGCACGCGAACAGCGCCTCGATGTGGGTGAAGATCATTTCCTCGTGGATGTGCTTAGGATTGTACGTTTGGTCGTTGATCGCGCCGGCGGTGTGCACCGAAAGAGATTTCTCTTAATCCTGATCGTTCAGCGGCAACCATCCTTCTTTTACACCGAGAGCAGTGCTGATTTTGGGCACAGGTATAATTATTCACACGTACACAAAAACACAGAAACACAGTTAACATTTCTTACAATCATTTTAACATTCTTTACATTTCCCGTTATTTTCCGGAGCTGCGGATTTCTTTTCCTGCGATTTATTAACATTACCGAATATTTGCATACTTCGGATAATGAATTTTATTCGAGTGAAGACCACAAGTGTAAATAAATCGCGTGTGATTTACAGCAAACAATTGCTTTTGAAACTAGGTTTATACAAACAAAGGAAGACACATAATCGTGTCTTTATCGCATTTGTAACACGAACTATTTAGAAATAGACATTCGTATAATTTAGTAATCGTATAATGTCACGGTTATGAAAGAACCAATATAAATCGCACGAAAATTCGCAGCCACGATTTATTAAGTATAATAATAATATGCTTCCGTGTAATTATGGTCAAACGATTCACCGCGATAATAATTGCTGTACATTTCGTTCCACTTTGTTTTGTTTACATCGTGCCACCGTTGTAATCCATAATTAATATATTTAACGATCGAATTGATTAGTATTTTAAGGAAACGATTGAAATATACTTGAATAAACATGTGTTATATATGTATGTACATCTATATATATATATATATTCTATTTTCGATTTTATTCGCGCTGAATTCATTTATTTCGATATTATTCTTTATAATTATTCTCTTTTCCTGCGTTTCAAAATTAATTTTTACAATTATTCCGTTTTTCCTGCGTTTCAAAATTAATTTTTACAATTATTCCGTTTTTCCTGCGTTTCAAAATTAATTTTTACAATTATACCGTTTTTCCTGCGTTTCGAAATTAATGTTTACAATTATTCCATTTTTCCTGCGTTTCAAAATTAATGTTTACAATTATTCCATTTTTCTCTGTTTCAAAATTAATTTTTACAATTATTCCATTTTCCTGCGTTTCAAAATTAATTTTTACAATTATTCCATTTTTCTCTGTTTCAAAATTAATTTTTACAATTATTCCATTTTTCTCCGTTTCGAAATTAATTTTTACAATTATTCCATTTTTCTCTGCGTTTCAAAATTAATTTTTACAATTATTCCATTTTTCTCTGCGTTTCAAAATTAATGTTTACAATTATTCCATTTTTCCTGCGTTTCGAAATTAATTTTTACAATTATTCCATTTTTCTCCGTTTCAAAATTACAAATTATCATTATTCCATTTTTCTCTGTTTCGAAATTACAATTTACAATTATTCCATTTTTCCTGCGTATCGAAATTATTTTTTGTCACCTTTTTCTTCTCCCAAAATTCGCTCTCTTCTTTTTCTGTTTAATTTCAGTCGCGGCGATCGTCGTGTTGCGTAATTAATAAATTCGATTATGTAACATTTCGATCCGCGTAAAGGAGATTTTATCGCGTGAGTATATTTTTGAATACCACTTTTTTCTTTTTTAATACTACGACAAATGATAGGCGCTTATTATGAAATAAATATCAATTTTTCTTATCAATTGTTACGCGAATTATTTTTTTATTCAGTGTGTATATATTATTATTATTATTATTATTATTATTATAATATTTTGCGTTTCATAATTTTAATCAATGTGATAATCGCGCGGCGGAATTTCACGCAAAATGAAACAGTTTAAAATGTATCGTCAACTTTAAAGAATGTAAAAGTTCTCGAATAATTTTGCATAATTTACGTATATAATTTGTGATAAAGATTCGAAGGATTTGCATGAAAATTCGCCGCCGAAGGAGAATAATAATTATCATCGTAATTATTGTGCATAATTGCAAATCGTATTTTTATTCGTTGTAACGATGAAGGAATAAAGAAGCGAAACGCAAACTTCGTAATATACAAAAACGAACATACTTTATTTATTTTCTCTCCTGAAATAAAATTAATCGCTATACACAGTACTTCGTTGCGTGTCTTTAAATAAAATTAATCGTCAAAATAATCCGCTGTCCTCGAAATTTAATTTCATTAATTTTATTTCACGACAATTTCTTCACAAAACGTTGTTCAAATTTCCAACGATTCGCTGTTTATTCGATTGCAACAACAGTCGTAAATAAACAACGCTGCGCTAAAAAGTAAAAGAAAAGAAAAGGAAAGAAAATGGCCACGCGTTTAAATAACAAATAAAAAAAGAAGGAAACGAAAATTTGTCCACGCGCTTTCGATATTTAATTATTTCTCGCGTTCAACGAAATTGCGTAACTGTATTAAAATATTACAAAAATATAGATATATATATATATATTATTATTTACACGAACCAATTATTCATTACTATAACTATAGTAATGAACAATTAGCAGTTAAACTTATTATACACTTTAGCTTTCATATACATTGTATATGAGGGCAAGCTATCGACTAAATACACAATTATTATTATCATTATTATCGTTGTTATTCATATCGTCGAAGTTGCAAAGATATTATTTACACGCAACTGTGATTTAAAATGATTTAATCCTTTGCTGTTGTTGCAATTTCAATTGACTTCTTATTGCAATTTTAATTTACTTCTTATTGCAATTTTAATTTACTTCTTATTGCAATTTTAATTGACTTCTTATTGCAATTTTAATTAACTTCTTATTGCAATTTTAATTAACTTCTTATTGCAATTTTAATTAACTTCTTATTGCAATTTTAATTAACTTCTTACTGCAATTTTAATTGCTCGCGTTGCAATTTTAATTAACTTCTTATTGCAATTTTAATTTTCCACGTTGCAATTTTAATTAACTTCTTACTGCAATTTTAATTGCTCGCGTTTGAATTTTAATTGACTTCTTATTGCAATTTTAATTTTCCACGTTGCAATTTTAATTAACTTCTTATTGCAATTTTAATTTTCCACGTTGCAATTTTAATTAACTTCTTATTGCAATTTTAATTTTCCACGTTGCAATTTTAATTAACTTCTTACTGCAATTTTAATTGCTCGCGTTTGAATTTTAATTAACTTCTTATTGCAATTTTAATTGCTCGCGTTTGAATTTTAATTGACTTCTTATTGCAATTTTAATTGACTTCTTATATAAATTTTATTTGTCTGCGTTGGCAATTTTAATTGCACGTATCGTAATTCGAATTGTCGCCATTGCAACTTTATTTACCGCTATTGCAATTTCAATTACCACTATTGCAACTTTAATCGCTACTATTGTAACTTTAGTTACCACTATTGCAACTTTAATCGCCACTATTGTAACTTTAATCGACTTTATTGCAATTTTAATGGCCTTTTTTTTATGTCAATTTTACTTGTCCGCATTGGCAATTTTAATTGCACGTATCGTAATTCGAATTGTCGCCATTGCAACTTTATTTGCCGCTATTGCAACTTTAATTGCCGCTATTGCAACTTTAATCGCCACTATTGTAACTTTAATCGACTTTATTGCAATTTTAATTTCTTGCATCACAACTTTTAATCGCCATTATTGTAACTTTAATCGACTTTATCGCAATTTTAATTCCTTGCATCGCAACTTTTAATCGCCATTATTGTAACTTTAATCGACTTTATCGCAATTTTAATTCCTTGCATCGCAATTGAAAATTGCCACTATTGTAACTTTAATCGACTTTATTGCAATTTTAATCCGCTGCATCGCATCTCTTAATCGCCATTATTATAACTTTGATTGACTTTATCGCAATTTTAATTCCCCGCATCGCAATTTAAAATTGCCACTATCGTAACTTTAATCGACTTTATTGCAATTTTAATTCCCTGCATCGCAAACTTTTAATTATCCGCGTTGCAATTTTAATTTACGCTATTCCAATTTTAATTTGCGGCTGTTGTAATTTTAATTGCCTTTTTTTTATTGCAACATCAATCCCACGTATTGCAACATTAATTAACTTTATTGCAATTTTAATTTCCTGCATTACAATTGAAAATTGCCACTATTGTAACTTTAATCGACTTTATTGCAATTTTAATTCCCTGCATCGCAAACTTTTAATTATCCGCGTTGCAATTTTAATTTACGCTATTCCAATTTTAATTTGCGGCTGTTGTAATTTTAATCGCCTTTTTTTCATTGCAACATCAATCCCACGTATTGCAACATTAATTAACTTTATTGCAATTTTAATTCCTTGCATCGCGATTGAAAATTGCAATTTTAATCGCCTTCGTCGCGAATTTTAATCGTTCACGTTGCAATTTCGATTCGCACTATTCGCGATTCGAATTTCGTTTCACTATTCATTCCATTTCCAATGGCAATTTTAATTGACCGCTTTGCAACTTTTTCTTAATCGCCTTCGTCGCGATTTTAACTGGCGTCGTTGCAATTCTCATCGACTTCATTGCAATCTATAAATTGCGGCCAAATTGCAATTACAATTGCTTCCGTTGCAATTCCAACGATTTATCCGTTGCTCGTGCCACTGAACACTTTTTCACTAGATAGTTTTTGATATTTTGCGACGGCGTGTCGACGAGCAAAGTCAACGTCACGGACAAAATGATGATCCACAAGAATTCGTGCAAATTGAACTGGAAACAAAGGCAAGGAATATATATTTACATACGCATATAAATATAAATATAAATAGATATAAAATGCGCGAAGAAACGAAAGAAATCGGTAAATAATAACAATGTAGCAAATTGTAATTGTATCTATATTGCGTTGTTCTGCAAGTAATTATTATTATTAATAGCTGGTAGAATTTTAATAATGATATTAATAATAATTGTAAACTTACTTGCATGCTGAAGAATTCAAAATGCTCCGCGCTTCGAATCCTTCCAACATTGTAGAAATATATCGGGAACTGCGTTAAATATATCGCGTAACTCAGCCTAGTAGTGATCAGAAAACCTCTCCACGATAGAAATCTGCTGAACCATCCTAAAAACGACACGTTTCATTATTTTATTATTGGTCAAATTAACCGTATTATTATCGTTATTCTTACTTAGTGCATTCTGCAAATTTTTGCAAGCTTCAATACAAATCTAATTGTAATATTATTCGATTTACTCTTGTATTTACACTTGTTATTATTATTGTATAACACTTGTTATTATTATTATTATTATTGTTATTTTTATTAAGGAAGTTTTAATTAAAGAGGATTCTTTACAAATTAATCGCAATATAGAATTCGGTGCAATTTTATTCTCATTTTTCTATTAACAATTTGTTAATCTTGATAAGCTTGGTAATATTTAATATCCCTCGTTTTTATTAATTAAGTTTGAAGTAAGTACAGAGAATTGTATCATCATTCAACTATTTCACTTTGAATATTACAAACTTGAATTTATAAGCTTGAATAAAAATCTACTGGTGAATTAATAACGATATCAAATTCAGTTCAATTTTATTCTAATTTCTATTAACAATTTCTTAATCTTGATAAGCTTGATAATATTTAATATCCCTTGTTTTTATTAACCAAATTTGAAGTAAGTACAGGTAATTGTACCATCATTCAACTATCATCTTACTATTGAATATTACATCTTACTATTGAATATTACATCTTACTATTGAATATTACATCTTACTATTGAATATTACATCTTACTATTGAATATTACATCTTACTATTGAATATTACATCTTACTATTGAATATTACATCTTACTTTGAATATTACAAGCTTGAATAAAAATTCCTTTATAAATCCTGCCGCTGCAAATATTCGCGGTAACTAAATAAAAAAAAAAGACAAAACTAACGCGGTTTACCATTAGTGTTGTTGGTGTGTTGCAAGACGGTGACCCAAGCGAAGATTGCACACCATCCGATCGGTGCGAAAGCATTGTACATCGCTGCGTCGATCGGATTGTAAACGTAATTTATCGAGCCCATGCTAGCCGGTCCGAAAAATGCGCAGCAAAACATTATCGTGCATAGAATCCAGCCTGCGTGCAACACGACCTGAAAAACAACCAACTTTCGAATATATTTTCATTTTATCAACCTCGAAACTGTGATTCCCATTTAAGTACAATTTTCGATCAATAGTTAAATCGATACGATATAATTACAGGCAATTTGTTTTGTATCTGTTCTTTTTTGTATCGTATAAAAATATTTTGTACAAAGTATATTTCGTGTATAAATAAACGCACGCGATAGGAAAAAATTATAAGTATATAAAAATAGATACAAAGTGTAAGATACGAAGTAAAAAAAGAATAAAGGAAAGATAGAATTAAATAATCGTAATAGAAACGAAATAAAATGTTCGATTTTGCACGTGGAAATTATAAGCATAAGTATGATATTTAAAGATTGATTTTTCTTCAGATAAATAAGATAAATTGTTTTTAATTATTTAGAGTTTACGCGTCTTTTTATAGTTTAACAATGATTTAGTAGCGAATCGACGATTTCTTTGAATACGAATTTGTATACGGATGAAAATTCATTCGAATAATAGGAAAATTACGCATCGCAAGTAATGACGAAATCTTACGTTGTTTATTTTGTAGTCCCTCGGCAAGTATCGCAGCAAATATCCCATAAATATTCCGATTACGTAGACGGTGAGCCTATGGGACGGGAGTGTATAGGAAAAGTTCGCCGTGTCGAACAACTGTTTTATCCTAAACAAATCGAATTCTATCAGCGTTTTTCCATTTAGACGAAATAGCGACGAATTGAATAGAAGCGAGTTAAATTTAGTTAAAGTAACATAGTGGCAATGATAATGAACTGTACGAAATACATAGTAGCAATGAAATATAGTAGCACGTGAAAGAAGTACAAAGTAAATTGTGGCAATGATAATATCTGTGTAAAATAAATAGTAATGGAATAGTTGAATTGGAATAGTAAAATTGCAAATTTAATGATAAACTGTACACAAATTAAATTGAGTAAGGAAATAGTGGCAATGATAAACTGTACTAAATACATAGTAGCAATGAAATATAGTAGCACGAAGAAGAAGTACAAAATAAATGGTAAAGAAATAGTAGCAATGATAAACTGTACGAAATAAATAGTAAAGGAATAGTAGCAATAATAAATTGTACGAAATAAATTGTAAATTTAATGATAAACTGCATAAATTAAATTGAGTAAAGAAATAGTGGCAATGATAAACTGTACGAAATACATAGTAGCAATGAAGTATAGTAACATAAAAGAAGTACAAAGTAAATGGTGGCAATGATAATATATGTGTAAAATAAATAGTAATGGAATAGTTGAATTGGAATAGTAAAATTGCAAATTTAATGATAAACTGTACACAAATTAAATTGAGTAAGGAAATAGTGGCAATGATAAACTGTACGAAATACATAGTAGCAATGAAATATAGTAGCACGAAAAAGAAGTACGAAGTAAATGGTGGCAATGTTAATATTTGTGTAAAGCAAATAGTAAGGAAATAGTGGCAATAATAATAAGCCGTGCAAACTAAATAGTAGCAATAATAAACTATACGAAATAAATGGTAGATTTAATGTTAAACTGTACAAATTAAATTGAGTAAGGAAATAGTGGCAATGATAAACTGTACGAAATACATAGTAGCAATGAAATATAGTAGCACGAAGAAGAAGTACAAAATAAATGGTAAAGAAATAGTAGCAATGATAAACTGTACGAAATAAATAGTAAAGGAATAGTAGCAATAATAAATTGTACGAAATAAATTGTAAATTTAATGATAAACTGCATAAATTAAATTGAGTAAAGAAATAGTGGCAATGATAAACTGTACGAAATACATAGTAGCAATGAAGTATAGTAACATAAAAGAAGTACAAAGTAAATGGTGGCAATGATAATATATGTGTAAAATAAATAGTAATGGAATAGTTGAATTGGAATAGTAAAATTGCAAATTTAATGATAAACTGTACACAAATTAAATTGAGTAAGGAAATAGTGGCAATGATAAACTGTACGAAATACATAGTAGCAATGAAATATAGTAGCACGTAAAAGAAGTACAAAGTAAATGGTGGCAATGTTAATATTTGTGTAAAACAAATAGTAAGGAAATAGTGGCAATAATAATAAGCCGTGCAAACTAAATAGTAGCAATAATAAACTGTACGAAATAAATGGTAGATTTAATGTTAAACTGTACAAATTAAATTGAGTAAAGGAATAGTGGCAATAATAAACCGTACGAAATAAATAGTAGCAATAATAAACTATACGAAATAAATAGTAGATTTAATGTTAAACTGTACAAATTAAATTGAGTAAAGAAATAGTGGCAATAATAAGCCGTACTAAATAAATAGTAGCAATAATAAACTGTATGAAATAAATAGTAAAGGAATAGTAGAAATTATAAATTGTACGAAGTAAATTGTAAATTTAATAATAAACTGCATAAATTAAATTGAATAAAGAAATAGTGGCAATAATAACTCGTACAAAATAAATAGTGGCAATAATAAGCCGTACAAAATAAATAGTAGCAATACTAAACAGTACGAAATAAATAGTAGATTTAATAACAAACTGTATAAATTAAATTGAGTAAAGAAATAGTGGCAATAATAATCTATACAAAATAAATAGCAGCAATAATAAAACGCACGAAATAAATTGCAAATTTACTAATAATTCGCGCGAAATAAATAGCAGCAATGATAATAAACTGTTGCAAAATAAATACCAGAGAAATAAATATAATAAGCATCGGTAAGTGATAGCGGCAAAACTAACAATAAGTTAATCAAATTTTACTTACGATGTGCCGAAGAAAACATAATTGTTCAACTGTCTGTGATACGTGACGAAAAATCTGAGCGCGGTGGAAATGGACGCAGCGGTGATAAGAACGATGCTTCCAGTCTTCGGCTTCTTGTAAAGCAACAGAACCATCAACGGCGAAAGGAGGAATAATTGCGTGTCGATGCCCAAATGATGCGTATGCGTGAGGCACTGTTAATAAAAAATAACAATCGAAACCTTTGACGTGATTGACGAAAGAACTTTGTTGCAAAAAGAGAATTGCAACGAAAATTCGCGTCTGTGATAGCAATTCGATGATAATTGTTGTTAAATGAACGTAGGTACAGTTACATATGTACGGTAAATTACAGAACATATGTACGCTAAATTGTAATCCACAAATTGTGTGTAATTCGTGTAATTTACAAAGTTGAAATCCACACGAATCGAGATGCAAAATGATCGGGAAAAATAATGATTCGGTACCATTGATTCGAAGCCGAAGTAATTGTGAATGAAGAGGAAATTTCTCCACCAAGTTCTCTTGCAAATATTCGCGTGCTCGGTTATGACGAGGTTCCACTGAGGTCCAGAGCCGGTGTACGGGATCACGTAGGTGCAGATTAGGACTAATGCGGCCAATGGTGGCACTAATCTACGGGAAATATATTGATATTAATATTAATAGTAGGGATTAATATTATAACAATAGTAGGGATTAATAATATATTAATATTAGGGATTAATATTATATTAATAGTAGGGATTAATATTATATCAATAGTAGGGATTAATATTATGTTAATATTAGGGATTAATATTATAACAATAGTAGGGATTAATAATATATTAATATAAGGGATTAATATTATACTAATATTAGGGATTAATATTATATTAATAGTAGGGATTAATATTATGTTAATAGTACGGATTAATATTATATTAATAGTAGGGATTAATATTATATTAATATTAGGGATTAATATTATATCAATAGTAGGGATTAATATTATATTAATAGTAGGGATTAATATTATAGTAATAGTAGGGATTAATATTATAATAATAGTAGGGATTAATTTTATATTAATATTAGGGATTAATATTATATCAATAGTAGGGATTAATATTATATCAATAGTAGGGATTAATATTATATTAATAGTAGGGATTAATATTATAATAATAGTAGGGATTAATATTATGTTAATAGTACGGATTAATTTTATATTAATAGTAGGGATTAATATTATATTAATATTAGGGATTAATAGTATATTAATAGTAGGGATTAATATTATAGTAATAGTAGGGATTAATATTATATTAATAGTAGGGATTAATATTATATTAATATTAGGGATTAATATTATATTAATAGTAGGGATTAATATTATATTAATAGCAGGGATTAATATTATATTAATAGCAGGGATTAATATTATGTTAATAGTAGGGATTAATAGTATATTAATATTAGGGATTAATATTATGTCAATAGTAGGGATTAATATTATAACAATAGTAGGGATTAATAATATATTAATATTAGGGATTAATATTATATCAATAGTAGGGATTAATATTATAGTAATAGTAGGGATTAATATTATAGTAATAGCAAGGATTAATATTAATACTATTTTATATTAATACTATTTTATATCAATATTATTTTATATTAATACTATTTCATATTAATGCTATTTTATATTAGTACTATTTTATATTAATGCTATTTTATATTAATACTATTTTATATTAGTACTATTTCATAGTAATGCTATTTTATATTAGTACTATTTTATATTAATACTATTTTATATCAGTACTATTTTATACCAATGCTATTAGCTTACCATTTTATCATAGATCTGAATTGCTCACCTAATTAAACGGGAAATGTATTCATCTTTGATGTCCAAATTCCCGCTTCTCTTAAGCTTCCCGATAAACGAATACGAAGTTAGCAGGCCGGAAAGCATAATGAATGGATCCGTGTAAAGGCTCGCAGCTCTTCCTATAACCGTCCACGGTTTCCCTAAATACTAAAGCGGAACACGCGAAATTTCCACCGAATAAATGAATATTATTTAGTAATAATATATAGGAACTATATATTATAGAGAGAACTATATAATATATAGGAACTGCATATTATAGAAAGAACTACATATTATATAGACTATATAATATATAGGAACTATATATTATAGAGTGAACTATATATTATATAGAGACCATATAATATATAGACTATAAAATATATAGGAACTATATATTATAGAGTGAACTATATAATATATAGGAATTATATCTTATAGAGTGAACTATATATTATATAGAGACTATATATTATAGAGTGAACTATATATTATCTAGAGACTGTATAATATAAAGACTATATGATATATAGGAACTATATATTATATAGAGACTATATAATATGTAGAATATATGATATATAGGAACTATATATTATAGAGTGAACTATATATTATATAGAGACTATATGTTATAGAGTGAACTATATATTATAAAGAGACTATATAATATATAGAAGACTATATAATATATAGGAACTATACATTATAGAGAGAACTATATATTATAGAAAGAACTATATAATATATAGACTATATTGATATATAGGAACTATATATTATAGAAAGAACTATATATTATATTGACTATATAATATATAGGAACTATACATTATAAAGAGAACTATATAATATATAAGAACCATATATTGTAGAGTGAACTATATAATATATAGGAACTATATATTATAGAGTGAACTATATAATATATAGGAACTATACATTATAGAGAGGACTATATAATATGTAAGAACCATATATTATAGAGTGAACTATATAATATATAGGAACTATATATTATAGAGTGAACTATATAATATATAGGAATTATATATTATAGAGAGAACTATATATTATAGAGTGAACTATATAATATATAGGAACTATATACTATAGAGTGAACCATATAATATATAGGAATTATATATTATAGAGAGAACTATATATTATAGAGTGAACTATATAATATATAGGAACTATATATTATAGAGTGAACCATATAATATATAGGAATTATATATTATAGAAAGAACTATATATTATATAGGCTATATAATATATAGGAACTATATATTATAGAGTGAACTATATAATATATAGGAACTATATATTATAGAGTGAACTATATAATATATAGGAACTATACATTATAAAGAGAACTATATAATATATAAGAACCATATATTGTAGAGTGAACTATATAATATATAGGAACTATATATTATAGAGTGAACTATATAATATATAGGAATTATATATTATAGAGAGAACTATATATTATAGAGTGAACTATATAATATATAGGAACTATATACTATAGAGTGAACCATATAATATATAGGAATTATATATTATAGAGAGAACTATATATTATAGAGTGAACTATATAATATATAGGAACTATATATTATAGAGTGAACCATATAATATATAGGAATTATATATTATAGAAAGAACTATATATTATATAGGCTATATAATATATAGGAACTATATATTATAGAGTGAACTATATAATATATAGGAACTATATATTATAGAGTGAACTATATAATATATAGGAACTATACATTATAAAGAGAACTATATAATATATAAGAACCATATATTGTAGAGTGAACTATATAATATATAGGAACTATATATTATAGAGTGAACTATATAATATATAGGAATTATATATTATAGAGAGAACTATATATTATAGAGTGAACTATATAATATATAGGAACTATATACTATAGAGTGAACCATATAATATATAGGAATTATATATTATAGAGAGAACTATATATTATAGAGTGAACTATATAATATATAGGAACTATATATTATAGAGTGAACCATATAATATATAGGAATTATATATTATAGAAAGAACTATATATTATATAGGCTATATAATATATAGGAACTATATATTATAGAGTGAACTATATAATATATAGGAACTATATATTATAGAGTGAACTATATAATATATAGGAACTATACATTATAAAGAGAACTATATAATATATAAGAACCATATATTGTAGAGTGAACTATATAATATATAGGAACTATATATTATAGAGTGAACTATATAATATATAGGAATTATATATTATAGAGAGAACTATATATTATAGAGTGAACTATATAATATATAGGAACTATATACTATAGAGTGAACCATATAATATATAGGAATTATATATTATAGAGAGAACTATATATTATAGAGTGAACTATATAATATATAGGAACTATATATTATAGAGTGAACCATATAATATATAGGAATTATATATTATAGAAAGAACTATATATTATATAGGCTATATAATATATAGGAACTATATATTATAGAGTGAACTATATAATATATAGGAACTATATATTATAGAGTGAACTATATAATATATAGGAACTATACATTATAAAGAGAACTATATAATATATAAGAACCATATATTGTAGAGTGAACTATATAATATATAGGAACTATATATTATAGAGTGAACTATATAATATATAGGAATTATATATTATAGAGAGAACTATATATTATAGAGTGAACTATATAATATATAGGAACTATATACTATAGAGTGAACCATATAATATATAGGAATTATATATTATAGAGAGAACTATATATTATAGAGTGAACTATATAATATATAGGAACTATATATTATAGAGTGAACCATATAATATATAGGAATTATATATTATAGAAAGAACTATATATTATATAGGCTATATAATATATAGGAACTATATATTATAGAGTGAACTATATAATATATAGGAACTATATATTATAGAGTGAACTATATAATATATAGGAACTATACATTATAAAGAGAACTATATAATATATAAGAACCATATATTGTAGAGTGAACTATATAATATATAGGAACTATATATTATAGAGTGAACTATATAATATATAGGAATTATATATTATAGAGAGAACTATATATTATAGAGTGAACTATATAATATATAGGAACTATATACTATAGAGTGAACCATATAATATATAGGAATTATATATTATAGAGAGAACTATATATTATAGAGTGAACTATATAATATATAGGAACTATATATTATAGAGTGAACCATATAATATATAGGAATTATATATTATAGAAAGAACTATATATTATATAGGCTATATAATATATAGGAACTATATATTATAGAGTGAACTATATAATATATAGGAACTATATATTATAGAGTGAACTATATAATATATAGGAACTATACATTATAAAGAGAACTATATAATATATAAGAACCATATATTGTAGAGTGAACTATATAATATATAGGAACTATATATTATAGAGTGAACTATATAATATATAGGAATTATATATTATAGAGAGAACTATATATTATAGAGTGAACTATATAATATATAGGAACTATATACTATAGAGTGAACCATATAATATATAGGAATTATATATTATAGAGAGAACTATATATTATAGAGTGAACTATATAATATATAGGAACTATATATTATAGAGTGAACCATATAATATATAGGAATTATATATTATAGAAAGAACTATATATTATATAGGCTATATAATATATAGGAACTATATATTATAGAGTGAACTATATAATATATAGGAACTATATATTATAGAGTGAACTATATAATATATAGGAACTATACATTATAAAGAGAACTATATAATATATAAGAACCATATATTGTAGAGTGAACTATATAATATATAGGAACTATATATTATAGAGTGAACTATATAATATATAGGAATTATATATTATAGAGAGAACTATATATTATAGAGTGAACTATATAATATATAGGAACTATATACTATAGAGTGAACCATATAATATATAGGAATTATATATTATAGAGAGAACTATATATTATAGAGTGAACTATATAATATATAGGAACTATATATTATAGAGTGAACCATATAATATATAGGAATTATATATTATAGAAAGAACTATATATTATATAGGCTATATAATATATAGGAACTATATATTATAGAGTGAACTATATAATATATAGGAACTATATATTATAGAGTGAACTATATAATATATAGGAACTATACATTATAAAGAGAACTATATAATATATAAGAACCATATATTGTAGAGTGAACTATATAATATATAGGAACTATATATTATAGAGTGAACTATATAATATATAGGAATTATATATTATAGAGAGAACTATATATTATAGAGTGAACTATATAATATATAGGAACTATATACTATAGAGTGAACCATATAATATATAGGAATTATATATTATAGAGAGAACTATATATTATAGAGTGAACTATATAATATATAGGAACTATATATTATAGAGTGAACCATATAATATATAGGAATTATATATTATAGAAAGAACTATATATTATATAGGCTATATAATATATAGGAACTATATATTATAGAGTGAACTATATAATATATAGGAACTATATATTATAGAGTGAACTATATAATATATAGGAACTATACATTATAAAGAGAACTATATAATATATAAGAACCATATATTGTAGAGTGAACTATATAATATATAGGAACTATATATTATAGAGTGAACTATATAATATATAGGAATTATATATTATAGAGAGAACTATATATTATAGAGTGAACTATATAATATATAGGAACTATATACTATAGAGTGAACCATATAATATATAGGAATTATATATTATAGAGAGAACTATATATTATAGAGTGAACTATATAATATATAGGAACTATATATTATAGAGTGAACCATATAATATATAGGAATTATATATTATAGAAAGAACTATATATTATATAGGCTATATAATATATAGGAACTATATATTATAGAGTGAACTATATATTATATAGAGACTATATAATATATAATATATAGGAACTATATATTATAGAGTGAACTATATACTATATATAGACTATATAATATATAGACCATGTAATATATATGAACATAATCCTATATAGCCGTAATACAACAAAAACACCAAAATAAACAAAAAAATATTCGCACCTCGCTCATCTCCGTGCGATTCGTGTACGGATTGAAGAACAGTGCCATGCTTTTGTGCGCCAATAGCAACATTAACGCGTTCATCGCCCTGACACCGTGAAGCGTTGCTATGTCGTTCGAATTTCTATCCAACGACACGAGCTTCTTCAAGTTTCGCTTCAACGAGAACGCGAGCAAAAGTTCGCTCGCTTTTATCCCGTTGTGATCGTAGTAAGCCGCTATTATCGTCAATAAAAATATCGCCATGAACAGCAAGCTGAAAGCAATTTTATTTACTCATTAATCAATTCACGGGTTCAATTAATTAGCCTACGATTCTTAACTATTTATTTATATACTATTTCTAAATGAAATACGATTCGCCTAAATGACGTCACATGTTAATTAAGAACAAACAACAAATATTACGATAATAATTATAAAAAATGTATCGTGCAGCATTATAGTAAATTAATGATTTTTCGAGGAAAGAATCAACAGAAAAAAAGCTAATTTTTATCAAGTTATTCGTTCGTTACATTTGATACGAGTTTAAAGTATTATAGCATAAATTTTAATATTCAACGACTCGCTTTTTGTAAGTTAGAAAAGTTTACAATCACTCGATTTTGTTCTCTTTTTCTTTTTCTTTCTTCGTTTAATAATATTTGTATATAATAAATATGCTTTTGCGTGTTAATTGCAATATTAATGTAATAGTAAATAATAAAATAATTAATTGTATTTCAATGTATTAAACGACGTTTTATTGTGAATTATTTATACAAAAGATGATTCTAATTATTATTAATTAATTCTATTAATTCTATTAATTAATTAATTAATTAATTAATTATAATTATATTTCGTAGCAATATTTCAAATTACAGTTGCGAAGTTACTAATTCTTGTCAAAATATACTATATAAATTCTAATATACTTAAAAAAGTATAGAAAGTGGTTGCAAATTTTCTGTTAATTCTTGATTAATATTCGAAAATAATTCTCCAAATTCCAATTCAATAAATTCTCTTCAATTTTGTGCACACAGAAATGCTTCTAATTTCTATATTAACTCTCACAATTAATTGATATATTTAGTAGCAATACTTTAAATTATAATTGCAAGTTAATGATGGTTGCAATTTCACGCATTGAAACTGGTTTCAATTTTTCTGTTAATTTCAAATCTACACGAAATTAAAGTGCGATTGAAATGAACGTAATCGTGACGTAATCACCTGACGAATAAAGTTTCTTTCGGCACGGATTCCTTCCGCTTCACCTGGCACATCTCCCTGTTGACCTTCACGGTGACCTTGAGACCAGTTTGAGATGTGTACCTCGTGAGTATGTCTTGAACGGACGTCTGAACGTCTTTGAAATTGCAGGAGGCGGGAGTGCAAACTGCCCAGTTAACTATGTTGAATCGCGGCACTCGATGACCAGGCTGCAACGTTAAGAAAAAGGAGTATAGAGTGTAGAGTGTAGAGTGTAGAGTATAGAGTATATTAAGTATAGGCGAGTAGCGTTTTTAGTAATAGGGTTTGGCGTTCAATTGTTATAAACAATAGAAGAGTGCTAGTGCAAAAAAGCCATTGATCAAAATTTGTACCAGTATAGAGGTATTAATTACTAAGCATCTGGTTGATATTTTTCAATAAACCAATAGTCAAAATATAGACTAGAGTTCCTAGAATGGAGGACATTAGCCTTTTTAGTAGTAGGGTTCGTGGTTCATTTGTTATAAACAATAGAAGAGTGCTAGTGCAAATAACTCATCGACCACAATTGGTACCAGTATAGAAATATTAATTACTCAGCTTGTGGTTATTGTTTTTCAATAAACCAGGGCTCACATTGAAGCTTACAGTTCCTAAAATATTATCCATTAGCCTTTATAGTAGTAGCATTTACGGTTCATTTGTTATAAACAATAGAAGAGCACTACTTGCAAATAACTCCTCGACCACAATTGGTACCACTATAGAAATATTAATTACTCAGCTTCTAGGTATTGTTTTTTAATGAACCAGGGCTCAAATTGTAGCTTAGAGTTCCTAGAATATAGACCAGTAGTCTTTTTAGTAGTCGAGTTTGAGGTTCAATTGTTATAAACAATAGAAGAGCGCTACTTGCAAATAACCCATTGACCACAATTGGTACCAGTATAGAAATATTGATTACTCAGCTTGTGCTTATTGTTTTTTAATAAACTAGGGCTCAAATTGTAGCTTAGAGTTCCTAGAATATTGGCCAGTAGTGTTTTTAGTAGTACAGTTAGCAGTTCGTTTGTTATCAACAATAGAAGAGTGCTACTTGCAAGGAACCCATTGATCACAATTGGTACCAGTATAGAAATATTAATTATTCAGCTTGTGGTTATTGTTTTTTAATGAACCAGGGCTCAAATTGTAGATTAGAGTTGCTAGAATATAGACCGGTAACGTTTTTAGTAGTCGAGTTTGAGGTTCAATTGTTATAAACAATAGAAGAGCGCTACTTGCAAATAACCCATTGACCAAAATTGATATCACTATAGAAATATTAATTACTCAGCTTGCGGTGATTGTTTTTCAATAAACTAGGGCTTAAATTGTAGTTTAGTGTTCCTAGAATATAGACTAGTAGGCCTTTTAGTAGTAGGGTTTGTGATTCATTAGTTATAAACAATAGAAGAGCGCTACTTGCAAATAACCTATTCACCACAATTGGAACCACTATAGAAATATTAATTACTCTGCTTGTGGTTATTGTTTTTTAATGAACCAGGGCTCAAATTGTAGCTTAGAGTTCCTAGAATATAGACCAGTAGTCTTTTTAGTAGTCGAGTTTGAGGTTCAATTGTTATAAACAATAGAAGAGCGCTACTTGCAAATAACCCATTGACCACAATTGGTACCAGTATAGAAATATTGATTACTCAGCTTGTGCTTATTGTTTTTTAATAAACTAGGGCTCAAATTGTAGCTTAGAGTTCCTAGAATATTGGCCAGTAGTCTTTTTAGTAGTCGAGTTTGAGGTTCATTTGTTATAAACAATAGAAGAGCGCTACTGCAAATAACTCAACGACCAAAATTGATACCAGTATAGAAATATTAATTACTCTACTTCTGGATGGTGTTTTTTAATAAACCTGGGCTCATATTGTAGGTTAGAGTTCCTAGAATATAGACCAGTAGTCTTTTTAGTAGTCGAGTTTGAGGTTCATTTGTTATAAACAATAGAAGAGTGCTAGTGCAAATAAGCCATTGACCAAAATTGGTACCAGTATAGAAATATTGATTACTCAGCTTGTGGTTATTGTTTTTTAATGAACCAGGGCTCAAATTGTAGATTATAGTTCATAGAATATAGACCAGTAGTCCTTTTAGTAGTCGAGTTTGCGGTTCATTTGTTATAAACAATAGAAGAGCGCTACTTGCAAGGAACCCATTGATCACAATGGGTACCACTATAGAAATATTAATTACTCAGCTTGTGGTTATTATTTTTCAGTGAACCAGGGCTTAAATTGTAGCTTATAGTACCTAGAATATTATCCATTCGCATTTTTAGTAGTAGCATTTACGGTTCAATTGTTATAAACAATAGAAGAGCGCTACTGCAAATAAGTCTTTGACCAAAATTGGTACCAGTATAGAAATATTAATTACTCAGCTTGTAGTTATTGTTTCTCAATAAAACGGGGCTCAAATTGTAGCATACAGTTCCTAAAATATTGTCCATTCGCCTTTTTAGTAGTAGCATTTACGGTTCAATTGTTATAAACAATAGAATGGCGATACTGTATATAACTCGTAGACTAAAATTGAAACCACTATAGAAATATTAATTTCTCGACACCTAGACGATTCACATCAATGCCCCTTGGCACATATTAAAGTAGAAGGACCCTAGAATAATATCCTACAGTCTTTTGCAAGTAGTCCTTGCAGTTCATTTGTTATAAACAAATATGTCGCGTCATGGTAGATTCCTGAGAAAGTATCTGAAGAAAAATATTTATTTCTCCACTTCTAGACGTCCAATTTCAATGCCCCTTGGCTTAAATTATAGTGAAAGGTCCCAAGAATATAACCTAATAGTCTTGTGCAAGTAGCCTTTGCAGTTCATTTGTTATAAACAAAAATATGTCGCGCCGTGGGTAGATTACACAGAAAGTACCTGAAGAAAAAAATTAATTGCTCGGCTCCTAGACGTCCGATTTTGATGCCCCACGGCTTAAATTAAAGGGAAAGGATCCCTGCAGGTTATCCATATACCAATTTGCCTATAAACAATGCAGTTAATTTGTTATAAACAAATACTATCTATTTTTCGCAGCTACTGAAAAACTATACTTGGAAATGCATTAAAAGTATATGAAGAGTATTCCTTTGACTTTTCCCTTTAATTTGAGTCGCGGATGATCCAAATCGGCCGTTCAGAAGCCGAGAAATAAGCATTTTAAACAAAGTTGCAAAGGCTTGTCGGATGACGATTCGTCCGAAAAATTAACAATTCTTGTTAAAGAAAAAAATTCATTTCTCCGCTTCTAGCAGTCGGATTTGGACGAACCTTGGCTTAAATTAAAGGGAAATGGTCAAGGCATATGCTCCATATACGTATGAATCAATTTTATGCACAGTTTTTGAGTTATTAATAAAAAAAGAAAACATTTGTTTATAACAAAGAAGCTACATTGTTCCTCGGCATAAAACCTACTGCACATTGTAGCAGGAAGTCTCCCCTTTAATTTGAATCGCGGATCATCGAAATCCGACGTCTAAAAACCGAGTAATTAGCATTTAAAGAAAGCTGGAAAATTTTTGTCCGATCCTGTGTTAAGAGAAAAATTCCAATTCTTGAGCGGCAAGAGTATTGACCAAATCGGTGACTTTTTTCGACGCGCCATCTAGCGGCAGAAAGGTGGAACTAAACCTGCAATTTTATCGAAAATTCTTGGATAATTAAAAAATTAATATCTCCGCTTTTAGCCGTCGCATTGGGACAAACAACTACTCACATTAAAGGGGAGACTTGCGGCTACAAGATAAGGTAGGTCTCATCCTGCTAGCATTTCTGGATCGGCAGTTATAAGCGTTTATTTCGTATCATAAAGTATAACATGCGAAGTACAAATGCAATCGCTCTTAAACCTATCAAAGTTTATTTGTGAGCTTCTAAGCTTCAATTCAAGACACGGTGCATTTAAATTGTACATCTAATAGTCGAGAAATTAATTAAATTGTTATGCTTCTTCAGATACTGTCTGACTGCTCAACCACGACGCGATATATTTGTCCATAACAAATGAACTGCTACAGCTACCTTGAAAAGAGTGGAGTATAATATTCTAGGGACCTTCCACTTTAATTTAAGCCTAGGTGCATTTAAATTGTACATCTAGTAGTCGAGAAATTAAT
This sequence comes from Eucera pruinosa, assembly GCA_028830335.1. NCBI lineage: Eukaryota > Metazoa > Arthropoda > Insecta > Hymenoptera > Apidae > Eucera > Eucera pruinosa. Next base: position 3,303,982 of record JAMYCR010000021.1, read on the forward strand.
TAAATTGTTATGCTTCTTCAGATACTGTCTGACTGCTCAACCACGACGCGATATATTTGTCCATAACAAATGAACTGCTACAGCTAGCTTGAAAAGAGTGGAGTATAATATGCTGGGGACCTTCCACTTTAATTTAAGCCTAGGTGCATTTAAATTGTACATCTAGTAGTCGAGAAATTAATTAAATTGTTATGCTTCTTCAGATACTGTCTGACTGCTCAACCACGACGCGATATATTTGTCCATAACAAATGAACTGCTACAGCTAGCTTGAAAAGAGTGGAGTATAATATGCTGGGGACCTTCCACTTTAATTTAAGCCTAGGTGCATTTAAATTGTACATCTAGTAGTCGAGAAATTAATTAAATTGTTATGCTTCTTCAGATACTGTCTGACTGCTCAACCACGACGCGATATATTTGTCCATAACAAATGAACTGCTACAGCTAGCTTGAAAAGAGTGGAGTATAATATTCTAGGGACCTTCCACTTTAATTTAAGCCTAGGTGCATTTAAATTGTACATCTAGTAGTCGAGAAATTAATTAAATTGTTATGCTTCTTCAGATACTGTCTGACTGCTCAACCACGACGCGATATATTTGTCCATAACAAATGAACTGCTACAGCTAGCTTGAAAAGAGTGGAGTATAATATGCTGGGGACCTTCCACTTTAATTTAAGCCTAGGTGCATTTAAATTGTACATCTAGTAGTCGAGAAATTAATTAAATTGTTATGCTTCTTCAGATACTGTCTGACTGCTCAACCACGACGCGATATATTTGTCCATAACAAATGAACTGCTACAGCTAGCTTGAAAAGAGTGGAGTATAATATTCTAGGGACCTTCCACTTTAATTTAAGCCTAGGTGCATTTAAATTGTACATCTAGTAGTCGAGAAATTAATTAAATTGTTATGCTTCTTCAGATACTGTCTGACTGCTCAACCACGACGCGATATATTTGTCCATAACAAATGAACTGCTACAGCTAGCTTGAAAAGAGTGGAGTATAATATGCTGGGGACCTTCCACTTTAATTTAAGCCTAGGTGCATTTAAATTGTACATCTAGTAGTCGAGAAATTAATTAAATTGTTATGCTTCTTCAGATACTGTCTGACTGCTCAACCACGACGCGATATATTTGTCCATAACAAATGAACTGCTACAGCTAGCTTGAAAAGAGTGGAGTATAATATTCTAGGGACCTTCCACTTTAATTTAAGCCTAGGTGCATTTAAATTGTACATCTAGTAGTCGAGAAATTAATTAAATTGTTATGCTTCTTCAGATACTGTCTGACTGCTCAACCACGACGCGATATATTTGTCCATAACAAATGAACTGCTACAGCTAGCTTGAAAAGAGTGGAGTATAATATGCTGGGGACCTTCCACTTTAATTTAAGCCTAGGTGCATTTAAATTGTACATCTAATAGTCGAGAAATTAATTAAATTGTTATGCTTCTTCAGATACTGTCTGACTGCTCAACCACGACGCGATATATTTGTCCATAACAAATGAACTGCTACAGCTAGCTTGAAAAGAGTGGAGTATAATATTCTAGGGACCTTCCACTTTAATTTAAGCCTAGGTGCATTTAAATTGTACATCTAGTAGTCGAGAAATTAATTAAATTGTTATGCTTCTTCAGATACTGTCTGACTGCTCAACCACGACGCGATATATTTGTCCATAACAAATGAACTGCTACAGCTAGCTTGAAAAGAGTGGAGTATAATATGCTGGGGACCTTCCACTTTAATTTAAGCCTAGGTGCATTTAAATTGTACATCTAATAGTCGAGAAATTAATTAAATTGTTATGCTTCTTCAGATACTGTCTGACTGCTCAACCACGACGCGATATATTTGTCCATAACAAATGAACTGCTACAGCTAGCTTGAAAAGAGTGGAGTATAATATTCTAGGGACCTTCCACTTTAATTTAAGCCTAGGTGCATTTAAATTGTACATCTAGTAGTCGAGAAATTAATTAAATTGTTATGCTTCTTCAGATACTGTCTGACTGCTCAACCACGACGCGATATATTTGTCCATAACAAATGAACTGCTACAGCTAGCTTGAAAAGAGTGGAGTATAATATGCTGGGGACCTTCCACTTTAATTTAAGCCTAGGTGCATTTAAATTGTACATCTAGTAGTCGAGAAATTAATTAAATTGTTATGCTTCTTCAGATACTGTCTGACTGCTCAACCACGACGCGATATATTTGTCCATAACAAATGAACTGCTACAGCTAGCTTGAAAAGAGTGGAGTATAATATTCTAGGGACCTTCCACTTTAATTTAAGCCTAGGTGCATTTAAATTGTACATCTAGTAGTCGAGAAATTAATTAAATTGTTATGCTTCTTCAGATACTGTCTGACTGCTCAACCACGACGCGATATATTTGTCCATAACAAATGAACTGCTACAGCTAGCTTGAAAAGAGTGGAGTATAATATGCTGGGGACCTTCCACTTTAATTTAAGCCTAGGTGCATTTAAATTGTACATCTAGTAGTCGAGAAATTAATTAAATTGTTATGCTTCTTCAGATACTGTCTGACTGCTCAACCACGACGCGATATATTTGTCCATAACAAATGAACTGCTACAGCTAGCTTGAAAAGAGTGGAGTATAATATTCTAGGGACCTTCCACTTTAATTTAAGCCTAGGTGCATTTAAATTGTACATCTAGTAGTCGAGAAATTAATTAAATTGTTATGCTTCTTCAGATACTGTCTGACTGCTCAACCACGACGCGATATATTTGTCCATAACAAATGAACTGCTACAGCTAGCTTGAAAAGAGTGGAGTATAATATGCTGGGGACCTTCCACTTTAATTTAAGCCTAGGTGCATTTAAATTGTACATCTAGTAGTCGAGAAATTAATTAAATTGTTATGCTTCTTCAGATACTGTCTGACTGCTCAACCACGACGCGATATATTTGTCCATAACAAATGAACTGCTACAGCTAGCTTGAAAAGAGTGGAGTATAATATGCTGGGGACCTTCCACTTTAATTTAAGCCTAGGTGCATTTAAATTGTACATCTAATAGTCGAGAAATTAATTAAATTGTTATGCTTCTTCAGATACTGTCTGACTGCTCAACCACGACGCGATATATTTGTCCATAACAAATGAACTGCTACAGCTAGCTTGAAAAGAGTGGAGTATAATATGCTGGGGACCTTCCACTTTAATTTAAGCCTAGGTGCATTTAAATTGTACATCTAGTAGTCGAGAAATTAATTAAATTGTTATGCTTCTTCAGATACTGTCTGACTGCTCAACCACGACGCGATATATTTGTCCATAACAAATGAACTGCTACAGCTAGCTTGAAAAGAGTGGAGTATAATATGCTGGGGACCTTCCACTTTAATTTAAGCCTAGGTGCATTTAAATTGTACATCTAGTAGTCGAGAAATTAATTAAATTGTTATGCTTCTTCAGATACTGTCTGACTGCTCAACCACGACGCGATATATTTGTCCATAACAAATGAACTGCTACAGCTAGCTTGAAAAGAGTGGAGTATAATATTCTAGGGACCTTCCACTTTAATTTAAGCCTAGGTGCATTTAAATTGTACATCTAGTAGTCGAGAAATTAATTAAATTGTTATGCTTCTTCAGATACTGTCTGACTGCTCAACCACGACGCGATATATTTGTCCATAACAAATGAACTGCTACAGCTAGCTTGAAAAGAGTGGAGTATAATATGCTGGGGACCTTCCACTTTAATTTAAGCCTAGGTGCATTTAAATTGTACATCTAATAGTCGAGAAATTAATTAAATTGTTATGCTTCTTCAGATACTGTCTGACTGCTCAACCACGACGCGATATATTTGTCCATAACAAATGAACTGCTACAGCTAGCTTGAAAAGAGTGGAGTATAATATTCTAGGGACCTTCCACTTTAATTTAAGCCTAGGTGCATTTAAATTGTACATCTAGTAGTCGAGAAATTAATTAAATTGTTATGCTTCTTCAGATACTGTCTGACTGCTCAACCACGACGCGATATATTTGTCCATAACAAATGAACTGCTACAGCTAGCTTGAAAAGAGTGGAGTATAATATGCTGGGGACCTTCCACTTTAATTTAAGCCTAGGTGCATTTAAATTGTACATCTAGTAGTCGAGAAATTAATTAAATTGTTATGCTTCTTCAGATACTGTCTGACTGCTCAACCACGACGCGATATATTTGTCCATAACAAATGAACTGCTACAGCTAGCTTGAAAAGAGTGGAGTATAATATTCTAGGGACCTTCCACTTTAATTTAAGCCTAGGTGCATTTAAATTGTACATCTAGTAGTCGAGAAATTAATTAAATTGTTATGCTTCTTCAGATACTGTCTGACTGCTCAACCACGACGCGATATATTTGTCCATAACAAATGAACTGCTACAGCTAGCTTGAAAAGAGTGGAGTATAATATGCTGGGGACCTTCCACTTTAATTTAAGCCTAGGTGCATTTAAATTGTACATCTAATAGTCGAGAAATTAATTAAATTGTTATGCTTCTTCAGATACTGTCTGACTGCTCAACCACGACGCGATATATTTGTCCATAACAAATGAACTGCTACAGCTAGCTTGAAAAGAGTGGAGTATAATATGCTGGGGACCTTCCACTTTAATTTAAGCCTAGGTGCATTTAAATTGTACATCTAGTAGTCGAGAAATTAATTAAATTGTTATGCTTCTTCAGATACTGTCTGACTGCTCAACCACGACGCGATATATTTGTCCATAACAAATGAACTGCTACAGCTAGCTTGAAAAGAGTGGAGTATAATATGCTGGGGACCTTCCACTTTAATTTAAGCCTAGGTGCATTTAAATTGTACATCTAGTAGTCGAGAAATTAATTAAATTGTTATGCTTCTTCAGATACTGTCTGACTGCTCAACCACGACGCGATATATTTGTCCATAACAAATGAACTGCTACAGCTAGCTTGAAAAGAGTGGAGTATAATATTCTAGGGACCTTCCACTTTAATTTAAGCCTAGGTGCATTTAAATTGTACATCTAGTAGTCGAGAAATTAATTAAATTGTTATGCTTCTTCAGATACTGTCTGACTGCTCAACCACGACGCGATATATTTGTCCATAACAAATGAACTGCTACAGCTAGCTTGAAAAGAGTGGAGTATAATATGCTGGGGACCTTCCACTTTAATTTAAGCCTAGGTGCATTTAAATTGTACATCTAATAGTCGAGAAATTAATTAAATTGTTATGCTTCTTCAGATACTGTCTGACTGCTCAACCACGACGCGATATATTTGTCCATAACAAATGAACTGCTACAGCTAGCTTGAAAAGAGTGGAGTATAATATGCTGGGGACCTTCCACTTTAATTTAAGCCTAGGTGCATTTAAATTGTACATCTAGTAGTCGAGAAATTAATTAAATTGTTATGCTTCTTCAGATACTGTCTGACTGCTCAACCACGACGCGATATATTTGTCCATAACAAATGAACTGCTACAGCTAGCTTGAAAAGAGTGGAGTATAATATGCTGGGGACCTTCCACTTTAATTTAAGCCTAGGTGCATTTAAATTGTACATCTAGTAGTCGAGAAATTAATTAAATTGTTATGCTTCTTCAGATACTGTCTGACTGCTCAACCACGACGCGATATATTTGTCCATAACAAATGAACTGCTACAGCTAGCTTGAAAAGAGTGGAGTATAATATTCTAGGGACCTTCCACTTTAATTTAAGCCTAGGTGCATTTAAATTGTACATCTAGTAGTCGAGAAATTAATTAAATTGTTATGCTTCTTCAGATACTGTCTGACTGCTCAACCACGACGCGATATATTTGTCCATAACAAATGAACTGCTACAGCTAGCTTGAAAAGAGTGGAGTATAATATGCTGGGGACCTTCCACTTTAATTTAAGCCTAGGTGCATTTAAATTGTACATCTAATAGTCGAGAAATTAATTAAATTGTTATGCTTCTTCAGATACTGTCTGACTGCTCAACCACGACGCGATATATTTGTCCATAACAAATGAACTGCTACAGCTAGCTTGAAAAGAGTGGAGTATAATATTCTAGGGACCTTCCACTTTAATTTAAGCCTAGGTGCATTTAAATTGTACATCTAGTAGTCGAGAAATTAATTAAATTGTTATGCTTCTTCAGATACTGTCTGACTGCTCAACCACGACGCGATATATTTGTCCATAACAAATGAACTGCTACAGCTAGCTTGAAAAGAGTGGAGTATAATATGCTGGGGACCTTCCACTTTAATTTAAGCCTAGGTGCATTTAAATTGTACATCTAATAGTCGAGAAATTAATTAAATTGTTATGCTTCTTCAGATACTGTCTGACTGCTCAACCACGACGCGATATATTTGTCCATAACAAATGAACTGCTACAGCTAGCTTGAAAAGAGTGGAGTATAATATGCTGGGGACCTTCCACTTTAATTTAAGCCTAGGTGCATTTAAATTGTACATCTAGTAGTCGAGAAATTAATTAAATTGTTATGCTTCTTCAGATACTGTCTGACTGCTCAACCACGACGCGATATATTTGTCCATAACAAATGAACTGCTACAGCTAGCTTGAAAAGAGTGGAGTATAATATTCTAGGGACCTTCCACTTTAATTTAAGCCTAGGTGCATTTAAATTGTACATCTAGTAGTCGAGAAATTAATTAAATTGTTATGCTTCTTCAGATACTGTCTGACTGCTCAACCACGACGCGATATATTTGTCCATAACAAATGAACTGCTACAGCTAGCTTGAAAAGAGTGGAGTATAATATGCTGGGGACCTTCCACTTTAATTTAAGCCTAGGTGCATTTAAATTGTACATCTAGTAGTCGAGAAATTAATTAAATTGTTATGCTTCTTCAGATACTGTCTGACTGCTCAACCACGACGCGATATATTTGTCCATAACAAATGAACTGCTACAGCTAGCTTGAAAAGAGTGGAGTATAATATGCTGGGGACCTTCCACTTTAATTTAAGCCTAGGTGCATTTAAATTGTACATCTAATAGTCGAGAAATTAATTAAATTGTTATGCTTCTTCAGATACTGTCTGACTGCTCAACCACGACGCGATATATTTGTCCATAACAAATGAACTGCTACAGCTAGCTTGAAAAGAGTGGAGTATAATATTCTAGGGACCTTCCACTTTAATTTAAGCCTAGGTGCATTTAAATTGTACATCTAGTAGTCGAGAAATTAATTAAATTGTTATGCTTCTTCAGATACTGTCTGACTGCTCAACCACGACGCGATATATTTGTCCATAACAAATGAACTGCTACAGCTAGCTTGAAAAGAGTGGAGTATAATATGCTGGGGACCTTCCACTTTAATTTAAGCCTAGGTGCATTTAAATTGTACATCTAGTAGTCGAGAAATTAATTAAATTGTTATGCTTCTTCAGATACTGTCTGACTGCTCAACCACGACGCGATATATTTGTCCATAACAAATGAACTGCTACAGCTAGCTTGAAAAGAGTGGAGTATAATATTCTAGGGACCTTCCACTTTAATTTAAGCCTAGGTGCATTTAAATTGTACATCTAGTAGTCGAGAAATTAATTAAATTGTTATGCTTCTTCAGATACTGTCTGACTGCTCAACCACGACGCGATATATTTGTCCATAACAAATGAACTGCTACAGCTAGCTTGAAAAGAGTGGAGTATAATATGCTGGGGACCTTCCACTTTAATTTAAGCCTAGGTGCATTTAAATTGTACATCTAATAGTCGAGAAATTAATTAAATTGTTATGCTTCTTCAGATACTGTCTGACTGCTCAACCACGACGCGATATATTTGTCCATAACAAATGAACTGCTACAGCTAGCTTGAAAAGAGTGGAGTATAATATGCTGGGGACCTTCCACTTTAATTTAAGCCTAGGTGCATTTAAATTGTACATCTAGTAGTCGAGAAATTAATTAAATTGTTATGCTTCTTCAGATACTGTCTGACTGCTCAACCACGACGCGATATATTTGTCCATAACAAATGAACTGCTACAGCTAGCTTGAAAAGAGTGGAGTATAATATGCTGGGGACCTTCCACTTTAATTTAAGCCTAGGTGCATTTAAATTGTACATCTAATAGTCGAGAAATTAATTAAATTGTTATGCTTCTTCAGATACTGTCTGACTGCTCAACCACGACGCGATATATTTGTCCATAACAAATGAACTGCTACAGCTAGCTTGAAAAGAGTGGAGTATAATATGCTGGGGACCTTCCACTTTAATTTAAGCCTAGGTGCATTTAAATTGTACATCTAGTAGTCGAGAAATTAATTAAATTGTTATGCTTCTTCAGATACTGTCTGACTGCTCAACCACGACGCGATATATTTGTCCATAACAAATGAACTGCTACAGCTAGCTTGAAAAGAGTGGAGTATAATATGCTGGGGACCTTCCACTTTAATTTAAGCCTAGGTGCATTTAAATTGTACATCTAATAGTCGAGAAATTAATTAAATTGTTATGCTTCTTCAGATACTGTCTGACTGCTCAACCACGACGCGATATATTTGTCCATAACAAATGAACTGCTACAGCTAGCTTGAAAAGAGTGGAGTATAATATTCTAGGGACCTTCCACTTTAATTTAAGCCTAGGTGCATTTAAATTGTACATCTAGTAGTCGAGAAATTAATTAAATTGTTATGCTTCTTCAGATACTGTCTGACTGCTCAACCACGACGCGATATATTTGTCCATAACAAATGAACTGCTACAGCTAGCTTGAAAAGAGTGGAGTATAATATGCTGGGGACCTTCCACTTTAATTTAAGCCTAGGTGCATTTAAATTGTACATCTAGTAGTCGAGAAATTAATTAAATTGTTATGCTTCTTCAGATACTGTCTGACTGCTCAACCACGACGCGATATATTTGTCCATAACAAATGAACTGCTACAGCTAGCTTGAAAAGAGTGGAGTATAATATTCTAGGGACCTTCCACTTTAATTTAAGCCTAGGTGCATTTAAATTGTACATCTAGTAGTCGAGAAATTAATTAAATTGTTATGCTTCTTCAGATACTGTCTGACTGCTCAACCACGACGCGATATATTTGTCCATAACAAATGAACTGCTACAGCTAGCTTGAAAAGAGTGGAGTATAATATGCTGGGGACCTTCCACTTTAATTTAAGCCTAGGTGCATTTAAATTGTACATCTAATAGTCGAGAAATTAATTAAATTGTTATGCTTCTTCAGATACTGTCTGACTGCTCAACCACGACGCGATATATTTGTCCATAACAAATGAACTGCTACAGCTAGCTTGAAAAGAGTGGAGTATAATATGCTGGGGACCTTCCACTTTAATTTAAGCCTAGGTGCATTTAAATTGTACATCTAGTAGTCGAGAAATTAATTAAATTGTTATGCTTCTTCAGATACTGTCTGACTGCTCAACCACGACGCGATATATTTGTCCATAACAAATGAACTGCTACAGCTAGCTTGAAAAGAGTGGAGTATAATATGCTGGGGACCTTCCACTTTAATTTAAGCCTAGGTGCATTTAAATTGTACATCTAATAGTCGAGAAATTAATTAAATTGTTATGCTTCTTCAGATACTGTCTGACTGCTCAACCACGACGCGATATATTTGTCCATAACAAATGAACTGCTACAGCTAGCTTGAAAAGAGTGGAGTATAATATGCTGGGGACCTTCCACTTTAATTTAAGCCTAGGTGCATTTAAATTGTACATCTAGTAGTCGAGAAATTAATTAAATTGTTATGCTTCTTCAGATACTGTCTGACTGCTCAACCACGACGCGATATATTTGTCCATAACAAATGAACTGCTACAGCTAGCTTGAAAAGAGTGGAGTATAATATGCTGGGGACCTTCCACTTTAATTTAAGCCTAGGTGCATTTAAATTGTACATCTAGTAGTCGAGAAATTAATTAAATTGTTATGCTTCTTCAGATACTGTCTGACTGCTCAACCACGACGCGATATATTTGTCCATAACAAATGAACTGCTACAGCTAGCTTGAAAAGAGTGGAGTATAATATTCTAGGGACCTTCCACTTTAATTTAAGCCTAGGTGCATTTAAATTGTACATCTAGTAGTCGAGAAATTAATTAAATTGTTATGCTTCTTCAGATACTGTCTGACTGCTCAACCACGACGCGATATATTTGTCCATAACAAATGAACTGCTACAGCTAGCTTGAAAAGAGTGGAGTATAATATGCTGGGGACCTTCCACTTTAATTTAAGCCTAGGTGCATTTAAATTGTACATCTAGTAGTCGAGAAATTAATTAAATTGTTATGCTTCTTCAGATACTGTCTGACTGCTCAACCACGACGCGATATATTTGTCCATAACAAATGAACTGCTACAGCTAGCTTGAAAAGAGTGGAGTATAATATTCTAGGGACCTTCCACTTTAATTTAAGCCTAGGTGCATTTAAATTGTACATCTAGTAGTCGAGAAATTAATTAAATTGTTATGCTTCTTCAGATACTGTCTGACTGCTCAACCACGACGCGATATATTTGTCCATAACAAATGAACTGCTACAGCTAGCTTGAAAAGAGTGGAGTATAATATGCTGGGGACCTTCCACTTTAATTTAAGCCTAGGTGCATTTAAATTGTACATCTAGTAGTCGAGAAATTAATTAAATTGTTATGCTTCTTCAGATACTGTCTGACTGCTCAACCACGACGCGATATATTTGTCCATAACAAATGAACTGCTACAGCTAGCTTGAAAAGAGTGGAGTATAATATGCTGGGGACCTTCCACTTTAATTTAAGCCTAGGTGCATTTAAATTGTACATCTAATAGTCGAGAAATTAATTAAATTGTTATGCTTCTTCAGATACTGTCTGACTGCTCAACCACGACGCGATATATTTGTCCATAACAAATGAACTGCTACAGCTAGCTTGAAAAGAGTGGAGTATAATATTCTAGGGACCTTCCACTTTAATTTAAGCCTAGGTGCATTTAAATTGTACATCTAGTAGTCGAGAAATTAATTAAATTGTTATGCTTCTTCAGATACTGTCTGACTGCTCAACCACGACGCGATATATTTGTCCATAACAAATGAACTGCTACAGCTAGCTTGAAAAGAGTGGAGTATAATATGCTGGGGACCTTCCACTTTAATTTAAGCCTAGGTGCATTTAAATTGTACATCTAGTAGTCGAGAAATTAATTAAATTGTTATGCTTCTTCAGATACTGTCTGACTGCTCAACCACGACGCGATATATTTGTCCATAACAAATGAACTGCTACAGCTAGCTTGAAAAGAGTGGAGTATAATATTCTAGGGACCTTCCACTTTAATTTAAGCCTAGGTGCATTTAAATTGTACATCTAGTAGTCGAGAAATTAATTAAATTGTTATGCTTCTTCAGATACTGTCTGACTGCTCAACCACGACGCGATATATTTGTCCATAACAAATGAACTGCTACAGCTAGCTTGAAAAGAGTGGAGTATAATATGCTGGGGACCTTCCACTTTAATTTAAGCCTAGGTGCATTTAAATTGTACATCTAATAGTCGAGAAATTAATTAAATTGTTATGCTTCTTCAGATACTGTCTGACTGCTCAACCACGACGCGATATATTTGTCCATAACAAATGAACTGCTACAGCTAGCTTGAAAAGAGTGGAGTATAATATGCTGGGGACCTTCCACTTTAATTTAAGCCTAGGTGCATTTAAATTGTACATCTAGTAGTCGAGAAATTAATTAAATTGTTATGCTTCTTCAGATACTGTCTGACTGCTCAACCACGACGCGATATATTTGTCCATAACAAATGAACTGCTACAGCTAGCTTGAAAAGAGTGGAGTATAATATGCTGGGGACCTTCCACTTTAATTTAAGCCTAGGTGCATTTAAATTGTACATCTAGTAGTCGAGAAATTAATTAAATTGTTATGCTTCTTCAGATACTGTCTGACTGCTCAACCACGACGCGATATATTTGTCCATAACAAATGAACTGCTACAGCTAGCTTGAAAAGAGTGGAGTATAATATTCTAGGGGCCTTCCACTTTAATTTAAGCCTAGGTGCATTTAAATTGTACATCTAGTAGTCGAGAAATTAATTAAATTGTTATGCTTCTTCAGATACTGTCTGACTGCTCAACCACGACGCGATATATTTGTCCATAACAAATGAACTGCTACAGCTAGCTTGAAAAGAGTGGAGTATAATATGCTGGGGACCTTCCACTTTAATTTAAGCCTAGGTGCATTTAAATTGTACATCTAATAGTCGAGAAATTAATTAAATTGTTATGCTTCTTCAGATACTGTCTGACTGCTCAACCACGACGCGATATATTTGTCCATAACAAATGAACTGCTACAGCTAGCTTGAAAAGAGTGGAGTATAATATGCTGGGGACCTTCCACTTTAATTTAAGCCTAGGTGCATTTAAATTGTACATCTAGTAGTCGAGAAATTAATTAAATTGTTATGCTTCTTCAGATACTGTCTGACTGCTCAACCACGACGCGATATATTTGTCCATAACAAATGAACTGCTACAGCTAGCTTGAAAAGAGTGGAGTATAATATGCTGGGGACCTTCCACTTTAATTTAAGCCTAGGTGCATTTAAATTGTACATCTAGTAGTCGAGAAATTAATTAAATTGTTATGCTTCTTCAGATACTGTCTGACTGCTCAACCACGACGCGATATATTTGTCCATAACAAATGAACTGCTACAGCTAGCTTGAAAAGAGTGGAGTATAATATTCTAGGGACCTTCCACTTTAATTTAAGCCTAGGTGCATTTAAATTGTACATCTAGTAGTCGAGAAATTAATTAAATTGTTATGCTTCTTCAGATACTGTCTGACTGCTCAACCACGACGCGATATATTTGTCCATAACAAATGAACTGCTACAGCTAGCTTGAAAAGAGTGGAGTATAATATGCTGGGGACCTTCCACTTTAATTTAAGCCTAGGTGCATTTAAATTGTACATCTAATAGTCGAGAAATTAATTAAATTGTTATGCTTCTTCAGATACTGTCTGACTGCTCAACCACGACGCGATATATTTGTCCATAACAAATGAACTGCTACAGCTAGCTTGAAAAGAGTGGAGTATAATATTCTAGGGACCTTCCACTTTAATTTAAGCCTAGGTGCATTTAAATTGTACATCTAGTAGTCGAGAAATTAATTAAATTGTTATGCTTCTTCAGATACTGTCTGACTGCTCAACCACGACGCGATATATTTGTCCATAACAAATGAACTGCTACAGCTAGCTTGAAAAGAGTGGAGTATAATATGCTGGGGACCTTCCACTTTAATTTAAGCCTAGGTGCATTTAAATTGTACATCTAATAGTCGAGAAATTAATTAAATTGTTATGCTTCTTCAGATACTGTCTGACTGCTCAACCACGACGCGATATATTTGTCCATAACAAATGAACTGCTACAGCTAGCTTGAAAAGAGTGGAGTATAATATGCTGGGGACCTTCCACTTTAATTTAAGCCTAGGTGCATTTAAATTGTACATCTAGTAGTCGAGAAATTAATTAAATTGTTATGCTTCTTCAGATACTGTCTGACTGCTCAACCACGACGCGATATATTTGTCCATAACAAATGAACTGCTACAGCTAGCTTGAAAAGAGTGGAGTATAATATTCTAGGGACCTTCCACTTTAATTTAAGCCTAGGTGCATTTAAATTGTACATCTAGTAGTCGAGAAATTAATTAAATTGTTATGCTTCTTCAGATACTGTCTGACTGCTCAACCACGACGCGATATATTTGTCCATAACAAATGAACTGCTACAGCTAGCTTGAAAAGAGTGGAGTATAATATGCTGGGGACCTTCCACTTTAATTTAAGCCTAGGTGCATTTAAATTGTACATCTAATAGTCGAGAAATTAATTAAATTGTTATGCTTCTTCAGATACTGTCTGACTGCTCAACCACGACGCGATATATTTGTCCATAACAAATGAACTGCTACAGCTAGCTTGAAAAGAGTGGAGTATAATATGCTGGGGACCTTCCACTTTAATTTAAGCCTAGGTGCATTTAAATTGTACATCTAGTAGTCGAGAAATTAATTAAATTGTTATGCTTCTTCAGATACTGTCTGACTGCTCAACCACGACGCGATATATTTGTCCATAACAAATGAACTGCTACAGCTAGCTTGAAAAGAGTGGAGTATAATATTCTAGGGACCTTCCACTTTAATTTAAGCCTAGGTGCATTTAAATTGTACATCTAGTAGTCGAGAAATTAATTAAATTGTTATGCTTCTTCAGATACTGTCTGACTGCTCAACCACGACGCGATATATTTGTCCATAACAAATGAACTGCTACAGCTAGCTTGAAAAGAGTGGAGTATAATATGCTGGGGACCTTCCACTTTAATTTAAGCCTAGGTGCATTTAAATTGTACATCTAATAGTCGAGAAATTAATTAAATTGTTATGCTTCTTCAGATACTGTCTGACTGCTCAACCACGACGCGATATATTTGTCCATAACAAATGAACTGCTACAGCTAGCTTGAAAAGAGTGGAGTATAATATGCTGGGGACCTTCCACTTTAATTTAAGCCTAGGTGCATTTAAATTGTACATCTAATAGTCGAGAAATTAATTAAATTGTTATGCTTCTTCAGATACTGTCTGACTGCTCAACCACGACGCGATATATTTGTCCATAACAAATGAACTGCTACAGCTAGCTTGAAAAGAGTGGAGTATAATATGCTGGGGACCTTCCACTTTAATTTAAGCCTAGGTGCATTTAAATTGTACATCTAGTAGTCGAGAAATTAATTAAATTGTTATGCTTCTTCAGATACTGTCTGACTGCTCAACCACGACGCGATATATTTGTCCATAACAAATGAACTGCTACAGCTAGCTTGAAAAGAGTGGAGTATAATATGCTGGGGACCTTCCACTTTAATTTAAGCCTAGGTGCATTTAAATTGTACATCTAATAGTCGAGAAATTAATTAAATTGTTATGCTTCTTCAGATACTGTCTGACTGCTCAACCACGACGCGATATATTTGTCCATAACAAATGAACTGCTACAGCTAGCTTGAAAAGAGTGGAGTATAATATTCTAGGGACCTTCCACTTTAATTTAAGCCTAGGTGCATTTAAATTGTACATCTAGTAGTCGAGAAATTAATTAAATTGTTATGCTTCTTCAGATACTGTCTGACTGCTCAACCACGACGCGATATATTTGTCCATAACAAATGAACTGCTACAGCTAGCTTGAAAAGAGTGGAGTATAATATGCTGGGGACCTTCCACTTTAATTTAAGCCTAGGTGCATTTAAATTGTACATCTAATAGTCGAGAAATTAATTAAATTGTTATGCTTCTTCAGATACTGTCTGACTGCTCAACCACGACGCGATATATTTGTCCATAACAAATGAACTGCTACAGCTAGCTTGAAAAGAGTGGAGTATAATATGCTGGGGACCTTCCACTTTAATTTAAGCCTAGGTGCATTTAAATTGTACATCTAGTAGTCGAGAAATTAATTAAATTGTTATGCTTCTTCAGATACTGTCTGACTGCTCAACCACGACGCGATATATTTGTCCATAACAAATGAACTGCTACAGCTAGCTTGAAAAGAGTGGAGTATAATATGCTGGGGACCTTCCACTTTAATTTAAGCCTAGGTGCATTTAAATTGTACATCTAGTAGTCGAGAAATTAATTAAATTGTTATGCTTCTTCAGATACTGTCTGACTGCTCAACCACGACGCGATATATTTGTCCATAACAAATGAACTGCTACAGCTAGCTTGAAAAGAGTGGAGTATAATATTCTAGGGACCTTCCACTTTAATTTAAGCCTAGGTGCATTTAAATTGTACATCTAGTAGTCGAGAAATTAATTAAATTGTTATGCTTCTTCAGATACTGTCTGACTGCTCAACCACGACGCGATATATTTGTCCATAACAAATGAACTGCTACAGCTAGCTTGAAAAGAGTGGAGTATAATATGCTGGGGACCTTCCACTTTAATTTAAGCCTAGGTGCATTTAAATTGTACATCTAATAGTCGAGAAATTAATTAAATTGTTATGCTTCTTCAGATACTGTCTGACTGCTCAACCACGACGCGATATATTTGTCCATAACAAATGAACTGCTACAGCTAGCTTGAAAAGAGTGGAGTATAATATGCTGGGGACCTTCCACTTTAATTTAAGCCTAGGTGCATTTAAATTGTACATCTAGTAGTCGAGAAATTAATTAAATTGTTATGCTTCTTCAGATACTGTCTGACTGCTCAACCACGACGCGATATATTTGTCCATAACAAATGAACTGCTACAGCTAGCTTGAAAAGAGTGGAGTATAATATTCTAGGGACCTTCCACTTTAATTTAAGCCTAGGTGCATTTAAATTGTACATCTAGTAGTCGAGAAATTAATTAAATTGTTATGCTTCTTCAGATACTGTCTGACTGCTCAACCACGACGCGATATATTTGTCCATAACAAATGAACTGCTACAGCTAGCTTGAAAAGAGTGGAGTATAATATGCTGGGGACCTTCCACTTTAATTTAAGCCTAGGTGCATTTAAATTGTACATCTAGTAGTCGAGAAATTAATTAAATTGTTATGCTTCTTCAGATACTGTCTGACTGCTCAACCACGACGCGATATATTTGTCCATAACAAATGAACTGCTACAGCTAGCTTGAAAAGAGTGGAGTATAATATTCTAGGGACCTTCCACTTTAATTTAAGCCTAGGTGCATTTAAATTGTACATCTAGTAGTCGAGAAATTAATTAAATTGTTATGCTTCTTCAGATACTGTCTGACTGCTCAACCACGACGCGATATATTTGTCCATAACAAATGAACTGCTACAGCTAGCTTGAAAAGAGTGGAGTATAATATGCTGGGGACCTTCCACTTTAATTTAAGCCTAGGTGCATTTAAATTGTACATCTAGTAGTCGAGAAATTAATTAAATTGTTATGCTTCTTCAGATACTGTCTGACTGCTCAACCACGACGCGATATATTTGTCCATAACAAATGAACTGCTACAGCTAGCTTGAAAAGAGTGGAGTATAATATGCTGGGGACCTTCCACTTTAATTTAAGCCTAGGTGCATTTAAATTGTACATCTAGTAGTCGAGAAATTAATTAAATTGTTATGCTTCTTCAGATACTGTCTGACTGCTCAACCACGACGCGATATATTTGTCCATAACAAATGAACTGCTACAGCTAGCTTGAAAAGAGTGGAGTATAATATTCTAGGGACCCTCCACTTTAATTTAAGCCTAGGTGCATTTAAATTGTACATCTAGTAGTCGAGAAATTAATTAAATTGTTATGCTTCTTCAGATACTGTCTGACTGCTCAACCACGACGCGATATATTTGTCCATAACAAATGAACTGCTACAGCTAGCTTGAAAAGAGTGGAGTATAATATTCTAGGGACCCTCCACTTTAATTTAAGCCTAGGTGCATTTAAATTGTACATCTAGTAGTCGAGAAATTAATTAAATTGTTATGCTTCTTCAGATACTGTCTGACTGCTCAACCACGACGCGATATATTTGTCCATAACAAATGAACTGCTACAGCTAGCTTGAAAAGAGTGGAGTATAATATTCTAGGGACCTTCCCCTTTAATTTAAGCCTAGGTGCATTTAAATTGTACAGCTAGTAGTCGAGAAATTAATTAAATTGTTATGCTTCTTCAGATACTGTCTGACTGCTCAACCACGACGCGATATATTTGTCCATAACAAATGAACTGCTACAGCTAGCTTGAAAAGAGTGGAGTATAATATTCTAGGGACCTTCCCCTTTAATTTAAGCCTAGGTGCATTTAAATTGTACAGCTAGTAGTCGAGAAATTAATTAAATTGTTATGCTTCTTCAGATACTGTCTGACTGCTCAACCACGACGCGATATATTTGTCCATAACAAATGAACTGCTACAGCTAGCTTGAAAAGAGTGGAGTATAATATTCTAGGGACCCTCCTCTTTAATTTAAGCCTAGGTGCATTTAAATTGTACATCTAGTAGTCGAGAAATTAATTAAATTGTTATGCTTCTTCAGATACTGTCTGACTGCTCAACCACGACGCGATATATTTGTCCATAACAAATGAACTGCTACAGCTAGCTTGAAAAGAGTGGAGTATAATATGCTGGGGACCTTCCACTTTAATTTAAGCCTAGGTGCATTTAAATTGTACATCTAGTAGTCGAGAAATTAATTAAATTGTTATGCTTCTTCAGATACTGTCTGACTGCTCAACCACGACGCGATATATTTGTCCATAACAAATGAACTGCTACAGCTAGCTTGAAAAGAGTGGAGTATAATATTCTAGGGACCCTCCACTTTAATTTAAGCCTAGGTGCATTTAAATTGTACATCTAGTAGTCGAGAAATTAATTAAATTGTTATGCTTCTTCAGATACTGTCTGACTGCTCAACCACGACGCGATATATTTGTCCATAACAAATGAACTGCTACAGCTAGCTTGAAAAGAGTGGAGTATAATATTCTAGGGACCTTCCCCTTTAATTTAAGCCTAGGTGCATTTAAATTGTACAGCTAGTAGTCGAGAAATTAATTAAATTGTTATGCTTCTTCAGATACTGTCTGACTGCTCAACCACGACGCGATATATTTGTCCATAACAAATGAACTGCTACAGCTAGCTTGAAAAGAGTGGAGTATAATATTCTAGGGACCTTCCCCTTTAATTTAAGCCTAGGTGCATTTAAATTGTACAGCTAGTAGTCGAGAAATTAATTAAATTGTTATGCTTCTTCAGATACTGTCTGACTGCTCAACCACGACGCGATATATTTGTCCATAACAAATGAACTGCTACAGCTAGCTTGAAAAGAGTGGAGTATAATATTCTAGGGACCCTCCACTTTAATTTAAGCCTAGGTGCATTTAAATTGTACATCTAGTAGTCGAGAAATTAATTAAATTGTTATGCTTCTTCAGATACTGTCTGACTGCTCAACCACGACGCGATATATTTGTCCATAACAAATGAACTGCTACAGCTAGCTTGAAAAGAGTGGAGTATAATATGCTGGGGACCTTCCACTTTAATTTAAGCCTAGGTGCATTTAAATTGTACATCTAGTAGTCGAGAAATTAATTAAATTGTTATGCTTCTTCAGATACTGTCTGACTGCTCAACCACGACGCGATATATTTGTCCATAACAAATGAACTGCTACAGCTAGCTTGAAAAGAGTGGAGTATAATATTCTAGGGACCCTCCACTTTAATTTAAGCCTAGGTGCATTTAAATTGTACATCTAGTAGTCGAGAAATTAATTAAATTGTTATGCTTCTTCAGATACTGTCTGACTGCTCAACCACGACGCGATATATTTGTCCATAACAAATGAACTGCTACAGCTAGCTTGAAAAGAGTGGAGTATAATATTCTAGGGACCTTCCCCTTTAATTTAAGCCTAGGTGCATTTAAATTGTACAGCTAGTAGTCGAGAAATTAATTAAATTGTTATGCTTCTTCAGATACTGTCTGACTGCTCAACCACGACGCGATATATTTGTCCATAACAAATGAACTGCTACAGCTAGCTTGAAAAGAGTGGAGTATAATATTCTAGGGACCCTCCACTTTAATTTAAGCCTAGGTGCATTTAAATTGTACATCTAGTAGTCGAGAAATTAATTAAATTGTTATGCTTCTTCAGATACTGTCTGACTGCTCAACCACGACGCGATATATTTGTCCATAACAAATGAACTGCTACAGCTAGCTTGAAAAGAGTGGAGTATAATATTCTAGGGACCTTCCCCTTTAATTTAAGCCTAGGTGCATTTAAATTGTACAGCTAGTAGTCGAGAAATTAATTAAATTGTTATGCTTCTTCAGATACTGTCTGACTGCTCAACCACGACGCGATATATTTGTCCATAACAAATGAACTGCTACAGCTAGCTTGAAAAGAGTGGAGTATAATATTCTAGGGACCTTCCCCTTTAATTTAAGCCTAGGTGCATTTAAATTGTACAGCTAGTAGTCGAGAAATTAATTAAATTGTTATGCTTCTTCAGATACTGTCTGACTGCTCAACCACGACGCGATATATTTGTCCATAACAAATGAACTGCTACAGCTAGCTTGAAAAGAGTGGAGTATAATATTCTAGGGACCTTCCACTTTAATTTAAGCCTAGGTGCATTTAAATTGTACATCTAGTAGTCGAGAAATTAATTAAATTGTTATGCTTCTTCAGATACTGTCTGACTAAAAATGTCCACGACCAAAAATGTCCATGTTTAAAATATCTAATATACAAATGTCTATATTTAAAATATCTGAAACATATAAATGTTAAACACATAAATATCTATCATTAAAATTGTCTACCATTAAAAGTGTTCAGGTTCAATATACCTAAGACACCATATAAGTGTTTATAATCAAAAATTATTGTCCAAGATTGATAAAAAGATAGATACACCAAAATATAGAAATCAATTCGTGTTGAAAAATATCTCAGCCATTTAAATACGTACTTACATCGGTCACGTTGCTTCTAAACGCGTAATGCGAGTGAATCAAACGATCGAGGTGCTTCAGATCCGCTCGCGATTCGTCGAAAGTGAACTGAAGATACGCCAAACAGTATTGACCTCGTATCCCGTCGCTTCCGTCGATCCCGATGCACTCGTCGAAGTCGCCGAATTGATTTACGTTCCCGTTCAGGAGGCCGGACGGTATTTTAGCCGTCGCGTCGTACACTTTGAATAAAGAGGAAAGTTACGAGTAGTAAAATAGAAATCTCAATACTATAATAATAATAACAATTACGACAACGAAATAGAACTCAATCACGTTAATAAAATAGAAGCGTAAGTGTTACGACGATCATTAGATTATATCTCTATTAATCATCGCAAATCAACTCAAAGTCTTCTGTTAATCAAATACGTAAGAAAGTCTCGATAAAGAAAAGAAAAAGAAGGTTGGAAAAGAATTTGCGAGAAAGTTTAAATGACGAAGATTAAAGACGAATTTGTCAATTGATCTTCGATCACTTTGAATTCGTTGATCGAATGAGAGGGGGGGGGGGGGGGGGGGAAAAAAAGGAGAAGTTTCTCTCGTAAGGTATTCCAAATGTGTCCTCTCATCGGTCCGTATTGCGATTCGTTTCGGTTGCATATTTCGTAAGCTTGATTTCGTTCACAACTTCTTCCATTGTCACGAACTCGTTCGAACGAAAATTCCAAACTACTACCAATTGAAGAATATTTATTTACTTCGTTTCAATCGGAGGAATACAATTGTTTTTTTTTCGTAAAATGGAAAAAGATTAGTATTTTATGTTTAATACGCAAGGTTGGTAATTTGTTCGAATTGTTAGAGGGATAATGTTGCACTGTAATGAAGAGATTATTTGGGATCAAGTGTGACAAGTTAATGCAACTTTGTTGATATTGAAAATTAAGAGTAACTGTTAATGGAAATTTTTAGTAAATTACAGTAATTATTACAGTTAATAGCAATTGATTTATAAATATTGAAAATTAAGAGCAATTGGTAAGAGAAACTTTTAGTAAATTACAATAATTATTACAGTTAATAGCAATAGGAAGTTTGACGAATAATTGGTTGGATTGAATATTGAAAATTAGCAACAATTGCT
Organism: Eucera pruinosa; assembly: GCA_028830335.1. Classification (NCBI taxonomy): domain Eukaryota; kingdom Metazoa; phylum Arthropoda; class Insecta; order Hymenoptera; family Apidae; genus Eucera; species Eucera pruinosa. Next base: position 3,325,800 of record JAMYCR010000021.1, read on the forward strand.
AATAGAAATTTTTAGTAAATTACTATAATTAGTACAGTTAATAGCAATAGGAAACTTAATGAAACACTGCTTCGATTAAATCTTGAAAATTAGCACCAATTGTTAATAGAAACTTTTAGTAAATGACTATAATTATTACAGTTCATAACAATTAACTTAAAAATCTTGAAAATTACCAGCAACTGTTAACAAAATTCTTTAGTAAATTACAATAATTATTTCAGTTAATAACAATTAATTTAAAAATCTTGAAAATTACCAGCAACTGCTAATAGAAACTTTTAGTAAATTACACTAATTATTGCAGTTAATAGCAATAAGAAATTCAACGAATAATTGCTTAGATTAAATCTTGAAAATTGGCACCAATTGTTAATAGAAACTTTAAGTAAATTACAATAATTATAACAGTTAATAGCAATAGGAAATTTGACGAATAATTGCTTAGATTAAATCTTGAAAATTGGCACCAATTGTTAATAGAAACTTTAAGTAAATTACAATAATTATTACAGTTAATAGCAATAGGAAATTTGACGAATAATTGCTTGGATTGAATCGTGAAAATTAGCACCAATTGTTAATAGAAGCTTTAAGTAAATTACAATAATTATATTACAGTTCATAACAATTAATTTAAAAATCTTGAAAATTACCAGCAACTGCTAATAGAAACTTTTAGTAAATTACAATAATTATTGCAGTTAATAGCAATAAGAAATTCAACGAATAATTGCTTAGATTAAATCTTGAAAATTGGCACCAATTGTTAATAGAAACTTTAAGTAAATTACAATAATTATTACAGTTAATAGCAATAGGAAATTTGACGAATAATTGCTTGGATTAAATCTTGAAAATTACCAGCAACTATTAACAGGAAGTTTGACTAAATTACAATACTAACACTGTTGTGTTATACTTACTTTTCAGAGCCCACAAAGTAAACTTCGCGAGTTCCTTGTGAAAAATATCAGCGTGTCTCTTGCATTCAGGGCTGACTCTACCAACGCCTGGATCGTAGCTTGGAAGAATCTGCAATAATCTTCTTGCTTCGCGATCGATTTCCTCCGAGAAGTCATCTAAAAAACCAAAAACAAAAAAATAAATAAATCATGATTAGATTTGGATTAATTTTAAATTAACTTGGTTTAATTTTGCACTAATATTGGAATAAATTTAGATTAAGATTAGATTAAGCTTGGATTAAATTTGGTATAATTTTCAATTAATATTGGATTAAATCTGGATGAAATAATAAATTATATTCGACTTCAGATTGGATTAATATTGAATTAATGTTGAATCAAGCTTGGATTAATTTTACATTAATCTTAATTTAATTTCGAATGAAGCTTGGCTTATCTTTGCGTTAATATTGATTATTAATACAAACTAATAATAAATTAAAACATTAATAAGATTGGATTAATATCGGAAATAAATATTTATTAAATTTCTACCAAGCTTCGAATAAATTTGAATCAATCTTCAATTAATTTCCCCCAATTCTCCAATTAATCTTCAATTAACGTTCCAATATAAATAAATTTGAATTAAACAACTTTCCATCAAGCTTCGTTCAATCATTAACTTAATTATTCAATTAAGTCCAATTATTATTTATTAACTAACGTTAAATTAAAATGAAAGATTACTCATAAATTAATTTCCCTTTAATATTGCAACAAATCTATTTTCAATTAAATTCGTATTCGCTTTCAATCAAACTCCAATCCTTCAATTTGAATCCATTCGTTATTAAATTCCACACAATATTTATATAAAGTTTTCTTCTACTTTTCACGATTCTTAATAAATAACTTCGACAGTTAGAAAAATTAACCACGCACGTAATAAAAAAGATTCGATGCGTAAAGTTGATCGTCGTTGATTGAAATATCGAACGATTGCAACAATGTGGCGCATTTCCGTTTCCATTCGCGGTTCGACGACTGATAAATCGTTCGGCAAGAGGATTACGGAAATCGGCGCGCATCCTTTATTGCAGCGGCACTTTATTAACAATTCGAATGGAAATTAGCTTTCGGTCGGTTGCGAAAACGCGCACATTTATTTGTCATGCGTCCTCTCGCGGTGAATCTATTTTTGCATCGCAAAGTTGACCACTTCAGCCGCGACGCGACGTATTCTAATCGCTGAACCGCGAATCCTCATTCGAATTCCTATTTTTAACGCATGTTATTACGATATTTTTCTCTTTAAATCGTCTTTTCTTCCTTTTAAGTTTTTTTAAGTGTGTAGTTGCACTTTTAGTGTAATATTAGTTATAGCTTTAGTTGTATATTATTAGTTGGTTATATATTAGGCGTTGGAATACAACGAATCAATGATAGCTTTGGAATTTTATGGTTTTGACATTTGCAAGGCTTTCGATTTGTAAGCATCGAAGTTTTAACGTTTCGAATTTGAGAGCTTGGAATTATTTAGCTTTGGAATTTTATGGTTTTGGCATTTGCAAGGTGGAAATTTGGAGGCTTTGAATTGTTAAGCTTCGAATTTACAAAGCTTGGAATTATTAAGCTTCGAATTTTTAATAGTTGCAAATTGAAAGCTTTGAATTATTAAGCTTTGGAATTTTATGGTTTTGGCATTTGCAAGGTGGAAATTTGAAGGCTTTGAATTGTTAAGCTTCGAATTTACAAAGCTTGGAATTATTAAGCTTTGAAGTTTTAATAGTTGCAATTCGAAAGCTTTGAATTATTAAGCTTTGGAATTTTATGGTTTTGGCGTTTGCAAGGCTTCCAATTTCTAAGCATCGAAGTTTTAACGTTTCCAATTCGAGAGCTTCGAATTATTAAGCTTTGAATTTTTAAGAGTTGCAATTCGAAAGCTTCGAATTATTAAGCTTTGGAATTTTATAGTTTTGGCCTTTGCAAGGCTTCCAATTTATAAGGGTTGAAATTTTGAGGCTTCGAATTGTTAAGCTTCGAATTTACAAAGTTTCGAATTATTAAGCTTTGAAATTTACAATGCTTTGAATTATTAAGAGTTGCACTTTGAAAGCTTCGAATTACCAAGCTTTGAATTTATTAACAGTTGCAATACAAAAGCTTCGAATTACCAAGCGTTGAATTTATTAACAGTTGCAATTCGAAAGCTTCGAATTACCAAGCTTTGAATTTATTAACAGTCGCAATTCGAAAGCTTCGAATTACCAAGCATTGAATTTATTAACAGTTGCAATACGAAAGCTTCGAATTATTAAGCTTTGGAATTTTATAGGTTTGGCCTTTGCAAGGCTTCCAATTTTTAAGGGTTGAAATTTTGAGGCTTCGAATTGTTAAGCTTCGAATTTACAAAGTTTCGAATTATTAAGCTTTGAAATTTACAATGCTTTGAATTATTAAGAGTTGCACTTCGAAAGCTTCGAATTACCAAGCGTTGAATTTATTAACAGTTGCAATTCGAAAGCTTCGAATTACCAAGCTTTGAATTTATTAACAGTTGCAATTCGAAAGCTTCGAATTACCCAGCTTTGAATTTATTAACAGTTGCAATTCGAAAGCTTCGAATTACTAATCTTTACAATTTTATGGTTTTGGTATTTGCAAGGTTGAAATTTGGAGACTTTGAATTGTTAAGCTTCGAATTTACAAGGCTTGGAATTATTAAGCTTCGAAATTTACAAAGCTGCTGAATTTATTAACAGTCGCAATTCAAAAGCTTCGAATTACCAAGCTTTGAATTTATTAACAGTTGCAATACGAAAGCTTCGAATTATTAAGCTTTGGAATTTTATGGTTTTGACATTTGCAAGGCTTTCGATTTGTAAGCATCGAAGTTTTAACGTTTCGAATTCGAGAGCTTCGAATTTTTAAGAGTTGCAATTCGAAAGCTTCGAATTATTAAGCTTTGGAATTTTATAGTTTTGGCCTTTGCAAGGCTTCCAATTTTCAAGGGTTGAAATTTTGAGGCTTCGAATTGTTAAGCTTCGAATTTACAAAGTTTCGAATTATTAAGCTTTGAAATTTACAATGCTTTGAATTATTAAGAGTTGCACTTCGAAAGCTTCGAATTACCAAGCTTTGAATTTATTAACAGTTGCAATACAAAAGCTTCGAATTACCAAGCTTTGAATTTATTAACAGTTGCAATACGAAAGCTTCGAATTATTAAGCTTTGGAATTTTATGGTTTTGGTATTTGCAAGGCTTCGAATTTTTAGGAGTTGCAATTTGGAGGCTTTGAATTGTTAAGCTTCGAATTTACAAAGCTTGGAATTGTTAAGCTTCGAAATTTACAAGGCTTCGAATTTTTAAGGGTTGCAATGTGGAAGCTTTGAATTGTTAAGCTTCGAATTACCAAGCTTTGAATTTATTAATAGTCGCAATTCAAAAGCTTCGAATTACTAAGCTTTGAATTTATTAACAGTTGCAATACAAAAGCTTCGAATTACTAAGCTTTGAATTTTTAAGAGTTGCAATTCAAAAGCTTCGAATTACTAAGCTTTGAATTTTTAAGAGTTGCAATTCAAAAGCTTCGAATTACTAAGCTTTGGAATTTTATGGTTTTGGCATTTGCAAGCTTGAAATTTGGAGGCTTTGAATTGTTAAGCTTCGAATTTACAAAGCTTGGAATTATTAAGCTTCGAAATGTACAAAGCTTTGAATTTTTAAGAGTTGCAGTTCGAAAGCTTCGAATTACCAAGCTTTGAATTTATTAACAGTTGCAATTCAAAAGCTTCGAATTATCAAGCTTTGAATTTATTAACAGTTGCAATTCAAAAGCTTCGAATTATCAAGCTTTGAATGTATTAACAGTTGCAACACAAAAGCTTCGAATTCCTAAGCTTTGAATTTTTAAGAGTTGCAATTCGAAAGCTTTGAATTATGAAGCTTTGGAATTTTATAGTTTTGGCATTTGCAAGCTTGAAATTTGAAGGCTTTGAATTATTAAGCTTCGAATTTATAAAGCTTCGAATTATTAAGCTTTGAATTTATGAACAGTCGCAATTCGAAAGCTTCGAATTACCAAGCTTCGAATTTATTAACAGTCGCAATTCGAAAGCTTCGAATTACCAAGCTTCGAATTTATTAACAGTCGCAATTCAAAAGCTTCGAATTACTAATCATTACAATTTTACATTTTTAGCATTTACAAGGCGTCGAATTATTAACGGTTGCAATTTATCTACTTCCAATTGTTATGCTTCGAATTTATCAAGCTTTGAATTTATTAACAGTTGCAATTCGAAAGCTTTGAATTATGAAGCTTTGGAATTTTATAGTTTTGGCATTTGCAAGCTTGAAATTTGAAGGCTTTGAATTATTAAGCTTCGAATTTATAAAGCTTCGAATTATTAAGCTTTGAATTTATTAACAGTCGCAATTCGAAAGCTTCGAATTACCAAGCTTCGAATTTATTAACAGTCGCAATTCAAAAGCTTCGAATTACTAATCACTACAATTTTATATTTTTAGCATTTACAAGTCTTCGAATTATTAACAGCTGCAATTTATCTACTTCCAATTGTTATGCTTCGAATTTACCAAGCTTTGAATTTATTAACAGTTGCAATTCGAAAGCTTTGAATTATGAAGCTTTGGAATTTTATAGTTTTGGCATTTGCAAGCTTGAAATTTGAAGGCTTTGAATTATTAAGCTTCGAATTTATAAAGCTTCGAATTACTAAGCTTTGAATTTATTAACAGTTGCAATTCGAAAGCTTCGAATTACTAAGCTTTGAATTTATTAACAGTCGCAATTCAAAAGCTTCGAATTACCAAGCTTTGAATTTATTAACAGTCGCAATTCAAAAGCTTCGAATTACTAATCATTACAATTTTACATTTTTAGCATTTACAAGGCATCGAATTATTAACGGTTGCAATTTATCTACTTCCAATTGTTATGCTTCGAATTTACCAAGCTTTGAATTTATTAACAGTTGCAATTCGAAAGCTTTGAATTATGGAGCTTTGGAATTTAATGGTTTTGGCATTTGCAAGCTTGAAATTTGAAGGCTTTGAATTATTAAGCTTCGAATTTATAAAGCTTCGAATTACTAAGCTTTGAATTTATTAACAGTCGCAATTCAAAAGCTTCGAATTACTAATCATTACAATTTTACATTTTTAGCATTTACAAGGCATCGAATTATTAACGGTTGCAATTTATCTACTTCCAATTGTTATGCTTCGAATTTACCAAGCTTTGAATTTATTAACAGTTGCAATTCGAAAGCTACGAATTACGAAGCTTCGAATTTATTAATAATTGCAATTCGAAAGCTTCGAATTACTAAGCTTTGCATTTATTAACAGTTGCAATTCGAAAGCTTCTAATTACCAAGCTTTGAATTTTCAAGAGTTGCAATTTGAAAGCTTTGAATTTATTAATAGTCACAATTCAAAAGCTTCGAATTACCAAGCTTCGAATTTATTAACAGTCGCAATTCGAAAGCTTCGAATTACCAAGCTTCGAATTTATTAACAGTCGCAATTCAAAAGCTTCGAATTACTAATCATTACAATTTTACATTTTTAGCATTTACAAGGCGTCGAATTATTAACGGTTGCAATTTATCTACTTCCAATTGTTATGCTTCGAATTTACCAAGCTTTGAATTTATTAACAGTTGCAATTCGAAAGCTACGAATTACGAAGCTTCGAATTTATTAATAATTGCAATTCGAAAGTTTCGAATTACTAAGCTTTGCATTTATGAACAGTTGCAATTCGAAAGCTTCTAATTACCAAGCTTTGAATTTTCAAGAGTTGCAATTTGAAAGCTTTGAATTTATTAATAGTCACAATTCAAAAGCTTCGAATTACTAAGCTTTGAATTTATTAACAGTTGCAATTCGAAAGCTTTGAATTTATTAAGAGTTGCAATTCGAAAGCTTTGAATTTATTAAGAGTTGCAATTAAAAATCTTTGAATTTTTAATAGTCGCAATTCGAAAGCTTCGAATTACTAATCACTACAACAATTTTACATTTTTAGCATTTACAAGGCTTCGAATTATTAACAGTTGCAATTTATCTACTTCCAATCGTTATGCTTCGATTTTACCAAGCTTTCGTTACATTTTAACATCCTCGTTCAAACAATACTCTTTTATTTTCAACATTGCTACCTCTCACTCCAAACCAATAATAAAAACAATGAATCTTCATAAACGAAAAAAGAAGACGCTTCATTTCCACGACGAAATAATAAAAATAATTCAACGGAAGTCGCAAGTCGATCCTTAGGAAGGCAACAGTTGGTTTATTTACCAGAATTAAACAAAAACTGCGCGTTGCGCACGCGTGAAAATCACCGCTTCGCTTCTATTAGCTGGGATCATTTCGAAATATCGAAAGTAGTTTCGCCTTTTTCCGACATTCACGAACTTCCATCCGACTCGAATACACGGCCACGAAAGGAGAAGAAGAAGAAAAAAAGAAAATACGTGCAACGTTTATTATTCGTAACCCAACGCAGCATTGCATGTAATCCGCAATAATTAACCCGTGAACGGGTTAAATATATTCCGAGGTAGAATATTCCGCGCGCGACGCCGAATGGAAAATTAGCAAACAGAATTCTGGAATAGAATATTAGTCGAGAACGTTTAATGTTAAATCGCGTTGCGTGTGAAATTAGCTGATAAATTTGTAACGAATTTAATTAATCAATCGATTCATTCATTGATTAATTAATTAATTAAGTGAAAGCTTGACGCTATTAAAATTGTGGATAATATTATAGATTGAATATTTAAATACGCAACTTTGTATTGTTAATTAGCAGCTTGATTCTATTGTTTAAATAAAAATAGAGATGCAAGAAACAATACAAGTATGCTGTTAACAAATACTGTCTAAATTAAAGAAATTAACAAAATTTAATAATTATTACGTTCTTCGTAGTGAAAGGGTTAATTGAAAGCTTGACGCTATTAAAATTATGGATAAATATTTAAAATAAGAATGTGTAGATTGTGGACAATATTGTAGATTGAATATTTAAATACACCACTTTGTATTGTTAATTATTAACATGATTCTATTGTTTAAATAAAAATAGAGATGCAATGATATGTTATAGAGAAACAATACAAGTGTGCTCTTAAGAAATATTTCGATTGTGATTAGATTAAGCTTGGATTAATATTGGAATAAATCTGGATTAATATTGGAACAAATTTGGATTAGATTGGAATTAATATTGGATTAAGCTTGGATTAAATTTGGATTAATATTAATTTAAGCTTGGATTAAATTTGGATTAATATTAAATTAAGCTTGGATTAAATTTGGATTAATATTAATTTAAGCTTGGATTAAATTTGGATTAATATTAAATTAAGCTTGGATTAAACTTGGATTAATATTAAATTAAGCTTGGATTAAATTTGGATTAATATTAAATTAAGCTTGGATTAAATTTGGACTAATATTGGATTAAGCTTGGATTAAATTTGGATTAATATTAAATTAAGCTTGGATTAATATTAAATTAAGCTTGGATTAAATTTGGACTAATATTAAATTAAGCTTGGGCTAAATTTGGATTAATATTAATTTAAGCTTGGATTAAATTTGGATTAATATTAAATTAAGCTTGGATTAAATTTGGATTAATATTAAATTAAGCTTGGATTAAATTTGGACTAATATTGGATTAAGCTTGGATTAATATTAAATTAAGCTTGGATTAAGCTTGGATTAAATTTGGATTAATATTAAATTAAGCTTGGGCTAAATTTGGATTAATATTAAATTAAGCTTGGGCTAAATTTGGATTAATATTAATTTAAGCTTGGATTAAATTTGGATTAATATTAAATTAAGCTTGGATTAAATTTGGATTAACATTAAATTAAGCTTGGATTAAATTTGGACTAATATTGGATTAAGCTTGGATTAATATTAATTTAAGCTTTGATTAAATTTGGATTAATATTAAATTAAGCTTGGATTAAATTTGGATTAATATTAATTTAAGCTTGGATTAAATTTGGATTAATATTGGGGTAAGATAGGATTAATATTGGAATAATTTTGGATTAAGATTAGTTTAATATTGAAATAAATCTAAATTAAATTGGGATTAATTTTGGATCAAACTTGGATTACATTTGAATTAAAATTGGATTAAGCTTGGTTTAATTTTGAATTAATATTAATTTAAGCTTGGATTAAAATTGGATTAATATTGATTTAAGCTTGGATTAATATTGGATTAAGATTTGGTTAATATTGAAATAAATCAAGATTAAATTCTGATTAATTTTGGATTAAGCTTCGATTACATTTGAATTAATTTTGAATTAAGCTTGGTTTAATTTTCGATTAATATTAAACTAAGCTTGGATTAATATTAATTTAAGCTTGGTTTAAATTTGGATTAATATTAATTTAAGCTTGGACTAAATTTGGATTAATATTAATTTAATCTTAGATTAAATTTGGATTAATATTAAATTAAGCTTGGATTAAATTTCAATTAATATTAATTTAAGCTTGGATTAAATTTGGATTAATATTGAAATAAATTTGGATTAAGATTAGTTAAATATTGAAATAAATCAAGATTAAATTAGAATTAATTTCAAATTAAGCTTGATTTAATTTTCATCGAATATTGTAATAAATTAATCTTAATATTAAATCAATCTTATATTAAATTCGCAATAAATTCGGATTAAGATCCAATTAACATTCGAATAAATCATTCCCAATCCTTCATATCCGTTTCAAAATTTCACTCGCACTCATCAACCTTATCTACATTCGTATTTCAATTATTTCACAACGTAATCGCAATTCTACATAACGATCGATTATCATTCAACCGCAAATTGAAAAATTCCCAACGAATTCCCGAAGAAATAAACTCTCGCGATCAAATACGTTTGATTAATCATTGCAAACACAGAAGAGACAAAAAAATACGCAGAGTACAATTCTAAAAAGAAAGGAAAAAAAAGAAAAGCAAAAAAAAATCCACTGCTAATTTGTAATTAATTCCCGCAAGTTTGCGAGTGTTGAGAATTCTCACGAGTGATCGCAAATTTGTACAAAAACGTATTGTGTGCCTTCGCCTAATTGAACACCGCTGAAATAAAAGCCAATTAATGTAGTAATATACCAGATTTGCGTTAGACGCGTTCGTCTACTATTCCGCCGTGCTTAGCGGCGAGAGGAAAAGAAAAAAAAAAGGAAAAAATGGGAGGAAAAAAAAGCACACACACTCTAATGGAGAAGTTCAATATTAACCGCTCACTTAGAAACCTTTAACGCCTCTTTTGCTATTCAAACGCGTCACTCACAATCAGCGCAAGCCGCGTTCCTTCGCGTCGTCGTTAGATCACGATATTGGAAATATTTCGGGTTAAAGAGGCCGAATTTTACCGTAAGTTAGACAAGGTAATTATGGTAATGTATTCCAAGACCAGTTTCTTTTATTTTGACGAGAAAAGTGGGAATTATCGACGAGTTTCTTTCAGTTTGCTGGCAACAATGTTACAATAAAGTATATAAATATTATTTATAGTTATATATTATTTTATATAGTATTTTATATATATATTTATATAGTATTTTATACAGTATTTTATATATATATATTTATACAGTATTTTATACAGTATTTTATATATATTTATACAGTATTTTATATATATATTAATACAGTATTTTATATATATATTTATAAATATATTTATACAGTATTTTATATAGTATTTTATATATTATTTTATACAGTATTTTATATATTATATTATACATATAAAAATCATTTATATATATATAAAAGCCTGATTTATTATTAAAGGTTAGAATAATGAAATATATATTGGTTTATAAATTACTATGTATATTGTATATATTATTAATATTTCATTGAATTTTATATTGTATATATGTGTATAAAGATAAAGTGTACGAATAAGTAACTACTTTGAAAGCAAAACATCAACAAGATAACTGTTTGAACTTAGATATGCTAATTGCTGCTATTAACTTAAAACTTGCACATGGAAGTAGTAATTGGCAGGTAATAAAAATCGTGTCAACTGCACGATAATAGTTTGGATTAAGCTTGGTTTAATGTTGGATTAATATTGGATTAAGCTTGGTTTAATTTTGGATTAATATTGGATTAAGCTTGGTTTAATTTTGGATTAATATTAATTTAAGCTTGGATTAATATTGGAAATAATTTGGTTTAATTTTGGATTAATATTGGATTAAGCTTGGTTTAATTTTGGATTAATATTAATTTAAGCTTGGATTAAATTTGGCTTAATATTGGATTAAGCTTGGTTTAATTTTGGCTTAATATTGGAATAAGCTTGGTTTAATTTTGGATTAATATTGGATTAAGCTTGGTTTAATTTTGGATTAATATTAACTTAAGCTTGGATTAAATTTGGACTAGTATTGGAAATAATTTGGTTTAAGTTTGGATTAATATTGGACTAAGCTTGGTTTAATTTTGGATTAATATTGGATTGAGCTTGGTTTCATTTTGGATTAATATTAATTTATGCTTGGATTAATATTGGAAATAATTTGGTTTAATTTTGGATTAATATTGGATTAAGCTTGGTTTAATTTTGGATTAATATTAACTTAAGCTTGGATTAAATTTGGACTAGTATTGGAAGTAATTTGGTTTAATTTTGGATTAATATTGGACTAAGCTTGGTTTAATTTTGGATTAATATTGGATTAAGCTTGGTTTAATTTTGGATTAATATTAATATAAGCTTGGATTAATATTGGAAATAATTTGGTTTAATTTTGGATTAATATTGGAATAAGCTTGGTTTAATTTTGGATTAATATTAATTTAAGCTTGGATTAAATTTGGACTAGTATTGGAAATAATTTGGTTTAAGTTTGGATTAATATTGGACTAAGCTTGGTTTAATTTTGAATTAATATTGGATTAAGCTTGGTTTAATTTTGGATTAATATTAATTTAAGCTTGGATTAATATTGGAAGTAATTTGGTTTAATTTTGGAATAATATTGGATTAAGCTTGGTTTAATTTTGGATTAATGTTAATTTAAGTTTGGATTAAATTTGGATTAAGATAGGATTAATATTGGATTAATTTTGGATTGATATTGGAATAAGCTTGGTTTAATTTTGAATTAATATTGGATTAAGCTTGGTTTAATTTTGGATTAATATTAATTTAAGCTTGGATTAATATTGGAAATAATTTGGTTTAATTTTGGATTAATATTGGATTAAGCTTGGTTTAATTTTGGATTAATATTAATTTAAGCTTGGATTAAATTTGGCTTAATATTGGATTAAGCTTGGTTTAATTTTGGCTTAATATTGGAATAAGCTTGGTTTCATTTTGAATTAATATTGGATTAAGCTTGGTTTAATTCTGGATTAATATTAATTTAAGCTTGGATAACATTTGAATTAATTGTGGATCAAGCTTGGTTTAATTTTGGATTAATATTGGAATAAGCTTGGTTTAATATTGTATTAATATTGAATTAAGCTTGGTTTAATTTTGGATTAATATTGGGAATTTTTAAGGGTTGAAATTTAGAGGCTTTGAATTCTTAAGCTTTGAATTTTCAAGAGTTGCAATTCGAAAGCTTCGAATTATTAAACTTTGTAATTTTATAGGTTTTCCATTTGCAATGCTTCGAATTTTTAAGCATTGAAGTTTCAACGTTTCGAATTATTAAGCTTTGGAATTTTACAGTTTTGCCATTTGCAATGCTTCGAATTTATAGAGGTTGCAATTTCGAGGCTTTGAATTCTTAATCTTCAAATTTACAAAGCTTCTAATTATCAAGCTTCGAAATTTACAAAGCTTTGAATTTTTAAGGGTTGCAATTCGAAAGCTTCGAATTATTAAACTTTATAATTTTATAGTTTTGCCATTTGCAAGGCTTCGAATTTTTAAAGGTTGAAATTTGGAGGCTTTGAATTCTTAAGCTTCAAATTTACAAAGCTTCTAATTATTAAGCTTCGAAATTTACAAAGCTTTGAAGTTTCAACGTTTCGAATTCGAAAGCTTCGAATTATTAAGCTTTGGAGTTTTACAGTTTTGCCATTTGCAATGCTTCGAATTTTTAAAGGTTGAAATTTGGAGGCTTTGAACTGTTAATCTTCGAATTTACAAAGCTTCTAATTATCAAGCTTCGAAATTTACAAAGCTTTGAATTTTCAAGAGTTGCAATTCGAAAGCTTCGAATTATTAAGCTTTGCAATTTTATAGTTCTCACATTTCCAAGGCTTCGAATTTTTAAGCATTGAAGTTTTAACGTTTCGAATTTGAAATCTTCGAATTATTAAGCTTTGCAATTTTATAGTTTTGTCATTTGCAAGGCTTCGAATTTTTAAGCATTGAAGTTTCAACGTTTCGAATTCAAAATCTTCGAATTATTAAGCTTTGCAATTTTATAGTTTTGCCATTTGCAAGGCTTCCAATTTTTAAGCATTGAAGTTTTAACGTTTCGAATTCGAAAGCTTCGAATTATTAAGCTTTGAAGTTTTAACGTTTCGAATTCAAAATCTTCGAATTATTAAGCTTTGCAATTTTATAGTTTTGCCATTTGCAAGGCTTCCAATTTTTAAGCATTGAAGTTTTAACGTTTCGAATTCGAAAGCTTCGAATTATTAAGCTTTGCAATTTTATCGTTCTGTCATTTCCAATGCTTCGAATTTTATAGTTTTGGCATTTGCAATGCTTCGAATTTTTAAGTCTTGACAAAAAAAAAACTTTAGCTGTTACAAAAATAACGAAAGAAAACATTTTGCCACGAAACTCACCGTAAAAGGGGTTGCTTTCGAGTTGCTCCTTTCGCGATCTCCTCGATTCCTCGCCGAGCAACGTATCCATCGTCCCGTTCCTCAAATCTCCCACCAATTCGACCAAACTGTTAACAGTGATGTTTTTCGTCAACTTCGTCTCGTTGCGCGACAAAACCCTTAAAATCTCCTCCTCCTTTAAACTATTCAAACTTTTCGACGTCAAAACGTCCACAGATTTGCTTGCCTCGCATAACGATAATTTCGCTATCATTAAAATCGTGCACACTTTCATTAACCTCCTCATAATTGAAAAGAAGAAAAGAAAAAGAAGAAAAACGAGGCTAAGAATCGTTCAATCGATTCGTTATTTACTGCTTCAATTAAATAATCTCGACGATTCGGCCGCGAATTTTTAACGCAAAGCAATTATTGCGATTTTTTAGTTCTTTTCGTTTTTTTTTCTCTGGAACGAGTTCTAAGGCAAGATTCAAGAATCGATTAAGCGTATCGGCGCGCACTGGGAGCAACTTTTGCACACTTGGAAAGTAACGCACGTGTCGGTTGCGAAGTTTCGCGGGCGAAAACACTGTTGCGTGCAGAAACGTTGGAAGGTTGAGCCGCGAATGTGAGTTGACCGGATGGCTTCGAAGACGAGGTTTATGAACGATCGTGCAATCGAGCAGCGGCTCGACGACGTGTAGTTTCAACGATAGAGAAGAGGGGTTGGCGCGTGTTCGCGTGATTTCTCTCCCACTTCGAGAAATCGACGCCCGAAACTTCGTACATTTCTTCTACTCCCGTTTGTCTTTTCTGCTGAAGTTTTCTGCTACCAGCGATTCGTTCGCGTGCTTTTAAGTGGGTTTAAGTTGTAGTTCAGTAGTTCAGTAGTTCAGTGGTTTTGTTGTTTGTAGTTTGTAGTTGAGTTGAAGTTTAGTTGTTGTTTAGTTGAACTTTAGTTGGAGTGGTTTTAAGGGTAAATTTGATATAGATTTGGATTAATATTGGGTTAAGATAGGATTAATATTGGAATAGATTTGGATTAAGATTGGGATTAATTTTGGGTTAAGATTGGATTAAGTTTGAATTAAGCTTGGTTTAATTTTGGATTAATATTGGGATAATTTTGGATTAAGGTTAGATTAAGCTTGGATTAAATTTGGATTAGATTGGGATTAATTTTGGATTAAGCTTGGATTATATTTGAATTAAGATTGGTTTAATTTTGGATTAATATTGGGATGAATTTGGATTAAGGTTAGATTAAGCTTGGATTAAATTTGGATTAGATTGGGATTAATTTTGGATTAAGCTTGGATTACATTTGAATTAAGCTTGGTTTAATTTTGGACTAATATTGGAATAAATTTGGATTAAGGTTAAATTAAGCTTGGAATAAATTTGGATTAGATTGGGATTAATTTTGGGTTAAGATTGGATTACGTTTGAATTAAGCTTGGATTAATTTTGGATTAATATTGGGATGAATTTGGATTAAGGTTAGATTAAGCTTGGATTAGATTTGGATTAGATTGGGATTAATTTTGGCTTAAGCTTGGATTACATTTGAATTAAGCTTGGTTTAATTTTGGACTAATATTGGGATAAATTTGGATTAATATTAAATTAAGCTTGGATTAGATTGGGATTAATTTTGAATTAAGTTTGGATTACGTTTGAATTAAGCTTGGTTTAATTTTGGACTAATATTGGAATAAATTTGGATTAAGTTTAGATTAGGCTTGGAATAAATTTGGATTAGATTGGGATTAATTTTGGCTTAAGCTTGGATTACATTTGAATTAAGCTTGGTTTAATTTTGGACTAATATTGGGATAAATTTGGATTAATATTAAATTAAGCTTGGATTAGATTGGGATTAATTTTGGATTAAGATTGGTTTACGTTTGAATTAAGCTTGGATTAATTTTGGACTAATATTGGGATAATTTTGGATTAAGGTTAGATTAAGCTTGGATTAGATTGGGATTAATTTTGGATTAAGCTTGGATTACATTTGAATTAAGCTTGGTTTAATTTTGGACTAATATTGGGATAAATTTGGATTAAGGTTAGATTAAGCTTGGATTATATTTGGAATAAATTTCGATTAATATTGGGTTAAGATAGGATTAAATCTTAATTAGATTTGGATTAAGCTTGGATTAATTATGAATTAAGCATGGTTTAATTTTGGACTAATATTGGAATAAATTTGGATCAATATTGGGTTAAAATAGGATTGACATTAGAATAAACTTGGATTAAAATTGGATTAATATTGAAATAAATCTAGATTAGATTGGGATTAATTTGGATTAATATTGGAATAAATCTAGATTAGATTGGGATTAATTTTGCATTAAGCTTGGTTTAATCTTCGTTTAATATTGGAATAAATTTGGATTAAGATTAGATTAAGTTTGGAATAAATTTGGATTAATATTGGGTTAAGATAGGATTGATATTAGAATAAACTTGGATTGAGATTAGATTAATATTGAAATAAATCTTGATTAGATTGGGATTAATTTTGGATTAAACTTGGAGTAAATTTGGAATAAATTTCGATTAATATTGAAATAAATTTGGATTAAGATTGGGATTAATTTTGGATTATGTTTGAATTAAGCTGGAATTAATTTTGGTCTAATATTGGGATAAATTTGGATTAAGGTTAGATTAAGCTTGTATTAAATTTGGAATTGGATTAATATTGCAATAAATTTGGATTAAGATTGGGATTAATTTTGGGTTAAGCTTGGATTACATTTGAATTAAGCTTGGTTTAACTTTGGACTAATATTGGAATAATTTTCAATTAATATTGGATTAATATTAGATTAAGCTTGGATTAAATTTGGAATAAATTTCGATTAATATTCCAACAAATCTATATTAAATTTACATTAACTTTAAAATAAACTTCAACCCTTTAATTTCAATCAAGATTCTACTATCATATTCCACTCAATATTACATAAATATTATCTATTAACATAATCAGGGAGTAATTAATAGATTATTAACCTTTCGTTCCTAACCACCACTTCATTCTAAACTCAATACTTCATCGAACCTTTCGAATTCCCAAACGCAACCTACTCGAATTCTCAAGATTCCCTTTCTTATTACTTATCCGAATTAATCGACCAGAGGACACGTTTTCGAATCGACGGAAATTTGGTATTCCAACAGCGGCACACGATTCAACTTTGCGGAAACAGTAAAAGAAGAAAGAAAAAGAAGCAAAACATTACAGAGATGAAACCTATTCGAAATTCCAACGCAAATACGTAACACAGTCATGTTTGATCTGCCAAATGAACGATCATTAGTCCGCGTCGTTATTATCGTTGTTTGTTTTTCGCTTGCCCGTCCTTCGTCACGTTCGCAAATGAACCGTCCGCTCGAATTACGGGACGCGCGAGCGATAGGCGCGCGAGTAACGTTGCGAATTGCACGTTCTCGCGCGTTTCGCTTTCCTCGTCCTGTAATCGAACGTGAATACTTTTCCTTTCGATACGAACGCGATTCCGCGACAGTTTCCAGTCGAGCGCTTTCGGCAATTATGTGTATCTTACATTAATATCTATATATTTAATGCATATTATATTATATGTACATTATATTATATATTATATGTATATTATATTATATGTACATTATATTATATATATTGTATAATATATTATGTATATTATATTATATATATTATATTATATATTATGTATATTATATTATATATATTATATTATATATTATGTATATTATATGTATATTATATTATGTATTATGTATGTTATATGTATATTATATTATATGTACATTATATTAAATATATTGTATTATATATTATGTATATTATATTATGTATTATGTATATTATATTATATGTACATTATATTATATATATTGTATTATATTATATGTATATTATATTATGTATTATGTATGTTATATGTATATTATATTATATGTACATTATATTATATATATTGTATTATATATTATGTATATTATATTATGTATTATGTATGTTATATTATATGTACATTATATTATATATATTGTATTATATATTATGTATATTATATTATGTATTATGTATGTTATATGTATATTATATTATATGTACATTATATTATATATATTGTATTATATTATATGTATATTATATTATGTATTATGTATGTATTATGTATGTTATATTATATGTACATTATATTATATATATTATATTATATATTATGTATATTATATTATGTATTATGTATATTATATTATATGTACATTATATTATATATATTGTATTATATATTATGTATATTATATTATGTATTATGTATGTTATATGTATATTATATTATATGTACATTATATTATATATATTGTATTATATTATATGTATATTATATTATGTATTATGTATGTTATATGTATATTATATTATATGTACATTATATTATATATATTGTATTATATATTATGTATATTATATTAATATATATACTATATAATAATAATGGAATTTATAATATATATAATATAATATAGAAAATATATGTAATACAATATACAATATATATAATATACAATATACAATATACATAATATACAATTTATATAATATACAATATACAATATATATAATATACAATATATACAACATACAATATACAATATATATAATATACAATTTACATAATATACAATATACAATGTACATAATATACAATATACATAATATACAATATATATAATATACAATATACAATTTATATAATATACAATATACAATGTACATAATATACAATATACATAATATACAATATATATAATATACAATATACAATTTATATAATATACAATATACAATGTACATAATATACAATATACATAATATACAATATATATAATATACAATATACAATTTATATAATATACAATATACAATATATATAATATACAATACACAATATATACAATATACAATATATATAATATACAATATACAATATATATTATATACAATATACATAATATACAATATATATAATATACAATATATCTAATATATAACATACAATATATATAATACAATATACAATATACAATGTACATAATATACAATTTATATAATATACAATATACAATATATATAATATACAATATACATAATATACAATTTATATAATATACAATGTACAATATATATAATATACAATATACAATTCATACAACATACAATATATATAATATACAATATACAATTTATACAATATACAATATATATATAATACAATATACAAAATACACAATATAAAATATATACTATATTCAATATACAATATATATAATATACAATATACAATATATATTATATACAATATACAATAAGTATATACACAACTAGCATTAAAATGCATTAAAATTGCAGAGGCTTGAAATATGCGATGTAATATAGAATTAAATACAAATATGCATATATATATATATATGCATATAGAGGAATGGAAGAACCTTGAAGGAGGCTTGGGACGTGTTCCTGGATCGTTTGCATACGTCGCAGCGTTACTGAATGATCGGAATCGCACGTTTGTTGGAAGTCGATCTGCGTCAGACACGTGCGAAATGCAATAGATAGTGGGTCGGGGCCCTCTGCTCGTTGCATTCTTTAGCAATCCCGTTGCGACACGTGCCCGTGTCCGTGCTCAGTTCGTCGATTACACTCTTCCTTTATCATCCGTCGGTCGAGAAATCTCGCACGTCGATTAAAAAAAAAACTGTACTCGATGTAATAATAATTAACATTTACGATGGCTTCGCGACTGAATACGGATTATTTCAAGAACTTCTTTTACGTTCTAATGTAATGGATCCATGGTGGATTTAATCGCAATAATTCGGTAAAAGCGGTGTGCGTCTTGTTATTAGCTGTACGAGCTAATAATAATAATGGGAATCGCATGTACGATAATGACACACCGTTTATACCTAAAAACTGTACTACTGTACGTTTCCAGAACGCGAAAGTGTTTAACTTTTTTGGATGTAATAAATGAAGACAATTTAGCTGTGTATTATTTTATCGGTCGTTTCACGCGTGTTTTAAAATATTACAATGCTTAGAATCACGGTGCGTCATGTCGAATAAAATTGAGATTAATATTGGAATAAATCTAGATTAGATTGGGATTAATTTTGGCTTAAGCTTGGATTAGATTCGGATTAATTTTGGCTTAAGCTTGGATTACGTTTGAATTAATTTTGGATTAAGATTAGATTAAGCTTGGATTAGATTGGCATTAATTTTGGATTAAGGTTGGCTTAAGCTTGGATTAGATTGGGATTAATTTTGGGTTAAGATTGGATTACATTTGAATTAAGCTTGGTTTAATTTTGGACTAATATTGGGATAAATTTGGATTAAGGTTAGATGAAGCTTGGATTAAATTTGGATTAGATTGGGATTAATTTTGGATTAAGGTTAGATTAAGCTTGGATTAAATTTGGATTAGATTGGGATTAATTTTGGCTTAAGCTTGAATTAATTTTGGATTAAGTTTGGTTTCATACATGTTTCATGCGTGTTTTAAAATATTCGAATGCTTAGAATCACAGTGCGTCATGTCGAATAAAATTGAGATTAATATTGGAATAAATCTAGATTAGATTGGGATTAATTTTGACTTAAGCTTGGATTAGATTGGGATTAATTTTGGCTTAAGCTTGGATTACGTTTGAATTAATTTTGGATTAAGCTTGGTTTCATGCGTGTTTTAAAATATTCGAATGCTTAGAATTACAGTACCTACATCATGTCAAATAACTGTGACGTCACTTCCGTTACATATCGTGCCCAGCTGTGACGTCACTTCCGTAACGGACACTTTTAAAATATGGAACCCATCTATTTTCCATTGATCAATTCTGCCGATTTGTAATTGAAAAATTGCGACGAATTTTCCAATGCAAATATTCGCTTCCAAAATACAGGAAAAATTAGTTAATTCATTTTAAATTTGCATTCTTGGCTTGCTTTAAAAATAAATGAAAAAGAATTGATAACAAATTAATTAATTGTTGGCATGATTGAATAGTGAAATTAAAATAATTCTTCGTTTGCCTACGAAACTTTTCTTTTTTCTAATAATAATTAATTCGAATAATTAATAATTAATAATTAATTCGAATAATAATTATTGCGTATAATAATACGCGTGACTTTGAAATTCGCGAATGGATTAATTAACTATAATATATCCAATAACTATAATATAGTTTTTTAGCAGTCAAGTGATTAATAATAAAAATTGTTTGACACTTTGTTGCACTTTACGCGTCAGGTTTGAGCGAAGAAAAGTGAGAATGATTGATTGACGATTCAAATAACGCTACACGCTTGCCCGCCTTTTCCGCGCGCTATATAACATTACGCGCGACGCCTGTTAATTATTTTCATTGTCGGACCGCATTGATTCACGAAGTAATTTGAAAACTTCGTGTAATTCATGCTTCAAAAAAGTGGAATTTAACAGCTTTTTATAGTACTTAATAATTACAGTAATTCCATATTCAAGTTAACTTTAAAAAGGGAACAATTAAAAGTGGAATTTAACAGCTTATTATAGTAATTAATAATTGAAGTAATTCCACGTTGAAATTAACTTTGAAAAATAAACAATTAAAAGTGAAATTTAACAGCTTATTATTGTAATTAATATTTTAAGTAATTCCATATTTAAGTTAACTTTAAAAAGGAAACAAATGAGTTAAATAACAATGAATTCCACTCTAATTTTCTTCTCTGCTACGATTAAAATTCGCCTTAAGAAAAAAGAAAAGGAAAGAAAAGAAAAGCAACTAATGGTGGATTTTTTTCAGGGGCAAGTTTCGCTTTCGATACAAAAATGCGCTGCAGCTGTTCGAAAGAGGAGAAGAAAAGAAGAAGTTGGTGACGAAATATTCGACAGTTTTTACGTCATTTCGTGGCGGCCTTTGTGTTCCGCATTGTCCGATTCGAAATTTATACGGTTACACAAACTACGTGACGTTTATCAGTAATGCGGCCGAAATCTTCGAAAAGGCCGCGGTGGCCGAGAAAAGTTTCGAAGAAAGTTTCCTATTCCTTAAACGCGTTGTCTAATTCCATCACGAATTTCTTCACCAGTCGAAATCATTTCATTCGTGTGTACAAAAGCAATATACAAATATGTACGTATATAATAAGTATACGAATATTTAAGTATACAAATATGTACGTGTACAAGTATGTAAATGTACAAATATAAAAATGTACAAATATATATATATATATGTACATATTATAGAAATTTAAACGAAGCTTGATCCAAAATTAATTCAAATGTAATCGAAGCTTAAGTCAAAATTAATTCCAATTTAATCTTGATTTATTTCAATATTATTCTAATTTTAATCCAAATTTATTCCAATCTTAATCCAAGCTTAAATTAATATTAATCGAAAATTAAACGAAGCTTAATCGAAAATTAATTCAAATGTAATCCAAGCTTAATACAAAATTAATCTCAATTTAATCTAGATTCATTTCAATATTAATCTAATCTTAATCCAAATTTATTCCAATATTAATCCCATCTTAATCCAATATTAATCCTAGCTTAATTGAATATTAATCGAAAATTAAACCAAGCATAATTTAAATGTAATCCAAGCTTAAGCCAAAATTAATCCCAATTTAATCTAGATTTATTCCAATATTAATCCAAGCTTAATCGAATGTTAATTCAAATTGAATCCAATATTAATCGAAGATTAAAGCAAGCTTAATCCAAAATTAATCCCAATCTAATCTAGATTTATTCCAATGTTAATCCAATTTTAATCCAAGTTTATTCTAATATCAATCTTATTTTAATCCAATATTAATCCAAATTTATCCCAATATTAATCCAATATTAATCCAAGCTTAATCCAATATTAATCGAAAATTAAACGAAGCTTAATCCAAAATTAATTCAAATACAATCCAAGCTAAAGCCAAAATTAATCCCAATTTAATCTAGATTTATTCCAATATTAATCGAAGCTTAATCGAATGTTAATTCAAATTGAATCCAATATTAATTGAAGATTAAAGCAAGCTTAATCCAAAATTAATCCCAATCTAATCCAGATTTATTCCAATATTAATTCAATTTTAATCCAAGTTTATTCTAATAGCAATCCTATTTTAATCCAATATTAATCCAAATTTATCCCAATATTAATCCAAGCTTAATCCAATATTAATCGAAAATTAAACGAAGCTTAATCCAAGATTAATTCAAATGTAATCCAAGCTTAATACAAAATTAATCCTAATTTAATCTAGATTTATTCCAATATTAATCCAAGCTTAATCGAATGTTAATTCAAATTGAATCGAATATTAATCGAAGATTAAAGCAAGCTTAATCCAAAATTAATCCCAATCTAATCCAGATTTATTCCAATCTAATCCAGATTTATTCCAATATTAATTCAATTTTAATCCAAGTTTATTCTAATAGCAATCCTATTTTAATCCAATATTAATCCAAATTTATCCCAATATTAATCCAATATTAATCCAAGCTTAATCCAATATTAATCGAAAATTAAACGAAGCTTAATCCAAAATTAATTCAAATACAATCCAAGCTAAAGCCAAAATTAATCCCAATTTAATCTAGATTTATTCCAATATTAATCGAAGCTTAATCGAATGTTAATTCAAATTGAATCCAATATTAATTGAAGATTAAAGCAAGCTTAATCCAAAATTAATCCCAATCTAATCTAGATTTATTCCAATGTTAATCCAATTTTAATCCAAGTTTATTCTAATATCAATCTTATTTTAATCCAATATTAATCCAAATTTATCCCAATATTAATCCAATATTAATCCAAGCTTAATCCAATATTAATCGAAAATTAAACGAAGCTTAATCCAAAATTAATTCAAATACAATCCAAGCTAAAGCCAAAATTAATCCCAATCTAATCTAGATTTATTCCAATATTAATCCAATTTTAATCCAAGTTTATTCTAATATCAATCCTATTTTAATCCAAAATTAATCCCAATCTAATCCAAATTTATTCCAATATTAATCGAAATTTATTCCAAATTTAATCCAAGCTTAATCTAACCTTAATCCAAATTTATCCCAATATTAGTCCAAAATTAATCCAAGCTTAATTCAAACGTAATCCAAATTTATTCCAATATTAATCGAAATTTATTCCAAATTTAATCCAAGCTTAATCTAACCTTAATCCAAATTTATCCCAATATTAGTCCAAAATTAATCCAAGCTTAATTCAAACGTAATCCAAGCTTAATCCAAAATTAATCCCAATCTAATCCAAATTTAATCCAAGCTTAATCTAACCTTAATCCAAATTTATCTTAATATTAGTCCAAAATTAATCCAAGCTTAATCCAAAATTATACCAATATTAATCCAATCTTAACCCAATATTAATCCAAGTTTAATCCAAGCTTAAATTAACATTAATCGAAAGTTAAACCAAGCTTAATCCAAAATTGATACATTAATACATAAATACATAAATACAGAAGTATACAAATGCAGAAAATGTTCACTCCACTAAGAATAGCGGTTTCGCCGATGTGCGACGTTAATTATTAAGCCCCGTTGCGACAAATAGAAATCAAGGTGATCGTTGCATTAGAATTCTATTGCGTGCAATGGCAAGTTGCATATCGTATATTCGAATGAATATTAATAACAGTCATTTTGCAACGCATCTCGATGGACAGGTTGAAATTTCATTTTTTATCGCTGCCGTTTCTACGAATCTTCGTCAATGCGTTCAAAGGGGGATAGCTCGGAAACAGATCAAAATCTACGCGTCTAAGGATCGTACGATGATGCAAACAGTCTTACTAAGCATCGTACGATGATGCATACGATGACAAAGAATCGTACGCGTCATCGTAAGCTGACTATGACTTCGTTTACAAAGAGTCAACACACTAAATGATATCTGGTTATCAACTATACGTAACATGTTATATTTGCTACAAAATAATCATTGTAAGTATCCATCGAAGCGACGCAATCGTTTCTCGTCCAATCCCGATTATGAACGAAGCTTAAAGTCAAAGTTATCGCGAATCTCGCGCCTCCGCTCGAGAACTCGCAACGGCGAAACAGCGAAGTAAAACGTTGTTTCCTTTTCTCCGATTGGCAAACGACGACGCGACAAGGCCAACACGCACACAACTTCGTTTTCCGCGCATCGTAAAACGCACCCAAAGTCTGTTTACGCGTCTGTGTCTGTTTATCTGCGTCTGTGTCTGCTTATCTGCGTCTGTGTCTGCTTATCTGCGTCTGTGTCTGTTTATCTGCGCCTGTGTCTGCCTGTGCGCGCGTTTCACTCGGCCGGCAAATGGCGAACGTCTAAAGGCCGTACTTTTCATCTCGGTGTGCGTGTTTCCATGACGCCTTTATTACGTCTTGTTTATCGCGCGTACGACGACAAAATTCACCGCCAGCGACTCGTCCCGCGTTAGATAAAGCGTGGAAAGGCGTGCAGGGTTTAGCAGTGAAACGGTGAAATCGTGATTCACGGCAGAGGATAAGAGAGGCTATCGATTGGTGGCTGGTTTACAACGTGACGTTCGAGTTTTAGGAAGCCGAAAGCGGTCGCGTGATTAGCCGGCGACGGGGCCACGGGAATAAGAGACGCGAGAAGGGAAAATAATAGCAACAGGAGGAAACGTGTCCGCCTCTCGATGGTGAGTTTAAATATCCGTTGTGTACATCGTTGGAGGGGGGAGAGATATATCGGCGCACTCTGTGGCGTGTAACAGAGGAAGTTTAACGCCATCTTGAACGCGCGCGCGTTTTAGACCCGCTATTGGCACGATTAAAAGGAGTCGAGTTTTAGATTCGGCGAATATTTGGATTAGAAATGTGCGTGGGCGGGTTTGAGCTATGGGTGATGCATTAGCAGAACATGGAATTGGAGATGAAAGTGTTAGGTTTGGGTTAGGGATTATTGTAGATTTGGGAAACTCGAAATTACAGGTGAAAACGTTAGGTTTGGGTTAAGTTTGGGGTGGAAACTATTTTAGATTAATGGAACTTGGAATTAGAGATGAAACTATTAGGTTTGGGTTAGAAACTATTCTAGATTCGCAGAACTTGAAATTAGAAATGAAACTACTAGGTTTGGGTTAGCTTTGGGGTAGGAATTATTCTAGATTTGGGAAACTCGAAATTAGAGGTGAATCCACTAGGTTTGGGTTAGGTTTGGAATAGGAATTATTCTAGATTCATGGAACTTGGAATTAGAGATGAAACTATTAGCTTTGAGTTAGGTCTGGATTAGAAACTATTCTAGATTCGCAGAACTTGAAATTAGAAATGAAACCACTAGGTTTGGGTTAGCTTTGGGGTAGGAATTATTCTAGATTTGGGAAACTCGAAATTAGAGATGAAACCATTAGGTTTGGATTAGGTTTAGGTTAGACACTATTCTAGATTCATAGAACTTGAAATTAAAAATGAAACTATTAGGTTTGGGTTAGTAATTATTCTAGATTCGCAGAACACGAAATTAGAGATGAAACCTAGTTTCTAAATTTGACGAATCTTGAAATGAGGGATGAAAACATTAGGTTTGGGTTAAGTTTGGGTTTGAAACTATTCTAGATTCATGGAACTTGAAATTAGAGATAAAACCTAGGTTCTAGATTCGGGAAACTTGAAATTAGGGATAAAACCTAGTTCCTAGATTCACAGAACTCGAAATTGGGGATGAAACCATTAGCTTTGAGTTAGGTTTGGGTTAGGAATTATTCTAGATTCATAGAACTCGAAATTAGAGATGAAATCGTTAGGTTTGGGTTAGGTTTGGGTTAGGAATTATTCTAGATTCATAGAACTTGAAATTAGAGATGAAACTATTAGGTTTGGATTAGGTTTGGGTTAGAAATTATTCTAGATTCGTAGAACTCGAAATTAGAGATGAAACCATTAGGTTTGGATTAGGTTTGGGTTAGACACTATTCTAGGTTCCCAGAACTCGAAATTAGAGATGAAGCCTAAGTTCTAGATTCAGAAAACTCGAAATTAGAGATGAAATCTAGTTTCAAGATTCTCAGAACATGAAATTAGAGATGAAATCATTAGCTTTGAGTTAGGTCTGGATTAGGAATTATTCTAGATTCATAGAACTCGAAATTAGAGATGAAATCGTTAGGTTTGGATTAGGTTTGGGTTAGACACTATTCTAGATTCATGGAACTTGAAATTAGAGATGAAACCACTAGCTTTGAGTTAGGTCTGGATTAGAAATTATTCTAGACTCGTAGAACTCGAAATTAGAGGTGAAAAGATTAGGTTTGGGTTAAGTTTGGGGTGGAAACTATTCTAGATTCGCAGAACACGAAATTAGAGATGAAAGCTAGCTTCTAGATTTGGTGAATCTTGAAATTAGGGATGAAACCTAGTTTCAAGATTCGCAGATCTTGAGATTAGAGATGAAACCTAGCTTCTAAATTTGACGAATCTTGAAATTAGGGATGAAATCTAGTTCCTAGATTCGCAGAACTCGAAATTAGAGATGAAAACATTAGGTTTGGGTTAAGTTTGGGTTTGAAACTATTCTAGATTCATGGAACTTGGTATTAGAGATGAAACTATTAGGTTTGGGTTAGCTTTGGGGTAGGAATTATTCTAGATTTGGGAAACTCGAAATTAGAGGTGAAAACATTAGGTTTGGGTTGAGTTTGGGGTGGAAACTATTCTAGATTCATGGAACTTGGAATTAGAGATGAAACCACTAGGTTTGGATTAGGTTTGGGTTTGGAATTATTCTAAATTCATGGAACTTGAAATTAGAGATGAAACCACTAAGTTTGGGTTAGGAATTATTCTAGATTCATAGAACTTGAAATTAGAGATGAAACTATTAGCTTTGGGTTAGTAATTATTCTAGATTCGCAGAACTCGAAATTAGAGATAAAACCAAGGTTCTAGATTCGGGAAACTTGAAATTAGGGATGAAATCTAGTTCCTAGATTCGCAGAACTTGAGATTAGAGATGAAACCTAGCTTCTAAATTTGACGAATCTTGAAATTAGGGATGAAATCTAGTTCCTAGATTCGCAGAACTCGAAATTAGAGATGAAAACATTAGGTTTGGGTTAAGTTTGGGTTTGAAACTATTCTAGATTCATGGAACTTGGTATTAGAGATGAAACTATTAGGTTTGGGTTAGCTTTGGGGTAGGAATTATTCTAGATTTGGGAAACTCGAAATTAGAGGTGAAAACATTAGGTTTGGGTTGAGTTTGGGGTGGAAACTATTCTAGATTCATGGAACTTGGAATTAGAGATGAAACCACTAGGTTTGGATTAGGTTTGGGTTTGGAATTATTCTAAATTCATGGAACTTGAAATTAGAGATGAAACCACTAAGTTTGGGTTAGGAATTATTCTAGATTCATAGAACTTGAAATTAGAGATGAAACTATTAGCTTTGGGTTAGTAATTATTCTAGATTCGCAGAACTCGAAATTAGAGATAAAACCTAGGTTCTAGATTGGGGAAACTTGAAATTAGGGATGAAATCTAGTTCCTAGATTCGCAGAACTTGAGATTAGAAATGAAACCTAGCTTCTAAATTTGACGAATCTTGAAATTGGGGATGAAAACATTAGGTTTGAGTTAGATTTGGGTTAGGAATTATTCTAGATTTGGGAAACTCGAAATTAGAAATAAAACCTAGCTTCCAGATTTGGCGAACCTTGAAATTAGGCATGAAACCTAGGTTCTAGATTCGCAGAACTTGAAATTAGAGATGAAACCTAGCTTCTAGATTCTAGAAACTCAAAATTAGTGATGAAACCTAGCTTCTAGATTCGCAGAACTCGATATTAGCGATGAAACCATTAGGTTTGGGTTAGAAATTGTACTAGATTCGCAGAACGCGAAATTAGAGATGAAACCTAGCTTCTAAATTTAACGAATCTTGAAATTAGGGATGAAACCATTAGGTTTGGGTTAGAAATGATTCTAGGTTCCCAGAACTCGAAATTAGAGATGAAGCCTAAGTTCTAGATTCAGACAACTCGAAATTAGGGATGAAACCATTAGGTTTGGATTAGAAATTATTCCAAATTCGCAGAACTCGAAATTACAGATGAAACCATTAATTTTGAGTTCGGTTTGGGTTAGAAACTATTTTAGATTCATAGAACTTGAAATTAGAGTTGAAACCATTAAGTTTGAGTTAGGTTTGGATTAGAAATTGTACCAGATTCGCAGAACACGAAATTGGAGATGAAACCTAGCTTCTAAAGTTGACGAATCTTGAAATTAGGGATGAAACCATTAGGTTTGGGTTAGAAATGATTCTAGGTTCCCAGAACACGAAATTAGAGATGAAGCCTAAGTTCTAGATTCAGAAAACTCGAAATTAGGGATGAAACCTAGTTTCAAGATTCGCAGAACACGAAATTGAAGATGAAACCATTAAGTTTGCATTAGAAATCATTCCAAATTCGCAAGGCTCGAAATTAGAAATGAAACCTGGCTTCTAGATTTGACGAATCTTGAAATTAAGGATGAAATCTAGGTTTTAGATTCGGGAAACTCAAAATTAGTGATGAAACCTAGCTTCTAGATTCGCAGAACTCGATATTAGCGATGAAACCATTAGGTTTGGGTTAGAAACTATTCTAGATTCGCAAAACTCGAAATTAGAGATGAAACCTAGATTCTACATTCGCAGAACTCGAAATTAGAGATGAAATCATTAGGTTTGGGTTAGAAATTATTCTAGATTCGCAAAACACGAAATTAGAGTTGAAACCATTAAGTTTGAGTTAGGTTTGGATTAGAAATCATTCTAGATTCGCAGAACACGAAATTAGAAATGAAACCATTAATTTTTACTTACGTTTGCGTTAGAAATTATTCTAAATTCGCAGAACTCGAAATAAGAAATGAAACCATCAAGTTTCAGTTAGAAATCATTCTACAGAATCCTAGAAAACATTTCATTCACAATATTCGTATAGAAACAATTCGTGCATCCCCCCTTTTTCGATACTTTCTATTTCGTAAAATACTACCATCGTATTTTCGTTCGACGTGAATTAATTTTATTATGGTAAGAAAAAAAAAAAATGATCGACGGTGAAATTTGCGAGCTGCGATTGTAAAGATGGAAATGATTGATTAGGTGAAGCTGCGGAAAGTTTCGGTGGAGGGGAGAAATTACCTTGGCGTCTTCGGCTATTCGAAATGCAAGGGATACCGAAAGAAACGCGCAAAAGGTATCTTTCTTTTTTTTGTTCTTCGTCGTCGAATTTTGTCAACGCTAACAATTTACTTCACTCGTTTGCCTTCTAATATCATTACAATTCTTCGACTACTCGTGCACTAACGCAAACATTAACATTTGGTAATTGTTTTCTTGTTTTTTAACGTACAACTCGCGTATTTTGTTACTTACGAATAATTGGAATAATAATCGCCAGCAAATTTTGCTAATTAACTTATCAATCTACTTACTATTAAACTTGTGATTTTACTGTACTGATTCTTACCTTTATTTATGTACTAATTCTTATCTTTATTAATGTACTAATTCTTATCTTTCAACCAAATACTAATTCGAAATAATTCCGGTTTAAATGATTTATGATTTAAGATTTTCACGAACGGCGCAGAAATTTTTGAGACATTAATTATTGGAATGCCGATAACTTTTGAAATATTGTAGCTGGGCGATTGAAAAAATTACCGAGTATAGCTGTAGCATAACTAATTACGCGTGTGTAATGGTAATTTTGTAGCCCTGTTCGTTTGCCCAAAATAAATTCCCAAATCTGACTAGAAAATTGCCTGCTTCGACCAAGAAACGAACAACGCGAATATATAATTAATAACTTTCGCAATATTCACAGTAGACTACTAAAAAAAATCCCACAAGTTTGTATTATATCTCCAAATATGTGTACGAAAGGGCAACATTGTAGCTTTACTAATTTCAGCGAAAAAAATTCTCAAACTTCTCCCAAATTACACTACTAAGTTTCCGAAACATTAACCGCACAAAAATACTAATAACTATCTAAATATCTTCGCTAACTAATCGAAAAAATTCCCAATCATAGCTACTATATCCCCGAATAATCTCACCAAATGGCAACTCTGTACCTTCTTTAATACTCGCAAAAAAAAAATCCAAAGTAAATCCCTCTCGAAGGCGACGCGACAACTTAATCGTCGCGCGATTCTTCTGCCCGCAGCGTTGAAAAAGATGCTAACGCCGGGACGATCGGGTCCAATCAGTTCCGAGGAGCTCGGCGATGGCGACCCGAAGGATTCGAGCGCGTCCGCGAACGGCGGCGCGCGTTCCCAAGCTTTCAGGATCGAGGGAAACTACGAGAACGACGGAAGAGCGAAAGAGTTCCTCTCGACTGGCAGAGCAGGTCGTAGGAACGCTCTGACGGAGTTCTTGGGCCGCCACGCGGAAACCGCCGGCATGATTGATCTACCGGATCGCTTCGAGGAACTATCCGTGGGGACAGGTCAGCCATGTGAGCGCGGTTAGCTTGAAATCTTTAACCGTTTGCGGAAATAGTCACTCGAGTTCTTTGCTGTCTTGGAAATACATATATATATATCAATGCTTAATTTTCGCGTGATATTACGTGTAAATATTGCAACGCGATGCACTATAATAGAAAATATCACGTACCATTATAGCGTGTATCGTTTGTGAACGCGGCTGTAGAAGAATGATAGGCGGACCGCGTGAATGAATCGCGTTACACGCGTTTCGAAATATCTCGCACGGAATCCGATTATCTCGCGTATTTGTAATAATAATAATTATCCCCGAAACGTCGAACATTTGATTAAATACATAGGGATTTGACGATAAAAGCTTTTCGTAGAAGATTAAAAAAACGTGATTCGATTTTGTATTTGCGCGAAATTAACTTGTCACGTGGAATCTCTAATCAAATTTCGATAACCATTTGTATTGTAAAATAAACGCGTAGCGGTAAATAGAGCGACGTGAAATCGGTTTTCATAGCAACTATAAATTGCTCCAATGGCACTTTTGCTGTCCATGAAAAATCGTCTGTAATATATACATACGTGAAAATGTTCGCGTAGCAATTAATTATAGCACGCGATTCGTACGGCAAATAATTAATTAACCCTTTGCTTTCTCTAACGTTGAAGCAAGAAACTGAAGTTAATATCGTTAATAAACGTTTGAATGTTTTTGGAAATTTGACGGCGTGCAAATCGAAAGATTGCAAATTTAGGGGCTTCGAATTCGAAAGCAAAATACTCTTTTAATTGTTTTAAATCGTTCATCGTTCGCAAAGGGTTAAAACGAGAAATTCAACTCGAGATGATTAATACACGCTAACGTTAACAATTGGACAAGTATTCGTTTAATATCGTCTTCAATAATCTCTAATAATCGTCTTCAATAATCTCTAATAATCGTCTTCAATAATCTCCAATAATCGTCTTCAATAATTTCTAATAATCTATAATAATTAAAGGAGAATTCGTTGAATATTATTTTCCAACGTCCGCAAAAGGTTAATAATGATAACGATACAATTTGTTATAAATTCAAGTGGTGTGAGAAATTTCTGGATTTATTTTGTCAACGTTCAAAGTTAAATAATTGAGAATTTCGAATGAGAGACTGAATTTCAAGAATAAGGGGGAGGGGGATAAAAGTAAATGGATTTCGCGTGTACGCGGCCTAATTGCAGGAGGTCAATCGAACAATGGAGGACAAGACGGAAGCTCGCCAGGAACTTCGAAGCAACAGGGTTGAAACGCTTCTCAATCGTTTCGAATCTTTCCACAATCGTCGAGCGCCAGAAAAAGAGAAATCAAGGGTAATTAATTGAAGTTCCACGCGAAACGGCTATAAAATAATCGCATCCTTCGTGCGAACGCACCTTTAACGAGGTTCTCCACTGTAAAACAAAATAAACAGGCGCTTTTTTAAAAGCTTCGCGTTGCTTTCGAGTTCCTCCTTGTTTCTCCGCATTTTCTTCTTGCCTCACAATTTTTTTATCGTACTGTACGAATAACAGATGACAGTTTTCATATTTATTCGAAGTATTACAATATTTTACGCTATTTGTATTCGGCAATTCTGAATTTCTTCCCAAGTGAAAGAAAAAAATTAGAATAAAGGTAAAATTGATAACAAGGAAAAGTTAAGTTTAATAAATTTGTTTATAATTCGTGTCACGAGTTGGATTCGTTACTGTAAACCAAAAGGTTAATTTTCTATTCAATTTCAAGCAATCGTTTAACTCGACTTTGGAAAATTCAGTAGCATTTCTAAGTGAAACTCAAAAAAAAAAAAAAAAAAAAGAAACCTTTTTTATTGACTCTTTTTACAGTAGAAAACCTCGATGAAACGTGGAATTCTTTGTAACGTAATTCTAAAATTAACGATACAATAATATCATTTAGTTGTACAGGTAATAATTAAGGATAAGAATTTGTACAACTGTAAATAATACAGCGATTGCGATGAACGCTTATTAACGCGTGTTTGTATAGAAGCGATTAAAAAGAGAAAAGAAAAGAAGGGAGAGAGAATAAAAACTCGATTCGTCGCATTCGCGTGTTCGTTTCACGCCAAGCTTTGTTCCGAGATCTCCTAGCTTCGATTACGCTTGTTTTGTAAACGCGAGCGCGCGTTTTTATCGAGAGTTTTTATTTCCCAGGCGACGATAAGAATCCCGAGTACCGATAAAATACGCGTTCTTCTCGCGTTGCGCCACGCGTCGCTAATAAATAATGAGCAAAGTGGCGATCGATGAAAAATCAGTTACGCGGCCTTCCAACGAATCTAATCGCTAGCTCGCGTTATTCAACTCGCCATTCACGATCCATCCAACCGGCAAATGTATCTGCAACTTTGTTGGATCGGTTTCCGGTTGAAATAAAGCCAGCAAACGATTTTTTCCACCCTTTTTCACTCGACGAGATTCGATTAAAATGTGATCGCAACTTTCGGTGGATCGGTTTGATCTATTCAATTTCCTGTTTTATAATCTATTGGAACTATTTTGCAACATTGTTCATCTAGCGTTTCCTTTCTGTTTATAGTAAAATAGTTGCAATTCTGGGAATCGTTGAATTTTACTTGGATTCTTGATAAACTTGCAAGGAAACCAAAATTTGGTTCATTTCAATTTTCCTCCCATTTCATAATCTATCGGAATTAATTTGCAACATTATTCATCTAGCGTTTCCTTTCTGTTTATAGTAAAATAGTTGCAATTCTGGGAATCGTTGAATTTTACTTGGATTCTTGTTAAACTTGCAAAGAAACCAAAATTTGGTTCATTTAAAACTTCTTCCCCTCCATTTTATAATTTATCAGAACTAGTTTGCAACATTGTTCATCCAACGTTTCCTTTCTGTTTAATAAAATAGTTGCAATTTCGGAGATTATTGAATTTCATCTGCATTCGTGTTAAATTTGCAAGGAAACCAAAATTTGGTTCATTTCAATTTCCTCCCATTTCATAATCTATCGGAATTAATTTGCAACATTGTTCATCGTTTCTTCAAAGGCGAATAAATATTTTTCCAAGCCTCCACACGTCCGCCTTAATTTCTATCCTATCTTTTCTACTCGTTTATTCGTCTTCACTCAGCGATTCTCAATTATTCAACGCTAATTCTCCATTGTTTCATTACCTTAAAATTACTTAAAATTGCCTTAAAATCGTAATCGTAATCGTAAATCGTAAATCGAAATTTCCACCATCACCGAATTACGTTTATATACATATTAATAGAACGCGAAGCGTGTTTTTCATCGCGACGCGTTTGTTTTCTTCTTTTTTTGTTCACAATGGAGGGACGATAAATGGAAATAAGAATCGCCAAAGGTGGATGAATATTTAATTGAAAAGGCGGTTAATTAACGCGAGCGAAGCGTGTGCAATTTGCTGATCACCGCGGATAATCCTGCAATGATTTACGGCGCGTTTTCATTCGCGTGCAAAACATGCGATCTTCGCGCACGATAAGAACGCGTTCGAGGAAAATAGAATCGGAATTTCCGGAATCCCGCTTCGATTTTGTTCGCCCGTTTATCGAAATCCGATTGTTTGAAATTCGCGTTTTATCCAAGCTGTGCTACTGCGGCGAAATTCATCGAATTATACTTGGGATACCAAGTATAAGATCTTTTCGATCTTTTTATCCAGCTTCGATTTCTTGTAATTATTGGAATGGATTTACGACACCGAAACACGTTATGTATATATAGTTTGCGATTTAATTTCTCTCGTTCAGGTGCGCGAAAAAGGACGAAAAAATTTGGAGATGTTACGGTGAGCCTGGTGCACGTTTGGGAATTTTTTCGGAATTTTTGCGTTTGCAGAAGTGACTTTAAAAAATTCCTAAAATATACGTTCTTTTTATTGTTCAATGGAATATACGATTAATTGTTCAAATTAACAGATTAAAATTGATCTGCTCTGTTCTATCGCTGCAAAAATTATGAAAAAAATAGGAGAAGCTTCGATTAGCAAAATAAACATGTGTGAATTTTTTCAGATTTTTCCCATTTCTAGAAATCATTTTAAAAAATCCGAAAGTATAGTTTCTCCGTTTTTCGAAGGAATTAGTTTCTAACTTCATTAGTTTAAATTAATTACTCTCCTTCCGACGCGTTGAAAATTCTGCAAAAATTCCACGATACTTTAAACATTAGTATAAACATCTGAGAATTTTTTCAGATTTTTCCCATTTCTAGAAATCGTTTTAAAAAATCCGAAAGTCTAGTTTCTCCGTTTTCCGAAGGAATTAGTTTCTAAGTTCATTAGTTCAAATTAATTACCCTCCTTCCAACTCACTGAAAATTCTGCAAAAATTCCACAATACTTTGAACATTGGTATAAACATCTGAGAATTTTTTCAGATTTTTCCCACGCACAGAAATAGTTTAAAAAAAACCCCAAAGTTCCCGTATTCGATCGATGGATCGTTTCACGAATTTACAACAACACGGCGACCTAATTAACGTTTCTAATCAATTATTGTTGCATTCGATAAAGGATAGGGTTAAACAATGCCGCGTATGTGCGACGCGGAAACGCGTATCGGTTTTCACAAGGCGACAAAGTATTATTAAAAGTGGATAAAGCCCGCTCCTTTATCGCAAACGAATGCAAGTATGAAAAGGCGAGAACGACAATGGGGGGAAAAAATTCTATTTACACAGCCTGTCAAGCTCGCCGGTTGTTCGCATAAATGCACCGACGTGAAAGAGAAACTCTCTAACCGCCAACATAAACATCGTTAAAGCCTCCATTATGATTTCTATTCTCTTCCCGATTTACGCTTCGCTTCTGTTTGCCAATAATTTATACGTACATTCGAATAACTAAACAAATTTCGACTATTTTCCTTTTCGTACTTTTCCTCCACTTCATTTAATGCTTCGTCCATTTCAAACAATTACGTTTAAGTATAATTTTATTAGATAGTTTAGAGGAATTTTATTAATAACAGTTGAAAGAAATTGGCTGATGGAAGTTTGTAAATTTTATACATAATCGGAATGAAATCGTATTACCGTTTGTTACACGATGGAATTAAGTAAGTTGTATTACTTAGATATATGAAATTTAATATTAGATGTGTATTAGTATTATTGGGAATATTAATATTGTGTAGTACTATTATTGGGAATATTAATATTGCAAATATTAATATTGCAGATATTAATATTGCAAATATTAATATTGCAAATATTAATATTGCAAGTATTATTATTGCAAATATTAATATTGCAAATATTAATATTGCAGATATTAATATTGTAAATATTTTAATAATGCTAATATTAATATTGCAAGTATTAATATTGCAAATATTAATATTGCAAATATTAATATTCCAAATATTAGTATTGTAGATACTAATATTACAGATATTAATATTGCAAATATTAATATTGCAAATATTAATATTGCAAGTATTAATATTGCAAATATTAATATTGCAAATATTAATACTTGCAATATTAATATCTACAATATTAATACTTGCAATATTAATATCTACAATATTAATATTTGCAATATTAATACCTGCAATATTAATATTTGCAATATTAATATCTGCAATATTAATATCTACAATATTAATATTTGCAATATTAATATCTGCAATATTAATATTTGCAATATTAATATCTGCAATATTAATATTTGCAATATTAATATTTGCAATATTAATATTTGCAATATTAATATTTGCAATATTAATATTTGCAATATTAATATTTGCAATATTAATATTTGCAATATTAATATTAGCAATATTAATATCTACAATATTAATATTTGCAATATTAATACTTGCAATATTAATACTTGCAATATTAATATCAGCAATATTAATATTTGCGACATTAATATCTACAATATTCATATTTGCAATATTAATATTTGCAATATTAATATCTGCAATATTAATATTTGCAATATTAATACTTGCAATATTAATATCAGCAATATTAATATTTGCGACATTAATATCTACAATATTAATATTTGCAATATTAATATCTACAATATTAATATTTGCAATATTAATATTTGCAATATTAATATCTGCAATATTAATACTTGCAATATTAATATTTGCAATATTAATAATTGCAATATTAATACTTGCAATTTTAATATCTACAATATTAATATCTACAATATTAATATTTGCAATATTAATATTTGCAATATTAATATCTGCAATATTAATATTTGCAATATTAATACTTGCAATATTAATATTTGCAATATTAATACTTGCAATATTAATATCTACAATATTAATATCTACAATATTAATATTTGCAATTTTAATATCTACAATATTAATATTTGCAATATTAATACTTGCAATATTAATACTTGCAATATTAATATCAGCAATATTAATATTTGCAATATTAATACTTGCAATATTAATATTTGCAATATTAATATTTGCAATATTAATATTTGCAATATTAATATTTGCAATATTAATATTTGCAATATTAATATCTGCAATATTAATATTTGCAATATTAATACTTGCAATATTAATATCTACAATATTAATATTTGCAATATTAATATTAGCAATATTAATATCTACAATATTAATATTTGCAATATTAATATTTGCAATATTAATATTTGCAATATTAATACTTGCAATATTAATATCTACAATATTAATATTTACAATATTAATATTTGCAATATTAATATTTGCAATATTAATATTTGCAATATTAATATCTACAATATTAATATTTACAATATTAATATTTGCAATATTAATATTTGCAATATTAATATTTGCAATATTAATATTTGCAATATTAATACTTGCAATATTAATATTTGCAATATTAATATTTGCAATATTAATATTTACAATATTAATACTTGCAATATTAATATCTACAATATTAATATCTCCAATATTAATATCTACAATATTAATACTTGCAATATTAATATCTACAATATTAATATTTGCAATATTAATACTTGCAATATTAATATTTGCAATATTAATATTTGCAATATTAATATTTGCAATATTAATATTTGCAATATTAATATTTGCAATATTAATATTTGCAATATTAATATTTGCAATATTAATACTTGCAATATTAATATTTGCAATATTAATATTTGCAATATTAATATTTACAATATTAATACTTGCAATATTAATATCTACAATATTAATATCTCCAATATTAATATCTACAATATTAATACTTGCAATATTAATATCTACAATATTAATATTTGCAATATTAATACTTGCAATATTAATATTTGCAATATTAATATTTGCAATATTAATATTTGCAATATTAATATTTGCAATATTAATATTTGCAATATTAATACTTGCAATATTAATACTTGCAATATTAATACTTACAATATTAATATTTGCAATGTTAATACTTGCAATATTAATATTTGCAATATTAATACCTGCAATATTAATACAAATCGATATTACGAATTATTTTATACTTCTAAAATTGATATTAATACTACATTGTATTTTATATTTAATGTAATTGTGATATTGTAAATACGTGCAATAAAAAGTGTTGTTAAAAATCTCTGGAAATATCTGCGAATATTTTTTCTTATCCATTCTTGTCCGTTTGCTCGATTAAATTTGCAAGTAACACAAAGTAGCAAAAATAGTAATCGTTTGGAAATATTTTACAAATTTACTAACGATCGATATATGATTATGGTTTCTAAATTTAATAAGATTTCCAATTGTTTCTACTTGTGTACATTTCAATTTAACGTGAACTCGAATTCGCCTCGCTGTAATTTCTATCTTTCTACTTTTCTCAACGACAATGCAAAGCTAAACGATGATTGATGCGCCGATTCGACGATCGTTCGTTCAAGATTCGAGCAAACATCGGATTGAAGCTTGTTTCAGAAGCAAGAATTCTCCAGTGTTCGATAATAATTCGCTTGTAACTTTCCTTGAAAATTCCTCTCTACTCGTTAGTAAAACAATTCTACTTAAAATTTTTGTTTTCGCGCGAAATTCTACAAATTCAAAGCTAACGTTAAGATTAATTAAGATTAATTAAGATTTTCATGCAACATTTGACGTTCCTTTTAATCCTCAAGAAGAAGAAAAGAGAAAAATGGCGGATTAAAAATAATAACATCGTGAATTACTGGAAAAATTCAACTACTAATTTATTTACAGATAAAAAGCGATTCTCTTATTTTTTCTAATCAAAAAATCGTCGATGCCTCGTTTATCACTCGCTATTTTCTTATCTACTATATTAGTTTTGCAACACTGTGTTTGTATACTAGTTACGCGAAACCTTTTCATTATTTTGTACTCTTTCATATTTTATTACAATTGCGTACTAAGGAAAAATGTAAAGCATTAATAATGATAATGTTTATATAAATTCATCGTCATTCGTAATAATTTATTAGTGTCGATTCGTAAACCAAAAAACCGTGAGAATTAATAATGAATATATATATTTGATGTTGACTATTAATTCTTATTTCGGCGTTGACGAGATGTTGATTATTAATTCTTATTTCGGCGTTTTATTCTTCTGCTCGCTTTTTTTGCAAGCTTTGAATTTTCAAGGATTGAAATTTGCAAGGTTTAAACTTTTAAAGGTTGAAATTTGCAGGTTTTGAATTTTCAAGGGTTGAAATTTGCAAGGTTTGAACTTTTAAAGGTTGCAATTTGCAGGATTTGAATTTTCAAGGGTTGAAATTTGCAAGGTTTAAACTTTCAAAGGTTGAAATTTGCAGGATTTGAATTTTCAAGGGTTGAAATTTCCAAAGTTTAAACTTTTCAAGGCTTGAAATTTGCAAGCTTTGAATTTTCAATGATTGAAATTTGCAAGGTTTGAACTTTTAAAGGTTGAAAGTTCCAAGGTTTGAAATTTACAAGCTTTGAACTTTTAAAGGTTGAAATTTGCAAGGTTTGAATTTTCAAGGGTTGAAATTTGCAAGCTTTGAATTTTCAAGGGTTGAAATTTGCAAGGTTTAAACTTTCAAAGGTTGAAATTTGCAGGATTTGAATTTTCAAGGGTTGAAATTTCCAAAGTTTAAACTTTTCAAGGCTTGAAATTTGCAAGCTTTGAACTTTTAAAGGTTGAAAGTTCCAAGGTTTGAAATTTACAAGCTTTGAACTTTTAAAGTTTGAAATTTGCAAGCTTTGAATTTTCAAGGGTTGAAATTTGCAAGGTTTGAACTTTTAAAGGTTGAAAGTTCCAAGGTTTGAAATTTGCAAGGTTTGAAATTTACAAGCTTTGAATATTCAAGGGTTGAAATTCCCAAGGCTTGAAATTTGCAAGCTTTGAACTTTTAAAGGTTGAAATTTGCAAGGTTTGAACTTTTAACGATTGAAATTTGCAAGATTTAACATTTTATGGCTTGAAACTTCCAAGGTTTTAACTTTTAAGGATTGAAATTTGCAAGCTTTGCATTTTCAAGGGTTGAAATTGGCAAGCTTTGAACTTTTAAAGCTTGAAATTTGCAATCTTCGAAATTTGCAAGGTTTGAACTTTTAAGGATTGAAATTTGCAAGATTTAACATTTTAAGGCTTGAAACTTCCAAGGATTGAAATTTGCAAGGTTTGAAATTTGCAAGCTTTGCATTTTCAAGGGTTGAAATTGGCAAGCTCTGAACTTATGAAGCTTGAAATTTGCAAGCTTTGAACTTTTAAGGCTTGAAAATTGCAAGCTTCGAAATTTTAAGGCTTGAAATTTGCAAGGTTTAAAACTTTTAAGGGTTGAAATTTGCAAGCTTTGATATTTGCAAGCTTTGAAATCTTAAAGGTAGAAATTTACAAGCTTTGAATTTTCAAGGGTTGGAATTTCCAAGGTTTGAACTTTTAAGGGTTGAAATTTGCAAGCTTTGAACTTGTAAGGTTTGAAATTTGCAAGCCTTGAATTTTTAAAGGTTGATATTTACAAGCTATGAACTTTTAAAGGCTTGAAATTTGCAAGATTTGACATTTTAAGGCTTGAAACTTCCAAGGTTTGAACTTTTAAAGGTTGAAATTTGCAAGGTTTGAATTTTCAAGGGTTGAAATTCCCAAGGTTTGAACTTTTAAAGGTTGAAATTTGCAAGCTTTGAATTTTCAAGGGTTGAAATTCCCAAGGTTTGAACTTTTAAGGTTTGAACTTTTAAAGGTTGAAATTTGCAAGCTTTGAATTTTCAAGGGTTGAAATTTGCATAGTTTCAACTTTTAAAGGTTGAAATTTGCAGGACTTGAATTTTCAAGGCTTGAAATTTGCAAGGTTTGAACTTTTAAAGTTCATTGATTATAAATATATATATATATATATTAATACACAAGTGGCTTGTTTCAGCCGCGTTGATCTAGATTTGGAAATTAATAAGGAATTAGCTTTGAATTGAATTTTCTAACATCGTGTGCGTGT
Organism: Eucera pruinosa; assembly: GCA_028830335.1. Classification (NCBI taxonomy): domain Eukaryota; kingdom Metazoa; phylum Arthropoda; class Insecta; order Hymenoptera; family Apidae; genus Eucera; species Eucera pruinosa. The sequence goes on from JAMYCR010000021.1 coordinate 3,367,598, forward strand.
GCCTCGAAACGTTCGCTCGCGCCTAGTTTTACACTTGTTACAGAAAGCAGCGGTTATCTGTTGTTTCAACGATTATGCATAGTTTATCACGGCCGTTAGGCTCTATATAAACAACGCGATATACTCGCGGCGAGGGTTGGTGTATCTTTCAGTCGATTTCTCGACGCCTAAGCAAGTGGCACTCGTGTTACGCGATACACGCTACTAATACTTCAAACGCTCTTCAATCTTACATTCTAATTAGTGTGAATGTATAATACTACTATTAGAAACGTGTTAACCACTACTGTTTTAGAATTAAGGAATAAGTACAACAACTAAACCAGATACTAGTGTTGAAACTATTTCTTCGTTAACGTGGAAATCGTGTTTCGAGTTTGAACTTTTAAGGGTTGAAATTTGCAAGGTTTGAATATTTAAGGGTTGAAGTTTGCAAGGTTTGAATATTTAAGGGTTGAAGTTTGCAAGCTTTGAATTTTTAATGCTTGGAATTTGCAAGGTTTGAAATTTACAAGGTTTGAACTTTTAAAGGTTGAAATTTGCAAGCTTTGAATATTTAAGGGTTGAAGTTTGCAAGGTTTGAATATTTAAGGGTTGAAGTTTGCAAGGTTTGAATATTTAAGGGTTGAAGTTTGCAAGGTTTGAATATTTAAGGGTTGAGATTTGCAAGCTTTGAATTTTTAATGCTTGAAATTTCCAAGGTTTGAATTTTCAAGGTTTGAACTTTGAAGGGTGAAACTTTACAAGATTTAAACTTTTAAGGGTTGAAATTTGCAAGCTTTGAATTTTCAAGGGTTGAAATTCCCAAGGTTTGAAGTTTGCAAGGTTTGAATATTTAAAGGTTGAAATTTGCAAGGTTTGAATTTTCAAAGGGTTGAAATTTGCAAGCTTTGAATTTTCAAGGGTTGAAATTTGCAAGCTTTGAATTTTCAAGAGCACTACTATTAGCAACGTGTTAACGACTACTGTTTTAGAATTAAGGAATAAGTACAATAATAATAATAAGTGCAATAACTAAGTCAGATACTAGTGTTGAAACTATTTTTTCGTTAACGTTGAAATCGTGTTTCGAGTTTGAACTTTTAAGGGTTGAAATTTGCAAGGTTTGAATATTTAAGGGTTGAAGTTTGCAAGGTTTGAACTTTTAAGGGTTGAAGTTTGCAAGGTTTGAACTTTTAAAGGTTGAAATTTGCAGGGTTTGAATTTTCAAGGTTTGAAATTTACAAGGTTTGAACTTTGAAGGGTGAAACTTTACAAGATTTAAACTTTTAAGTGTTGAAATTTGCAGGGTTTGAAGTTTGCAGGATTTAAACTTTTAAGGGTTGAAATTTGTACGGTTTGAACTTTTAAGGGTTGAAATTTGCAAGGTTTGAATATTTAAGGGTTGAAGTTTGCAAAGTTTGAATATTTAAGGGTTGAAGTTTGCAAGGTTTGAATATTTAAGGGTTGAGATTTGCAAGCTTTGAATTTTTAATGCTTGAAATTTGCAAGGTTTGAAATTTACAAGGTTTGAACTTTTAAAGGTTGAAATTTGCAAGCTTTGAACTTTTAAGGGTTGAAATTTGCAAGGTTTGAATATTTAAGGGTTGAAGTTTGCAAGGTTTGAATATTTAAGGGTTGAAGTTTGCAAGGTTTGAATATTTAAGGGTTGAGATTTGCAAGCTTTGAATTTTTAATGCTTGAAATTTGCAAGGTTTGAAATTTACAAGGTTTGAACTTTTAAAGGTTGAAATTTGCAAGCTTTGAATATTTAAGGGTTGAAGTTTGCAAGGTTTGAATATTTAAGGGTTGAAGTTTGCAAGGTTTGAATATTTAAGGGTTGAAGTTTGCAAGGTTTGAATATTTAAGGGTTGAGATTTGCAAGCTTTGAATTTTTAATGCTTGAAATTTCCGAGGTTTGAATTTTGAAGGTTTGAACTTTGAAGGGTGAAACTTTACAAGATTTAAACATTTGAGAGTTGAAATTTGCAAGCTTTGAATTTTCAAGGGTTGAAATTCCCAAGGTTTGAAGTTTGCAAGGTTTGAATATTTAAGGGTTGAAATTTACAAGCTTTGAATTTTCAAGGGTTGAAATTCCCAAGGTTTGAAGTTTGCAAGGTTTGAATATTTAAGGGTTGAAATTTACAAGCTTTGAATTTTCAAGGGTTGAAATTCCCAAGGTTTGAAGTTTGCAAGGTTTGAATATTTAAGGGTTGAAATTTGCAAGGTTTGAATTTTCAAAGGGTTGAAATTTGCAAGCTTTGAATTTTCAAGGGTTGAAATTCCCAAGCTTTGAATTTTCAAGGGTTGAAATTCCCAAGGTTTGAAGTTTGCAAGGTTTGAATATTTAAGGGTTGAAGTTTGCAAGGTTTGAATTTTCAAAGGGTTGAGATTTGCAAGCTTTGAATTTTTAATGCTTGAAATTTACAAGGTTTGAACTTCGGAGGGTGAAACTTTACAAGATTTAAACTTTTAAGTGTTGAAATTTGCAGGGTTTGAAGTTTGCAGGATTTAAACTTTTAAGGGTTGAAATTTGTACGGTTTGAACTTTTAAGGGTTGAAATTTGCAAGGTTTGAATATTTAAGGGTTGAAATTTACAAGGTTTAAACTTTTAAAGGGTTGAAATTTGCAGGGTTTGAATTTTCAAGGGTTGAAATTTACAAGGTTTAAACTTTTAAAGGTTGAAATTTGCAAGCATTAAATTTTCAAGGGTTGAAATTTACAAGGTTTAAACTTTTAAGGGTTAAAATTTACAAGGTTTAAACTTTCAAGGCTTGAAATTTGCAAGCTTTGAATTTTCAAGGGTTGAAATTGACAAGGTTTAAACTTTCAAGGCTTGAAATTTGCAAGGTTTAAACTTTTAAGGCTTGAAATTTGCAAGTTTTAAAATTTTTGAGGCTTGAAATTTGCAAGCTTTGAATTTTCAAGGGTTGAAATTTACAAGGTTTGAACTTTTAAGGGTTAAAATTTGCAAGGTTTGAACTTTCAAGGCTTGAAATTTGCAAGCTTTGAATCTTCAAGTGTTGAAATTTACAAGGTTTAAACTTTTAAGGGTTGAAATTTGCAAGCTTTGAATTTTCAACGGTTGAAATTATACAAGGTTTGAACTTTTAAATGTTGAAATATGCAAGCTTTAACATTTTTAAGGTTTGAAATTTGCAAGCTTTGAATTTTCAAGGGCTTGAAATTTCCAAGGTTCAAACTTTTATAAGCTGAAACTTACAAAGTTTAAACTTTTAATTTAAACTTTTACACTTTCATTACAAACATTTTCCCTTGCAAATTAACACATGTTATTTGAACGCCATTAATATTCACCGCCAATCATTCGACTATAATTTACTCACATTCTTTATCATATTTCATTAACATTTTAATACGAAGAATTATTCCCAATATTCGACTACTATTTTGCGTCTATTTAATCCGCGCAGCTGTTGAAAATGAACAAGACCAAAAGTTTACAACAACGTTTGTAATTATTAATAATTACCTCGTCGTCGTGTGTACGTTGAAATTAACGTCGATCGAAGCCAGTGATGTATATCGATTTGAAAAATGGTGCAAGTAAAAAAATGTCGAATCACGATAGTTTAGGAAAAACCTTCGAATCGATGAGGCCGTTTAATTTGGCAACAATGAAGTATCAAAACTCCAAGTCCATCAATGTTAGGTATGTATATTTAAAGAATTATTCGTGTATTAAACGCTTTCCTTTTTTATTTATTATAATAGTCTTGTAAAGTAATGCAAAGCTTGCGAATTTTCTTCGACACTTTACTGTTATTATAGTCGTTATTTTATAATTGGGCAACGAATTATTTATGGTTTGTATATGTTTTGGCTTTTGTAAGGTTTGGAATTTTTAAGGATTTGAAAGTTAGGAGGTTTCCAGTTTTAGGGGTTGAAATTATCATGGGTTGAAGTTTTAAGGGTTGAAGTTTGGAAGGTTTGAATTTTTAAGGGTTGAAATTTGCAAGCTTTGAATTTTCACGGGTTGAAATTTCCAAGCTTTCAATTTTGAAGGTTTGAACTTTTAAGGCTTGAAATTTCCAAGCTTTGAAATTTCCAAGCTTTCAATTTGCAAGGTTTGAATTTTCAAGGGTTGGAATTTCCATGGTTTGAAATTTGCAAAATTTGACATTTTAGGGCCTGAAATTTGAAAGCTTTGAACTTTTAAGGCTTGAAATTTGCAAGCTTTGAACTTTTAAGGCTTGAAATTTGCAAGCTTTGAATTTTCAAGGGTTGAAATTTCCAAACTTTTCAATTTGCAAGGTTTGAATTTTCAAGGGTTGAAATTTCCAAGGTTTGAACTTTTAAGGTTCGAAATTTGCAAAATTTGACATTTTAGGGCCTGAAATTTGAAAGCTTTGAACTTTTAAGGGTTGAAATATGCAAGCTTTGAACTTTTAAGGCTTGAAATTTGCAAGCTTTGAATTTTCAAGGGTTGAAATTCTCAAGGTTTGGATTTTCAAGGATTTAAATTTGCAAGCTTTGAATTTTCAAGGGTTAAAATTCCCAAGGTTTGAAGTTTGCAAGCTTTGAACTTTCAAGGGTTGAAATTTGCAAGATTTGACATTTTAAGGCTTGAAACTTCCATGGTTTGAACTTTTAAGGATTGAAATTTGCAAGCTTTGAACTTTTAAGCATTGAAATTTGCAAGCTTTGAATTTTCAAGGGTTGAAATTTGCGAGCTTTGAACTTTTAGGGGTTGAAATTTGCAAGGTTTTGACTTTTAAGGGATGAAATTTGCAAGCTTTGAAATTTGCAAGGTTTGAAGTTTGCAAGGTTTGAACTTTTAAAGGTTAAAATTCCCAAGGTTTTGACTTTTAAGGGATGAAATTTGCATGGTTTCAATTTTCAAGGCTTGAAATTTGCAAGCTTTGAACTTTTAGGGGTTGAAATTTGCAAGCTTTGAACTTTTAAGCATTGAAATTTGCAAGCTTAGAATTTTCAAGGGTTGAAATTTGCAAGGTTTGAAGTTTCAAAGGTTGAAATTTCCAAGGTTTGAATTTTCAAGGTTTGAAATTTGCAAGCTTTGAACTTTTAAAGGTCGAAATTTGCAAGCTTTGAACTTTCAAGGGTTGAAATTTACAAGATTTAACATTTTAAGGCTTGAAACTTCCAAGGTTTGAACTTTTAAGGATTGAAATTTGCAAGCATTGAACTTTTAAAGGTTGAAATTTGCAGGATTTGAATTTTCAAGGGTTGAAATTCCCAAGGTTTTAAGTTTGCAAGGTTTGAACTTTTAAAGGTTGAAATTTCCAAGGTTTTGACTTTTAAGGGATGAAATTTGCAAGGTTTGAATTATCAAAGGTTGAAATTCCCAAGGTTTGAACTTTTAAGGCTTGAAATTTGCAAGGTTTGAACTTTTAAAGGTTGAAATTTCCAAGCTTTGAACTTTTAAGGATTGAAATTTGCAAGCTTGGAACTTTTAAGGGATGAAATTTGCAAGCTTTGAATTTTCGAGGGTTGAAATTCCCAAGGGTTGAAATTTGCAAGCTTTGAACTTTTAAGCATTGTAATTTCCAAGGTTTGAATTTTCAAGGGTTGAAATTTGCAAGTTTTGAATTTTTAAAGGTTGAAATTTGCAAGCTTTGAACTTTTAAGGGTTGAAATTTACAAGATTTAACATTTTAAGGCTTGAAATTTCCAAGGTTTGAACTTTTAAGGATTGAAATTTGCAAGATTTAAAATTTGCAAGCTTTTAATTTTTAAGGGTTAAAAGTTGCAAGCTTTGAATTTTCAAGGGTTGAAATTTGCAAGTTTTGAATTTTTAAAGGTTGAAATTTGCAAGCTTTGAACTTTTAAAGGCTTGAAATTTGCAAGATTTGACATTTTAAGGCTTGAAACTTCCATGGTTTGAACTTTTAAGGATTGAAATTTGCAAGATTTAAAATTTGCAAGCTTTGAACTTTTAAGCATTGAAATTTCCAAGCTTTGAATTTTCAAGGGTTGAAATTTGCAAGCTTTGGACTTTTAAAGCTTGAAATTTGCTAGCTTTAAACTTTTAAGGCCTGAAATTTGCAAGATTTGAAATCTTAAGGCTTGCAATTTGCAAGCTTTGAATTTTCCAAAGTTTATATTTTTAATCGCTGAAATTTGCAAGCTTTGAACTTTTAAAGCTTGAAATTTGCAAGCTTTGAATTTTCAATGCTTGAAATTTGCAAGGTTTGAACTTTTAAGGGTTGAAATTGGCAAGCTTTGAACTTTGAAAAATTGAAATTTGCAAGATTTGGAATTTGCAAGCTTTGAACTTTTAAGCATTGAAATTTGCAAGCTTTGAACTATTAAAGCTTGAAATTTGCAAGCTTTGAATTTTCAATGCTTGAAATTTGCAAGGTTTGAACTTTTAAGGGTTGAAATTGGCAAGCTTTGAACTTTGAAAAATTGAAATTTGCAAGATTTGGAATTTGCAAGCTTTGAACTTTTAAGCATTGAAATTTGCAAGCTTTGAACTTTTAAAGGTTAAAATTTGCAAGCTTTGAACTTTCAAGGGTTGAAATTTCCAAGCTTCAAACTTCCAAACTTTAAACTACCAAGATTTCAACATCCACTTTGAATTACTAACGTTCAATACTTCTATAATCTCCAAAATTCCCCAAAATCTACCCAAATTTCTAAAGTTCATAATTTACACGCTTCGAATTTGAACCACTTCACATTGAAGAAACGAATCAACCGCCCTTCCATTAATCCCAAAATCGCTGTTCTTTAAATACGTCCACAACGATGCTTTGTTCAAATACGTTCAATCCGTTGTTCAATAATAATGGAAAGATTTTTAACAAAGTTCTTAGCAAGTTGTTAACGGAAGTTAGTAGAGTAGTTACGTTCGAACGCGTTCTCGACGACACGTTTATTGAATTCCTTACGGCTAACCGTGTCTATAAGACCTAACCACCTCCACCCTTTCGCACTTTCGCGCGCGATAAAACTGTGAAATAACGAGTTTATCGTCTGCGTTCGCCATGCGATCCTGTGCCGTGAACACCGTGCATCGCCACCGACAGACGCGCAGCAAAAGGTTCATATTTACGTCCGTTCCTCGATTCTTCAATTGTTATTCAATTGAAACCTCGTGTAATAACGCGTTTCCATTAATCTACGAATTCGCACCGATTCTCGTCAACTTTACGCGTCAATTTCTGGCGTTTTGTGAAATTTTGTGGAACGTTTTAATTTAATATTTTAAGAGATTCAGTATTGAGAAAAGTTTCTTAAAGTATATTAGAAAGATTCTTGTGAAGGAAATAGAAAACAGTGGAGGATTTAATTATTAAGCGATCTGATACTATAATTTTTACACGTTAAATTTAAATACTGGTTTAATTGCAATTTTTATGGAATCGTCTGATTTCAAGTTTTATATTTATTGCTTTGATCTTACATATGCAAAGTTATTGGGAAATGTTTTATATCGATATTATTGAGACTATTAATGTTGCGTATTCATATTATTGGGAATATTTAATATTGTATGTTAATTAATCGTATATTAGTATTAATGTGAATGTTAATATTTGCGATATTCATATCTGTAATATTAATACCTGTAATATTAATATCTGTATTATTAATATCTGCAGTATTAATATCTGTATTATTAATGTCTGCAGTATTAATATCTGTAATATTAATATCTGCAATATTAATATCTACAATATTAATATTTGCAGTATTAATACCTGCAATATTAATATTTGCAAAATTAATATGTGCAGTATTAATACCTGCAATATTAATATTTGCAAAATTAATATGTGCAATATTAATACTTGCAATATTAATGCCTGCAATATTAATATCTGCAAAATTAATATGTGCAATATTAATACTTGCAATATTAATATTTGCAAAATTAAGATTTGCAATATTAATACTTGCAATAATAATACTTGCAATATTAATATCTGCAATATTAATACCTGGAATATTAATATCTGCAGTATTAATATTTGCAAAATTAAGATTTGCAATATTAATACTTGCAATATTAATACTTGCAATATTAATATCTGTAATATTAATATTTGCAAAATTAATATGTGCAATATTAATACTTGCAATATTAATATCTGCAATATTAATACCTGGAATATTAATATCTGCAGTATTAATATTTGCAATATTAATACTTGCAATATTAATATTTGCAATATTAATACCTGCAGTATTAATATCTGCAATATTAATATCTGCAATATTAATACTTGCAATATTAATATTTGCAATATTAATACCTGCAATATTGATATCTGCAATATTAATATCTACAATATTAATATTTGCATATATTAATACTTGGAATATTAATATCTGCAATATTAATATCTACAATATTAATATTTGCAGTATTAATACCTGCAATATTAATATCTACAATATTAATATTTGCAATATTAATACTTGGAATATTAACATTTGCAATATTAATACCTGCAATATTAATACATGCAATATTAATATCTACAATATTAATATTTGCAATATTAATATCTATAATATTAATATTTGCAATATTAATATCTACAATATTAATATTTGCAATATTAATATCTATAATATTAATATTTGCAATATTAATACCTGCAATATTAATATCTGCAATATTAATATTTGCAATGTTAATACCTGCAATATTAATATCTGCAATATTAATATTTGCAATGTTAATACCTGCAATATTAATATCTGCAATATTAATATTTGCAATATTAATATCTACAATATTAATATTTGCAATATTAATATTTACAATATTAATATCTGCAATATTAATATCTGCAATATTTATACTTGCAATATTAATATCTACAATATTAATATCTGCAATATTAATATCCACAATATTAATATTTGCAATATTAATACCTGCAATATTAATATTTGCAATATTAATACCTGCAATATTAATATCTGCAATATTAATATTTGCAATATTAATATCTACAATATTAATATTTGCAATATTAATATCTGCAATATTTATACTTGCAATATTAATATCTACAATATTAATATCTGCAATATTAATATCCACAATATTAATATTTGCAATATTAATACCTGCAATATTAATATTTGCAATATTAATATCTACAATATTAATATTTGCAATATTAATACTTGGAATATTAATACCTGCAATATTAATATTTGCAATGTTAATACCTGCAATATTAATATCTACAATATTAATATTTGCAATATTAATATCTGCAATGTTAATATCTACAATATTAACACCTGCAATATTAATATTTGTAATATTAATACCCACAATATTAATATCTGCAATATTAATATCTACAATATTAATATTTGCAATATTAATATCTACAATATTAATATTTGCAATATTAATATTTGGAATATTAATACCTGCAATATTAATACTTGGAATATTAACACCTGCAATATTAATATTTGCAATGTTAATACTGCAATATTAATACCTGCAATATTAATATCTGCAATGTTAATATCTACAATATTAATATTTGCAATATTAATATCTGCAATGTTAATATCTACAATATTAATACCTGCAATATTAATATCTCCAATATTAATACCTGCAATATTAATACCTACAATATTAATACTTGCAATATTAATACCTACAATATTAATACCTGCAATATTAATATCTACAATATTAATACTTGCAATATTAATATTCACAATATGAATATCTGCAATATTAATATCTACAATATTAATATTTGCAATATTAATACCTGCAATATTAATACTTGCAATATTAATACTTGCAATATTAATACTTGCAATATTAATACCTACAATATTAATACCTGCAATATTAATATCTACAATATTAATACTTGCAATATTAATATTCACAATATGAATATCTACAATATTAATAACAGCAATGGTTAATATCTACAAATCGATCATAAAATATTCAATATCCCCAAAATTTCATTAATTCACCTTTCACGTTACAAATCGCTTCTTAATTCTCTACTACAATTCCCAGGCCGACCAAAAACTCACCGTTCGACAAGTTGGACTCTTTGAAACCGGAAGTGGAGACAATCGGCGACAGAAGTACGTTCGAATAATCTAAACCTAATTATTAACAAATTTATCATTCATGCAACTCCACCAATTCTCGTCTCATCATTCATTATTAATATCATTCACATTTATAAAGTATTTAATCAACCTTTTGCACTTCAAATCGTTTTCTAATATATACATATATTTACTATTATCATGTTTAGATTCCTACGAAAACTCGATATACATTATTTACTCAGTAATAAGAATCGAATTGGCAAAAAGATAGTTGAAATGTTACCTTTAACTTCTCAAGCTTCTTACGGTGTTCAAATTCACACTTTCGTTAACGAAGTGCAGAGGTGATTAATTTCACGGTTCTTTAATTAATTGCTTCATGGAAAACGCGTTTTCTTTTTTAGTGTCAGCGGTTACAGCTTCCCCTGCGAGCACGTTTAATCCGGAGACCGATTCTTTGCACGCGTCTATGAGGCCCATTATTATGTTGGCCCAATGCTTCTCCATGTTCCCCGTTTCCGGCGTCAACACGCCGGACGCATCTTATCTCAGGTAAATCCGCGAACTCTGTCCAAACTAGTCAGTAGTTATTTAGTTATTTAGTCATTTAGTCATTTAGTCATTTAGTTATTTAGTCATTTAGTTCAGTTCAGTCAAATGGCGTGAACTGCTACTTTTTCAATCACTCGTTTTCGATTCGATCACGTTGATTTTTCACAGCGATTCGCCATTTCTCGCGCGATCGCTTCTGATTGGCGAAGAACACAACTTACGCATGCGCGTTACATTCTTAGCGATTCTTAGGATTAAGAATGTAACTGTTACTAGGAAAAAGGGCAAAAAGTAACGAAATATATAATGAATTAATCGCAAGCGTGACTACTATAATTTGAAATTTCTTTGGTTTTCATTCTACCAAAAATTAATATAAATGTATACGTATTTATTAATCTACCTCCCAACCAGAGAAACTATAGTTTTTAATTTTAATAGTGATAGTAAATAGCGTGGCTCTATGCGTGTATTTTTCACGAGCTATGTTTTCATAAAAGAAAATGAAATAATTTAATCAAGGCCAAGAATTACGATCGTAATATTACAGTGAGCAACTTCACGATACTTGCGAAATCACAGTCGTGATTTCTTTAATCTTTAATTTTCTGATCACCGGTGATTTCTTTAATTTTTAATCTTTAATTTTCTGATCATCGGTGATAAATCATCGTTAGTGATTTTGCTGATCTCTAGTTCAAATCTACGGTTTAAATTCGCGGTTTCGTTGGAAGATTATCGCGTTGGTAAAATTCAAGTGAACTCGTTAACATCGGATCGAATCAGAAATGAAAATATATGAATATAATTTAATATATTTAGATGAATATAATTTAATATATGAATAATTTAGGCGCTGAATTTTATTCAGCAATGGACATTACTATAAAATTAGTAGTAGATTGGTTGCAACTTTCTTTTAGGTTCACGTGGCGTAGCCCTAAATTCTTGTATTGCGTCGTTTCCGTTCTTGGATCGTCCACAATGACCATTTTCAATATTCTACGGATGATTTCTACTGGAATCACTTCCACTAAAATGAGTGAGTATAAAGTATATTGTAATTCGTTCCTTTTATTATCCTTGAGGAAAGTTCAATTGCAATGAAACTAAATACGAGTGTTTATGCTTCGAAGTGAATTGACGTTTGAAACGAAGAACGAAGGAAAACTTATACGTATAAACGCTTAAAGAATTTAATAATTAAACGAAATTAGTAAAAATAATTCGACTACAATTGTAGGATGCAAATTAGTATTACAATTGAAGTTGAAGGGGATAATAATAAGTAATAATAAGTAGAATTGAATTTGAAGGGAATTGAATAATAATACAGAGTTAGAATTGGAATTGAAGGGAATTGAATAATAATACAGAAATAAAATTGAAACTAAAGGGAATTGAATAATAATACAGAGTTAGAATTGAAATCGAAGGGAACTGAATAATAATACAGAACTGGGATTGAATTCAAAGGGAACTGAATAATAATACAGAATTGGTATTGAATTCGAAGGGAATTGAATAATAATACAGAGTTAGAATTGGAATTGAAGGGAATTGAATAATAATACAGAACTAAAATCGAATTGAATAATAATACAGAATTAGTATTGAATTCGAAGGGAATTGAATAATAATACAGAGTTAGAATTGGAATTGAAGGGAATTGAATAATAATACAGAACTAAAATCGAATTGAATAATAATACAGAATTAGTATTGAATTCGAAGGGAATTGAATAATAATACAGAGTTAGAATTGGAATTGAAGGGAATTGAATAATAATACAGAACTAAAATCGAATTGAATAATAATACAGAATTAGTATTGAATTCGAAGGGAATTGAATAATAATACAGAGTTAGAATTGGAATTGAAGGGAATTGAATAATAATACAGAGCTAAAATCGAATTGAATAATAATACAGAACCAGGATTGAATTCGAAGGGAATTGAATAATAATACAGAGTTAGAATTGAAATTGAAGGGAATTGAATAATAATACAGAAATAAAATTGAAACTAAAGGGAATTGAATAATAATACAGAGTTAGAATTGGAATTGAAGGGAATCGAATAATAATACAGAACTACAATCGAATTGAATAATAATACAGAACTAGGATTGAATTCGAAGGGAATTGAATAATAATACAGAGTTAGAATTGAATTTTAAGGGAACTGAATAATAATACAGAACTAAAATTAGAATTGACACCGAATTGACTACTAATAACAATACGAAACTAGAATTGATATCGAAGGTAATAATAATACAGAACTACGATTAAAATTGAATGCAAACGCAATTGAACCCCATTAAATTGATTTTTTCCTGCGTTTCTTTCATCATCCAAGCAACGTTCGTCCTCAACGGGACGAATTTAATCGGATTAATATCTATAATATTGATATCTACAATATTAATATTTGCAGTATTAATACCTGCAATATTAATATTTGCAATATTAATACCTGCAATATTAATATTTGCAAAATTAATATCTGCAATATTAATACCTGGAATATTAATATCTGCAATATTAATATTTGCAGTATTAATACCTGCAATATTAATATTTGCAATATTAATACCTGCAATATTAATATTTGCAAAATTAATATTTGCAATATTAATACCTGGAATATTAATATCTGCAATATTAATATTTGCAGTATTAATACCTGCAATATTAATATTTGCAAAATTAATATCTGCAATATTAACACCTGGAATATTAATATCTGCAGTATTAATATTTGCAATATTAATACTTGCAATATTAATATTTGCAATATTAATACCTGCAGTATTAATATCTGCAATATTAATATTTGCAATATTAATATCTGCAGTATTAATATTTGCAATATTAATACCTGCAATATTAATACCTGTAATATTAATATCTGCAGTATTAATATCTACAATATTAATATGTCGAACAATAAACACAGAACTAACTTATAGTCGATAAGATCAACAAATCGAAGGTTTACCAAAAATTGAACCCCATTAAATTGATTTTTATCTGCGTTTCTTTCATCATTCAAGCAACGTTCGTCTTCAACGGGACGAATTTAATCGGATCCCTGCTGTTCCTGAAATTGGCCATGCAATGGCCATGCTTAATGGTAACTTGGGAGAAACTGGAGAAAGAATTGTCGAACAGGCACAAGAAACTGTCGAGAACCACCCTGTCGACGAAATTTAAAATCGTCACCATGATCGTCATGATATTCGCTTTAGGTGAGCGATTAAACGTTAAACGCGATTCGTAGACAATTAATTTATATCCATTTATTTACTATAAAAATTATAATTCCTACGACGATGATAATAATAACAATAATAATTTATCCTCCACATCGTTAAATTGTGCAAAGTTATTGGTTTTTTTAATTTTCCGCGTTACACGATTAATAATCCTATTATTGTAATTCTTTTTTCATTTCACTCGCGTTGCTTTGGACGAATAAAAACGGGATTAAACTCTGCCGCAGTGGAGCACAGTTTCTCGATACTTCACGGTTATATAAAAGCCGAGGAATGCGCGAAATTTCAAGGGGACCCGGATATCATCGGCGTCTACTTTCAATCGCAATTTCCACAAGTAAGAACCATTTACCATTTATTTATTCTTTTAAATCCGCGTCGAATTTCTATTATTTTAGAAATATTTTTCTTCATTTCTAATTCGTTCCAATGTTGTTTACATCGATTCGAATGAAACGTAACGATCGCAATTTTTAATTCCCCTGTATCAGATATTCTCCAGGATTTCGTACAGCTTGTGGAAAGGAATCTTCGTGGACGTGATGAATATTTTAAGCACCTTCTCGTGGAACTTCGTCGACTTGTTCCTCATATTGATTAGCATAGCGTTGGCTGATCAATTTCGCCAATTAAACAGCAGATTATATTCCATTCGAGGCAAGGTAAGAATCAGTTTTATCCACGTTTCAATTCTACTTTTTAATTAACTTGATAAAATTCCACACCCAATGCTTTCTTTTAATTAACTTGATAAAATTCCCCAACTCCTAATGCTTTTTTTAATTCACTTCATAAAATTCCCCAACTCCAATACTTTTTTTAATTAACTTGATAAAATCCCCCAACTACTAATGCTTTTTTTTTAAATTAACTTGATAAAATTCCCTCCTACAATACTTCTTTTAATTAACTTGATAAAATCCCCCAACTCCTAATGCTTTTGTTAAATTAACTTGATAAAATTCCCCTCCAATGCTGTGTTTTAATTAACTTGATAAAATCCCCCAACTCCTAATGCTTTTTTTAATTAACTTGATAAAATTCCCCAACTCCTAATGCTTTTTTTAAATTAACTTGATAAAATTCCCCTCCAATGCTTTGTTTTAATTAACTTGATAAAATTCCCCCCCCCAATGCTTTCTTTTAATTAACTTGATAAAATTCCCCAACTCCTAATGCTTTTTTTAATTCACTTGATAAAATCCCCCAACTCCTAATGCTTTTTTTAAATTAACTTGATAAAATTCCCCTCCAATGCTTTGTTTTAATTAACTTGATAAAATTCCCCCCCAATGCTTTGTTTTAATTAACTTGATAAAATTCCCCAACTCCTAATGCTTTTTTTAATTCACTTCATAAAATTCCCCAACTCCTAATGCTTTTTTTAAATTAACTTGATAAAATTCCCCCCCAATTCTTCTTTTTAATTAACTCGATAAAATTCGCCCCCCCCCCCCCCAATTCTTTTCTTACATTAATTTGATAAAGTTTCCCTCCAATGCTTTTTTTAATTAACTTGATAAAATTCCCCCCTCCAATGCTTTTTTCAATTAACTTGATAAAATCCCCCAACTCCTAATGCTTTTTTTAAATTAACTTGATAAAATTCCCCTCCAATGCTTTGTTTTAATTAACTTGATAAAATTCCCCCCCAATGCTTTGTTTTAATTAACTTGATAAAATTCCCCAACTCCTAATGCTTTTTTTAATTCACTTCATAAAATTCCCCAACTCCTAATGCTTTTTTTAAATTAACTTGATAAAATTCCCCCCCAATTCTTCTTTTTAATTAACTCGATAAAATTCGCCCCCCCCCCCCCAATTCTTTTCTTACATTAATTTGATAAAGTTTCCCTCCAATGCTTTTTTTAATTAACTTGATAAAATTCCCCCCTCCAATGCTTTTTTCAATTAACTTGATAAAATCCCCCAACTCCTAATGCTTTTGTTAAATTAACTTGATAAAATTCGCCTCCAATTCTTTTTTTTAATTAACTTGATAAAATCTCCCTCCTTCTAATGCTTTTTCTTAATTAACTTCATAAAATTCCCTCCTCCAATACTTCTTTTAATTAACTTGATAAAATCCCCCAACTCCTAATGCTTTTGTTAAATTAACTTGATAAAATTCCCCTCCAATGCTGTGTTTTAATTAACTTGATAAAATCCCCCAACTCCTAATGCTTTTTTTAATTAACTTGATAAAATCCCCCAACTCCTAATGCTTTTTTTAAATTAACTTGATAAAATTCCCCTCCAATGCTTGGTTTTAATTAACTTGATAAAATTCGTTCTTCCCGCCAAAGCTTTTTTTTAATTAACTTGATAAAATTCGTCCTTCCCCCAATGCTTTTTTTTAATTATCTTGATAAAATTCCCCCCAATGCTTTTTTTTAATTAACTTGATAGAATTCCTTCCCCCCAATGCTTTTTTTAATTAACTTGATAAAATCCCCCTCCTTCTAATGCTTTTCTTAATTAACTTGATAAAATTCCACCTCCCCAATGCTTTTTTTAATTAACTTGATAATTTATACTAACTTTGGACTAACTTTGGACCAAGTAGATGAAGTCAACACGAACTAAACTTTATCACCTTCTTTTCCAATATTTAGACTAACTTAAGACTAACTTTGGACTAGTTTTGGACGAATTTAATACGAACTAAATTTTATCACCTTCTTTTCCTATACTTAGACTAACTTTGGACTAGCTTTAGACCAAGTAGATGAATTTAACACGAAATAAACTTTATCACCTTCTTTTCCAATATTTAGACTAACTTAAGATTAACTTTGGACCAAGTAGATGAAGCCAACACAAACTAAACTTTATCACCTTCTTTTCCAATATTTAGACTAACTTAAGACTAACTTTAGACTAGCTTTGGACGAATTTAACACGAACTAAATTTTATCACCTCCTTTTCCAATATTTAGACTAACTTAAGACAAACTTTGGACTAACTAGATGCATTTAACACGAACTAAACTTTGTCGCCTTCTTTTTCAAAATTTAGACTAACTTAAGACTAACTTGGGACTAGCTTTAGACCAAGTAGATGAATTTAACACGAAATAAACTTTATCACCTTCTTTTCCAATATTTAGACTAACTTAAGACTAACTTTAGACTAGCTTTGGACGAATTTAACACGAACTAAACTTTATCACCTCCTTTTCCAATATTTAGACTAACTTAAGACAAACTTTGGACTAACTAGATGCATTTAACACGAACTAAACTTTATCACCTTCTTTTCCAATATTTAGACTAACTTAAGACTAACTTTAGACTAGCTTTGGACGAATTTAACACGAACTAAATTTTATCACCTCCTTTTCCAATATTTAGACTAACTTAAGATTAACTTTGGACCAAGTAGATGAAGTCAACACAAACTAAACTTTATCACCTTCTTTTCCAATATTTAGATTAACTTAAGACTAACTTTGGACGAATTTAACAAGAACTAAACTTTATCACCTCCTTTTCCAATATTTAGACTAACTTAAGACTAACTTTAGACTAACTTTGAATTAACTCTGGACGAATAAAATTCCCCCTTCCAATGCTTTTTTTTAAAATTAACTTGATAAAATCCCACTCCTTCTAATCTTTTTATAATTAACTTGATAAAATTCCCCACCCTCCAATTCTTTTTTTAGTTAACTTGATAAAACCTTCCCCCAATGCTTTTTTTTTAAATTAACTTGATAAAATTCCCCAACTCCTAATGCTTTGTTTTAATTAACTTGATAAAGTCCCCCCCCCCCCAATGCTTTGTTCTAATTAACTTAACAAAATTCCCCCCCAATGCTTTGTTTTAATTAACATGATAAAGTTCCCCCCAATGCTTTGTTCTAATTAACTTAACAAAATTCCCCCCCCCCCCAATGCTTTGTTTTAATTAACATGATAAAGTTCCCCCCAATGCTTTGTTTTAATTAACATGATAAAGTTCCCCCCAATGCTTTGTTCTAATTAACTTAACAAAATCCCCCCCCCCCCCCAATGCTTTGTTTTAATTAACATGATAAAGTTCCCCCCAATGCTTTGTTTTAATTAACATGATAAAGTTCCCCCCAATGCTTTGTTCTAATTAACTTAACAAAATTCCCCCCCCCCCCCCCAATGCTTTGTTTTAATTAACATGATAAAGTTCCCCCCAATGCTTTGTTTTAATTAACATGATAAAGTTCCCCCCAATGCTTTGTTCTAATTAACTTAACAAAATTCCCCCCCCCCCAATGCTTTGTTTTAATTAACATGGTTAAGTTCCCCCCAATGCTTTGTTTTAATTAACATGATAAAGTTCCCCCCAATGCTTTGTTCTAATTAACTTAACAAAATTCCCCCCCCCCCCCAATGCTTTGTTTTAATTAACATGATAAAGTTCCCCCCAATGCTTTGTTTTAATTAACATGATAAAGTTCCCCCCAATGCTTTGTTCTAATTAACTTAACAAAATTCCCCCCCCCCCCAATGCTTTGTTTTAATTAACATGATAAAGTTCCCCCCAATGCTTTGTTTTAATTAACATGATAAAGTTCCCCCCAATGCTTTGTTCTAATTAACTTAACAAAATTCCCCCCCCCCCCCAATGCTTTGTTTTAATTAACATGATAAAGTTCCCCCCTATGCTTGTTTTAATTAACATGATAAAGTTCCCCCCAATGCTTTGTTCTAATTAACTTAACAAAATTCCCCCCCCCCCAATGCTTTGTTTTAATTAACATGATAAAGTTCCCCCCAATGCTTTGTTTTAATTAACATGATAAAGTTCCCCCCAATGCTTTGTTCTAATTAACTTAACAAAATTCCCCCCCCCCCCAATGCTTTGTTTTAATTAACATGATAAAGTTCCCCCCAATGCTTTGTTTTAATTAACATGATAAAGTTCCCCCCAATGCTTTGTTCTAATTAACTTAACAAAATTCCCCCCCCCCCAATGCTTTGTTTTAATTAACATGATAAAGTTCCCGCCCAATAGCTTTGTTTAATTAACATGATAAAGTTCCCCCCAATGCCTTTGTTTCTAATTAACTTAACAAAATTCCCCAACCCCCCCCAATGCTTTGTTTGAATTAACATGATAAAGTTCCCCCCAATGCTTTGTTTTATTAACAGGCTAAAGTTCCCCCAATGCTTTGTTCTAATTAACTTAACAAAAATTCCCCCCCCCCCTCCAATGCTTTGTTTATAATTAACATGATAAAGTTTCCTCCCAATGCTTGTTTTTAAATTAAACATGATGAAAGTTCCCACCCAATGCTTTGGTTCTAATTAACTTACTACAAAATTCCCCCCCCCCCGCCCCAATGCTTTGTTTTAGTAAGCATGTTAAAGTTCCACCCAATGCTTTGTTTTAAATTAACATGATAAAGTTCCCCCAATGCTTTGTGTCTAATTAACTTAACAAATTCCCAAAATTCCCCCCCCCCCCAATGCTTTGGTTTAATTAACATGATAAAGTTTCCCCCAATGCTTGTTTTAATTAACATGATAAAGTTCCCCCCAATGCTTTGTTCATATTAACTTAGACAAAAATTCCCCCCCCCCCCAATGCTTTGTTTTAATTAACATGATAAAGTGTCCCCCCAATGCTTTGTTTTAATTAACATGATAAAGTTCCCCCAATGCTTTGTTCTAATTAACTTAACAAAATTCCCCCCCCCCCCCAATGCTTTGTTTTAATTAACATGATAAAGTTCCCCCCAATGCTTTGTTTTAATTAACATGATAAAGTTCCCCCCAATGCTTTGTTCTAATTAACTTAACAAAATTCCCCCCCCCCCCCAATGCTTTGTTTTAATTAAAATGATAAAGTTCCCCCCAATGCTTTGTTTTTTTTAACATGATAAAGTCCCCCCCAATGCTTTTTTCTAATTAACTTAACAAAATTCCCCCCCCCCCCAATGCTTTGTTTTAATTAACAAAATAAAGTTCCCCCCAACGCTTTGTTTTAATTAACATGATAAAGTTCCCCCCAATGCTTTGTTTTAATTAACTTAACAAAATTCCCCCCCCCCCCAATGCTTTGTTTTAATTAACATGATAAAGTTCCCCCCAATGCTTTGTTTTAATTAACTTGATAAGTTCCCCCCAATGCTTTGTTCTAATTAACTTAATCAAAATACCCCCCCCCCCCCAATGCTTTGTTTTAATTAACATGATAAAGTTCCCCCCAATGCTTTGTTTTAATTAACATGATAAAGTTGCCCCCCATGCTTTGTTTTAATTAACTTAATCCCCCCCCCCCCACTGCTCTGTTTTAATTAACATGATAAAGTTCCCCCCAATGCTTTGTTTTAATTAACATGATAAAGTTCCCCCAATGCTTTGTTTCTAAAAAAAAGTTAAACTTAACAAAATTCCCCCCCCCCCCCAATGCTTTGTTTTAATTAACATGATAAAGTTCCCCCCAATGCTTTGTTTTAATTAACATGATAAAGTTCCCCCCAATGCTTTGTTCTAATTAACTTAACAAAATTCCCCCCCCCCCCAATGCTTTGTTTTAATTAACATGATAAAGTTCCCCCCAATGCTTTGTTTTAATTAACATGATAAAGTTCCCGCCCAATGCCTTTGGTTTCTAATTAACTTAACAAAATTCCCCCCCCCCCCCCCCAATGCTTTGTTTTAATTAACATGATAAAAAGTTCCCCCCAATGCTTTGTTTGAATTAACATGATAAAGTTCCCCCCAATGCTTTGTTAATAATTAACTTAACAAAATTCCCACCCCCCCCAATGCTTTTGTTTAATTTAACATGGATAAAGTTCCCCACAATGCTTTGTTTAATTAACATGAATAAAGTTACCCCCAATGCTTTGTTTTAATTAACATGCATAAAGTTCACCCCCAATGCTTTGTTCTAATTAACTTAACAAAATTCCCCCCCCCCCACCCAATGCTTTGTTTTATTAACATGATAAAGTTCCCCCAATGCTTTGTTTTAATTAACATGATAAAGTTCCGCCCAATGCTTTGTTCTAATTAACTTAACAAAATTCCCCCCCCCCCCCCAATGCTTTGTTTTAATTAACATGATAAAGTTCCCCCCAATGCTTTGTTTTAATTAACATGATAAAGTTCCCCCAATGCTTTGTTTTAATTAACATGATAAAGTTCCCCCCAATGCTTTGTTCTAATTAACTTAACAAAATTCCCCCCCCCCCCCAATGCTTTGTTTTAATTAACATGATAAAGTTCCCCCCAATGCTTTGTTTTAATTAACATGATAAAGTTCCCCCCAATGCTTTGTTCTAATTAACTTAACAAAATCCCCCCCCCCCCAATGCTTTGTTTTAATTAACATGATAAAGTTCCCCCCAATGCTTTGTTTTAATTAACATGATAAAGTTCCCCCCAATGCTTTGTTCTAATTAACTTAACAAAATTCCCCCCCCCCCAATGCTTTGTTTTAATTAACATGATAAAGTTCCCCCCAATGCTTTGTTTTAATTAACATGATAAAGTTCCCCCCAATGCTTTGTTTTAATTAACATGATAAAGTTCCCCCCAATGCTTTGTTTTAATTAACATGATAAAGTTCCCCCCAATGCTTTGTTTTAATTAACATGATAAAGTTCCCCCCAATGCTTTGTTCTAATTAACTTAACAAAATTCCCCCCCCCCCCAATGCTTTGTTTTAATTAACATGATAAAGTTCCCCCAATGCTTTGTTTTAATTAACATGATAAAGTTCCCCCCAATGCTTTGTTCTAATTAACTTAACAAAATTCCCCCCCCCCCCAATGCTTTGTTTTAATTAACATGATAAAGTTCCCCCAATGCTTTGTTTTAATTAACATGATAAAGTTCCCCCCAATGCTTTGTTCTAATTAACTTAACAAAATTCCCCCCCCCCCCAATGCTTTGTTTTAATTAACATGATAAAGTTCCCCCCAATGCTTTGTTTTAATTAACATGATAAAGTTCCCCCCAATGCTTTGTTTTAATTAACATGATAAAGTTCCCCCCAATGCTTTGTTCTAATTAACTTAACAAAAATCCCCCCCCCCCCCCAATGCTTTGTTTTAATTAACATGATAAAGTTCCCCCCAATGCTTTGTTTTAATTAACATAACAAAGTTCCCCCAATGCTTTGTTCTAATTAACTTAACAAAATTCCCCCCCCCCCCCCAATGCTTTGTTTTAATTAACATGATAAAGTTCCCCCCAATGCTTTGTTCTAATTAACTTAACAAAATTCCCCCCCCCCCCCCCAATGCTTTGTTTTAATTAACATGATAAAGTTCCCCCCAATGCTTTGTTTTAATTAACATGATAAAGTTCCCCCCAATGCTTTGTTTTAATTAACATGATAAAGTTCCCCCCAATGCTTTGTTCTAATTAACTTAACAAAATTCCCCCCCCCCCCAATGCTTTGTTTTAATTAACATGATAAAGTTCCCCCCAATGCTTTGTTTTAATTAACATGATAAAGTTCCCCCCAATGCTTTGTTCTAATTAACTTAACAAAATTCCCCCCCCCCAATGCTTTGTTTTAATTAACATGATAAAGTTCCCCCCAATGCTTTGTTTTAATTAACATGATAAAGTTCCCCCCAATGCTTTGTTTTAATTAACATGATAAAGTTCCCCCCAATGCTTTGTTCTAATTAACTTAACAAAATTCCCCCCCCCCCCCCAATGCTTTGTTTTAAATTAACATGATAAAGTTCCCCCCAATGCTTTGTTTTAATTAACATGATAAAGTTCCCCCCAATGCTTTGTTCTAATTAACTTAACAAAATTCCCCCCCCCCCCCAATGCTTTGTTTTAATTAACATGATAAAGTTCCCCCCAATGCTTTGTTCTAATTAACTTAACAAAATTCCCCCCCCCCCCCCAATGCTTTGTTTTAATTAACATGATAAAGTTCCCCCAATGCTTTGTTTTAATTAACATGATAAAGTTCCCCCCAATGCTTTGTTTTAATTAACATGATAAAGTTCCCCCCAATGCTTTGTTCTAATTAACTTAACAAAATTCCCCCCCCCCCAATGCTTTGTTTTAATTAACATGATAAAGTTCCCCCAATGCTTTGTTTTAATTAACATGATAAAGTTCCCCCCAATGCTTTGTTTTAATTAACATGATAAAGTTCCCCCCAATGCTTTGTTCTAATTAACTTAACAAAATTCCCCCCCCCCCCAATGCTTTGTTTTAATTAACATGATAAAGTTCCCTCCATGGTTTTTTTTAATTAACATGATAAAGTTCCCCCCAATGCTTTGTTCTAATTAACTTAAAAAAATTCCCCCCCCCCCCCAATGCTTTGTTTTAATTAACATGATAAAGTTCCCCCCAATGCTTTGTTTTAATTAACATGATAAAGTTCCCCCCAATGCTTTGTTTTAATTAACATGATAAAGTTCCCCCCAATGCTTTGTTCTAATTAACTTAACAAAATTCCCCCCCCCCCCCAATGCTTTGTTTTAATTAACATGATAAAGTTCCCCCCAATGCTTTGTTTTAATTAACATGATAAAGTTCCCCCCAATGCTTTGTTCTAATTAACTTAACAAAATTCCCCCCCCCCCCAATGCTTTGTTTTAATTAACATGATAAAGTTCCCCCCAATGCTTTGTTTTAATTAACATGATAAAGTTCCCCCCAATGCTTTGTTTTAATTAACATGATAAAGTTCCCCCCAATGCTTTGTTCTAATTAACTTAACAAAATTCCCCCCCCCCCCAATGCTTTGTTTTAATTAACATGATAAAGTTCCCCCCAATGCTTTGTTTTAATTAACATGATAAAGTTCCCCCAATGCTTTGTTCTAATTAACTTAACAAAATTCCCCCCCCCCCCAATGCTTTGTTTTAATTAACATGATAAAGTTCCCCCAATGCTTTGTTTTAATTAACATGATAAAGTTCCCCCCAATGCTTTGTTCTAATTAACTTAACAAAATTCCCCCCCCCCCAATGCTTTGTTTTAATTAACATGATAAAGTTCCCCCCAATGCTTTGTTTTAATTAACATGATAAAGTTCCCCCCAATGCTTTGTTCTAATTAACTTAACAAAATTCCCCCCCCCCCCAATGCTTTGTTTTAATTAACATGATAAAGTTCCCCCCAATGCTTTGTTTTAATTAACATGATAAAGTTCCCCCCAATGCTTTGTTCTAATTAACTTAACAAAATTCCCCCCCCCCCCAATGCTTTGTTTTAATTAACATGATAAAGTTCCCCCCAATGCTTTGTTTTAATTAACATGATAAAGTTCCCCCAATGCTTTGTTTTAATTAACATGATAAAGTTCCCCCCAATGCTTTGTTCTAATTAACTTAACAAAATTCCCCCCCCCCCCCAATGCTTTGTTTTAATTAACATGATAAAGTTCCCCCCAATGCTTTGTTTTAATTAACATGATAAAGTTCCCCCCCATGCTTTGTTCTAATTAACTTAACAAAATTCCCCCCCCCCCCCCAATGCTTTGTTTTAATTAACATGATAAAGTTCCCCCCAATGCTTTGTTTTAATTAACATGATAAAGTTCCCCCCAATGCTTTGTTTTAATTAACATGATAAAGTTCCCCCCAATGCTTTGTTCTAATTAACTTAACAAAATTCCCCCCCCCCCCAATGCTTTGTTTTAATTAACATGATAAAGTTCCCCCCAATGCTTTGTTTTAATTAACATGATAAAGTTCCCCCCAATGCTTTGTTCTAATTAACTTAACAAAATTCCCCCCCCCCCCCAATGCTTTGTTTTAATTAACATGATAAAGTTCCCCCCAATGCTTTGTTTTAATTAACATGATAAAGTTCCCCCCAATGCTTTGTTCTAATTAACTTAACAAAATTCCCCCCCCCCCCCAATGCTTTGTTTTAATTAACATGATAAAGTTCCCCCCAATGCTTTGTTTTAATTAACATGATAAAGTTCCCCCCAATGCTTTGTTTTAATTAACATGATAAAGTTCCCCCCAATGCTTTGTTCTAATTAACTTAACAAAATTCCCCCCCCCCCAATGCTTTGTTTTAATTAACATGATAAAGTTCCCCCCAATGCTTTGTTTTAATTAACATGATAAAGTTCCCCCCAATGCTTTGTTTTAATTAACATGATAAAGTTCCCCCCAATGCTTTGTTCTAATTAACTTAACAAAATTCCCCCCCCCCCCAATGCTTTGTTTTAATTAACATGATAAAGTTCCCCCCAATGCTTTGTTTTAATTAACATGATAAAGTTCCCCCCAATGCTTTGTTCTAATTAACTTAACAAAATTCCCCCCCCCCCCAATGCTTTGTTTTAATTAACATGATAAAGTTCCCCCCAATGCTTTGTTTTAATTAACATGATAAAGTTCCCCCCAATGCTTTGTTCTAATTAACTTAACAAAATTCCCCCCCCCCCCCCAATGCTTTGTTTTAATTAACATGATAAAGTTCCCCCCAATGCTTTGTTTTAATTAACATGATAAAGTTCCCCCCAATGCTTTGTTCTAATTAACTTAACAAAATTCCCCCCCCCCCCCAATGCTTTGTTTTAATTAACATGATAAAGTTCCCCCCAATGCTTTGTTTTAATTAACATGATAAAGTTCCCCCCAATGCTTTGTTTTAATTAACATGATAAAGTTCCCCCCAATGCTTTGTTCTAATTAACTTAACAAAATTCCCCCCCCCCCCCAATGCTTTGTTTTAATTAACATGATAAAGTTCCCCCCAATGCTTTGTTTTAATTAACATGATAAAGTTCCCCCCAATGCTTTGTTTTAATTAACATGATAAAGTTCCCCCCAATGCTTTGTTCTAATTAACTTAACAAAATTCCCCCCCCCCCCCCCAATGCTTTGTTTTAATTAACATGATAAAGTTCCCCCCAATGCTTTGTTTTAATTAACATGATAAAGTTCCCCCCAATGCTTTGTTCTAATTAACTTAACAAAATTCCCCCCCCCCCCCAATGCTTTGTTTTAATTAACATGATAAAGTTCCCCCCAATGCTTTGTTTTAATTAACATGATAAAGTTCCCCCCAATGCTTTGTTTTAATTAACATGATAAAGTTCCCCCCCAATGCTTTTTTTAATTAACTTAATAAAATTCCCCTCCAATGCTTTGTTCCAATTAACTTAATAAAATTCCCCTCCAATGCTTTGTTCCAATTAACTTAACAAAATTCCCCCCAATGCTTTGTTTTAAAATTAACTTGATAAAATTCCCCCCCAATTATTTTTTTAATTAACTTGATAAAATTCCCCCCCAGTGCTTTTTTTTAATTAACTTGATAAAATCCACCTCCTTCTAATCTTTTTTTAATTAACTTGATAAAATTCCCCCCTCAATTCTTTTTTGTAATTAACTTGATAAAATCCCCCAACTCCTAATGCTTTTTTTTTAATTAACTTGATAAAATTCCTTCCCACACGAATTGTATTAATATTCAACGTAAACGAATAAAATTACTTTACGCATGTTTCTACATACCGAATTTAAGTTTCGCTTAAATGCCATTAAAAGTGCGAGGCACAGCGATGAAATTAATTTACAAGTTACGTACCGTAATTTCTAACGTGGTATTTTGGTCGTTAGTATCATTTCATTGTTAAGGCAATGCCGGAATGGTGGTGGGCAGAGGCTAGAAGCGATTACAATCATTTGGCCACTTTAACCAGGCAACTGGACTCGCATATCTCCGTTATGGTACTTCTATCCTTCGCCACTGATCTCTACTTCATTTGCATACAACTGCTTTTCTCCTTCAAGTACGTAAACCCAATATTAATATTAATATTAATAGTGATAGTGATTATTGTTAGCTTCTTCTATATATATAATTTTTTTTTTAATTCATCTTCACTTTGGTTTTTTACTAAATTAATAATAGTAGCTATAGTATGCTTTAGCGATTTATGTAGATTTTGTTAACTTTTGTATATTGCGTTACTTAGCAATGGAGCTCAATTAAGGAAGTCTATTGTTATTAGTATTCCAGTGAAATTAGGATTAACATTGCAAGTATTTAGAACGACTTTGGACGAATTTAATACGAACTAATATTTATCACCTTCTTTTTTAGTATTTAGACTAAGTTAAGACTAACTTTAGACTGACTAGATTAATTTAATACTAACTAAACTTTATCACATACTTTTCCAATATTTCGACTAACTTAAGACAAACTTGGGACTAATTTAATACGAACTAAATTTTATCACCTTCTTTTTTAGTATTTAGACTAAGTTAAGACTAACTTTAGACTAACTTTGGATTAACTTTGGACGGATTTAACATGAACCAAATTTTATTACCTCCTTTTCCAATATTTCTACTAACTTAAGACTAACTTAAGACAAACTTGGGACTAATTTAATACGAACTAAATTTTATCACCTTCCTTTCCAATATTTAGACTAACTTTGGACTAGCTTTAGACCAAGTAGATGAATTTAACACGAACTAAACTTTATCATCTACTTTTCCAATATTTAGACTAACTTAAGACAAACTTCAGACCAAGTAGATGAAGTCAACACGAACTAAACTTTATCACCATCTTTTCCAATATTCAGACTAACTTAAGACAAACTTGAGACTAAGTAGATGAAGTTAACACGAACTAAACTTTATCACCTTCTTTTCCAATATTTACACTAACTTTGGACGAATTTAACATGAACCAAATTTTATTACCTCCTTTTCCAATATTTCTACTAACTTAAGACTAACTTAAGACAAACTTGGGACTAATTTAATACGAACTAAATTTTATCACCTTCTTTTCCAAGATTTATACTAACTTTCGACTAACTTTAGACCAACTACATGAAGTTAACACGAACTAAATTTGATCACCTTCTTTTCCAATATTTTGACTAACTTCAGACTAACTTTAGACTAACTTTGGACGAATTTAACACGAACTAAATTTTATCACCTTCTTTTCCAATATTTAGACTAACTTTGGACTAGCTTTAGACCAAGTAGATGAATTTAACACGAACTAAACTTTATCACCTTCTTTTCCAATATTTACACTAACTTAAAACTAACTTTGGACTGGCTTTGGACGAATTTAACACGAACTAAATTTTATTACCTTCTTTTCCAATATTTATACTAACTTAAGACTAACTTAAGACAAACTTGGGACTAATTTAATACGAACTAAATTTTATCACCTTCTTTTCCAATATTTAGACTAACTTAAGACTAACTTTGGACTAACTTTGGACGAATTTAACTCGAAACCAAATTTTATCACCTTCTTTTCCAATATTTTGACTAACTTCAGACTAACTTTAGACTAACTTTGGACGAATTTAACACGAACTAAATTTTATCACCTCCTTTTCCAATATTTAGACTAACTTTGGACTAGCTTTAGACCAAGTAGATCAAGTTAACACGAACTAAATTTTATCACCTTCTTTTCCAATATTTAGACTAACTTAAGACTAACTTTAGACTAACTTTGAATTAACTTTGGACTAATTTAATACGAACTAAATTTTATCACCTTCTTTTCCAAGATTTATACTAACTTTCGACTAGCTTTAGACCAAGTAGATGAATTTAACAAGAACTAAACTTCACCACCTACTTTTCCAATATTTAGACTAACTTAAGACAAACTTGAGACCAAGTAGATGAAGTTAACACGAAGTAAACTTTATCACCTTCTTTTCAATATTCAAACTAACTTAAGACAAACTTAAGACTAATTCTTATAAACTTCTAAAACTACTTCTTATATAAATAAACCTCTTCTTCCTCTATACTTAAACTTAAAAGAAGTTATAACTTCTACCAAACTATTTATACATACATACAACTTGAAATACAATGAATCCTCGTTGTTTCTCTTTTTATTTCTTCCCTAACACCAGCGTTTCTTTATTATTAATACTCTACGATTGTTTAATATTGAAACTGATTGTAAATACTGTATTTCCGGACGCAGTCCGATGCGTGGAATCATCGAGGTGGTTTATTTCGGCTTCTCTTTCGGATTCCTATTGGCGAGGACCACTGTCGTCTCCCTTTGCGCTGCTTCCATTCACGACGAGTCTTTGCTACCTGCGCCGATTCTCTACAGCGTTTCCACAAGCAGCTTCTCCACCGAAGTAACATTTAAATTACACTAATTATTATCTTCTGTTCTCCTAATTATTACCTTCTATTCTCCTAATTATTATCTTGTGTTCTCCTAATTATTATCTTCTATTCTAATTATTGTCTTCTATTCTCTTAATTATTATCTTCTACTCTCCTAATTATCTTCTATTCTCCTAATTATCTTCTGTTCTCCTAATTATCTTCTGTTCTCCTAATTATCTTCTATTCTCCTAATTATTGGCTTCTATTCTCCCAATTATTATCATGTATTCTCCTAATTATTATCTTCTATTCTCCTAATTATTGTCTTCTATTCTCCTAATTATTATCTTCTATTCTTCTAATTATCTTCTGTTCTCCTAATTATTGGCTTCTATTCTCCTAATTATTATCTTCTATTTTCCTAATTACCTTCTATTCTCCTAATTATTATCTTCTATTCTCCTAATTATCTTCTGTTCTCCTAATTATTATCTTTTACTCTCCTAATTATCTTCTATTCTCCTAATTATTATCTTGTATTCTCCTAATTATTGTCTTCTATTCTCCTAATTATCTTCTGTTCTCCTAATTATTATCTTCTATTCTTCTAATTATCTTCTGTTCTCCTAATTATTGGCTTCTATTCTCCTAATTATTATCTTCTATTCTCCTAATTATTATCTTGTGTTCTCCTAATTATTATCTTCTGTTCTCCTAATTATTATCTTCTGTTCTCCTAATTTTTACCTTCTGTTCTCCTAATTATTATCTTCTATTCTCCTAATTATTATCTTCTATTTTCCTAATTACCTTCTGTTCTCCTAATTATCTTCTATTCTCCTAATTATTATCTTCTATTCTCCTAATTATTATCTTCTATTCTCCTAATTATTATCTTGTGTTCTCCTACTTATTATATTCTGTTCTCTTAATTATTATCTTCTGTTCTCCTAATTATTATCTTCTGTTCTCCTAATTATTATCTTTTACTCTCCTAATTATCTTCTATTCTCCTAATTATTATCTTCTATTCTTCAGCATCCATCATTTTACGCGTGTCTCTTCAACAACATTAAGAATATGAATATTTCGAATATGAATATTTAACAAGTTATTCATTTATATCTTAACTATTAATTAATTCAATATTATAATATTTAACCTAATAATTAAGTTAAATATAATATTTAACGAACAGTTTTACGTTACAATCTTGACGATTGATGTTTAATTAATCTTAAACAATTGTACTTCGTAAAAATCTACGTTAAATTCTACATATTCTATATTCGTACTTCGAAGCAAAAGGTGTTTGTTTTTTTATCATCAAATGTATACAATATAGTTATCGTTAATTTTAATTACGCTAATTTTCGATAGGTGATGAGATTCTTGTCGCAAGTGACGACGGACAGCATCTGCTTAACAGGAATGAAATTCTTCTCCGTCACCAGGAGCCTCGTATTAACCGTGCGTACACGAAAATTATAAACAGACTCTTAATCATTCTACAACCTCGAATCGCTGTAATTATATGTAAAGGGTTATCCAAAAGTATTGTGGCGCTGTAGAGAGGGGATAGGATAGAAAAAGGAAGTGTGTTGCGTTTCGTCCTGGGCCTACTAGTGGACTCATCAGTAAAGCTACCTAGCAGGCCCTGCCTTAGACTTGGGATATTAGAAAGAAGTTTAAGTAAAACTTGCCAACGATATGTGGAACTGTGGAGGGGGGATAGAATGAGAAAAAGAAAGGGTGTTGCGTTTCGTCTTGGACCTGTCTACTAGTGGACTCATCAGTAAAGCTACCTAACAGGTCCTACCTTAAACGTTGGGATATTAGAAAGAAGTTTAAGTAAAACTTGCCAATGATATGTGGAGCTGTGGAGGGGGGATAGAATGGGAAAAAGAAAGGGTGTTGCGTTTCGTCTTGGACCTGTCCACTAGTGGACTCATCAGTAAAGCTACCTAGCAGGCCCTACCTTAAACGTTGGGATATTAGAAAGAAGTTTAAGTAAAAATTGCCAATGATATGTGGAGATGGGGAGGGGGGATAGAATGAGAAAAAGAAAGGGTGTTGCGTTTCGTCTTGGACCTGTCCACTAGTGGACTCATCAGTAAAGCTACCTAGCAGGCCCTACCTTAAACGTTGGAATATTGGAAGGAAGGTTAAGTAAAAATTGCCAATGATATGTGGAGATGGGGAGGGGGGATAGAATGTGAAAAAGAAAGGGTGTTGCGTTTTATCCTGGACTTGTCTGTTAATGGATTCATCAGTAAAGCTACCTGACAGGTCCTACCTTAAACGTTGGAATATTGGAAGGAAGGTTAAGTAAAACTTGCCAATGATATGTGGAGCTGTGGAGGGGGGATAGGATAGGAAAAAGGAAGGGTGTTGCGTTTTATCCTGGACTTGCCTGTTAATGGATTCATCAGTAAAGCTACCTAACAGGTCCTACCTTAAACATTGGAATATTGGAAGGAAGGTTAAGTAAAAATTGCCAATGATATGTGGAGATGTGGAGGGGGGATAGAATGTGAAAAAGAAAGGGTGTTGCGTTTTATCTTGGACTTGCCTGTTAATGGATTCATCAGTAAAGCTACCTGACAGGTCCTACCTTAAACGTTGGGATATTAGAAAGAAGTTTAAGTAAAACTTGCCAATGATATGTGGAGCTGTGGAGGGGGGATAGGATAGGAAAAAGGAAGGGTGTTGCGTTTTATCCTGGACTTGCCTGTTAATGGATTCATCAGTAAAGCTACCTAACAGGTCCTACCTTAAACATTGGAATATTGGAAGGAAGGTTAAGTAAAAATTGCCAACGATACGTGGAGCTGTGGAGGGGGGATAGAATGGGAAAAAGGAAGGGTGTTGCGTTTTATCCTGGACTTGCCTGTTAATGGATTCATCGGTAAAGCTACCTAGCAGGTCCTACCTTAGACGTTGGAATATTGGAAGGAAGGTTAAAGGCGGTATATATATGGACGAGGTAGTTGGAGCGAGTACTTTCGAGAAAGCCTATTTCGTATGTCCCTCTAGTGGTGGGTGCAGAAGAGCCGCCACAGTACCTTTACGATGTTGAACATCCGTTAAACGCCACGTTTGTTAATAAAAATAGACGCGAAAAAAAATAGAAATTGAAACAAGAACGAACGAAGATAATAGAAGTAAAAAAAACATTAAAAAAGGGTAAAGCAGAAAGGGGAAAAGAAACTATGAAGGTAGATGTTCCTATAGCCTATTTTGGATAACCCTATATATAATTACTTTTTCTATTATTATTTCTATATATATTTCTATATATATTTTTTGGTTTTTTAGTTATTTAGTCATATATTATATTAGTTATATAAATATGCTAAATATTTATATAAAAATAGTTATATATACATGTTAAAGTATACTAATATATACTAATATATATATATAAAATTAGTTATGTATTATATTAGTTATATATACATGCTAAAGCATACTAATATAATCTAATATATATATAAAATTAGTTACATATTATATTAGTTATATATATACATGCTAAAGCATACTAATATAATCTAGTATAGATATAAAATTAGTTATATACTATATTAGTTATATAGACATGCTAAAACATACTAATATGATCTAATATATATATATAAAATTAGTTATATACTATATTAGTTATATATACATGCTAAAGCATACTAATATATACTAATATGCATACATAAATAATACTAATCCATAAGCACGCTAATAAATATATATATAATGAAATATTGTATAAATAATACGAAACTATCGTCGATTACATTTCCAAGTTAGCAAAAATTGTTAGCAAGCAGATTAGCAGTTATGCTAATTTGCATTAGTACCAAAGCAAATTAGCAGTTATGCTACTTTGCATTAGTACCAAAGCAAATTAGCAGTTATGCTACTTTGCATTAGTACCAAAGCAAATGATCTTTTTCTCTGTTAGCAGAAATGTGCCAACGCCTTACAAATCGACTGATTTTTAAACGCTCTCGAATCGAATCGTTTGCAAACTTAAATAGCCCCCAAAAATGAATGCAATCGAAGAATTTCTCGCGAAGAGTTTAATCGTTGTTTCAGGTGGCGGGTACCATAGTTACGTACGAATTGGTGCTGGTCCAATTCAATTCGGTGCAACAAAACGGCACGTTGAACAGCACGGACGTGTGCGAGGTGAAGTAATCGCTAGTATCTCGCCTTTTGACGCGACTTTTCGAACAAAAGCGCTTCTCACCTAAGCTTGCTTTTCGATTTGCATATATATATACATATACATATAAATATTGTATACGCCAATAACTCCGCTTATTTATTATTAGCCGCTGTAAATACGGTGCCACTATTCAGCTACCATGTGTATATATATAAGATAACTATTCCATTATTGACGATTTTCATACAGTAAACTAGAGTCTCCTTGTCTACTCTGTTTCTCTACTTTCCCTGTAAACAAAGTAAAAAGGTTTTCCTTTTATTTACCACGTTACAACAATTATTTACACTATATACAATCTCACGTGTAAACAAAGAAACGACATTTAAAGTTTATTCCATATCATTTATTTGTTTACTCTTGTCACTTTTTACTTCAAGAGTTTTATCTCGCTATTTTACTTTTCTGCACTTGTCCTTTATTACGTCGTAACTTTTCTATATCAGTGACACACTTTAATGTGTCCTGTAATCAGTTTAAAACCGCGCGAAGTGCGGTATAATTTAATTGAAAGAAATAGCATTTCCATAGAAGAAAGTATAAACTTTTTAAACAAGCATTTCTATATTATATAATAATAGGATACTTCGCGCTGTCAACGAATTACAATAACAGGATTAACCCTTTGCGGACGACGAATAATAAAACTTGAAAAGAGTATTTTGACTTCGAATTCCAAGCCTTTAAATTTCTAAGCTTTCGAATTCCTAATTAACAAATTCTCGAAACTTTGAAGTTTCTCAGCGTTGGCAAAATTAATAAGCCAAGTTGTTAATTACAATCTACGAATTCTACGAATTCTACGACTTTAACCCTTTGCAAACGACGAATAATAAAACTTGAAAAAGAGTATTTTGACTTCGAATTCCAAGCCTTTAAATTTCTAAGCTTTCGAATTCCTAGTTAACAAATTCCCAAAAACTTTCGAGCGTTTATCAACGATATTAATTGAAACTTTTTACTTTAACAATAAACGTGCGCGTCCAGAAAAAGCAGGAAAGTAACGATTATTTGCAGACACTCGTCCGCAAAGGATTAATCGTCCTCGAACACGCTTTATAATTTTTCTTTTTATATTTACAGTTAGCCGTCGAAGAATAGAGAATAAAATATTCTTCATTTTTTCTCTTGTAAATATTGTACATATGTGTTTATGTAAATGTGTTGGTTTGAAAATTGTAATCAATATATATATATATATATAATTGTTATTATATTAAGGTGTACAATATTGGTTTCGAATAATCTTGAAGATACGCACGAAAAATGAGCAACATTGTGATTGTTCGTACATTTTTTGATCGATGTTTACAACGCTACGCTATAATATTCGAAGATTTGTGCGGTTTTTTCTTTTTTTCCCCTTTTTAGGTTCAATCGAATTCCAATGATTCAGCAACGTTTCCTTCCCTATTTCTCTGTCTGTTGTAGTCGTTCTCGCTGGACACTCTTCGTTAGCTTCTTCGCGCGCAGAGACAAAAACACGTTTATCTCTACTTTTCGATTGTAAATTAATCTACGCGTCGATTAATCCTAATTAACGTAACCGATTCAATGTATCACGTGTAATAAAATAAATAAAAGAACGATTCGATAGAACGTGGTTTCCTAATTAATCCTTTCGATGCCTCAAAAGACAACTTTTCGATTTACTTTTTTTTAAATGGGGAAAAACAGGCTCGCTTATTGTTAATAAATCTTAATATTAAATCGTGGAATTAATAACGAATACAAATTAACTTTTATTTGGTATCGAGGAACGATTGAAATCCGCTTTTAACGATGAATTCGAAGCAACAAATGAATTCGAATTCGATAACGTTGATTGAAATTTGAAGATTTTTTGAGAAGTTGGTTTTTTATCTTCGCCTTCGTTTTACAAATAAATACAACGTGGTACTTACTTCATTCTACGCGAGTGTTTTTAAACACTCCAATTGGAATTTGCAAATTGCTTAATGATTGGTTCCTTCCAAATTTTGGAAATTATGGACACATTTTGTCTCAAGCCTTTCGCGCGTTTTTTTGCAGGTTTTGTAATAATCTCTGATAATTTTGAGACGGTTTAAAAATTCCTGCTATCCTCAATTAACTCAAAATTATTATAATAATTAAGAATAAAGACGGGTAACATTATTCTAAGCTTGGTTAAAGATTCAGTCGATTTCCAATCGATAGAAAACCAGTTCTATGTTAGTATAATGGTTTCTGCAATTGCCAATTCGTTTGACGAGTATTCTGGATTATTTATGCGACTCTTCTGAATTGTTTATTTGACTCTTGGATTATTTATTTGATTCTCATCTTCTATATTATTTATGTGACTCTTCTAAATTATTTATGTGACTCTTCTGGATTATTTATGTGACTCTTGGATTATTTATGTGATTCTTCACTTCTATATTATTTACGTGACTCTTCTAAATTATTAATAAAACACTCCTAGATTATTTATTTGACTCTTGGATTATTTATGTGATTCTCCTCTTCTATATTATTTTGTAACTCTTCTAAATTATTTACGTTACTCTTCTAAATTATTAATAAAACACTCCTAGATTATTTATTTGACTCTTGAATTATTTATGTGATTCTCCTCTTGTATATTAATTATGTGACTCTTTTATATTATTTATAAAACTCTCCTAGATTATTTATTTGACTCTTGGATTACTTATGTGATTCTCCTCTTCTATATTATTTTGTAACTCTTCTAAATTATTTACGTTACTCTTCTAAATTATTAATAAAACTCTTCTAGATTATTTGTGTGACTCTTGGATTATTTATGTGATTCTACTCTTCTATATTATTTACGTGACTCTTCGCTTCTATATTATTTATGTGACTCTTCTAAATTATTTATAAAACTCTCCTAGATTATTTATTTGACTCTTGGATTATTTATGTGATTCTTCTCTTCTATATTATTTTGTAACTCTTCTAAATTATTTACGTTACTCTTCTAAATTATTAATAAAACTCTTCTAGATTATTTGTGTGACTCTTGGATTATTTATGTGATTCTCCTCTTGTATATTATTTACGTGACTCTTCTAAATTATTTATAAAACTCTCCTAGACTACTTATGTGACTCTTGGATTATTTATGTGATTCTTGGATTATTTATTTGAATCTTGGATTATTTATGTGATTCTCCTCTTGTATATTATTTATGTGACTCTTCCAAATTATTAATAAAACTCTCCTGGATTATTTATTTGACTCTTGAATTATTTACGTGATTCTCCTCTTGTATATTATTTACGTGACTCTTCTAAATTAATAATAAAACTCTCCTAGACTACTTATGTGACTCTTCGATTATTTATGTGATTCTTGGATTATTTATTTGACTCTTCAATTATTTATGTGATTCTTCTCTTCTATATTATTTACGTGATTCTCCTCTTCTATATTATTTATGTTATTTGACTCTTGAATTATTTATGTGACCCTTCAAGATTATTTATAAAACTCTCCTCGATTATTTATGTGACTCATGGATTATTTATGTGATTCTCCTCTTCTATATTATTTGTGTGAGTCTACTAAATTATTTATAAAACTCTCCTAGATTATTTGTGTGACTCTTGGATTATTTATGTGATTCTTCTCTTCAATATTATTTATGTGACTCTTCTAAATTATTAATAAAACTCTCCTAAATTATTTATTTGGTTCTAGGATTATTTATGTGATTCTTCTTTTCTATATTATTTATGTGACTCTCCTGAATTATTTATGTTACTCTTGGATTGTTTACGAAATTCTCCTCTTCTATATTATTCATGTTACTCTTCTAAATTATTAATAAAACTCTCCTAAATTATTTATTTGACTCTTGAATTATTTAAGTGATTCTCCTCTTCTATATTATTTATGTGACTATTTTGGATTATTTATAAAACTCTCCTAAATTATCTATGTGACTCTTCTCTTCTATATTATTTGTGACTCTTCTAGATTATTTATAAAACTCTCCTAAATTATTTATTTGACTCTTGGATTATTTAAGTGATTCTCCTCTTCTATATCATTTATGTAACTCTTCTAAATTATTTATAAAACTCTCCTAGACTACTTATGTGACTCTTGGATTACTTATGTGATTCTTCTTTTCTATATTATTTATGTGACTCTTCTAAATTATTTATAAAACTCTCCTAGATTATTTATGTGACTCTTGAATTATTTATGTGATTCTCCTCTTCTATATTATTTATGTGACTCTTCTAAATTATTAATAAAACTCTCGTAGATTATTGATTTGACTCTTGAATTATTTATGTGATTCTTCTCTTCTATATTATTTATGTTACTCTTCTAAATTATTTATAAAACTCTCCTAGACTACTTATGTGACTCTTGATTTATTTATGTGATTCTCCTCTTCTATATTATTTACGTGACTCTTCTAAATTATTTATAAAACTCTCCTAGGTTATTTACTTGACTCTTGGATTATTTATGTGACTCTTCTCTTCTATATTATTTATGTGACTCTTCTAGATTATTTATAAAACTCTCCTAGATTATTTATGTGACTCTTGAATTATTTATGTGATTCTCCTCTTCTATATTATTTATGTGATTCTTCTAGATTATTTATAAAACTCTCCTAGATTATTTATTTGACTCCTGAATTATTTATGTAATTCACCTCTTCTATATTATTTACGTGACTCTTCTAAATTGTTTATAAAACTCTCCTAGATTATTTATGTGACTCTAGGATTATTTATGTGATTCTTCTCTTCTATATTATTTATGTGACTCTTCTAAATTATTTATAAAACTCTCCTAGGTTATTTACTTGACTCTTGGATTATTTATGTGACTCTTGGATTATTTACGTGATTCTCCTCTTCTATATTATTTACGTGACTCTTCTAAATGATTAATAAAACTCTCCTAAATTATTTCTTTGACACTTGGATTATTTATATGACTCTTGGATTCTTTATGTAATTCTTCTTTTCTATATTATTTACGTGACTCTTCTAAATTATTAATAAAACTCTCATAAATTATTTATTTGACTCTGGGATTATTTATGTGATTCTCCTCTTCTATATTATTTATAAAACGCTCCTAGATTATTTATTTGACTCTTGAATTATTTATGTGTGTCTTGGATTATTTATGTGACTCTTCTCTTCTATATCATTTATGTGATTCTTCTAAATTATTTATAAAACTCTCCTAGACTACTTATGTGACTCTTGGATTATTTATGTGATTCTTGGATTATTTATTTCACTCTTAAATTATTTATGTGATTCTCCTCTTCTATATTATTTATGTGACTCTTCTAAATTATTTACGTGACTCTTCTAAATTATTTATAAAACTCTCCTAGACTACTTATGTGACTCTTGGATTATTTATGTGATTCTTGGATTATTTATTTGAATCTTGGATTATTTATGTGATTCTCCTCTTGTATATTATTTATGTGACTCTTCCAAATTATTAATAAAACTCTCCTGGATTATTTATTTGACTCTTGAATTATTTACGTGATTCTCCTCTTGTATATTATTTACGTGACTCTTCTAAATTAATAATAAAACTCTCCTAGATTATTTATTTGATTCTTCGATTCTTTACGTGATTCTCCTCTTCTATATTATTTACGTGACTCTTCTAAATTATTTATAAAACACCCCTAGATTATTTATTTGACTCTTGGATTATTTATGTGACTCTTCTAAATTATTAATAAAACTCTACTAGATTATTTATTTGACCCTTGAATTATTTATGTGACTCTTCTAGATTATTTATAAAACTCTCCTAGATTATTTATGTGCTTCTTCTCTTCTATATTATTTATGTGACTCTTCTAGATTATTTATAAAACATTCCTAGATTATTTCTTTGACTTTTGGATTATTTATGTGACTCTTGGATTATTTATGTGACTCTTGGATTATTTATGAGATTCTCCTCTTGTATATTATTTACGTGACTCTTCTAAATTAATAATAAAACACTCCTAAATTATTTATTTGACTCTTGAATTATTTATGTGGTTCTCCTCTTCTATATTATTTACCTGACTCTTCTAAATTATTTATAAAACTCTCCTAAATTATTTAATTGACTCTTGAATTATTTACGTGATCCTCCTCTTCTATATTATTTATGTGACTCTTCTAAATTATTTATAAAACTCTCCTAGATTATTTATGTGATTCTCCTCTTCTATGTTATTTATAAAACTCTCCTAGATTATTTATTTGGCTCTTGCATTATTTATGTGATTCTCCTCTTCTAGATTATTTATGCAAATCACTTAGATTATTTATTTAACTCTTCTCTTCTATATTATTTATGTGACTCTTCTAAATTATTTATAAAACTCTCCTAAATTATTTATTTGACTCTTGAATTATTTACGTGATTCTCCTCTTCTATATTATTATGTGACTTTTCTAAATTATTATAAAACTCTCCTAGATTATTTATGTGATTCTCCTCTTCTATGTTATTTATAAAACTCTCCTAGATTATTTATTTGGCTCTTGGATTATTTATGTGATTCTCCTCTTCTAGATTATTTATGCAAATCACTTAGATCATTTATTTAACTCTTCTCTTCTATATTATTTATGTGACTCTTCTAAATTATTAATAAAACTCTCCTAGATTATTTATTTGGCTCTTGCATTATTTATGTGATTCTCCTCTTCTAAATTATTTATAAAACTCTCCTAGATTATTTATTTGACTCTTCAATTATTTATGTGATTCTCCTCTTCGAAATCATTTATAAAACTCTCCTAGATTATTTATTTGACTCTTCAATTATTTATGTGATTCTCCTCTTCCAAATTATTCATAAAAACTCTCCTAGATTATTTATTCGACTCTTCCACATTATTTTTTATTCGACTCTCTTACATTATTTATACAAATCTCCCAGATTATTCATGCAACTCTTCTACATTATTTCTCATTTCATTCATACAAATCTCTCTTAAGATTATTTATACAATTCTTGCTGTATTATTTATGCGACTCCTCTAAACTATTCATGCAACTCCTCTAAATTATCGCTGCAATCTTTCAAACATCAATTGCCAAATAATATTATACAATTTTACATCTTATTTTAGTAGGCAACATTCTTCAATACAAAGTTCAACATCGTCTTCTCCTTTTCATTGTTTCATTTTAACATCGCTGCACTATTAATGCCAATGCACACGAACAGCAATAAATAATAGAATATACGAATAATTATTCATTTCACTCTTGTCTCCCTCCAAAAATCTTCATTCTTCATCGTTAAAAGAAACTAGCTTTGGAAACGTTGCCTGCAAATCTCTCTTGCATCGCCAAGATATTCTCACTCATATCTCTTGAAATCCTTCAATTCTATCATGAAACTCTTTTCACGACTATTTCCTTTTACTGTCTTAACAATTTCGAAACGCATTGCCTTAATAATGGATTCTAATTTGGCGCGTAATTTCGATTTGCAATTGGCAAATTATCGAATCGTCGAATGCGCAATTTCAGCATT
This sequence comes from Eucera pruinosa, assembly GCA_028830335.1. Lineage (NCBI taxonomy): Eukaryota > Metazoa > Arthropoda > Insecta > Hymenoptera > Apidae > Eucera > Eucera pruinosa. Next base: position 3,408,283 of record JAMYCR010000021.1, read on the forward strand.
AATTCGAACGCACGGTGAAATGTTTCACAGTTCGATTATAATTCTATCTTGTAATATTTCTCTAGGCGTGCAGGAAATTATTAAGAGATCGTTTAATATACGATTGAGAAGTTCACGAATGCAACCTGGCGTCTTAAAAATTCGCGAATAGATTCGTACGAATTATTTCGAGAAATAGGCAAACCTTTTTATATCGCGGCTTATGAATTTCTTTCCAAGCTTCGAAGTAGTCGCCTTCGTCGTCTTCGTGGTCGAAATCTTTCTCCGTAAACATCGTGAATTCCGCCTCGTACGAATCGTAAACGATAGCTGCGATTTTGAGGTTATGTTTGCCTCTCGTCGTAGAAAATCACGCGGTATTTCAATTGCACGAACTTCGCGCACTGGTTTAACGTTTTAAGGCACGAAGAATACGCGGCGAAGATTATAGCGCGTAAAATTAGTATAATTTAATAGTTCTTAATGAAAAAACCGGCTTGTTTTCGCACCACTTAACTGCGCGTCGCGTTCGTTACGAATTCAAATCGCGACAATATTGTATCGCGCTTTCGCCGCATGGTGGCTGATTTCCTTGCAGCTGATTGGTCGATGGTAATTTGAAATAATTTCGAATTTAAAACTGTAACGCGGCGATGCAAATTAAATAATAATCGATGTATTAACAGAAGGATCGTAATAATTCACGATCGATCGTTAATCTTGATGAAAGGTTTCGTTTAGAACGAAACGTTAATGTTAAGAGATCTAACCCTTTTTGCGGACGAATGTCGACAAATAGCCGCCAAAATTGTTTCAATCTTCCTATAGGATAATGTCGATTTTTAAAGCAAGAAATTTGAATTAGTGCATTAATAGGCACTCTTGATAATAATCGAGCGAAAATTCGTTAAGTGTTGTTTAATGCTGACCATAAAAAAGATTTATAATCGAGGGTTTATTTTTTCTCGTCCGCAAAGGGCTAATAGTTTCTGATAGCTTAAATTATATGAATCACTGGATGATACTTAACGAGGTGTAATTAATGATGGGTAATTAATGAAGCAATAGAACGTTTGGTATAATTTCGATTGGTTATTAATCTTTGAGCTTTGCACGTTTATTTCGGACCAGCTTCGTTGAACATTGGATAAAGATTGAATAAATGTTAGATAAAGATTGGATTAAGGTTGAATAAAGGTTGATTAAAGATTGGATAGAGATTGGATAAATATTGAATAAAGATTGAATAAAGACTGGATTAAGATTGAATAAAGGTTGAATAAAGATTGGATAAATATTGAATAAATATTGAATAAAGATTGAATAAAGACTGGATTAAGATTGAAAAGGTTGAATAAATATTGAATAAAGACTGGATTAAGATTGAATAAAGGTTGAATAAAGATTGGGCAAAGATTGGATTAAGATTGAATAAAGGTTGAATAAAGATTGGGTAAAGACTGGATTAAGATTGAATAAAAATTGAGTCAAGATTGGATAAAGATTGCATAAAGATTGAATACAGATTGAGTAAAGATTGAGTCAAGATTGGATAATGATTGGATAAAGATTGGATAAATATTGAATAAAGATTGAATAAAGATTGAATAAAGACTGGATTAAGATTGATTAAAGGTTGAATAAAGATTGAATAAAGGTTGAATAAAGATTGGATAAAGATTGAATAAAGATTGAATAAAGGTTGAATAAAGATTGGATAAATATTGAATAAAGATTGGATAAAGATGGAATAAAGATTGTATAAAGACTGGATTAAGATTGAATAAAGATTCAATAAATACTGGGTAATGATTGAATATTGATTGAATATCGGTTGAATAAATATTGAATAAAGATTGAATAAAGATTGAATAAAATATTGAATAAAGATTGAATAAATATTGAATAAAAGCTTGGATAAAGATTGGATAAATATCAAATAAATATTGAATAAAAAATTGAATAAAGGTTATATTAAATAACTGAACTCGTGTGGAATAAAGTGGGTAAATAATTATGTTTAATACGGTGGAAGAAGTATCGGTGATGTTCACAAGACGGGCGCACGGTTAGAATTGCCTACAAAACGTGGCGACAGTTTGTACATTCATACTTGGGGTGTTCGCAGGCACCCCCAAACCCTAATTAGCCGACGTTCCATGGGCGAGCGCTAAAAGAACTCGCTTCTTCCAATATGTTAAGATGGGGGAGTTTTCTACACATTACAGCGAAATATTTGACTTCAACAAATAGAAATGGGACAGGAATATACACTCGAGGAGACGTAGAAATAAAACTAACAAATGTTATCCAAATTCAAGGTGCGATCAGAAAGTTGGGTAAACATATTTATTTGAATAGAAGAAGCGCGATCGCGTCCCTTGGCACTTTTCGACGAGACTTTTCCAACATCCTCTGGCACCCAAACGATTAAATAAATCAGGTATGTGAAGTCTTCTGTTTAATTGAATTGAAGCTTGTTGAGGAAAAGGGGTTGATTGGAGAAAAACGATTGAGAATCCCTCAATTAAGCGTTCAATTCAAGAACCTTGAAAAAGGATTCCGTCGTTATTTTATCGTTGGCTCATGGACAGTGAGAGAGAGAGAGAGAGAGAGAGAGTGCTTCTTAATACAATCTGAACGTTCATCGATTTCTACAGCGTTGACCTTGAACAACCCTTGACCGAGGATAATTGACGCTTCAGAGAAGCCAGTAACTCGACGTCCAGCTAGTTGCTGGCGTTTTCAAGATCGTTTGCAGAGAGTCGATTGTTCCGTGGTCCGGAAAAAAGGTCGTACAAATTAAGGACATTTTCCTGCCACAAACACACCCACCCACACACACACACACACACACACGCACAGAGGGTAAAGTTCGTCCAACGTTCAGATCACGAGTGCATCGGAAAATAATTACTCTCGTTCCAACGGAGTGGAACGTCAACGTACCTCTAACTCGGAGAACCGGTGGCGGTCGATTTCAGAAAAATTACCAAGAGAATTGTGCCTGGCAGTCGTTAGAGCTACGGAATGGCTGATTGCTTCGCGAATAACCCCGGCCATTTCTCCACTCCAATTAATATCTAAAACGTGTGTTCCCGATGACTCTTTTTTTCTTAGCGAAGAACAAGAAGAAAGAAATCGTCACGCGGAGTGCAGACGCGCGTGAAGCGAGTGTAGACGAAGATGAAAGAAAGGGCGTACACAGATACGTCTGGATGACGATGGTGCGCATCTGTGCGAAGAAGGTGGAAAAGGAGAGATTCTGGTTCCGGCCACCAGGGAATTACTCGGTCGAACCGCTTCGTCGAGTTGAAAATCGTAGACGAGACACGAGAAGTAAGGTCGAGAAGCGTAGTCTCTTACGTGTACGTGCAGTGGATGGCTCACAGGGAAGTTGGAGTGTGTATCGGCGGAAACGACAGAGGAAGACGCACGAAACTGGAAGCGGAAGGAGAAAAACACGCCATCGGGGTTAAAGGAAAAGCGGGGATGATGTTGCAGGGAAGGAAGAAGAGCAAGAGGGCGAGGATACAATAAAAAGAGCGTGTCCTTGCTCCGAAGCTAACCTCTTTCTCGTGTCTTTGCCCTTCTGCCTATTCTATTCCTTCTTTACACTCTTCCGCTCGCTTCTCCGTCCTCTCCTCGCCTTCCACGCTTTTCTCTCTTCGTACCTATATCCCGCTTTCTTCACCCCTTTGGCAAGCCGCCCCCTTCGAGTTCTGCTGTCCCTTTCTGGCTACATTGCGCCCCAAACTTGAATCCAATTTTCCACATCACATCCCGCAAAAGTTACTCCGCGGTGCTCGGCGGGGCAGGAAGCAGCGCGACGTAGCTACGACGTAACATTTTTATCTTCTCTTTGCTCCGGCCGGAGTAAAAACAATTTCGGAACATATTGCCCGCTACGGCTCCGGTCTTCTCCAGATCCGACCACCCTCTGCCTCGATTCCCCCTTTTGCCCGTTATTTCACTCTCATGGAGGACGTAATAACGCGTGTACCTCGTCGTTTTGCGTCTTTCGACCACGTCCCCTCGATGTTCCCTTCGAACCACTTCGGATAACGACAGTATTACCATCGTCCGAGATGCCTGTGGACTACGGACCCTTTGTTCGAGACCTTGAACCTGCAGCGAGCAGCAATTTGTTTCCACACCCTTGGTAACATTCGTGTAGATTACGACGGACTTAGGTTTTAGCCACTCTGCTCTCTGCAGAGCGCATTTTAGTCGGTTAGGGTGCAGCCACGTGCCATGTACCAACTATTAGGCCATCCCATAAATTCGTGACGTATTTTACGCTAAAATGGTGTAGCTAAATTATCATGGTAAAAGAACTTCGAAATCAAATTGCACTTGTGGCGTGATAATCGGTAAGCCTCTGGAAGAAAATTCATACGCGAAGCTTCAACTCTTTGTTCTTAACGTTAGGCGATTTTAGACTGAAACGTGATTTGCAGATCAAGTTAGATCTCTTTCCAAAACTTCGACAATTCAAAGTATATATTGGGAACTCTAAATTTTGGAAATTCAAAGCATCAGGAATCCTAAACTTTAGGTATTCCACGCTTTGAGAATTCGAGGCATCGAGAATTGAAAGCTTTGGAAACTTAAAGCATTTAAAATTTGGCGCTTTGAGAATTTCAAGCGTTGGCAGTTTCAAGATTTGGCCGATGTGACGTGCGACGAAAATACCGAATTACCGAATCTGTCAAAAAACCGTATCATCTGAACGGGCTCTTACACTCCTCCGGAAAAGTTTCACAGCTGCGTTCCGTTTGCAGTAACTTCCCGCAAGTTCTCGCCCTACCGCGCGAAGGTGGTCGTCGTAAAAAGGGCTTACGGGGAGAAGCGATAGCGTGTACACCGAGATACTCCGAGGGAGTCTTGCAACCGATTGGCGCAGGTGTTTTAATCGCGCTGTTCTTCGTCGTCGTGTTTGTTTGTGCTCTTTTTCTCCGGCCAAGGAAAACGCCGCGCGTTCCATCATCGGATCGTAAAGCGGACCAGAAATCCCGCTTTACGGTGGGAAACGTGGATGGAAGTGTTCGCTGGGTCGTTTCTAACATATTACGCTGTTGGGGCCGTAATAACGAGCGTTCACCGAGTTAGACGCGTTCAATTTTACACGCATTGGAACACGTCTGTCACTTCGAGGTCCACTGTTGTTGCAAATAGTAGTAGCAACGCCGATTGGGAAGTCGTAATTCTGGGAAATTAAATGCTCCGTGTGGCGCGTGCAAGCGGAGTTACAGCTTCGCGTTCATTAAAGATTCTACCGGCGCCCTTTCCATATACTTTACGAGTAATCGTGCCTTTTTTTACGACGCTATAGGAATACGACCGGGAGAAGGTTACAAGCGTGTTCTCGCGTCAAAGTATTCCTCGGAGACGTACGGCAACGGTAACGTCGACGACGACGACGATGCACCGCGGAGAGAGCGCGAAATTGCCGTTGCCGCGGCGTATAAATTAATTTGTTAAGATCTTTCCTCCTCCGCGGCTGTTAATGTTTGGCCAACATTACGCCGCCGCTCCCGAGACGGCAATCCTTTCCCTACCGTATGAAAATTTATGTTGACGATTTTTATTTGAATTAGAATTTACGCTGGGAATCGTGTCCCTGCTGGCCTCGTTCGCGAAAACTCGCTGCGGAAGCTCCGCGAAATACTGAGAGCGGCGGTGAAAATTCACCACGGCGCGGCAGCGCGGCGAAACAAAAGAGGAAGAAGACTCGTCGAGGGAATGAAAACGTACCTTTGATATGCGATATCAAACCCTGGATTCGATTAACTAAAGGGAGGCATATACCTCTGTGCAGGTGGACAAAATATAATGACTTTCGTGCGCGAAACATTTGAAGATGTTGGAATTTTCAATGGCGTGCATTAACGTCCCCCGAATTCTACTTGTTATGCTCGAACACGTATGTTGAAAAACTCTCTTCTTCTATGTTTTTCTTACTTCTTTTAACTTCTATCTTCGTCTATTTTCTTCTCTTCACTCCCTCTCTTTCTCGCTCGTTCTATGCTGGTTGAGATTACGAATGCCTGAGCGGTTTTCTCATTTAAACTTCACTTCCCTCCGCACTTAATTAACGCGCGGCGTCAGAAGCCAGCCTGAATCTGTTTAATTGTCTATTCAATTACGCCGCACGCATTATGGCTCGTCGTATCAACGACCAGAGGATACCGAGGATACCTTTTAATCGTATTTTCATTTCTTTCACTCCAAACCGCGTACATTTCTCTTTTTCTTTATGGTAATGGTCGGGGTTTCCTTTTTCATTGTCACAGTTTCGATTCAAAATATTTGCATACAAGCTACTTGTATTTCAGCCGTTTTTTTTGGTTTTAGAAAATTCACTATTTTGAAATGATTCAGTAAATCTATTTAATCAAAAATTCAAATAGGCACCCACAAATTCTTTGAAAGATGACGCCAAGCATTATAGAATAACAAAAATTACACATGAGATAGAATACGTACCTGATTTTGTTTAAAATAAATGCTTATTTGAATAAAAAAGGTAGTGAAAAAGGTATAAATGTTTTTTTTTAAACACTTAAATATCTTAGTGCGTGAATAGATGGACTTATACCACTTTCAAAAAACGGCTCATTTAAATGGCTAAATAGAAATTAATCTCACGTTTTAAATATTACAATTTTACTACGATGTATTTTATTTTTGATATTTTGTACATTTTTTGTACATTTAGATTTTGCATAAATACATAAATTTATCTTTTTATCCAAAATATACGATCCAACTTGACATTAAGACCCGTTGTTCCATTGTAAAAGATAAAGATACTTGTTTCACATAGATATGCTTAAACACACGTGCATTAATGCATCGTTATTTCAATTCGTTTATTATTATTTTAATTTCTTTAATTAAATACTAGAACACTGATATCAATTTACAGATCGAAACTATATGGTTTCATAAATTCCGAGGTTCTAGATTAACAAATCAATTAAACATTACTTTTGTTACCAAACTGCACGAATTAAAATAAGGATGTATTAATGCACGTGTAATTAAATACACGTGAAGTACTACAAATGCACTTAAATATTCCTGTATTTTTAGTCCACGTTTAAAACTATGTTCTCTTGTAAAAAATCAGTGTGGCTGTCTATATATATATATTAATTTTTTCTTTAAGAAAATTGGGTGCCCAAATATATTTTTAAACGAACAAATATAAGAAAGAAGATAGTTATTACGTATTCTGATATAAAAAATCACACAATTAATTCCCCATCATTTTTACAAATATTAACACCTCATTTGTGACACGGTTTCGCCAATTTTATGCTTCTTTGAACAGTTACTATTAATAATTGAGCTGTTCACAGGCCAAAATGATTCATTCCATTTTACGAATTGTTCAAAATTTTAGTACCAAAGAACTTGATTGACGCTTGACTTTTTGTATTTAAAATAAATTTTTTTAACAACTTAGCTGAACACTACGAAGTCAGACAAATGTTTTTCATCACGGTATCTACACCAGTAATAATACATTCTACAGTGTTTATTCGAATTTATATGTTCAAAGGAATATTAAAAAAGACTGTATACTTATTTTATCAATTTCTCTACTTTCTGGTTTGTGGAGTTAGTCGATTTGGTAAATGATCTGCGCAATTTATGTTTCCGTTCTATTTTACCCTCACCACTCTCTACGTTGGTGAACGTATTCCATAAACCATTGCAATTGTAAGAAACGCGACGCGATATCTTCCGATTATGAATTTGCGCAATGAAATTTGGTCTTCTTGACTTTTGACCCACAAACTGAAGAATAATTTCAGCGTTAAGGGGTTACGTTTCCATTCGTGTTTGCGACTACTACTGATTCGCAAAAATGTCTCGATTTATCGGCACGATTTATTTCACGGACGTATGGAAACACCGCGGCTGTAAATGTTCCAAACGTTGTAGCATTATTGTTTCGCCGGATAGAAACGTATGGGATTGTTTCTTTTGCAAAGTGGAGAGGATCGTTCGTCGTTCGTAGGTAATCGCCGTTAATACGTTGTATTCTTTCGGTGTCGTGACTTTTTCGCCATGGAACGAGAGAGCGTGATCCAGTTCGAAGTATGTGTTCTCCGGAGAGAGGGCAGATACTTATCGAGGCGATTACCGTTATTGCACGAACGTGTCCTTGTACCAGCCAGTGGCATAACCCGAAGAGCTTTTCCGGACTTCAGGCCACTTACAAACTTGCGCGAGACATTTTCAATGGAGATAAATGAAAATGAGTTCCTTCACCTCGGCGCAACCAACACTGCGTCCTCTGCTGTTCAATATTTATTAACCGAATATTAAATTTCCTCCCATCGATACGTTAATATCCAACCAACCCCGTCACATCGTGCAGGGAAACAATTTTAGACGTATACATTCGAGAGTTTCATGGCAAGAAGAAGACATTCTATCGCGTGTTTTCTCTGTGCGATGTGCCAGAGTCTTAAGTTTAAAAAGAAGGCGTAGACACGCGCATTCCTTTCAAAGCAAAAATCCCTTTTAATTTGTCCGTCGGTTCTTCTCTTCCCATCGCGATATTCTCTTTAATATCGCGATTGTCGCGGCATCTTCGTCGTTCTCATTGCAAAAGAAGCAAGGGAATGGGGAAAGTAAACGTTGGAACGACGTGGAACCATCGGCGAAGTGCGCTGGCGTAGATAAGGTTCGCGTAATTAGAATTGCAAATGCTCCTTTACATCTAATGCGAGATTAAAAGTAACCGTTTAGTAGCGTAACCAATGGAAATGCCGACTGCATTGGCGAACCAATATCGTTTGGAAATCGATATGGCAGTCTCTTCCTTACGATTGTCTCTAATTTCGATTGAAATCATCCCACTTCCCGTTTCATCCTATTTTTCGATGGAACCTGGATCTTCTTTTCTTTCATATCAGAACGGTGCACGTGTCTAGGATTTTATGACACAGATTGAAATATATTTAATTTCGTGCAAAAATAGGGGGAGTTTAACCCTTTTCACAATTTCAAATTCAGCACGTTTTAATTGCTATTAATACAAATTATTTGAAAATCTATTTATTTCTGAATTGCCCCACCAAGTTTAGATACCGTTATGAATTTAGTTTGCTCTCACGAACATGGCGGTAAAATGAAAGGGAAAAGTAAATTGTGAACTAAACTTGAAAATCCGAAGAAGGGTTAAGTGATTATTTCGCTGATTTCTAAATTGTTTAGAAAGTACGGACCTTCGAAGTTGGCAGTTTTCATTAATCTTTACGAAAATTATTAGGTCGCTGTATTATGAGCGTTGTTTTTCATCGATATCTCCTTTCAGCTATTTTAAAATTAAAATATAGTCGATAATTGACTTATACCAAGATGACAATATTGTTTTAATTTGATCCACTGATCTCAACTTCACAAGAAATCTCCACTTTAAAACAAGTGACGTCTTGCAGTGACAAGCATATAAATAGGGAAACACTTGCACATAAACTTAACTAATTATGTCATTTTAAGTTATGTTTCTAATATATCTGTTCCAATTTCATAGATTTCGTGATGTGAGTAATAAATTTAACAAAATTTAATTTACCACTTATTTTTTGTTAAATTGATTTATGTCACAAAACTATGGCAGCTCTTTTTCGTTTTCTTTTCTGGCTTACACCACTTTCATACACCACTTTCATAAGAAACTGTAATCATTAAGACTAGAACTACCGGCGATTAAAATAAACTTATATGTTCCAAAGAAATAAAAATGACAGGAATCTTTATTCCTATTTTATTACTCATCTCCAAAAATTATGAAAGTATTCAACAAAACGAATGGCCTTCGGTATCTCGAAATTCTCGAAAGTATCGACAATCCTACAAATTTTAGGAATCTTGGATATTTCCGAATATCCCGATACTTTCGGGATCCTATACAACCCTATTATTAACCCTTACACAGCTGGAAACTCAGTATATTGGTTCTATTCATGATAACAGATTTGTTTATGAAATATCTCATATATGAATATTCTTCTTATAGAAGTAGTAATTATATTTCTTAATGTTCCAGCCCTGTAAGGGTTAACAGTCCAAGGATAGGCTTCCCGTACATAAAGTGTTAAGCGTGGTCAGAGCATTAGTTACTTTTACGAGCACTTCTATTTCAGTTTAAAAAATCAAATAAAAATCTGAGACGCTGAGTGTAAAAGTGATCGATATGGCACGAGTCGTAGCCGTTTCTCTAAATTCATGTGCAAGATGGAGAAAAAATTGAGATCGGAGGTTACGTTAGTGTGCGTTACGATATCCAAGTATTCGATATCGGTCTCGACGTGATCGACGTGGTTCTGGTACGCGAGTAGCGAGCAAGATTACCAGACGACGCAGGCGAGCAAATATTGGCTCTTATTCGAGTCGGTTATACGTCGCTTATGTACCCACCACAGGGTTTCCTCTGCTTTCAACCCTCACCTCGCACCCTGACACCCCTTTCTAAACGTAACCCCACCTTTCGTTTCTTCGTCGATCTTCGTTGATCGCGTAATTACGGCAGCAGCGACGATTTGTTTCGGACGTCGACCTTATCGGGATTTGCTGCGGGTAAACGAGCACCGAGACGTTCCCTTAATTCGATTCCCCTCTTGACAGTCTGAATGGAATTCTTTTAGGGATTTGGTGCTTGTATTATATCGAAGAGAATCGTTAACGACTCGCAGTCCCGGTGACTTTATGCGATCCGATTTAATGTAATTAATGTTCTTTGGAGGACGGTAAATTGATTGCAATATGAATCGATTTCCTCTCTCGTGCCGGTTCTTCCAACGGAGCGTTCACCTTTCTTCCAGCTTCATTTAATTACACTCTTCCTCTCCGGAGACTCCTCTCGCGTTTCTCTCCTTTTTTCCCTTTTTTCCATCGAACGCTTCCATCCCCACTCCCCCCTATATTGCCCGTTCGTAGTCGATTCCAGACGCGAAACAGGTCACTCTTCCCAGTCGCTTGAAAAAGAGGAACTCGGAATTGCCGTGCTTGCGTGTCCTCGCGAGACCATTCTCTCTCCCTGGACACTGACAAACTTTGAAAGCGTCTTCCTACTAGCAGTCCATACGCGTCGCTCCCATGGCACGTTGTATTTATATAATCAAGAGTTTCGGCTTTCCCGCACTTCCCAAGAAAAATTCAAGCACAGGAATACTCGTGTGGTCAGAGGCGGATTTTGGTATACGTTATAGCGTAGGGCAATGTTTCCCAACCAGTGTGTCGCGATACATCAGTATGTCGCGAGGATATCTCGAGAATGTCATTAAAATTTCATTTATGGTGAAAGTATGTTATTCAATATTTTGAAAAATATGATTTGTGTACGTCATCGATATTGGTTACCTGCAGGTCGTTACCTCTATTGATATTATATTGTTATTATATTGAGTGCAGAGTTTATTTCTAATCATCATGGTGTGTCGCGAAGACCTGACTAGCTTTAACGTGTTGCTAAATCGAACAAGGTTGGGAAACACTGGCCTAGGACGACAGCTTTTACAAGATGTCAGTTTTTTAGGGAAAATTTTGTTTTAGGTTCTTCTATACACACTGCTGAACTATGTCATTAAGAAATAAGACCTAATTTAGGGTTACTTCACCCTTTAAGTATCATAATTTCTACTACACTTTGGATATTTTGTATAATGTTACGGATCATACGCCTTCTGCACTTTTTTGCGCCTTTAAATTTCCTCTAAATGCATAAAAATTCGCAGCCTGTATTATCTCAACTAAAATGAGTATTTAGTTGCCAGTCAGTACAAAAATACGACAGGCTAGAGCAGTAGAAACTTAACTGCGCCTCCGCGCGCGGGTTTTCTGGACTTTGTCCAGTCTACGGAGACGAGGAGCAGACATTCGTTTCCATCTAAGTACATAAAATTAGGCATTCGACTCGCTGCCAACATTGATGTCCCTGTTCCATTCGAATGTATAGGATGGACGGAGTCATTGAGCCGAAAAATGTTGGATGAGAAGGCATCAAGGCGCGTTTCGTGGCGCGATTCCCTGGCTATCCGTTTCCTGTGCGGAGGAGTATCGAATATTCTCCGTAGGGAATTCCGCTACGGTGCTTTTCCACCATCTGCCTCTTCCATTGGCGGCGTCTCCGGGGAAAAGTTCCACATCCTCGGATGCCAAAGCAACGAACGGAGAAACGGGGAACAACGCGCGCGATAAGAGCGGATAAGAGTGTGTTTAGAATCCAGCCGGATTGCTTGGACTGCGGGATTGTCAATTTGCAGCATGGTTGGAAAAATTACCGAGATAAACAACTGGTTAAAGTACGCGCCTGTCTTCTAAGAAACGGAGAATCGCAAATGGAAAGAGTTCCCTTCGATCCCTTTTCTTTCAGCGAGTTGTTTGTTATTCCACTGTCTCTAGAATGCCAACCCTACCAATTTTCTTTTAAGTCGAATTAATCGGCTATCGAGGAATAAATATCTACTCTGGTTCACGAAGCTTTAAAAATATTTTATAAGTTGTTACAGTTAAAATAGAAAGGGAGAAAAGGGGCGAGAAGGAAGGACTAAAGTTTAATTTAACACAAAGGGAACCCAGTTTCACATTGATAAATATTTAAAGAGGGCGGCAAGAAAGCAATTCGGCTGAAAGAGAGCTGCATTGTGAAGATGGTTGCCAAATACTGCTCTGTTTTATATTTAACGATATCCGAGTTTATATCCAGAACTTTAATTATTATATTAACACTTTAAGTCTTGACCTTTTGGAGCAGGCAAACTGGGTGAAGAAGATTTACCAGCCGCTGTGTCGTAACGAGTGGCTGCGATTTTGTGATTTAGGTTAAGACATCATTTATCGGGAAGGTTGCGAGAAAATTAAAGAAGCTTCAATAAAAATAAAATTATACCATCGACAGAAAGTTTGGAAGCAATATGGCTTTTTAAAGTAAAGGCAACTATAACAAATAAATGAAATATTATTATATAGGATATGAAATTGAAGTAAGGTAATACAATACAGTTGAATCAATTTTTGCATATGTTAAGTTGGCGCATATGAAATGTCGTTTCTTCAAAGTAAAAATATTAAACATAAGCAAATTTTTCGATACACTATACATGTATTCGACTAAAATAATTTTTACACGATTCTATACAACTTTTACCAACGATTAACTGGTTTCATTATTATATATTTATAAAAACCAACAATTACGAGATTGTTGGGACCTCCTTCCCACTTTCTGTTTAGTGAAAAATTATTAGTCTCAAATTTTGCAAAGCAATGTTAAATTATTCCTTTGTTTATATCATTTTCTTCAAATCTCACTTTTAGTATCTCTTATGATATATTTGTCAAATTTAGACTTCCGTACAGAATTGCAGAAATATTCCGACTACTCATGTCAAATACTGAAGCTTTTATAATTTTATTATAACACATACATGTATGCATTACAGCAAAACCTCTTTCTTTAACGTGGCCTATTACAATTAACCATTGTATAATATAAAATTAAAAGGATAATATCCATCTACTAATCTTAAACCTTGGAAAAACGACATTTTATATGCATCAACCTAATAGTAGTTATATCCCATTATAATGGTGATGAAATATCAAAGAGATTTGTTACACCCGTAACGTATTTATCGAATTCTTCTATGGCAAATATTCAAATACTTTAGTGAGTCACTGTATCATCTCTTTATTTGCGTTGCAACAAAGAAACTTAATGTCTTGAGAAATCTTAATCCTTCCAAACCCCTATCAGCAGTTTACGTGCTGCCTTCAGACGCGCAATTATTAAATTTCCTCGAGGAAAATACCACCGTCAAGATGGTCGCGTTTTCAAGGGATTATTTCAAGTATGCGTTCCTCACAACACAACCTGTCCTCGTCAAGCTCCTTTGCTTCTTCAACCGGCTCGCACTCTCGCGGGTCGAGGGAAATTTCTTTCGATATTGGTTTTCGCGGTGCACGTAATGTTTCTCGACGATACGCAGAGCAGGAGGGAGAAAGAGCCGAGGGGCAGGCGTGTTTCAGTCAGGAAATGTCGCATTCCGAGGATTTTGCGTTTTCTTCGAGTCCACGGGAACAGATTGCGTTCTCCTTTCTCACGGAGCGACGTCTCAGCATCCACCGCCTTCCAAAGAATCTTCGTCGTCCCCCGCATTCAATTTTCGTGGATGCATCGCGGTGTTTGGCATTGCTCCCTGCGGCCTCCTCCTCGTAATTTTTGAGAGACAGGAAGAGCAAGGGGGTGGTACAAATGCAGCGAAAAGGGGTTTCTTTGGCGCCGCGGTTGTGCGGCCGGATACTTTCTATCGTGCGGTAAACGCCGGATGTGGCGGACTCGTACGAAGCACCGAAGAATTGTTCTATGGCTGCCGGGGCAGATTTATCGAGTATCTTCCTCTCCTCGCCTTCAATGGGGCCGCTCGTCTTTGCTCTGTTGGCACGATCTACATGGGGGGGGGGGGGGGGGGGGGGGGGGGAGAAAGGCGCTCTCTTCAATTCCGACTGCGTTTTCTGGCCGATTAGACCCCGCCGACTCGAGCTGATTTATCTGCCTTTAATCCTGAATCCGATGCTGCATCGTCGGGAGACAATTGTGGCGTAAAAATGCTAACCTTTGACGCGCGCAGTGTTTCCTGTTTTCGTTTAGAACCGTACACCGCTAGCAACTGTTGTTGCCAAGCTGAATCTTCCTCTCTTCGCGAACGTTCCTACTTTGGATTCAAAAGTTTCCTTTGTCTCGTTTTGCTCCTTTGTGGGAGCAACCTGTCTATTTAGCGTATAATTTTGTAGATCTGATGCAACATTGTCAAAAGGTCTTTAGAATTTCGAGTAGCTATTGCAAATGAAAGGCATTGCAGGTTTACCAAGTACGTAAGATTAACGAGAAGTATTCATTCTGTTCGCACGAAACAAAAATTCAGAGGTTTAAAGCACGGAAACAATTCGTGTTACGGTAACAACCCTCAGTTATGAAGTTTAAGTGGTTATGATTTAATTAGGTTAGGTTCTTCTGCGATGTAGTTACAAGTAACTTTCGCAACAATCGTATAACGTTACAAATATTAGGTTGGCCAAAAAGTTTGATCATTTTTCTACAATGTGGAGCTTGAATTGAAACATTACTCTATATTATTACTGTAAAAAAATTCATTATAAACTAAGGAAAATTGACTCGAATAATAGAATAGGCTAACATTAAAAGTTTACCGCCACTGTTTAGCCTTTACGAATTTCTTTTACTAGAAGAAAATAAGAAAATCTAGGAGTTGAAAATTTTGATTAAGCGAATTCTTCGTTGAAAAAAATGTAAAATCATTTATTGATTAATTGATTATATGTATACATATTTACAGGTAAAAAAACTGATATTTGTACAGATTAGTCGCAGGAAGCAATGAGTAGTATAACGCTTCGTTTAAAAGTAGGTAGAGAACAAAGGAGATTAAAAAAAGGAACCATGCTTATTAACGTTAATAGAAACTCTGTTCAAACAGTGAAACTGACCGTAAAGAGTGTTACGATGATCAACGCGTAGAAATAATCGATGTCTACCAATTATTCTAGAATGGAATAATGAAAATGCTTAATATAGCAGAAAGTGATTAAAAGAAATTAGAAAGTCCATTATATACTAAAGTTTTTACTTTATGTATCTTTGAAATATGACAAAAACTTATTGGC